>CM067842.1:156466166-157091166 GCA_034509565.1 Triticum monococcum
GGTCATGATCGAGACAGGATACCGTTGGTATCCCGAATACACTGTTGAAGAGCAGTTCCGCGACTTTAATCAAAGCCAGTATTTATGCACCGTCAGGATATTTCCTTCCTATCCTGGATCTACCGAGCCCCTTCACTGTTCCTATGGACTCGGAGTTACCATTAAGATGGCTGTGCAGGATGCTGCCTATTCCATGATGACCATCTTGCGAGTTCGGACTGGCCTGCTTCGGAACACTGACTTCCGTTACATGCCAGCTTCACTTCCGGGAGCGCAGGGATATCTTCAGGCTATCTATGCTGACTCCACTCAGGAGGACTCATTAACTCGTACCACCGCTGAGATGCTCAAAGATAAGGACCGAGAGAATCGGGCCTTGAGGCTGGAGCTCTTTAATACCCGTGCTGATCATTGGGCCACATTGACTCGGTTTGCACCCGCGGTGCAAGCGGGATGTATGGATACCAGGGATCTGTATCCTGTGAGAGCAGCTCTGCCAGACATGGTGGATTGGCGTGATGTGGGAGGCATCACCCCACCCCTTGGTCCCCGCAGGCCACCGTTTGTTGGTCCAAGACCTTATCCTAGCCCCTATGGTCCACAGGCTCCTCAGGACCGTCTGTTTCCGGATGATCACGTTGAACTTCCAGGCTATGGAGGTGACTTCTATGAGGACTACTACGGAGCTATCTGAGTTAGTAGTAGTACCACTAGTATTGTAGTAGTTGTATCTCCACTGTCCTGTGTGACTTGTGGAATACGACTTGGTGTGTAATCGATTCCGAAGGTGTAGAAAAATAATGTATAGGGACTCGGAATGCCTCCGATGAGATGTAACGTCTACCTTCATAGTTGTACTGTAGCATGGGCTTGTACTAAACTATGTATGACGAGTATGACCGTTGGTGTATATATGGCAGTCTTATATTACCATGGCATACGAATGAGCATCTCTACATCCCGCGTTATCCTTTACATTCTGCATTTCCCTGTTAAGTTTGAGCCATCCTTGTCTAAACCGTTGTCTTGTTTTCCTCCTAGGATGGTCAACACCCGCGGAAACCCTGCTGCCCCAGAGCAGGGGGAAGCCAATGTAGCTAGAGGTGAAAATTTGCCTCACCCGCCTTCCCTGGCCGAAGTGATGCTGGAGGCGGAAAGGAACAAGCGTGAGACCAACCGCCTGCTGGAGCGGATTGAGCAGAACACTGCACGCCACCCACGAAATGACTTGGTGTCAATCAACGACTTTATCAAGCTGTACCCACCAAAGTTTAACCATTCCGTCGAGCCCCTCGACGCGGATGATTGGCTTCGCAGCATCACCCACAAGCTACGTTCTGCCAACGTAGCTGAAGCCGACAAGGTTACCTATGCTGCTTATCATCTTGAGGGCCCCGCTAGCCATTGGTGGGAAAACTACGAAGCTATGCGCCCGGTCCGCCAAATCACTACCTGGGCTGAGTTCAGCGAGGCTTTCCGTGAGCATCACATTCCGGAAGGCCTCATGGATCGCAAGAGGGAGGAGTTCTGTAACTTCACCCAAGGAAGGCTGACTGTGGATGCATATAGCCGAGAATTTGGGAACCTGGCACGCTATGCTCCTGAAGAGGTTTCTACTGACGCCAAGAAGCAGGCAAGGTTCCGTAAGGGACTTAGCCCCGAGCTTCGCCGCGATCTCCGTCTGCACGAGTGCACATCCTTCCAGAAGCTGGTCAATAAAGCTATCAGTGCTGAGACAGGCCAGACTGATTATGACGCTTCACGCAAGCACTCCCGTGATTTTGGGTCTTCATCCGGCTCTGGAGCTCAGAAGCGCCGGGTGTGGATTCCAAGCACCGCACTGCCACCCAGATTCATCCCGAGGCCATCCTTTGAGGCGCCTCGTCCCAACCAGCAATTTGCACCGCCCAAGCCCTATGGTGGCCCCGCTGCTAATGTTGCTCCACGCCCCACTGTGGTAACATGCTTCAAGTGTGGAGAACCGGGTCACTCTAGTCGAGAGTGCCCCAGAACAACCCCAATCAAGCTGGAAAGTCCGTTGGCCATGGTAAGCCCGCGGGAAAGACTTTCTACGCCAAGCCGGCCACTACCGCACGTGGCCATGTCAACTACGCCTCAGCCGAAGAGGCTCATGAGGATCCCAACGTCGTCCTTGGTACGCTCCTTGTTAACTGCCATCCGGCATCTGTTCTTTTCGATACTGGAGCATCTCACTCATTCATATCCGAGAATTATGCTCGGTTGCATAACACGACATTCTGTGACATGCCCACTTCCATGGTAATTCAAACTCCGGGTTCCAAATGGCAAACCTCTAGGGTAAGCCATGGGAACGAAATTCTTGTCGATAGGCTTGTTTTCCTTGCATCCTTAATAGCTCTCAAGTCCTCCGACATAAACATCATCTTGGGTATGGACTGGATGTCGGCTCATTATGCCAAGATCGATTGTGCCACTAGAACCGTTCAACTTACTCATCCCTCGGGCAAGACAGTTAATGTCTTAACTCGAGTGGCCAAGCGCCAACTTTACTCTCTCAATGCCAACCCTCTTCCAGACCTTGAGGACGTTCCGGTAGTCCGAGACTTCCCGGATGTGTTTCCGGAAGAACTGCCAGGTGTTCCACCTGACCGGGATGTCGAGTTTGTGATAGACCTTGTTCCAGGAACCATTCCAATTGCTAGAAGACCCTACAAGATGGCACCCTTAGAACTAGACGAGCTTAAGAACCAACTCGATGAGTCCTTGAACAAAGGGTTCATCCGTCCTAGCTCCTCTCCTTGGGCTTGCCCCGTCCTCTTCGTCAAGAAGAAGGATGGAACGGATCGAATGGTTGTGGATTACCGACCTGTCAATCTGGTCACCATCAAGAACAAATACCCGCTTCCCAGGATCAACGACCTGTATGATCAGCTCGCTGGATCCTCAGTCTTCTCCAAGATGGATTTGAGGTTGGGCTACCATCAAATCAAAATCAGAAACGGGGACATTCCCAAAACGGCCTTTGTTACTCGTTATGGCCAATACGAGTACACCATCATGTCCTTCGGTTTAACCAATGCCCCGGCCACTTTCTCCCGGTTAATGAACTTGGTTTTCATGGAGTACTTGGACAAATTCGTCGTAGTATACCTCGACGACATACTCATCTACTCCAAGAATGAAGAGGAACATGCCGAACATCTAAGGCTGGTATTGATGAAACTTCGAGAGCATCGCCTTTATGCCAAATTCTCCAAGTGTGAATTTTGGTTGTCAGAAGTGACCTATCTAGGCCATGTAATCTCTGGTAAGGGTATTGTTGTCAATCCCGAGCGAGTTCAAGCCGTCCTTGATTGGACTCCACCTGTTTCGGTCAAGCAAGTTCGGAGTTTCCTTGGCCTAGCGAGCTATTGCCGCCGCTTCGTCGAGAATTTCTCCAAGGTTGCTAAACCTCTAACTGAACTCCTCAAGAAAGATAAAAAGTTTGAGTGGACTCCACAGTGCGAGTTCAGTTTTCAGGAACTGAAAAGACGCCTGACATCTGCTCCTGTACTGGTACCACCAGATTTCTCCAAGGACTTTATTATCTATTGCGACGCCTCGCGACAAGGACTAGGTTGCATACTCATGCAAGATCGTCAGGTAATTGCCTATGCTTCACGGCAATTACACCCACATGAGGAAAATTATCCCACACATGATCTAGAGCTTGCAGCTGTAGTCCATGCACTCAAAACCTGGCGACATTACCTCCTCGGTAATCATTGCGAGATCTTCACCGATCACCAAAGCTTGAAATATATCTTCACCCAACCAGATTTGAATCTCAGGCAAAGACGTTGGGTCGAGTTGATCTCGGATTACGACTTAGGAATAACTTACACCCCTGGCAAGGCCAATGTCATGGCCGATGCACTAAGTCGTAAGTCCTACTGTAACAACCTGATGTTACAACAAAGTCAACCACTTCTCCATGAGGAATTTCGCAAGCTTAATCTTCACATTGTTCCTCAAGGATTCTTATCTACCCTGGTGGCGAAACCTACCCTTATGGATCAAATCATAGCTTCCCAAAAGCATGATAAGGGCATATCCCGGATTAAGGAA
This sequence comes from Triticum monococcum, assembly GCA_034509565.1. Lineage (NCBI taxonomy): Eukaryota > Viridiplantae > Streptophyta > Magnoliopsida > Poales > Poaceae > Triticum > Triticum monococcum. The sequence goes on from CM067842.1 coordinate 156,470,256, forward strand.
AACATTGCTAGCGGAGTAGCTAAATGTTTTTCCATGGATGAGCAAGGTGCTGTCTTCTTCAAGAACCGCCTGGTGGTTCCCAAGAACCAACATCTACGCCAGATGATCCTTAAGGAAGCTCATGAATCCCCTCTCACCATTCATCCCGGTAGTACTAAAATGTATCAAGACCTACGCCAGAGGTTTTGGTGGACTAGGATGAAGAGAGAAATCGCTCAATACATTGCCAATTGCGACGTTTGTCGTCGTGTTAAAGCAGAGCATCAACGGCCTGCTGGCACCCTTCAACCTTTGGCTATTCCTGAATGGAAATGGGACAAAATCAGTATGGATTTCATCACTGGGTTTCCCAGGACCAAGAGGGGGAATAATGCCATCTTCGTCGTGATCGACCGTCTTTCCAAAGTAGCCCATTTTCTACCTGTTCGTGAGAGTATCACCGCTAGCCAGCTAGCTGACCTATACATCTCCCGAATAGTGTCTCTTCATGGTGTCCCATTGGAAATTAACTCAGACCGTGGAAGTCTCTTCACCTCTCGATTTTGGGAAAGTTTCCAAAATGCTATGGGAACTCATCTCTCCTTTAGCACCGCCTTCCATCCTCAATCAAGTGGTCAAGTAGAGCGAGTAAATCAAATTCTGGAAGATATGCTCCGAGCTTCTATTATCTCGTTCGGAATGAGTTGGGAAAAATGCCTTCCATTCGCGGAGTTTGCTTATAACAATAGTTATCAAGCTAGTTTGGGCAAGGCTCCCTTCGAAGTTCTCTATGGACGAAAATGTCGAACGCCTCTTAACTAGTCAGAAACCGGGGAAAGACAACTCTTTGGCCCGGATATGATTCAGGAAGCAGAAGAGCAGGTTCGCGTTATTCGTGAGAAATTGAAAACGGCCCAATCTCGCCAAAAGAGTCAATATGATCGTAAGCATAAGCCTATGACATTTGAAATTGACGAGAAAGCTTACCTTCGGGTTACCCCGTTAAAGGGAACCCATCGCTTCGGTATCAAAGGCAAATTGGATCCTCGTTACATTGGACCCTTTCGCATTCTTGCCAAACGAGGAGAAGTTGCCTACCAATTGGAACTACCTCCGCATCTTTCCAGGGTTCACGATGTCTTCCACGTTTCGCAACTCAGGCGTTGCTTCGCGGATCCTATCCGTGGAGTGGACCACGAAACGCTTGATTTACAAGATAACCTCTCTTATCGGGAATACCCCGTTCGTATCCTTGATCAAGCCGAGCGTACCACTCGACGTCATAATATCAAGTTTCTCAAGGTTCAATGGTCACACCATTCCGAGGAAGAAGCCACTTGGGAAAGGGAGGATCGTCTTCGACTCGAGTACCCCGCCTTCTTCCCAGATGATCTTAAATCTCGGGACGAGATTCATTTGAGTGGGGGTGAGTTGTCACACCCTAGCTAGGTTATGCATTAGAGTGTGCATCATGTTTACCTTCATCAGGAAATTGAAATGGGGAAAGCAGAACCCCCAGCACCCCCCCCCCTTGAAATCAACTAGGGTTTACTAAAAATAAATTCAATGAACCTGAAATGCCCTTCAAATATGTTCACCCTCTTTGCCTTGGGTTAGAACCCTTGGGAAAAATGGTGCATATAATTTTAGGTCAACAAAAGGGGCATTGACTTAATTCATAAATATTTGAATTTGGGCATTTAAATACTATTAAATAATTCAAATGCTCAAATAATGTTGGAACTATTTTTGGGCCACTGAAATATTTCAGAAAGTGTCCATAAATATTTTCAGGATTTTATAAAATGATCTAGTATTTAAACTAAATCAAAACAGAATAACAAAAATAGAAAAACAGAATAAATTAGAGAGAGAGACAGAGGCTCACCTGGACTTACCTGGAGCCACCAACCGGCCCAGCACTGTAGCTGGACGGCCCAGCCCACCAGGCCGACGCCAGTCGTCCCCTAGCTCCTGCCAGGAGGACGCAGGGCGTGTGCCCACGGTGCGCCGGCATGCGCGCGGCCACCGACGGCCAGCTCCTGCTTGCCGCGCCCCCCCTTGACGCCTGGACGTCGCTATGGACGCCACGCACCCCCTGGCCCCCTCATATCCCTCTCCCTCGCTCTCCCTCCTCCCCTGGTTCTCTCCCGCGCGACCGCCCGAGCATTGCCGTCGCCGCCGTTCGCCATTTCCGTAGCCACCGCCTCCCCCTCGCTTCTCCGACCAGCTCAGAAGCTCCGCCACATCGCCGTCCACCTCTCTGTCGAGCCACATGACGCGGGAAGCCCCGGAGCACCGTCATTGCCATCATCTTTGCCTCGGCCGCCGTGGATCGCCGCTGTCAAATTCGCGGCAACCAACGCTTCCCCGAGCCCGCTTCGACGCCCTCTGCGACTGCTGTGAGCTCCATCATCGTTTTCCCCTCTTCCCCTTGCTTCTCGAGCACCGCAGCCGCCGTTTCGACCGAAGCCGTAGCACCTCGCCGCCGGCCATGGCGCCACCGTGGCCAGGGGCTGAGCCAGCCGCAACCGAGCACACCATCGTGCTCAGTGCAACGCCAGGACCCCAAAACCCTCACCTGCTGCCCCTGCCATGCACCGTAGCCCCTTCTCCCCTCCCCGCCGAACTCCGGCCGCCGCCCAAGTGGTCGCCGCCGTCGACTTAGGCCGTCTCCGGTGAAACGGAGGGCACTAGTGGATGCGCGCGAGCACCAGCTCCTCGGAGATGGTCTCCGCGGCCCATTTGGTCACCGGAGACACATTTCCGACGCCCTCCGCCGCGTCTGGCTCGCCGGCGACAAGCCGCCGGTGGCTTTGACCCCGCTGACCAGGGTTGACCCTCCCCCTTGTGTCACTGACGCGTGGGCCACCCCCCTGACATTTAGTTAGTATCAGGTTAACACTAATTAACCTAGGTTAGTTACCCAGTTAGTCACTGACCAGTGGGCCCGGCGCCCACTAACCCTAATTAGACAAATTAACCCTCCTGTTAACTAACCAGTCACTGACGTGTGGACCCCACACGTCAGGTTTGACTCGGACAGCTCCGTTGACCGCTGACACAACGCTGATGTCATGCTGACGCAATATCTCATTTTCTAGTTTAAAAATAATTCAGGAAATTCCAGAAAATACCCAAAACTTCAAAAATTCATAGAAATTCAACCATAACTCCAAATGAGATAAATTATATATGTAAAATTATCAGAAAAATTCAAGGAATCCATATGTACCATTTTCATGCATGTTTGAACAATGCTTGTCCTCTGTTTTGGACAAAACAAATAAAGGGCATTTAAATAATCATATATGGGGTTGGAATTTGAATCTTGTACTCAAACCAACTCCATTTAAATCATAGCTAGTTGCATTAGCTCAAGATACATCCATATTGCCATGTCATAGCATGCATCATATTGTTGCATATCGTCATGTGTTGATTGTGCTCGGTTGTGTTCTTCGTGGTAGGTTCTGCCTCCGAGGATATTCACGAGTATCCAACTGAAGGGCAGTATCCCGTTACCACTCCATCAGGCAAGCAACCATTGATCATTCCGATACAACCCATGTTCTCGCTCCTGCTCTTGTTTACTGCATTAAGACAACACGATTCAAACTGCTGTGTGCTACGGTAGTCGAACCCTTATCCTCTGCATGACCTGTCATTGCCACAGTAACTAGATGAAACCCTCTAGCATGTGTAGGAGTTGATTGAGCCATGTTTTGTGATTCCTACCTTGCTATGCCTGCTATGCTTAGAGTTGTGTCAGGTCTGGTTCATCTGGGGGATGGACTAGAGTGAAATGCTTGTGCCAGTAATATGTGGGATGTGTTGAACATGTTTTGGTAAAGGTATCGATGAGAGGCTATGTAGGAGTACATGGTGGGTTGTTTCATTGAAGCCGTCCCTAAGAACTGAGTTCTGTATGCGTAAATTAAGATTCAGCTACTACCACACATTGGGCCCTGAAATATGACCCCGCTCGACTTACCGACCCCTCTCGCCTCAGTCCAGGAGTTGCAACTAGTTTCTGGTGTTTGTAGGATATGTGTTGGCGGCCGTGCGTAGCGCTGACCCTAGGGGTGGGCTATGTTGCGGTAGATACACCGTGGCACGGTGTACCGAGTCACCCGTTTGGTGTCTCGGGAACCCTGTTCACATTGTTCGGGGCCGTTGAGGACACCCCGGCCGGATTTCCTTGCGGATGGAACCTGAATAGGCGATGACCCTGGACTAGAGACGTGTGAGGTTAGTCAGGTCGTGGTCTACACCCACGTCGGTTTTCGCTTGAAGTCTGCCGAGCACATTTCGTGTGCAGACGCTAAGTGGTGGAAACATGTGTGACGAAGTACACCCCTGCAGGGTATAAAACTATTTGAATAGCCGCGTCCGCGGTAAAGGACTACTTGATTGCATATACAGTTCATAGACAAGTTAATGGATACTACTAAAAGACTCAAGATAAGTGTGAGTACCGGGGATGGCCCCCTCGCGGGATACGAGGGAGGATCCACGGTGGAGTATTGTGATGGTGAGTAGTGGACTCGTGTGCGAAAACTATTTTGCTAAAAGATTCCGTAGGATAGCTTAGCCAAGAGTCAAAGCTGGCTTGCTGCATAAACCCCACCACCTTCTTGAGAATGAGCATGTACAGTAGGTTCTGATGTAAGACTTGCTAAGTACCTTTGTACTCATGTTTGCTTATTTATTGTTTCCAGACGACAACACTGCCCCCTCCGATGGGTTTTACGTAGACCTTGACATCGACGAGTGACTAGCCACCCAGGTGGTGATCCAGGCCATGGAGGGCCCTATGTAGATAGACAAGCTTCGAGAAGCCTTCTTTCTTTCTAGAGTCTGTACTCAGACTAGTTGCTTCCGCATGTGCTTGTATGACTGTATGACTTGAGTGTCGGGTCATGTGACCCCTACCTGTATGGATATGTTATGTATGGCTCCCTGGAGCCTTTAAATAAAGTACCTGAGTTGTAGAGTTTTGTTGTGATGCCATGTTGTATGTACTCATATTGAGCATATTGTATGTATGATTGAAATGCTTGGTATGAGTGGGATCCGACAATCTAGTTGTTTGTCCTTCGCAGCCTTTCTTATGGGGAAATGTAGTCTAGTGCTCCTCGAGCCATAGTAGTCCGCTACAGCCCGGTTCACCGGAGTCCTGCTAGCCCAGCACTACTGTTCAGGACACTTGACTGGCCGGCATGTGTTTCACTTCGTCCCTATGTCTGTCCCTTCGGGGAAATGTCACGCGGTGGTCTCCGGAGTCCTGTCTAGCCTGCTACAACCCGGGATCCCCCGGAGTCCTGTTAGCCCAGTGCTACAGCCCGAAATCACTCGTTGATGACCGACATGTTCGTTGTGATTCATGTATGCCTGTCTCCATAGGGCTGTGCCGCTTTGGGTTCACGACTAGCCATGTCGGCCCGGGTTCTCGGTCATATGGATGCTAGCGACATTGTCATATACGCGAGCCAAAAGGCGCAAACGGTCCCGGGCCATGGTAAGGCGACACCCGTGGGATACCGTGCGTGAGGCCGCAAAGTGATATGAGGTGTTACCGGCTAGATCGATGTGGCTTAGAATCGGGGTCCTGACATAGAGTCGGTTACAATGGTAGGAGATCAACATATCCGTATTGCCAAGCTTGCCTTCCACGCCAAGGAAAGTCCCTTTCGGACACGGGACGTAGTCTTCAATCTTGTATCTTCATAGTCCAGGAGTCCGGCTGAAGGTATAGTCCGGCCATCCGGACACCCCCTAATCCAGGACTCCCTCATATGGCTTGTAATATTTGCTTTGAATTTCCTGGAATTTGCATTTTTCTCCCCTACTTGCTCGCGCTCTACATCGGCAGGGCCCGGCCCCGCGCATACCTCACCCAGCGTTAGCCCTGACCGGAAACCAGGACGGGACTAAGGAGCGAGGGGCTACGTGGAAAGTTAGGCTCCTGAGTCGCGATGCTCAGGAGTCCCCATTGACGCACAAGCAGCAAGTAGGAAAGGGGGGAACGGGGAGTGGATTGATCGTTCTGCGTCGGCAGGGCCCGGCCCCGCGCATACCTCACCCAGCGTTAGCCCCAACCGGAAACCAGGATGGGACTAAGGAGTGAGTTGCTACGGGGCAAGTTAGGCTCCTGAGTCGCGATGCTCTGGAGTCCCCCTTAACGTTCAAATGGGTTTCCATACCTTGGCTCCGCTCGGGGAGGGGCACGTGACGACCAGGTCCGAGGGACCTGGCTGGGTGGCATGCGCTCGGGCGAGGCCCGGGCGTAGCCCCCGTGTCCAGCCCCCTCGCGCGGCGCTCCCGAGGGGAGGCGTTGCGATGGCGCCGGACACTAAGCTCTGGGCTCCCTGAGGTTGGTACGGCCGTAGGCCTCCCTCAGTTGTTTATCACCAGCGCGGAGCATAGTGGTTCCGTATGTGTACGGGCATAGCCGCTCCTCGGCAGTGTCGTCAGCCAGTGCGGAGCATGGTGCTTCCACTGGTACGTGGGAGGGGGCTCCCCTCCGGGAGGAGCCCCCGGGGTGTGTACAACCCCGCCCTGACATGTGGCCGGCACGGTAGGGCTAGGAGAGGTGTATCTGGGCACTCGTGAGCCAACGCGGGACTCACGAGGCCCTACCTCGAGGCGGGTTGCGCCAGGCTCTGGGTCTTTATCAATGGTGTGTTCCTGCAGGGTGGTTAGAATGCAAATGCTCTACGTCCTCAGGTCCCGGCCCTCGAGCTAGCTCAGCCGCCGCTGGTATGACAGGTCACGATGCCATGGGTCAAGGCCAGGGGATGAGGGCTGGCGAGCCAGTAGGAGCCCATGAGTCGAGATGCTCAGGTACCCCCTTTTAACGTGCAAGCGCTTTGCATGAAAGCGGAGAAGTCCGCGATAAGCAGCAGGTGACAAGTAAGCACGAAAGAGCAAATTCATTTTAAGTTGATGCGGGAAAAGAAAACGTCGTTGGGCCAGGCCCGAGCAGCTCGGGGATGATGCAGCCCGAGGGGCACCCCCAACAAGGTAAGTAAAGAGCATAAGCAAAATGGATACATGCCGCAGGGATGGACCCACGCGGCCTGGGAATGATGCGTCCCTGTGGGCGCTCCCAGCTAAAAATGGAACTTAGAAAGATGTCACCTGGTGTCGTTGTAGATGGAGTGATGTTGAAGAAGCGGGTGATGCGCGGTGAAGACGTCGATCCTCATGAGCCCCCAGGCCCAGGAGCCTCGGGAGGATCCGGGGGCACTGTTGGGTTTCCGAGGGCCATCTCCATCTCCGCCAGGACCGCACAATGCCTGACCTCATGAGCCTCCAGAATGCTCCTCAGCAGGCGCTGATAAGCGGCGACCGTGCTCGGCAGGCCGAAAGGCATGCGAACATAATTGTGAGGTGGACCCTCGCAACACCCCACGCCTGAAGGCCGGAGGCGCTCCTGAGACGCGGCTCAGTTGAGTCCTGGCACATCGATGCAGATGCGCAACCCACCATCCTCGCCTGGATGTGGGGCTACGGCGGGCAAGCGGTGGCTGCCGCGCATGACTCTCGACTCATGTAGCTCCTGAGTGTTGCTTGCGATGAACTCCTGAGGGTTTGGTCTTCCTTGCCTTGTACCTTCCTAAGGGAAACGTGCCTGGAAGCACCCCTCCAAGTGGTGCCCGAGCGCCTCCCTTGCAACCTCAGCAAGGTCGGTGGCTTTCCAAGAAAGAGCCCCCGAGCCCTGCCTGAGGAGCGCACCGGGCGCACCTTCCTAGGCGAGAGAGGGTGGCGCTCCTTGATTGGGCGCAGATCCTGACCCAACACCTCCGGAGGCGCCTGCCTCCTTATGGCTTAGGCGTGGCGAAACCTTCTTCTTCTTGGGTGTCGCCTCGGGAAGTCTTCCGTTTCTGTGGTCCGGGTCTTCGATTGTTGCGGCTTGGAACGCGCGCTCGAGTGAACACACTGCGCCCCTTTCTTCACAGGGTACAGTGATGATTCCACCGCTTCCTGGCATCTTGAGGACATTGTATCCATGGTGAGTCACTGCCATGAACTTGGCCAGGGCTGGGTACCCGAGGATGGCGTTATATGGCAGACGGATGTGGGCGACGTCGAAGTCGATGAGCTCGGTGCGGTAGTTGTTGCGCTGCCCGAAGGTGACTGGAAGGTGAACCTGCCCTATCGGAATGGTGGAACCATCAGTGACTCCTGAGAAGGGCTTGGTTGGCTGAAGTTGATCGTACGACACTTGGAGATTGTCGAACGTCTCGACGGACATGATGTTGAGTCCTGCTCCACCGTCAATGAGGGTCCTAGTGACCTGCACGTTGCTGATGACTGGGGAGCAAAGCATCGGGAGGACCCCGGCCATTGCCGCGCACTTGAGCTGATCCGTTGAGCTGAACGTGATAGCGCATGCGGACCACCTGAGAGGGCGCGTGGCCTCAAGCTTGGGGAGGACTGCATTCACCTCGCGAGCAAACTACTTGAAGATGCGCTGTGAGGCTGGGGCCTGCGTGCCACCCAAGATGCAAGTGATTGCGCGCGGCTCCTGGAAGCCCCCAGTTCCCTCATCTTGATTTTGGTCTTTGTTCCTCCTTGGTGGTGGCGGCAGAGGAGGAAGGCCTGCATTGCCGTGCGGGCGATCCTCATGAGGCTGACCTCTCCAGCCTCCCTTGCGAGGCTGGTCCTGCTAGTGATCCTCGCGAGGTCGGTCACGCCACCCTTGGTGAGGGCCACGGTCTTCCCATCGTCCGCCACCTCTTCCTCCTCCTCGGCCATAGCCCCTGTCGTTGCGCTCGGGGCGTCGGCCGACACGTCCATCTCTCACGGCCCTGAGCTCTTGACATTCGTTGGTGTTGTGGGTGTGGAGGTCGTGGTACACGCAGTACAGGCTGCCCTTGGATGACTCAGGCTGATCCCTGCCTCGCTTGGTGTCTGGCTCCGCTGCAAGCACGGCAGCCCCCTTGCGCTTCACGTCCTTGGCCTTGGGCTTCTTCTCTTCTGGGTCGGCAGCCGGGAGTTCGAGGAGGGTAAGGCGCCCTTCCTCAGCCCTGGCGCACTTGGTCACCAAGTTGAACTGCTCTAGGGATGTGCACAGGTCTTCATGGATTGCTAGCTCCTCCTTCATCTTGATGTCGCATAGGCCATCGAAGAAGGCCGAGATGCTGGCTTCTTCAGTCACCTTGGGGATCTTGAGGCGAGCGTTGTTGAAGCGTTGGATGTATTTCTGCAGGGTTTCCCCTTGCTGCTGCTTGATGCGGCGTAGATCGCTCACGGCCGGGGGCCGGTCGCGAGTGCCCTGGAAGTTGGCAATGAAGCGAGTGTGCATCTTGTCCAAGGAGGAGATCGTGCCAGGAGCCAGGTTCAGGAGCCAGGTGCGGGCCCCGTCCTTGAGCGCCATGGGAAACCAGTTCGCCATGACCCTTTCGTCTCCGTTGGCGGCTTCGATGCACGGCTCGTAGAGCTGTAGGAACTCCGTGGGGTCCGTCGTGCCATCGTAGCGAGGGGGCAGGTCAGGCTTGAACTTGCCTGGCCATGCGATGCCACGTAGCTCGGGGGTGAGAGCGCGGCAGCCTGCCGTGGCCACCGGTGCCTTTTGCTAGTTTTGGGCTTGTTCCTGGGGATTACCGCGCGCTGCTGCTTGGAGCAGCGCTCGGTCTTGGCGTGGATGCCAGGACCCTGATTCCAAGTCACATCGATCTAGCTGGTAACACCTCATATCACTTTGCGGCCTCACGCACGGTATTCCGACGGGTGTCGCCTTACCATGGCCCGGGACCATTTGCGCCTTTTGGCTCACGTATATGATAGTGTCGCTAGCATCCATATGTCAGAGAACCCGGGCCGACATGGCTAGTCGTGAACCCAAAGTGGCACTAACCTATGGGGACAGGCATACATGAATCACATCGAGCATGTCGGTCAGCAGCGTGTGAATCCGGGTTGTAGCACTGGGCTAACAGGACTCCGGAAACCCGGGCTGTAGCAGGCTAGGCAGGACTCCGGATGTCACCGCGTGACATTTCCCCGAAGGGACAGACACAGGAACAAAGTGAAACACATGACGGCCAGTCAAGTGTCCTGAGAAGTAGTGCTGGGCTAACAGGACTACGGTGAACTGGGCTGTAGTGGACTACTATGGCTCATGGAAGCACTAGACTACATTTCCCCATAAGAGAGGCTGCCAAGGATAAACCACTAGACTGTCAGATCCCACACATACCAAGCATTTCAATCATACACACAATATGCTCGATATGTGTAAATACAACATGGCATCACAACATAACTCTACAACTCAAGTATTTAATCATTAGGCTCCGAGGAGCGAGATATTACAAACATGGGTCTCATGACCCAACATTCAGGGCATACAAGCAACAAGCACATGTGGAAGCATAACATGTCCGAGTACAGACATCTACAAATGAAAAAGGCTTGAGAAGCCTGACTATCTACAAGATCCTGCCGAGGGCACAAGATCGTAGCTGAGGTATCAAGCTAAACATCGAAGTCCACGCGAAACTACTAGAGAGATTGAAGTCTCTCTGCAAAACATAAATTAAGGAAACATGAGTACAAAAGTACTCAGCAAGACTTACATGAGAACTAGCTACATATGCATCGGTATCAACAAAGAGGGGTGGTGGAGTTTAACTGCAGCAAGCCAGCTTTGACTCGGTGGCTATCTTAAAGTACGACTGCAAGTAACTCTTTTGAGGTGGCGCACACGAGTCCACATATTCACCATATCAATACACCACTATGGATCCGCTCCCGTCTCCCTACGAGAAGGCCATCCATAGCACTCACGCTTATCTTGCGAGTTTTAGAGTATCCACTTTCACTTGTCTATGAACTATGCAAGGGGTCCAAGTTTCCATATCCGAGGAATCCGGCTATTCAAATAGATAATGATAACCCTGCAGGGGTGTACTTCTTCACACACGCTCCCACCACAAACCGTCGTTTACACGACATGTACTCGGCAACCTTCAAGTGGAAGCCCAACGAGGGTGTCGGCCACGGCCTACCTAAACACTCATGTCTCTAGGCCAGGTTTATCGCCTATCCAGGTTCCATCCGCATGGAGTCCGGCCGAGGTTTCCACATACGGCCCCGACCGATGTGAACAGGGTTCCCGAGACACCAAACGGGCGCCCTTTACACCGTGCCACGGTGTATCTACCGCATCATAGCCCACCCCTAGGGTCAGCGCTATGCACGGCCGCCAACACATAACCTACAAACACCAGAAACTAGTTGCAACTCCTGGACAGAGTACTAGGGTGATTAAGAAGCCGAGAGGGTCAATTAAGGATCCCAATGAGTGGTAGCAACTGTTCATGGATCAAAGACACAGAACTCAGTTCTTGAGGACGGCTACAATGAGACAACCCACCATGTACTCCGACATGGCCTCTCACTGCTACCTTTACCAAATCGTGTTCACACACTTAGCTCTCAACGGTAGGACATGTTCACCATGTTCCAATTCATTCCCGATGAATTAGACCTGACTCAACTCTAAGCAGTAGCAGGCATGACAAACAAGCATGAATGAGTAGGCACATCAGGGCTCAAACAACTCCTACTCATGCTAGTGGGTTTCATCTATTTATTGTGGCAATGACAGGTCATGCAAAGGAAAGGGGGTTCAGCTACCCCAGCATGTAACAGTTGAAACGCTATTGTCCTAATGCAGTAAAGGAGAGGAGGAGTGAGAGAATGTGATTGTATTGGAATGAACAAGGGGGTTTTGCTTGCCTGACACTTTTGAAGATAGTATAATTCTTCATCAGTGTCATCGAAATCATCGTCGAAATCACGTCTATCGAGAGGGGACAACCACCGGCAAACACGGAAAGAACACAATCAATGCAATGCACAATATGATGCATGATCATGGCACATTAAGGTACTGAATTCACCTAACGCAGCAGTTAGTCATATTAATTGAAGTGGAATTCAAACATATAGTAAATTCCAACTCCAAAACTACATACCATATATTCCATAAACATGAATTGTCCTAGTTGGTGATGTTAACTTTCTCAAACATGAATGAACATATCATAAACAGATTCTTCATATTTTTCTGATAATTTTTCATATATAAATTATTTCATTTGGAGTTACGGTTGAATTTCTATGATTTTTGGAAGTTTTGGACATTTTCTGAATTAAATAAATCATTTCTGATTTATTTAAAATCCAGAAAGCATTACCGCATCATCCTAACATCAGAATGATGTCATCAAGTCAACAGCGTCAGCCCAGGTCAAACCTGACGCTGGGACCCACTGGTCAGTGACTAGGCTAATTAACAGAGACTGTTAGTGCTAATTTAATCCTAACTAAAGTGTCTGTGGGGCATGGGCCCACATGTCATTGACTAGGGAGGGTAGTTAGTGACTAATTAGCTTTAACCTAATTTGACACATCAGCCGGCCGGGGTTAGGCCGCCGGCGACCTCAACCAACGGCGGAGGCATGCCGGAATCTCTGTTCCGGCGACCATTCGGCGCGTGGGTGGATTCTACGGGACCCTGGGGATGCGCCGCGTCCAACGGTGCCACTGGTTGGTCGCGTAGTCTCCGGAGCTGACAGCGACGAGCACATCCGTGGCGGCGCCTGCACGGAGTTGGCCGGGACGGCATTGTGGTGTACGGGAGGAGGAGCTGGTGGTGGCTACGGGCTCCTGCAGAGGCGGGGAGAACGATGACGCATGCGGGGCGGCTGGTTCGGGCTATGGCCACGGCGGCGCCATGGCCGGTGGCATGGAGCTCTCGGCTCCAGTGGCTAGGCGGCTAGAGGAGGGGATTGACCGCGGGGAGAGGGGGAAATGCTCGGGGCTCACAGCAGCGCCGTAGGGATGGCCAGCGTGCTCGGGGAAGCTCGGACAGCGGCAAGTCGACGGTGGAGATCCGCGGCGGCCAACGGTGAAGAAGAGGTCGGGGGAGCCGCTGCAGGGCGCGTCCGCTCATGTGGCTTGGCGGAGATGGCATAGAGGTCAGCTGCGGAGCTTCTTGGTGCGTCGGAGAGGCGTGTGGAGGCCGGTGGCCGCGGTGGTGCACGTCGGCGGCGACGGGGCCGCTCGGGTGCGTGCGAGGGAGAGAGAGCAGAGGAGGGAAGAGCGTCCAGAGGGAGGAGGGGAAGCGAGAGGGAGCGTTGGGCGTCTCCGTGGCACGTCTGGAGGGCCGGGGTCGTGCGGCTGAAGCAGGAGGTGGCAAGGCATCGTCGGTGCGCTCGCCAGGCACCTGCCTGTCCTCCTGGCAGGAGGAAGAAGACCACTCAGCCCCTTGTGGGTTGGGCCTCTTCTGCCAGGTAAGGCCCAGGTACTCCCTCCTTCCATGTTTCTATTTTAATTACTGTTTACTATTTTATTTCCTCTTTGTTTGGATTTAGTTTTAGCCACTAAATCATTTTCATAAATTCTGTAGGTTATTATATGGCTTGCTAAAATATATACAAAGCCACTCACAAACTTCCAGAATTATTGAAGTTATATTTAATATATATTAAATATAAATCCAAAGCAAATAATTATTGGATTAATTCAAATGGCCAAAATAAATGTTTCTGAGCTCATAAAAATATTGGTTTGTATTTTAGCTCTTGCCAATAATTCTATGGAATAACAGGAACATTTTATTGGACTCATTTGAGAAGATTTTTAAAGTTGGTTATTTTTGAACTGATTTCTTAGGGTTTCAACAAACCTCAATTCAACTTTCAGAAATTAGACATGATGCATGGATGCTCTCTTATGCAACTATTGCAAACAATTCTAGGGCTGTGACAACTCACCCCCACTAAACAAGAATCTCGTCCCGAGATTCAAGATGTGAGGTAAGAAGACAGAGGGGACACAAATCTAATGCAATCCTCATGACCCAACTGCTCTTCTCGAATATATTGATCCATTGCATCATACTGATCTTGGCGTCTTGCTTTGAGAACTACGTTCAACATGACAACGAGTAGAAAGGGGCAATTTTTAGAAGAATCGATCTTCTTGAGGTTCGATCAACTTAGGATCATCTTGATGATCACAAGATCAACTCACGGAATGAGACATAGAAACATCTCTGGAGCTGAGAGGCAAAACTTGCATCAGGAGCGATAGAAGAAACAATTTGATGAGGGTTTCAAAGTAGTGAGGGGAATTGCCATGATTCCAAAACGGGGCACCTCGGGGAAGGTGACTCGAAGAACTATTCCCTTAAGTGGCAAAAAGAATTACTTTTGATACAAGATCATTGAAATTCTTTATACCAGCCTAAGGCATTCACAAATAATCGTGTGGACAAATTCGAAAAAATGGCATACCCATACCAGAATGGATGATGTGGACTACCTTGTTGAAGACAACACAATGGATGATTTTGCTTATCATCGGGGATGGATGGGACCCATAGTAGGACCACTTTTGAAGATGATCCTAAACAGTAATTACTGAGGTGCAAGCTGGGAACAAAATGCAAATGCTGGGAATGATTCTGGTAACTGGGAATAACTCAACGAGAGTGATTCCACCGTTCAAATGGTCATAGCTTAATCGAGGAAACCAGGAGCACAAGAATCCCTAAGGAACAACTTATAGGATAAGCCGCATGAAATCCTCACGTTGAAGATGGACAATTTGCCCAATCAATATACTATAGTGATAGATTCTCCGGCTAGGTGCGTCGGCCAGAACATCAACCTTGTTGGGACCTACATCATAGATCTTGGAGAAGTTCCAACCATCATATCTGCCTGAGATTCAGATCTGGTTGGTAACGGGATATTTCAGACAACATGTCCGGAAAGAAAGTTTGCATCACAAATCGACGAGACGATGTTGCGAGATTCTCGGGATTTGAACTACGATAGTAAACTCTAAAACATGAGCGGGTTCTACTACACACATGTGAACACGTTGTCCAAGACAAGAATGGCCACATAGTAGTCTTATAATAAAACACTATCGAGTTCAGGTGGGGAACCATCATCGAGGATATCAAAGTCCTTGCATAAGGCATGCTCTTAAGAAGGAACTTCTTCTCCTTGAATAATTCAATCAGTGGCTTGGTGTGTTTGGAATACATATAGAATGAAGGTTGCAAGTCTCCAGACCACAAAATACTTCGTACATATGCATGACTGACTTGGGATGGTTTTAGAGGAAGCAAATCAAGCCTTTCTCAAATTCACGGCGGCCACTTGCATCAAGTGCATGTGAATTAGAGGAAGTATCTTCTTTCATCCAAACATATACCTCATGAACGGGACACGAGGGCAACGCTTACAAAGTTTCCATCACTAGCTTAATGTTCAACATAATTCATGGAAAGGATAAGGATGTTGTCAATGGGCTCAACAACAATTCATCCATGTTTCCATATATATGGAATCCCACAACTATGTGAACAAGATGATAGCATTGGTCAGACCCAAAAGATATAATGGTGTATGCTCGAGGGATCAACCATGAATAAGACAACATTATGAACATCGTTGGTTCTGATTTGATTTGATGATAGCCCATACTTAAATCAAAGTTTGATACGACAATAGGTCCAACAACTGATCACAGGGACCAATCGATGAAGATATCATCTATCTTCAACACACGCAAATATATCCCTTGAGATGAACTAAGCTGGCAAGCTTTTATCTTCCAACTCTCCAAGTTATTGTTTAGCTTAACCAACTAGCTCAGGGGGTAACCGACACAGATTCTTGGAGAATGGCTGGTTTGCAAGAAACCAACTTGATCACGAACTCCACATAGCGGTCAGGTGACAACCTGGTAATACTTCCGAGAAGATATTCGGAAAATCACGAACCACCGACATGATACTAAGCTCGAGCTCAATCTTGCTCTTCAGGGCAAGACGATGTGATCAAAGGAGCAAGGGTTTGGCAAAATCCTAACCCGTTGATGGAAGAGTGCACCAGGAAATAAGGACTAGGTAGCACGATCAACCTTAGGGTGATGATTCAATAATCAGCACACTAAGAATGATATTAATGTCCATTAACTACTAAGCAAAGGGTTGCTAGGAGTATTGATTTCACACATCACGATTCACTTGTCGGTATTCCGGTTGCGACAGCACGACACCGAGGAATGAATAATGATGCCGAGAAGTATCACTACGTCAAGAATTCATTAGGGAAGGTGCAATTCTCATGACATTCCTGACATAAAGTGGATAATACTTCAGGGTAGAACAGACCAATAGCTTGATTGCATTTGATCTGCAAAATACAACTGCTTTGACCCAATCCTAGAAATGGATGAGGTACTGAAGTTTGTTTCTCCTAGTCATTCTTAAATAGAACGGCTCTACGGACCACAAGAGTAATAGGCACCGATGAACAAATGCTCACATAATCTTGACTATCAATTGATAGACGAAGGTCGGAATATAACGGAAGGGGGACAACTCAAAGGAACATATAACTTTCTGAGTTGTGGATGCATAGATTAGTATGTCGAATGAGTTCAACATATTTATTTTGGATAACCCATGCAGAAAGGTAGGGTTGGCAGAGTCACAACATAGAATGGAGAACTCATCAGGAGCACTCTGTCGTGACCTTTTGGTTCAAAAGAACTCTTGCCAAGAATGGTTCATGATAATTGGAAGAAGGATGTACCATGAACCTCGAGGACTATCGCAAAGGTTACTAATATCCTAAAGGAACTAGCAACACTATCAACATGAGGTAAGTAGGGTGAATCTCAGGTTCAAGAACCCATGAATAGAATACCTACTACTACATGGCATCACGGGATGCTTTCGAGGATAATGGCCAGAATCACACACCGGGGATACAAAACATGGCTAGATCACTAGGTGTCTCCCTAAAACACCTAGGGCCAAAAAATAGCCCCAACATATATGTCGAGGAAACAGAGTACCTCAACTCACCGTTTAGTGTCATTAATCTGGCCCCAATGGACATCAGAAACAGGAGGAAGGGGTTTGCAATTGCATCAGCCTATTTGGAGACCTGGGATGACTCGGACAGCATAACGGCTGTAAATGCTCAAAAGATTTGAGACATCCTGCAAAATGGTGGCATAACCACTCAACAACACAATATCAAGGTTCCGAGATCAACTGTCAACATGCGGGAGTAGTAGGAACGGAACTGAGGCTTGAAACTATCAATTCTATAAGTCTATGGATTAGTAACACGTCATCCTGATAGATAGATGAGAAGGCCTAGTTCTTAATCCCGGTAGAAAAGAAGAGGTTGACTCAGATCAGAAGGGCATAGGGTAAAGGAGTAAAAAGAGCCTTATGTTCCCTTCCACAATCAATTCCCTTACATAACTAAAGCATTTCTAGACTCGACTTCGACCAGTTTGGCTTAGTAATCCTAGAGGCTGTCAGGCTCTGATACCAAAGCTATCAGGACCCCGATTCCAAGTCACATCGATCTAGCCGGTAACACCTCATATCACTATGCGTCCTCACGCACGGTATTCCCACGGATGTCGCCTTACCATGGCCCGGGACCGTTTGCGCCTTTTGGCTCACGTATATGATAGTGTCGCTAGTATCCATATGTCATAGAACCCGAGCCGACATGGCTAGTCGTGAACCCAATGTGGCACTAACCTATGGGGACAGGCATACATGAATCACATCGAGCATGTCGGTCAGCAGCGTGTGAATCCGGGCTGTAGCACTGGGCTAACAGGACTCCGGAAACCCGGGCTGTGGCAGGCTAGGCAGGACTTCGGATGTCACCGCGTGACATTTCCCCGAAGGGACAAACATAGGAACAAAGTGAAACACATGCCGGCCAGTCAAGTGTCCTGAGCAGTAGTCCTGGGCTAACAGGACTCCGGTGAACCGGGCTGTAGCGGACTACTATGGCTCATGGAAGCACTAGACTACATTTCCCCATAAGAGAGGCTGCCAAGGATAAACCACTAGATTGTCGGATCCCACACATACCAAGCATTTCAATCATACACACAATATGCTCGATATGTGTAAATACAACATGGCATCACAACATAACTCTACAACTCAAGTATTTATTCATTAGGCTCCGAGGAGCGACATATTAGAAACATGGGTCTGATGACCCAACATTCAGGGCATACAAGCAACAAGCACATGCGGAAGCTTAACATGTCCGAGTACAGACATCTACAAATGAAAAAGGCTTGAGAAGCCTGACTATCTACAAGATCCTACCGAGGGCACAAGATCGTAGCTGAGGTATCAAGCTAAACGTCGAAGTCCACGTGAAACTACTAGCAAGACTGAAGTCTCTCTGCAAAACATAAATTAAGCAGACGTGAGTACAAAAGTACTCATCAAGAGTTACATCAGAACTAGCTACATATGCATCGGTATCAACAAAGAGGGGTGGTGGAGTTTAACTGCAGCAAGCCAGCTTTGACTCGGTGGCTATCTTAAACTACGACTGCAAGCAACTCTTTTGAGGTGGCGCACACAAGTCCACATATTCACCATATCAATACACCACTATGGATCCGCTCCCGTCTCCCTATGAGAAGGCCATCCATAGCACTCACGCTTATCTTGCGAGTTTTAGAGTATCCACTTTCACTTGTCTATGAACTATGCAAGGGGTCCAAATTTCCATATCCGAGGAATCCGGCTATTCGAATAGATAATGATAACCCTGCAGGGGTGTACTTCTTCACACACGCTCCCACCACTTACCGTCGTTTACACGACATGTACTTGGCAACCTTCAAGAGGAAGCCCAACAAGGGTGTCGGCCACGGCCTACCTAAACACTCAAGTCTCTAGTCCAGGTTTACCGCCTATCCAGGTTCCATCCGCAGGGAGTCCGGCCGAGGTTTCCACATACGGCCCCGAATGATGTGAACAGGGTTCCCGAGACACCAAATGGGCGCCCAGTACACTGTGCCACGGTGTATCTACCGCATCATAGCCCACCCCTAGGGTCAGCGCTACGCACGGCCGCCAACACATAACCTACAAACACCAGAAACTAGTTGCAACTCCTAGACTAGAGTACTAGGGTGATTAAGAAGCCGAGAGGGTCAATTAAGGATCCCAATGAGTGGTAGTAGCTGTTCATGGATCACAGACACAGAACTCAGTTCCTAAGGACGGCTACAATGAGACAACCCACCATGTACTCCTACATGGCCTCTCACCGCTACCTTTACCAAATCGTGTTCACACGCTTAGCTCTCAACGGTAGGACATGTTCACCACGTTCCAATTCATTCACGATGAATCATACCTGACTCAACTCTAAGCAGTAGCAGGCATGACAAACAAGCATGAACGAGTAGGCACATCAGGGCTCAAACAACTCCTACTCATGCTAGTGGGTTTCATCTATTTACTGTGGCAATGACAGGTCATGCAAAGGAAAGGGGGTTCAGCTACTGCAGCATGTAACAGTTGTAACGTTGTTGTCCTAATGCAGTAAAGGAGAGCAGGAGCGAGAGAATGGGATTGTATCGGAATGAACAAGGGGGTTTTGCTTGCCTGGCACTTTTGAAGATAGTATAGTTCTTCATCGGTGTCATCGAAACCACGTCTATCGAGAGGGGACAACCACCGGCAAACACGGAAAGAACACAATCAATGCAATGCACAATATGATGCATGATCATGGCATGTTAAGGTACTGAATTCACCTAATGCAACAGTTAGCCATATTAATTGAAGTGGAATTCAAACATATAGTAAATTCCAACTCCAAAACTACATACCATATATTCCATAAACATGAATTGTCCTAGTTGGTAATGTTAACTTGCTCAAACATGCATGAACATGGCATAAACAGATTCTTCATATTTTTCTGATAATTTTTCATATATAAATTATTTCATTTGGAGTTACGGTTGAATTTCTATGATTTTTCGAAGTTTTGGACATTTTCTGAATTAAATAAATCATTTCTAATTTATTTTAAATCCAGAAAGCATTACCGCGTCAGCCTGATGTCAGAATGATGTCATCAAGTCAACAACGTCAGCCTAGGTCAAACCTGATGCTGGGACCCACTGGTCAGTGACTAGGCTAATTAACAGAGACTGTTAGTGCTAATTTAATCCTAACTAAAGTGTCAGTGGGGCATGGGCCCACATGTCAGTGACTAGGGAGGGTAGTTAGTGACTAATTAGCTTTAACCTAATTTGACACATCAGCCGGCCGGGGTTAGGCCGCCGGCGACCTCAACCAACGGCGGAGGCATGCCGGAATCTCTGTTCCGGCGACCATTCGGCGCGCGGGTGGATTCTATGGGACCCTGGGGATGCGCCGTGTCCAACGGTGCCACTGGTTGGTCACGTAGTCTCCAGAGCTCACGGCGACGAGCACATCCGCGGCGGCGCCCGCATGGAGTTGGCCGGGACGGCGTTGTGGTGTACGGGAGGAGGAGCTGGTGGTGGCTACGGGCTCCTGCAGAGGCGGGGAGAACGATGACGCGTGCGGGGCGGCTGGTTCAGGCTCTGGCCACGGCGGTGCCATGGCCAGTGGCACGGAGCTCTCGGCTCCGGTGGCTAGGCGGCTAGAGGAGGGGATTGACCGCGGGGAGAGGGGGAAAACGCTCGGGGCTCACAGCAGCGCCGTAGGGATGGCCAGCGTGCTCGGGGAAGCTCGGACGACGGCAAGTCGACGGTGGAGATCCGCGGCGGCCGATGGTGAAGAAGAGGTCGGGGGAGCCGCTGTAGGGCACGTCCGCTCGTGTGGCTTGGCAGAGATGGCGTAGAGATCAGCTGCGGAGCTTCTTGGTGCGTCGAAGAGGCGTGTGGAGGCCGGTGGCCGCGGTGGTGCATGTCGGCGGCGACGGGGCCGCTCGGGTGCGTGCGAGGGAGAGAGAGCAGAGGAGGGAAGAGCGTCCAGAGCGAGGAGGGGAAGCGAGAGGGAGCGTTGGGCGTCTCCGTGGCACATCTGGAGGGCCGGGGTCGTGCGGCTGAAGCAGGAGGTGGCAAGGCGTCGTCAGCGCGCTCGCCACGCACCTGCCTGTCCTCTTGGCAGGAGGAAGAAGACCACTCAGCCCCTGGTGGGCTGGGCCTCTTCTGCCAGGTAAGGCCCAGGTACTCCCTCCATCTCTATTTCTATTTTAGTTATTGTTTTCTATTTTATTTCCTCTCTGTTTGGATTTAGTTTTAGCCACTAAATCATTTTCATAAATTCTGTAGGTTATTATATGGCTTGCTAAAATATATACAAAGCCACTCTCAAACTTCCAGAATTATTGAAGTTATATTTAATATATATTAAATATAAATCCAAAGCAAATAATTATTGGATTAATTCAAATGGCCAAAATAAATGTTTCTGAGCTCATAAAAATATTGGTTTGCATTTTAGCTCTTGCCAATAATTCTATGGAATAACAGGAACATTTTATTGGACTCATTTGAGAAGATTTTTAAAGTTGGTTATTTTTGAGCTGATTTCTGAGGGTTTCAAAAAACCTCAATTCAACTTTTAGAAATTAGACATGATGCATGGATGCTCTCTTATGCAACTATTGCAAACAATTCTAGGGATGTGATAGTGGAGGTGCAGGGACGCGATCTTGGCGCGCAGGCGCTGGGAGCGCGCGAGCACCTTCTTGGGGACGAGGGATCTCTTGGCATCTCCTTTCTTGCTGCGCAGGTGCCAGACGCGGAGGGTCTCGCCCTGAGGCTGCGCGCCTTGGAGCCAGGGCGCCTTCTTGGGGAGGAGGTGGTGGAGGCGCCTCCCGATCCCCGCCTCCTGCGCGGAATGGCGGGCGAGGCAGCGAGAGGGACGGCAAGGGGAGCCCCCTATGGCACTGACGAGCTCGGTGATGCGGGCGAGCCAGTCCTCATAGAGGTCGTCGATGGGGCGGTAGTGCAAGAGCTCTCTTGCCAGGAGCAGCGCGGCATGCACATCCGTGGGGGCGCGACGGGCGTGGGACGACGAAGCGGCTGGAGTCAACAACGGTGTGGCGGTGCGGCCCTCCCGCCGTACCGAAGGATGCCGGGATGAGGCCTGCTGCTCGTTCCCCGCTGGGCCGGTGGCGGCGTTGGCGGCTGGCGACGGGGAATGACGTGGACGTCCACCGACGGGCGCCGTCTGGGCGACACGGGTGGCGAGAGCAGCCCGGCGCTCGGCGCGAGCCCGACGAGTGTCAGCCATGGACACGACGGAAGATCACACGTGAACAACGGAAGAAAGATTCCGGCGCACTCCTACCTGGCGCGCCAAATGTCGGATTTCGGGTTCCAGCAGACCCTTGAGGTTCGAACACTGGGGTGCACGTGGAGATCTCTCCCCTACCAATCTACATCTGATCTCCTCGCGTGATCTAAACTGGAAACAACGAACAACACAAGGGACACAAGGTTTATACTGGTTCAGGCTACCATTGTGGTGTAATACCCTACTCCAGTGTGTGGTGTGGTGGATTGCCTCAGGGGCTGCTGATGAACAGTACATGGGAAGAACAGCCTCGCGAGAGGTGTTCTTGAGCTGGTGCGATGAACTGCTAGGGTGAGTTCAGTCGCCTCTCTCTCACTCTCTGCTAGGGCTCTACCACATTTCTACATCTCTGGGTGTGTTGATCTCTCCGGGGGTGTCTCTCTCTACTCTGTGGTGACTAGCTCTACTTATAGAGGCCCTGGGCCTCTCCCCAAATAATGAGCGGGAAGGGCGCCAACAATTGGCCATTTTGAAGGGGAACATCTAGTACAAGTTATCCCGACCAAAGGTGGTCTTCGGCTGCCAAAAGTACTGGTGATGACGCCGTCTTGGGCTCCACGGTGACCTCCGTCCTGCCGCTCTACTGGTCTTGGTCTCGTTGCACCGGAATGGAAACCTTTGCCCGATGCCTCGGCCTTTGCTTGCCCCCTTTGCACGAAAGGGGAAACAAGGACATTGCGCAGGACAGCGCCCGTCTGGTCTCGATCGTCATGGCTTGCGTCACGGGTTCCTCGCGAGGTACCCCTGCTGTGATCTCTCCACCTCCTCGCGAGCCTGCCTGATGAGACTGCCTCTGAGGAAGCTTTCTGGTCGTCCGCCCCGCAAGGCTTGGCCCCTCGCGCGGGTCTTGAGCTTGAGATGATGAAGACGGGCCATGCTGGGCCCCCACTTGAGCCACGCTGCAGGCAGGCAAGTCTGGGGACCCCCGTTCCCAGAACGCTGACAGATTTCTTATAGACTACTTTCAACTACTCCCTCCGTCCCAAATTTCTTATAGACTACTTTCAACAACTCCCTCTTTCAACTAGTTTCAACTACTCGCGCATACGTATGGCCAGGGCTCGTGTACATGGCTGGGTCGGAACGGAGAAATAGCGTCGTCATCATGTTCATGGGGAGGCAACAAAATGCGTCATGTTCATGGGGAGGCAACAGAATGTGTCGTGTTCATCGGGAGGCAACGGAACGCGTGGGAGCCAACCGGCTGGGTCAGAATGGAATGCGTGGTCGTGTTCATCAGGAGGGCTTGGATGGAACAGGCGATGGAAACGAGGCCTGGCGTACCGCACAATGGAGGAAACGGACCTCCTACGTTCGGAACGGGGTCCTGTTGATCGGGAGGGGTTTGGCGTACCGCAAAACGGAGGAAACGGACCTCCTACGGTCGAAACGGGGGTCCTGTTGATCGGGAGGGGTGGGGCGTACCGCAAAATGGATGAAACGGACCTCCTACGGTCGAAACGGGGGTCCTGTTGATCGGAAGGGGTGTGGCGTATCGCAAAACGGACGAAACGGACTTGTGTTGGAGCGCTACGGTCGAAACGGGGGTCCTGTTCATTAGGAGGGGTGTGGCGTACCGCAAAACAGGACTCCACGGGATACTGTTCATCTCCCCCGTCGACCTCCTCCAGCCTCCACGGGCTACCGTCGACCTCCTCCGGCCTCCACCGCGCGCTACTCCACCGGCTACTGTTCAACCACCCCTCCACGGGCACCCCTCCACCGTCTACTGTTCATCCAGCCCTCCACCACACCACGGGGTCCTGTTCATCCAGAGGCAACGCCACCGCTCACTGTTCATCCAACTCCCCCTGCAATGCTCACTGTTCATCCCAGAGGCAGCATCGATCGGCTTCAGTTAGTAGCAGTAGTGAAGGAATCGCTCGATCGGGTTCAGTTAACAGCCATCGATCAATCGCTCGGGTTCAGTAACGCGTAGCCTGCAGTGCAATCGCTCGGGTTCAGTTAGAGCCCAACGCCTCGCTCGGGTTTAGTTAGAGCCAACGCCTCACACATACGCACGTACGTGTACGAGAGAAATGTGCACCGCTCAGCCCCCGACCTCCCACCGTAACCGGGAACTCCCCGAAATTTTCCTTGCCCTCGCTTCTACCACGGTTTTTTCCGTCATGCACGGCCCAAAGAATGTCATGCAGCTGCATCTCCGGCCCGCCCAGGATGAAAAGCCCATTTTCTGTCATGATTTTCATCAAGGCTTTCAACATTGTCATACAAGACAACACCCAAGGTCATTCGACAGCAAGATTGGGGCTGCGAACGCGCTCGGGAACGGAGCCGTCCGGCAACGACTATTCCAGTCAACCCCCCAAGCGGCCCAGGCCATGATGACCCACGCGTGGCACATAAGTTCTGCCCTTACAGACCTTTGGTGACACATTGTGAGCGGGCCATTTGGGCGGTGGAATTACGGCGGGTTAGAGGTCGAGTCATCCACCTACCTACCGTAGTGAGGACACCTACACCAATGCGTGTCGCAACAAGACCAAGTCACCACCTTGAGTGGCGGTAAAAATACAGGCATATGTTCCTGGGAGCCAAAAGACGATGACACTTCACCGTACATTCAATGCGCATACCTACCTTGTTAGGGTAGGCATTATTTCCAATAGCACAACCATTGTGGTGCCCCTTGAGCTATAAAAGGAGGACCAGACTACTGAGAAAATTGTTGGGCACTTGGTAGAATCCAGATAGGAGTGATGCTGCTACCTCCGTTCCCGGAGAAACTTGTAAGATCATTGTCCACCAAATCAAGAGCGCACGAAGCAGAAGTAGGGTATTACGCAACCATGCGGCCCAAACCTAGGCAAATCCTTGTCCTTTTGCACATTCTTCGTTCAGATAGATCCACACCTTGCACCCCGTCTATGAATTGGCAATGGATGTCTGCAGTCCCTAGTGTATTGCATGTGTTTATCACACGTGACGACAGAGAGGGCTAGAGCTCCAAGACCCATTCAAAGAGCTCTATGTTGGGATCTACGGTAGGGTGTGTCGACTGCAAATTAAAATTTCCTACACGTAGAACAACAAAGAACATGCTACGGAAGATGGATCACAGTTCGTTACCACTAGAAGCACAGTGCCATGCAGTGGAAGAAGAGTTGGGGCAGCGCATCCGCGTGGATCGTCTCCTCCACGTCCGATTTCCGTTGTACAACCGATGGTCAGTTCCCACATACACGTTTACCGGAGCGGCGCAAGTGCACCGCCTCTAACGGTATCCGCACGTGCAAGAGGAACATCGTGCGGCGGACTGCTAGGTCCGATCACACAACCGGCGGCGAGTGGAGGTGTCTATTCGCAACACATGCAACCCCTAGTGACAGCGCCGAAGCGATCAACCCCATGAGTGTGCTGCACCTCCACTATATATATAGGCATCCGTCACGGGCTCAACACTTGGGCCTCGCACGGACCCTAAAGCCCATAAGTCTACTCGGCCACAATCCGAATATAGTTCGGATCACATCCGACCAGTGTCCTCAGATCCGACCTCGTAGGTTCCTTCCCTTAAGCGCCTAACCCCTTAGGTTCAAGTCGGCTTGGTCGCAGTTCGGATCACCTCCGAACTGCACGGTTGGTAGCGGCCTCTAGCAAGGCATGCCGAGTACCAAGCAGACTATGAAGCTGGTTAGCGAACCTGTACATCACACTTCCATTCCTTTTGCCACACGATATATGTTGTCGAGCTCAAGGCGAGTCTGTCATCCTTGTGCTAGCCCGACCTCTTTCTCGTTCCAGTGATGCCGAAAACAAACCGATTATCTCATAATCCTTGTCGCATGGCCATGCTTATCCTGGTCGGATCACACGAGGGGCCCAGAGTATATCTCTCCTGATCGGAGGGGCAAATCCCATCTTGCTCGACCACGTCTCGCAGCATGGTTCTGGACAAACCCGGAACCTACCTTTATAACTACCCAGTTATGGAGTAGTGTTTGGCCGGCCCAAAGCAAGTCTGTCACCATCCCGAGTACATGCGTCAGCTCAGGTCTTAGGACATAGAACATATGTTGTACCAGAGACTCACAGATGACATATCGTTGCGTCTCATAGTTGGGTCTGTCCGACTCGGACCTTATCTCGACTCGGATCCGACTACGTCGAATCCGACCAGATCCTTCCAAGTCCATATTATCCAGTTAGCATCCAATGCTCCATGGCTAGTGAGACCAAGCCATCGACCGTGTCATATGCTAGTCTAGTTGGCTGCGCGTCCACACAGCCCTTTCAACTAGGGACCTTTTAGGACAGTCATCATACAATGCATAGTCCCACAAACAAGTCACGTACTTGCCGATACACATCATTGATAATGTCCAAGGACTGTCTTTATTCATAAACACATATGAAATATCATCATACATGATTGCCTCTAGGGCATATTTCCAACACTCTAGTCCTAAATTTGGGAAGTGGTGTATGACTCAGACTACTGTCGCTGAAGAGAAGTTTGGGGTCGACCTTGGGAAGTCTCGTATGTCCATGTCAATGATTAAT
The DNA here is from genome assembly GCA_034509565.1 of Triticum monococcum. Taxonomy (NCBI): domain Eukaryota; kingdom Viridiplantae; phylum Streptophyta; class Magnoliopsida; order Poales; family Poaceae; genus Triticum; species Triticum monococcum. The sequence goes on from CM067842.1 coordinate 156,496,945, forward strand.
CAAACTTCCCTCGGAGCTTTCGAAACGACTAGGCCAATGCAAAAACATAAATGTGCCAATTTTATCTATGTACGAGTGAAGGCTGTCGTACACTCCCACTACTACATACTTTATGGTTGCAGTTATGTTAAAGATGCGACTGGATGTGGGCTGTCAAATTGGATTTCATATTTGATCTAGGCCCAATACAAGTGTTTGGATGTACTCTAAATCAATGGACCGAAACAGAAATGAATACAGAGGCTTGCAGCTCTGATTTCGGCTGAATTGGCTAACTCCCGCAAAAAGAAACCTTTTGGGCCTCTTCTTTTCACTCCACCACGAGACAAAGAAAGGGAGCAAGAGAGGATAGTGGCGCCCAGGCAGATTCTCCATGATGGAGAAGGTATGGTCACCGGCTTTCCATTCCTTTCTTCCTCCACCGCTGGTCCTTCCCCTTCTCTCTGCCGCAGCACACCACTGTCAGGTCCCATCTGACCTTGCAGTCCCATTCACCGCCGCCCTTCCCTTCCTTCATGGACCCATGGTGGCTCTTCTCCCTTGGCTCTACTTCTCAGCCGCCCCATCTTCTCTGGCCATAGAACCCCTCACTGCCGCAGACCGTAACCACAAGGGTGCCTGAGGGAGTCCTGGATTAGGGGGTATCTGGACATCCAGATTATATCCTTTGGTCGGACTGTTGCACCATGAAGATACAAGATTGAAGACTTCGTCCCGTGTCCTGATGGGACTCTAATTGGCGTAGAAGGAAAGCTAGGCAATACGATATGTATATCTCCTCCTTTGTAACCGACCTTGGGTAACCCTAGCCCCCTCCGGTGTCTATATAAAGCGGAGGGTTGTAGTCCGTATGACAACAGACAATCATACCATATGCTAGCTTCTAGGGTTTAGCCTCTTCGATCTCGTGGTAGATCAACTCTTGTACTACTCATATTATCAAGAATGATCAAGCAGGACGTAGGGTTTTACCTCCATCTAGAGGGCCCGAACTTGGGTAAAACATCGTGTCCCCTGCCTCCTGTTACCATCCGCCTTAGACGCACAGTTCGGGACCCCCTACCCGAGATCCGCCGGTTTTGACACCGACATTGGTGCTTTCATTGAGAGTTCCTCTGTGCCGTCACCATAAGGAAGGATGCCTCGTCTCGTTGTTAAGAACAACATCACCGCCGGCGGAGCCCTGGCTGTCAGCCAAACTCTCCGGCTAGGCAGTTTTATCATGACCGCCCGTTCAGCTGCTGCCCCGACGATGACTTCTCGGGTCATCGAAAACAACCTCCATGTCGGCTCGGAATTCGCCGAGCAGATGGATCCAATGGAGCTATCTTCCCTAAACGAGCTCTTGGATCGCACCGCCGCCTTGGGAGTCGCTACGGACTATGATCGGATTGGGCTTAAACCCGATCAAAGGGAGATTAACTCTCCACCGGTCACCCACCATGTTGCGGTGGTGGAGGAACAATGCGGCGATTCCTCTTCTATCATGAGGACTAACTATGTCCGGATTCCTGAGCTCTCCGAGCCGGATACCCGTTTACGGGAGGACATCACCCAAGCCCTGAACCTAGAGTCAGGCAGCGGGCCAGACTTATCGGGCAACATACCAGAACCCGAAATTCCAATATTGGAAACACCTCGGCCCCTGGGTCTCAGATTGGGTAGGGGTTCGGACTCAATTCCACCCACCCACCCAGACATAAACGATCTTTCCCACATCAGGCAAGAGCCCCATGAAACAGTACATCTTTATTGGGCCAGATTCCTCCTTGTGATGAACAAGGTTAAGGACTGTCGCGAGGAAGACGCAGTCTCATTTTTCTGCAATAATTGCATGGACAAGGGAATCCTTAACGCCTTAAGTCGCCGTGACATATCACGCTTCGCTGACTTGGCGTCCATAGTACGAAAGTACTGTTCGATGGAAAGCGCCTGGAAAACCGAAACGAAATTTTGGGATAATCCGGCTAAGAATATACACCCAGTCCGAAGTAAAAGGGTGCACTATCATAAGACACCCGAGTTAGTTACGAAGAAACAAAAACCCTCTACACGGCATGGAACCGTCTTGGAGGGATGGCTTAACGGACCCTGCAAAATTCATAGCACATCGGATATCATACCAACGCACAGCCTTAGAGCATGTTGGATACTCCAGCAGGTGGCCAAAAGAGGTGAGGATCTTCTTATCCCAAATGCCACAGAGCACCATCCCATGGATAACAATACGTTATTAACAGTTTTTGAAACCTTCGCATCAAATAATAGTCACAAGCGAACACTCCGCAGCCTCGCCGAAATCTGCCACGTAGTAGCAATGAATCCATGGAGTGACACGGCTATTACCTTCAATGCCAGTGATGAACCTAAATTCTGAGCTGCCCAAGCACTAGCTGCACTAGTCCTCAGTCCAATTGTGGACAGCTTTTGACTCACCAAAGTACTCATGGACGGCGGCAGTGGATTAAACCTCATCTATGAGGAAACCCTTCAAAAAATGGAAATAGACTGGAACCGCATTGAGCAAAGTAGCACAACCTTCAGAGGAATCATCCCCAGTAGGGAAGCACGCTGTGCTAGGAAAATCACACTAGATGTGGTATTCGGCACGCGGGAGAACTATAGGTCCGAAGAAATTACATTCCAAGTGGCCCCGTTCAGTAGTGGATACCACGCCCTTTTAGGACGGGAGGCGTTCACGGTCTTCCAAGCCATACCCCATTATGGGTACATGAAGCTCAAAATGCCCGGGCCCAATGGAATCATCACTCTTGCTAGTGATCCGGACACAGCACTCCACGCTGAAAACAAAACAGCCGCATTGGCCCTTAAGGCATTATCCGAAGCCCTCTCGGCCGAGGAATTAACTGCACTATGCTCCACGGTGGACAGGGACGACGTAATACTTGAAAATAGATCCAAGTCCACCTCTTTTAAACCAGCGGACGAAATAGTCAAATTCCAAGTCCACCCAACGGACCCTACAAAAATAGCCTCCATCGGGGCATAGTTAAACCCCGCCATGGACGCCGCACTGAAGGAAATATGCCCTAGAGGCAATAATAAAGTTATTATTTATTTCCTTATATCATGATAAATGTTTATTATTCATGCTAGAATTGTATTATCCGGAAACATAATACTTGTGTGAATACATAGACAAACTAAACGTCACCAGTATGCCTCTACTTGACTAGCTTGTTAATCAAAGATGGTTATGTTTCCTAACCATAGACATGTGTTGTCATTTGATTGACGGGATCACATTATTAGGAGAATGATGTGCTTGACATGACCCATTCCATTAGCTTAGCACCCGATCATTTAGTATGTTGCTATTGCTTTCTTCATGACTTATACATGTTCCTATGACTATGAGATTATGCAACTCCCGTTTGCCGGAGGAACACTTTGTGTGCTACCAACCGTCACAACGTAACTGGGTGATTATAAAGGAGCTCTACAGGTGTCTCCAAAGGTAAATGTTGGGTTGGCGTATTTCGAGCTTAGGATTTGTCACTCCGATTGTCGGAGAGGTATCTCTGGGCCCTCTCGGTAATGCACATCACATAAGCCTTGCAAGCATTGCAACTAATAAGTTAGTTGCGAGATGATGTATTACGAAACGAGTAAAGAGACTTGCCGGTAACGAGATTGAACTAGGTATTGAGATACCGACGATTGAATCTCGGGCAAGTAACATACCAATGACAAAGGGAACAACATATGTTGTTATGCGGTCTGACCGATAAAGATCTTCGTAGAATATGTGGGAGCCAATATGAGCATCCAGGTTCCGCTATTGGTTATTGACCGGAGACATGTCTCGGTCATGTCTACATTGTTCTCGAACCCGTAGGGTCCGCACGCTTAAGGTTTCGATGACAGTTATATTATGACTTTTGATGTACCAAAGTTAGTTCGGAGTCCCGGATGTGATCACGGACATGCCGAGGAGTCTCGAAATGGTCGAGACATAAAGATTGATATATTGGACAGCTATATTCAGACACCGGAAGTGTTCCGGGTGATTTCGGAGAAAACTGGAGAGCCGGAGGGTTACCGGAACCCCCCGGGGAGAAGTAATGGGCCATATGGGCCTTAGTGGAGAGAGAGAAGGGCAGCCAGGGTGGGCCACGCGCCTCCTCCCCCCTTGGTCCGAATTGGACTAGGAGAGGGGGGGCGGCGCCCCCCTTTCCTTCTCCCTCCCCACTTCCTTCCCCCTCCTAGTAGGAGTCCTACTCCTACTAGGAGGAGGACTCCTCCTTGGTGCACCATAGGGTCGGCCGGCCTCCTCCCCTTGCTCCTTTATATATGGGGCAGGGGCACCCCTAGACACACAAGTTGATCCACGTGATCATTTTCTTAGCCGTGTGCGGTGCCCCCTTCCACCATAATCCTCGATAATATTGTAATGGTGCTTAGGCGAAGCCCTGCGACAGTTGAACATCAAGATCGTCACCACGCCGTCGTGCTGACGGAACTCTTCCCCGACACTTTGCTGGATCAGAGTCCGGGGATCGTCATCGAGCTGAACGTGTGCTAGAACTCGGAGGTGCCGTACGTTCGGTGCTTGGGTCGGTCGGATCGAGAAGACGTACGACTACTTCCTCTATGTTGTGTCAACACTTCCGTTGCCAGTCTACAAGGGTACGTAGACAACACTCTCCCCTCTCGTTGCTATGAATCACCATGATATTGCGTATGTGTAGGAATTTTTTTGAAATTACTACGTTCCCCAACACGCACTACGAGAGTTCCTGCGCGAGAATTGGGACATATTCGCCTGGCACCCCTCGGACATGCCAGGAATCCCACGCAGGCTGGCCGAGCACAGCCTCAATATCCTAAAGGGATTCAAGCCGGTCAAGCAGGCTCTTCGGCGTTTCTCTGAACCTAAGAGACATGCTATGGGAGAGGAACTAGCCAAGTTATTGGAGGCCGGATTCATTAGAGAAATAAAACACCCGGACTAGCTAGCAAACCTAGTGATGGTACCAAAGAAGGACAAATCCTGGCGCCTATGTGTCGATTTCAAGGACCTCAACAAGGCTTGCCCAAAGGATCCCTTCCCCCTCCCCCGCATTGATCAAATTATCGATGCTACCGCAGGACACAAGTCATTGTGTCTCCTCGACGCATACTCCGGCTACCACCAAATCAAGATGGTGGAGTCCGACCAAGCCGCAACGGCATTTATCACACCATACAGACCCTTTTGTTTCAACACAATGCCTTTTGGGCACAAAAATGCCGGCGGAACATATCAGCGCATGATCCAGACATGTCTAGAGAAACAGATCGACAAAATAGTAGAGGCATATGTAGATGATGTGGTCGTTAAAACCAAACATGTCAACTCTCTAATAGACGACTTGAGGCTCACATTCGACAACCTCCGAACATACGACATCAAGCTCAATCCGGAAAAATGTGTTTTCGGCGTACCAGCCGGAAAGCTCCTGGGCTTCATTGTCTCCAGTAGAGGAATTGAAGCTAATCCGGCCAAAATCTGAGCTCTGTCATAGTTGGCTATCCCAACGGACCTCAAACAAATCCCAAAACTAACTGGATGTGTGGAGGCTCTAAGCCGCTTTATCTCCCGCTTAGGAGAAAAGGCATTACCCCTTTATCGCCTCCTTCGGTGCACCGAACACTTCGAGTGGACGGATGCTGCCACAGCCGGATTGGAAGAAATAAAAGCCATACTGGCAACCAACCCAATCCTGGCTGCGCCAAACATTGGCGAACCAATGCTGGTGTACATTGCGGCAACTCATCAAGTTGTAAGCGCAATGCTCGTCGTCGAACGAGAAGCTGACGGACATAAATTCCCTCTTCAAAAGCCGGTATACTATGTATCCACTATCCTCACACCGTGCAAATCACAGTACCCACATTATCAAAAGATAGCCTATGCGGTATTCATGGCATCACGGAAGCTGCAACACTACTTTCAAGAGTGTTCAATAACAGTAGCCTCGGAAGTGCCACTTAATGATATTATAAACAACCGCGACGCCACGGGCCGGATTGCCAAATGGGCCATTGAGCTCCTCCCGTTCGACATAACATACAAACCTCGGCAAGCCATTAAGTCGCAAGTATTGGCTGACTTTGTCACCGAATGGACGGAAGCCGAACTCCCTAAAGAGTACGGCGCATACTCCAATTGGATCATGCACTTCGACGGCTCCAAAATGCTGGCCGATCTGGGGGCTAGTGTCGTCCTGACGTCCCCAATCGGAGATACCATTCAGTACGTACTGCAGATACTGTATACAGACTCCAACAACGCAGCCGAATATGAAGCCCTGTTGCATGGTCTTTGGATGGCAGTCTCCATGGGCATTCAACGCCTGGAGGTGCGTGGGGATTCGAACCTCGCAATATCCCAAAAAATGGAGACTTTGATGCCAAGGATCCGAAGATGGCGGCCTATCCAAACGCCATCCTAAAGATGTCAGCTCGGTTCGAGGGGCTCGAATTTCTCCATGTGGCTCGGGAAAACAATCAGGCAGCGGATATCCTCGCCCGCATCAGCGCAAAACGTGACGTGGTCCCCCCAACATCTTTTTGGAAAGATTGTTTAAGCCATCGGTGGTATGGGAAGGGGACACAGGTAACAATAGTCCGGACCCGGCCAAAACGCCTGATACCGAACACTTTGACATAATTGGAGGCTCTGCCACTGAAATAACACCTTTAGCCCACGTAATAATGGTCGTCATCGCCCCGTGGACAGAACCATTCCTGGCCTACCTAACTAGGCAGGAAATTCCCGAGGATCAAAATGAGGCACGCTGCATAGTGCGGCGATCTAAAGCCTACAGGGTCCACGAGGGAGAGCTGTATAAGAAAAGTACTAACGGAGTCCTTCAAAGGTGCATCTCCAAAGAGAAAGGGTGGAAGCTTTTGGCAGAAATTCACGCCGGACTCGGCGGCCACCACGCCGCAGCCCGAGCCCTTGTAAGCAAGGACTTTCGTACAGGTTTTTATTGGCCGACGGACCGGGCAGACGCGCGGGACTTGGTCCAACGCTGCGCCGGTTGCCAGCTTTTTGCAAAACAAAGCCATATGCCACCCACCGCCCTCCAAACAATCCCCATTATCTGGCCTTTCGCGGTCTGGTGGCTTGACATGGTTGCACCCCTTAAAGGGGGAACCCACAAGAAAAAATACTTGTTGGTCATGGTAGGTAAATTCACCAAATGGATAGAAGCCAAACCTGTTAAAACAGCTGAATCCGGGCCGGTGATAGACTTCAAATCCGGGGTTGTACACCGTTATGGCGTCCCCCACAACATGATCACTGACAACGGTACGAACTTCACGGATGATGAGGTAAAACTCTAGTGCACCAACATGGGCATCAAGCTCGATTATGCTTCCGTCTATCACCCACAAACCAACGACCAAGTTGAGTGTGCAAATGATCTTATCATGAGCGGCATTAAACCTAGATTAGTGCGGTCCTTAAAGGAGTCTAACACGCACTGGGTAGAGGAGCTCGACTCCGTACTTTGGGGGCTGCGGACCACGTCGAATCGCACTACCAGATATACACCCTTCTTTATGGTGTACGGTGCAGAGGCAGTTTTGCCATGCGACATAATTCATGACTCGCCTCGAGTGTGCATGTACGAAGAAAGAGAAGCCGAGCTCGATCGGTAGGACAGTCTGGACACCCTGGAGGAGGAGCGCGACGTGGCTAAAGCCCGTTCCGCATTTTATCAGCAATAGGCTCGCAGATACCAAAGCAGAGAAGTACGAGCCAAAACTTATAACGTTGGCGAGTTAGTTCTACGCCTGCCGAAGAAGAAAAAGTCCAAGGTCGAGCCCAAATGGGAAGGTCCCTTCATTATTGACCAAGTTCTGACTGGTGGAGCGTACCGTCTGCGGGATGCATCGAATAATCGACTTGAGCCGAACCCATGGAACGCAGCCAGGCTCCAAAGATTCTACGCCTAGCGCCAGACTCTATGTTCGTCTCCTTCCTCTGTCCATTTTTTGCATATACATTATTTGTCTTTTTTCTGTTTCTTTCTTTTACTCTTTCTCTAGGCCTTCAAGGGCCACCTTGTGCCTCGCTTGCACATTATAGATGCGCTAATCGCGCTCATTATACCTGGGGGCTTCTTACACAGAAGCTTAATTATCTATCTGGGCTTCGCGCCCCCCAAAATGTGTTATTCTCCCGCATGTACCTTTTCTCCTCCACTATATGCATCGATATGACTTAAGTTTTGGCCAAGCTGGGTTGCCTGGCTCTTGTATTTATGCCCTATGTTCCCGTTAGTTTGGCTAGGGCATAAGGGGAGCACCTCTACGATTGTTACTGCCAGGTCAGCCGGATGTGTACCTTAGACTGGGTGAAGCCGAAAGCTAGCGTTCTTAAGGGAATATTCGGTCGGCGAACAAAAGATGATTTTTTATTTATTTTCCATATGTGCCCCCCAGATGTTTTTTCCTGTGTTTCCTCTCGCAATCCGGACATGCACTTTAGGGCATGCGTACCCAGGGAAAGGAACCCTTAACAGAACTATTCTCCCTGGAAGATGTTTCTTACTACCCATGTAATATAACATAACTAGTTGGGAACTTGTCTGTTCAAGCACTAATGACCCCTACGCCTGGTCTCCACGCATACCCCGGTTCCTATATAACTGAGCGGGTATTCGGATACACTCCGGACTATCGGGTCCCGAGGTTGAAGCGAAAAGGTCCGCCATGACAAATGATCTACAATCCGGCTAGAAGGCATTATACATGTCACTTTAATTACATAGTCATGTAGACTGACTAAATTCCTCTTCTATACCATCCAACAGGCAGTCTAGCCTACAATCTTGTTGGGAATACTTTGTGGCTAATTCTACTTGCCCATAGACTAAGCTAACGGGGATCTATTTCTCGTTGGGCCCCACAGGTCCGACCTCGGCCATGTGATTTGGGCCAGCCTTGGTATACCGCGTCTTCACCACGGCCCAGGCTTCCCTGGCACCTTGACGGCGGGCAGATATCTTCCATAATCGGAAGCGCCGCCGTGCTCCCTTGAGTTTCTCTACAAGCTCTCCAACGCCTTCTGGCAGGAAGACGGATGGCCACAAGGCCTGGGCAATACCTTGCATCACCTGCCGAACTTGTTCGTGCAGTTGTGAGAGCTCGGATAGAAGATCACCCGCAAACCCGTGCATCTCCTCCGCGGGACGACCCGTCAGCATACCTGCAGACATAACTCTGTTAGCCGGCTTCTCCGCCGTCCCCTTTATTAAGGGTTCGTTCAAGCACTTACTAAATATGCCGCGTCGAAACCGCTTATTCTCCTTCTCAGAGTCCACAAGCTGGGCTCGAACATCTTTTATTTCCATGCTCAGCTTGGTATTGGCGTCTTGGAGATTGTTTTTCTCCCGCCTGACCTCAGTCATCACGCGTTCGCCAGCCTTTAGCTGTCGTACGGCGTGCTGCTCCTCTGGATTCTCTCCGGATTCATCTGCAACATCTATTATTAGATCTGCAGCCATGCCGCACGCTATATGGTACCTATCATTCTTTGAAAGAAATGTTATCGGTTGGGGACTTTTTAGGTTCCTTCAATGTGGCAACAGTGGCCCGAAGTTGGGTCTTGCATTCCTCCAGCTCCTGTGACAGTCGACTATTCTTCTCTGTAAGAACCTGCACAATAAGATGATCCTTAAATCGGTTCTGCTAACTGTTTCAAGTCTCAGGGGCTACTGATACATATAATCGTCAGATTTTCTTACCCGTACATCCTTTACATACTGGTCCATGGCTCTGGCTAGACCATTTTGAGCAGCACGGAGGTACGCCTCTCCAAAATTGAAGGCATCAAATGCCTCTGGTGAGAAGCAAGCGTCGCGGAGTACGGCCCGACGATGCCTATGATTCATGGTGCTCTCCACTTCTGAATGTGTAGCGGATAGCCTATCCGCATCCTCTGTAGGGGGACTATCCGGCGTCCGCCCCATGTCGGCTTCCACCTCTATGTCCGGTCCTGGAGCCCGACTGGTGGAAGCATGATCGGCAGCCTCACCGAACATATTCCGGCGAGCGTTTTTTCTATTAAAGAAACATGGACTGTTGGAAATATGCCCTAGAGGCAATAATAAATTGATTATTATTATATTTCCTTGTTCATGATAATCGTTTATTATCCATGCTAGAATTGTATTGATAGGAAACTCAGATACATGTGTGGATACATAGACAACACCATGTCCCTACTAAGCCTCTAGTTGACTAGCTCGTTGATCAATAGATGGTTATGGTTTCCTGACCATGGACATTGGATGTCATTGATAACGGGATCACATCATTAGGAGAATGATGTGATGGACAACACCCAATCCTAAGCCTAGCACAAGATCATGTAGTTCGTATGCTAAAGCTTTTCTAATGTCAAGTATCATTTCCTTAGACCATGAGATTGTGCAACTCCCGGATACCGTAGGAGTGCTTTGGGTGTGCCAAATGTCACAATGTAACTGGGTGGCTATAAAGGTACACTATAGGTATCTCTGAAAGTGACTGTTGGGTTGGCACGAATCGAGACTGGGATTTGTCACTCCATGTAAACGGAGAGGTATCTCTGGGCCCACTCGGTAGGACATCATCATAATGTGCACAATGTGATCAAGGAGTTGATCATGGGATGATGTGTTACGGAACGAGTAAAGAGACTTGCCAGTAACGAGATTGAACAAGGTATCGGGATACCGACGATCGAATCTCGGGCAAGTATCGTACCGATAGACAAAGGGAATTGCATACGGGATTGATTAAGTCCTTGACATCGTGGTTCATCCGATGAGATCATCGTGGAACATGTGGGAGCCAACATGGGTATCCAGATCCCGCTGTCGGTTATTGACCGGAGAGTCATCTCGGTCATGTCTGCGTGTCTCCCGAACCCGTAGGGTCTACACACTTAAGGTTCGATGACGCTAGGGTTATAAAGGAAGTTTGTATGTGGTTACCGAATGTTGTTCGGAGTCCCGGATGAGATCCCGGACATCACGAGGAGTTCCGAAATGGTCCGGAGGTAAAGATTTATATATGGGAAGTCCTGTTTTGGTCACCGAAAAAGTTTCGGGTTTTATTGGTAACGTACCGGGACCACCGGGAGGGTCCCGGGGGTCCACCAAGTGGGGCCACAAGCCCCGGAGGGCTGCATGGGCCAAGTGTGGGAGGGGACCAGCCCCAGGTGGGCTGGTGCGCCCCCCCACCAAGGCCCAAGGCGCAAGGAAGAGGGGAAGGGGGCAAACCCTAGGGCAGATGGGCCCTAAGGCCCACCCTGGTGCGCCTCCCCGTCTCCCCTCCCCTTGGCCGCCCCTAGATGGGATCTAGGGGGCTGCCGCCACCCCTAGGGAGGGAACCCTAGGTGGGGGCGCATCCCCTCCCCTTCCCCTATATATAGTTGACGTATGGGTTGTCCAATACAGATGAGTTCTTGACCTCTCCCTGGCGTAGCCCCCTCTCTTTCTCCTCATATCTCGCGGTGCTTGGCGAAGCCCTGCTGGATCACCACGCTCCTCCACCACCACCACGCCGTTGTGCTGCTGCCGGATGGAGTCTTCCTCAACCTCTCCCTCTCTCCTTGCTGGATCAAGGCATGGGAGACATCACCGGGCTGCACGTGTGTTGAACGCGGAGGTGCCGTCCGTTCGGCACTAGGATCTCCGGTGATTTGGATCATGACGAGTACGACTCCTTCAACCCCGTTGTCTTGAACGCTTCCGCTTAGCGATCTACAAGGGTATGTAGATGCACTCTCCTTCCCCTCGTTGCTGGTTTCTCCATAGATTGATCTTGATGACACGTAGGAAAATTTTGAATTTCTGCTACGTTCCCCAACAGTGGCATCATGAGCTAGGTCTATTGTATAGATTCTATGCACAAGTAGAACACAAAGTAGTTGTGGGCGTTGATTTTGTTCAATATGCTTACCGTTACTAGTCCAATCTTGATTCGGCGGCATTGTGGGATGAAGCGGCCCGGACCGACCTTACACGTACTCTTACGTGAGACTGGTTCCACCGACTGACATGCACTAGTTGCATAAGGTGGCTAGCGGGTGTCTGTCTCTCCCACTTTAGTCGGATCGGATTCGATGAAAAGGGTCCTTATGAAGGGTAAATAGCAATTGGCATATCACGTTGTGGTTTTTGCGTAGGTAAGAAACGTTCTTGCTAGAAACCCATAGCAGCCACGTAAAACATGCAAACAACAATTAGAGGACGTCTAACTTGTTTTTGCAGGGTATGCTATGTGATGTGATATGGCCAAGAAGAATGTGATGAATGATATGTGATGTATGAGATTGATCATGTTCTTGTAATAGGAATCACGACTTGCATGTCGATGAGTATGACAACCGGCAGGAGCCATAGGAGTTGTCTTTATTTATTATATGACCTGCGTGTCATTGAACAACGCCATGTAATTACTTTACTTTTATTGCTAACCGTTAGTTGTAGTAGTAGAAGTAATAGTTGGCGAGACAACTTCATGAAGACACGATGATGGAGATCATGATGATGGTGATCATGGTGTCATGCCGGTGACAAGATGATCATGGAGCCCCAAGATGGAGATCAAAGGAGCTATATGATATTGGCCATATCATGTCACTATTATTTGATTGCATGTGATGTTTATCATGTTTATACATCTTATTTTCTTAGAACGACGGTAGTAAATAAGATGATCCCTCATTAAAATTTCAAGAAAGTGTTCCCCCTAACTGTGCACCGTTGCAAAAGTTCGTCGTTTTGAAGCACCATGTGATGATCGGGTGTGATAGATTCTTACGTTCACATACAACGGGTGTAAGCCAGATTTACACACGCAAAACACTTAGGTTGACTTGACGAGCCTAGCATGTACAGACATGGCCTCGGAACACAAGAGACCGAAAGGTCGAGCATGAGTCGTATAGAAGATACGATCAACATGAAGATGTTCACCGATGTTGACTAGTCCGTCTCACGTGATGGTTGGACACGGCCTAGTTGACTCGGATCATGTAATCACTCAGATGACTAGAGGGATGTCTATCTGAGTGGGAGTTCATAAAATGAACTTGATTACCCTGAACATAGTCAAAAAGGTCTTCGCAAATTATGTCGTAGCTCGCGCTTCAGTTCTACTGTTTAGATATGTTCCTAGAGAAAATTTAGTTGAAAGTTGATAGTAGCAACTATGCGGACTAGGTCCGTAAACTGAGGATTGTCCTCATTGCTTCATAGAAGGCTTATGTCCTTAATGCACCGCTCAATGTGCTGAACCTCGAACGTCGTCTGTGGATGTTGCGAACATCTGACATACACGTTTTGATAACTACGTGATAGTTCAGTTAAACGGTTTAGAGTTGAGGCACCGAAGACGTTTTGAAACGTCGTGAAACATATGAGATGTTTTGAGGGCTGAAATTGGGATTTCAGGCTCGTGCCCACGTCAAGAGGTATAAGACCTCCGACGATTTTCTTAGCCTGCAAACTAAGGGAGAAAAGCTCAATTGTTAAGCTTGTGCTCAGATTGTCTGAGTACAACAATCATTTGAATCGAGTGGGAGTTGATCTTCCAGATGAGATAGTGATGTTTCTCCGAGGTCATTACCACCAAGCTGCTAGAGCTTTGTGATGAACTATAATATATCAGGGACATATATGATGATCCTTGAGATATTCGCGATGTTTGACACCACAAAAGTAGAAATCAAGAAGGAGCATCAATTGTTGATGGTTGGTGAAACCACTAGTTTCAAGAAGGGCAAGGGCAAGAAGGGATACTTCATGAAACGGCAAATCAGCTGCTGCTCTAGTGAAGAAACCCAAGGTTGAACCCAAACCCGAGACTAAGTGCTTCTGTAATAAGAGGAATAGCCACTGGAGCAGAATTACCCTAGATACTTGGTAGATGAGAAGGCTGGCAAGGTCGATAGAAGTATATTGGATATACATTGTGTTAATGTGTACTTTAGTAGTACTCCTAGTAGCACCATGGTATTAGATACCGGTTCGGTTACTAAGTGTTAGTAAACTCGAAATAAAAGGCTGCGGAGTAAACGGAGACTAGCTAAAGGTGAGCTGGCGATATGTGTTGGAAGTTTTTCCCAAGCTTGATGTGATCAAGCATCGCACGCTCCCTCTACCATCGAGATTGGTGTTTGCGTTGAGCATAGACATGATTGAATTATGTCTACCGCAATACAGTTATTCATTTAAGGAGAATAATGGTTACTCTGTTTATTTGAATAATACCTTCAATGGTCTTGCACCTAAAATGAATGGTTTATTGAATCTCGATCGTAGTGATACACTTGTTCATGCCAAAAGATATAAGATAGTAATGATAGTACCATCTACTTGTGGCACTGCCACGTAAGTCATATCGGTATAAAACACATGAAGAAGCTCCATGTTCACTACTAGGAAAAGGCCTACTAATGGCGCACCTAATTTGGCCATTAATGGCGCATTAGTGGTGCGCCATTTGTAGCACGCCATTAGTATATTTTACTAATGGCGCACCACTGGTGCGCCATTAGTATCTGGTATACTAATGGCGCATCCAGGATGCGCCATTAGTATATACAATAGTGCGCCATTAGTATGCCTCCCAGGGGGCCATGTATACCCAGGTGCTTTGGCATACTAATGGCGCACAACAACAAGATGCGCCATTAGTAACTTCGGCATACTAATGGCGCACTATGATGTGATGCGCCATTAGTATGAATATTAGGTTTTTTTATTTTTTTTATTTTCTGTTTTTTGCACAGGTTACAAAATGTATAATTGGACAAAATATAGACAGCACACATCAACAACAGATTCATCAAATACAATAGAAGATTAGTCTTTGAATACAATTCATCATATTAGTCTCCGAATACAATTCATCATATTAGTCTCCGAATTGAAAAGACCGAACAAAGATAAAACATTACAAGTCTCAAGACCGTGAGTATCGAGTTTGTCGGAAGTAATACTAATCCTAACAAGTCCTACTTATCATCATCATACAACTTCTACTCGTTATTCATAACAAGTCATACGATCATCATCTTGATAGTCTTCGAACCAACCCTACTTAATTGTTCATCAGCACATGATCATCAGTATTAGGCAGGACCTAAATACCCTATTTAAGCTAAAATAGCATAAAACAATATAGACACTGACTCTCCATTATGGAGAATGGAGAACATCCTGTCTCCAATTCTTGCGCTTCGCTTCCTTTTGCTTCCAAGAAGCTCCTTACGACTGTCCATACATTTTTTCCATCCTTTGATTTTCATGTCTCCACTTCTTTTAGAAATCTGGTATGGACAGTTGAGATTCGTAGGATGACCTGGCTGTATGTTCAAAACATTAACACTACCTTTCAAATACATCATATGAGGCACACAATTCTCCGGGATTATCTGTTGAAAAACATAGTAATAACTTCATAGTTAGCAATGATGTACTAGTTTTAGAAGTATGCAAAAGATCCACGGATGTCATAATAGTAAAAATCTTACCAGGGTATCTCCATGGTAGTTACCGTAGTTGAACACATGCACTAGTGGCACGTATTTACCATAATGTTGAGGAATTTGTTTGTGGATAATGTAATTTTCAATGTCAGTACAAAATCCGACCAGATGATTTTTCTCCTTGTAAGTTGTTAATTCGGAGCCATCGGTGTAGTGGGTTTTGTCTACCATCTCCCGCACATTCTTTGAACAATAAAAATAAGCTGTCAATGGAAATAAGCTGTCAACTATTTTGAAATAAACAATATAAATTAGCTAATAACTATGTTTGAGAAACTCACATAGCGGTAGAACTGGAGGCGTATCAACAAGGACCCAAATGTCCATATTGTCTTGGTTGATGTCAGGATTACCAAGATCCATGGTGATAAGCATACCCTCATCAAAACCATACATCTTGCAAAATGCTTCCCAATTTTTGCAACCAAAATGGGTTACGCTCTCAGAATTATATAGATTTACTTCAAAGTCCACATCATGATGAGTCCTTAGGTGAATTTTCTTTGTTTCAGAAATTTCATGGTCTTCAAAATCCATCCTCTCCAAGACATAACGTCTTGCATGGCATGGGATAAGCTATACTCGAATCGAAAACATGAAAATTACACGTTGAAATAGTTGAAGTAATGCTTAATTATGAAAATAACACTTGTCGTCGTTGTGTACCATTTCGACTTCGAAGGTCTCCTCGAGCTTAATGCTGAAGCGCCGATCATCGTCTAGGTGAGGCATGTCGCACAGACCTCGATTGTCGTGGCACCAGTCGCACTTCGCCGGGAGACTTTCGTCGTCCGATGATGATGACGACATATCCTGTAGGGTTTATCGATGCCGAGGCACCCTAAATGCTAAGTTAAGTTTTCATCATGTAGGGTTTATCGATGCCGAGGCACCCTAGGTTGGGCCTAATCACTTGCACTAATCACTTGGCTCGATTGCCACCTATGGTTTAATACAGCAAGAATAAAGGGGCAGTTGATCCTACTTAATTAAGTACTAAGATACCCCGGCCCATGCATTAGTAGCAAGTACCTCATATGTCCGATTTTTAGCAAAGTCATGCTAAAATTCACGGAAAATTTCAGCATGACCTTTGCTGAAAATAGGACATATGGAGTACCCGAATTTGCCTGAACGGAAGTTAATCGACATTCCGGCAAACTCAAGGGCCTCTCGGGGTACCTGCAAATTCATCACGACACGATGGTCGGAGACAAAACCCAGCAAACTAACATGTAAAACATGTCCAATGAGAGCATATAATTCAACAACTCCACTGAAAATGAGAGCTGAAAGATGCAGGGAGAGCACAAACAACTCAGAAAAATCAATCCATCTAGCATTTCAGGTTTTGCTAGAAATACCTTTAACATCAGTATCAATATGATTTATAGAGTCAACATCCAGTAAGTATAATCAAGGTAATCAACCATTCCCATAAAACAAGACAAGTTTGATTCAGTACTGCTAATATGATTGGAGATTACTATGAACATGTGGCAAGACTACTTTGATAACAAGGGCCACTAGTTGGCCAGTAGTTGAACTAGCAGCTTGGCCATGATGCTGGTAAGAAAAGAGCTACTCTCTGAATCTTTTATCTATTTATACCTGTAAATTAGCACTCTGATGCTGGCCTTGACAAATGATCCCACTATGTTGTTTGCTGGAATCTGCAAAATGATCCCACTATGTTGACAAATGATCCCACTATGTTGTTATACTTGAGAACACTGTAACAAAATCAAAACCACAATAAACGGTGGTCAGATATAACAGGTACAATTACACAAAGCATCTGAATACACACATACTTCATCTATCAAGTATAACTCTGTCAAGCCAAGAAGCATCTGAATGCACTACAGCAAGTTTTGGTTGGATGCAGTGAAACATTTTTTGTGCCCCATGTGTTTTCAGTGAAATGATTGGGATTTGTAACTATGGGCCAATTTGCCTGCAGTTGGTGAAGATTATAGAATGGTAAAGCAAAATCAGGCTCTGGTGGAGCCTATGCAAACAATGATGTTTGTTACTCAAGAGAGAATCGTCAACTCTAGATGTTTGGTTACTTAGATATATAAATGGCAGAAACCATAATCATCTATATATATATGCACAAGAAGATGCATTTCGCATTTCTTTTACATAATCTTTATGAACACATAGCAAACTCATTAGAAGTCACAGAAAAATGTTTGCTAGTGCGATTCTCACAAATAATAACCACCGGGATGGAGAAGTACACAGAATGGGTGGAAAATAACTCAATCGGTCCACAAATGTGCCACCCAGAGTACAGGTCCAAAATGTAAGCAGTGTGGTATTTGACTAAAAAGTGTGGCATTAATTCTAGTTATTTCTATCAATGGAGTTTGAATAGATGGCAACTGCCATGTCTTAGATAATTAGGGGTTTGAATAGATGGAAATTGCTGTGTGTTTGCTCTAATGTAGATTTGTAAAAATGTCATGTGTAGCATATGTTGAACTACTTTGTCCAACAAAATATTTATCTTTCTAACAAATTAAAGTGCACTGGGTCATGGCCAATTTTGGAGGCGACAAGGAGGAGGAAGGGTGGAGAGGGAGGAAGGAGGAAGGAGGAGAGGTACCTGGGCGGGCGCGGCCGGTCGCCGGAGGGGTCGGGGTTGGGGTTGGTGTCGGGGTCGGCGGCGGCGGCGGCATCGAAGGGATGCCTCGGTTGGTCGTGGGGAGGCCGGCGGCCATGGCGAGGTCGCGGAGGCGTCGGCGATGGAGGAGCTGCGGTGGTGGGGGCCGTGGGGGCGTGGGGGCGCCGGCAGCGGTGGCGGCAGCTAGGAACCCTAGCTGTCGCGCTCGGGAGGGAGGTTGTCGCATGCGGGGCCGCGGGGGGAGGGGGAGGGCGAGGGCGCGGGCGGAGGGGGGACGGTGAGGGAGGTGGTCGGGTGCGGCGGGGGAAGCGAGCACGCCCGAGGAAGTGGTGGGCGGTGGTGGTCAGGCGCGGGTGAGACGAGGCAGGGGAGGGATTACTAATGGCGCACCAACTCTAAATGCGCCATTAGTAATCCAGGTTACTAATGGCGCACCTTCTGGTGATGCGCCATTAGTAGTTTTGCAAAAAAAACATACTAATGGTGCACTGTCCCACAGTGCGCCATTACTAGTTTAAACTAGTAATGGCGCATGGTGGAACAGTGCGCCATTAGTAGTTTTGTAAAAAAGGAATAAAAAATATAATAAAAAAAACAACATTAGTGGCGCACTTTCCGACAGGTGCGCCATTACTAGTTACAACTAGTAATGGCGCACTGTGTCTGGATGCGCCATTAGTATGTTTGGACAGGCGCACTAGTTCAAAAAAAATTGATACTAATGGCGCACCCTGGGCCAGGTGCGCCATTAGTAGTTTCAACTCTAATGGCGTATCAGAAGGTGGTGCGCCATTAGTATATACTAATGGCGCACCGCTTGTCTGGTGCGCCATTAGTGTCAATCCCATCTATAGCCCTTTTTCTAGTAGTGGTTGATGGATCTTTGGACTCACTCATTTTTGAAAGGATTGAGACATGCGAACCATGTTTGTTGGTAGATATGCATGAAGAAACTCTATACAGATGGATCGTTTGGACTCACTTGAGACATGCAAATCATACCACATGGGCAAAATGACTGAGAGCCTCGTTTTCAGTAAAATGGAACAAGAAAGCAACTTGTTGGAAGTAATACATCTTGATGTGCACAGTCCAATGAGTGCTGAGGCATGTAGTGGATATCGTTATGTTCTTACTTCACAGATGATTTGAGTAGATACTGAGTATATTTACTTGATGAAACATAAGTCTGAATTATTGAAAGGTTCAAGTGACTTCAGAGTGAAGTTGAACATCGTCGTGACAAGAGGATAAAATGTCTATGATATGATCGTACAGATGAATATCTGAATTATGAGTTTGGCATAGAATTAAGACATTGTGGAAATTGTTTCACAACCAATACAGCCAGGAACACCATGGTGTGATGGTGTGTCCGTACATCATAACTGCACCCTATTGGATATGATGCATACCATGATATCTCTTATCGAATTACCATGATAGTTTATGGGTTAGGCATTAGAGACAACCACATTCACTTTAAAAGGGGCACCACGTAATTCCGATGAGATGACACCGTATGAACTATGGTTTAGAGAAACCTAAGCTGTCATTTCTTAAAAGTTTGGGGCTGCAACGCTTATGTGAAAAAGTTTCAGGCTGATAAGCTCGAACCCAAAGCGGATAAATACATCTTCATAGGACACCCAAAACAGTTGGGTATACCTCCTGTCTCAGATTCGAAAGCAATAAGGGATTGTTTCTAGAATCGGGTCCTTTCTCGAGAAAAGTTTCTCTCGAAAGAATTGAGTGGGAGGATGGTGGAGACTTGATGAGGTTATTGAACCGTCTCTTCAACTAGTGTGTGGCAGGGCACAGGAAGTTGTTCCTGTGGCACCTACACCAATTGAAGTGGAAGCTTATGATAGTGATCATGAAACTTCAGATCAAGTCACTACCAAACCTCGTGGGATGACAAGGATGCGTACTACTTCAGAGTGGTACGTAATCCTGTCTAGGAAGTCATGTTGCTAGACAACAATGAACCTACGAGCTATGGAGAAGCGATGGTGGGCCTGGATTCCAAAATGGCTCGAGGCCATATAATCCGAGAGAGGATCCATATATGAAAACAAAGTGTATACTTTGGAAGAACTACTTGATGGTCATAAGGCTGTTAGGTACATATGGATTTTAAAAGGAAGATGGACAATGATGGTATGTATCACCATTAAGAAAGCTCAACTTGTCGTTAAGATGTTTTCCGACAAGTTCAAGGAGTTGACTACGATGAGACTTTCTCACTCGTAGCGATGCTAAGAGTCTGTTGGAATTATATTAGCAATTATTGCATTATTTATGAAATCTTGCAGATTGGGTGTCAAAACATTGTTTCCTCGACGATTTTTGAGGAAAGGTTGTATGTGATACAACCGGAAGGTTTTGTCAATCCTGAAAGATGCTAACAAGTATGCAAAGCTCCAGCAATCCTTCTAAGGACTGGAGTAAGCATCTCGGAGTTGGAATGTATGCTTTGATGAGATGATCAAAGTTTTGGGTGTATACAAAGTTTATGAGAAACTTGTATTTCCAAAGAAGTGAGTGGGAGCACTATAGAATTTCTGATGAGTATATGTTGTTAACATATTGTTGATTGGAAATGATGTAGAATTTCTAGAAAGCATGCAGAGTTATTTGAAAAGTGTTTTTCAATGGAAAGCCTGGATTAAGCTACTTGAACATTGAGCATCAAGATCTATAAGGATAGATCAAAACGCTTAATGGTACTTTCAAATGAGCACATACCTTGACATGATCTTGAAGGTGTTCAAGATGGATCAGTCAAAGAAGGAGTTCTTGCCTGAGTTGTAAGGTATGAAGTTAAGACTTAAAGCTCGACCACGGAAGAAGAAAGAGGAAGGACGAAGGTCGTCCCCTATGCTTTTGTCATAGGCTCTCTACAGTATGCTATGCTGTGTGCCGCACCTGAAGTGTGCCTTGCCATGAGTCAGTCAAGGGGTACAAGAGTGATCCAAGAATGGATCACAGGACAGTGGTCAAAGTTATCCTTAGTAGCTAGTGGACTAAGGAATTTTCTCGATTATGGAGGTGGTAAAAGAGTTCGTCGTAAAGGGTTACGCCGATGCAAACTTTGACACTAATCCAGATTATTCTGAGTAGTAGACTGGATTCGTATAGTAGAACAGTTATTTGGAATAGCTCCAAATAGAACGTGGTAGGTGCATCTAGGAGATGACATAGAGATTTGTAAAGCACACACGGATCTGAAAGATTCAGACCCATTGACTATAACATCTCTCACAAGCATAACATGATCAAACCCAGAACTCATCGAGTGTTAATCACATGGTAATGTGAACTAGATTATTGACTCTAGTAAACTCTTGGGTGTTAGTCACATGGGGATGTGACCTTGAGTGTTAATCGCATATCGATGTGAACTGGATTATTGACTCTAGTGCAAGTGGGAGACTATTGAAAATATGCCCTAGAGGCAATAATAAATTGATTATTATTATATTTCCTTGTTCATGATAATCGTTTATTATCCATGCTAGAATTGTATTGATAGGAAACTCAGATACATGTGTGGATACATAGACAACACCATGTCCCTAGTAAGCCTCTAGTTGACTAGCTCGTTGATCAATAGATGGTTACGGTTTCCTGACCATGGACATTGGATGTCATTGATAACGGGATCACATCATTAGGAGAATGATGTGATGGACAAGACCCAATCCTAAGCCTAGCACAAGATCATGTAGTTCGTATGCTAAAGCTTTTCTAATGTCAAGTATCATTTCCTTAGACCATGAGATTGTGCAACTCCCGGATACCGTAGGAGTGCTTTGGGTGTGCCAAACGTCACAACATAACTGGGTGGCTATAAAGGTACACTACAGGTATCTTCGAAAGTGTCTGTTGGGTTGGCACGAATCGAGACTAGGATTTGTCACTCCGTGTAAACGAAGAGGTATCTCTGGGCCCACTCGGTAGGACATCATCATAATGTGCACAATGTGATCAAGGAGTTGATCACGGGATGATGTGTTCCGGAATGAGTAAAGAGACTTGCCGGTAACGAGATTGAACAAGGTATCGGGATACCGACGATCGAATCTCGGGCAAGTATCGTACCGATAGACAAAGGGAATTGCATATGGGATTGATTAACTCCTTGACATCGTGGTTCATCCGATGAGATCATCGTGGAACATGTGGGAGCCAACATGGGTATCCAGATCCCGCTGTTGGTTATTGACTGGAGAGTCATCTCGGTCATGTCTGCGTGTCTCCCGAACCCGTAGGGTCTACACACTTAAGGTTCGATGACGCTAGGGTTATAAAGGAAGTTTGTATGTGGTTACCGAATGTTGTTCGGAGTCTCGGATGAGATCCCGGACTTCACGGGGAGTTCCGGAATGGTCCGGAGGTAAAGATTTATATATGGGAAGCCTGTTTTGGTCACCGGAAAAGTTTCGTGTTTTATCGGTAACGTATCGGGACCACCGGGAGGGTCCCGGGGGTCCACCAAGTGGGGCCACAAGCCCCGGAGGGCTGCATGGGCCAAGTGTGGGAGGGGACCAGCCCCAGGTGGGCTGGTGCGCCCCCCTCCCCCCACCAAGGCCCAAGGCGCAAGGAAGAGGGGAAGGGGGCAAACCCTAGGGCAGATGGGCCCTAAGGCCCACCCTGGTGCGCCTCCCCCTCTCCCCTCCCCTTGGCCGCCCCTAGATGGGATCTAGGGGGCTGCCGCCACCCCTAGGGAGGGAACCCTAGGTGGGCGCGCAGCCCCTCCCCTTCCCCTATATACAGTTGAGGTATGGGTAGTCCAATACAGATGAGTTCTTGACCTCTCCCTGGCGCAGCCCCCTCTCTTTCTCCTCATATCTCGCGGTGCTTGGCGAAGCCCTACTGGATCACCACGCTCCTCCACCACCACCACGCCGTTGTGCTGCTGCCGGATGGAGTCTTCCTCAACCTCTCCCTCTCTCCTTGCTGGATCAAGGCATGGGAGACGTCACCAGGCTGTACGTGTGTTGAACGCGGAGGTGCCGTCCGTTCGGCACTAGGATCTCCGGTGATTTGGATCACGACGACTACGACTCCTTCAACCCCGTTCTCTTGAACGCTTCCGCTTAGCGATCTACAAGGGTATGTAGATGCACTCTCCTTCCCCTCGTTGCTGGTTTCTCCATAGATTGATCTTGATGACACGTAGGAAAATTTTGAATTTCTGCTACATTCCCCAACATGGACGTAATTACATTTCAAGAAAGACGACAACCACGGAGCGGGGTTTCTGTCATACCTCTGCACCGGCATCTCCGTCCTGACCGCCTTCCTTTTTGGCCTGCCCGGCCTCGGTGCCTCTTGTTGGCGAGTTGCTGCGGGTTCGGCATGGCGTCCCGAATGCCTTCCCTGTAAAAACACCATATGTATATGGTAGGTGAAGTGTCTAAAAGGGGATCCTAGTTTTTGGAGTTGGGATTTTTGGTTTTTCTTACGTGCGACGCAGGAAGCAGTCCGGGATAGTCGGCCGTAATGGCCACCATGGCGTCATCACAGCTTAATTGATAGAACTACCGGTCTACCAGCTCCACGAATATGTCCGGATCTTCTTCGAGTCCGGCACCGAGGGCCCAGTCAGGGTCCTCTGGTTGTGGAGATGGGCTGCTGACCTCCCTTATGGCTTTTCGCAGTTCCTGCCGCAAAATGGCAAGGTGAGTACCTACGACAAAGAATACGGGAAGAACGGGAGTAAGGAGATATAACTCACCCATCTTGGAGGGTTGTACATGGAGAATCCATCCTGTGGCTTGATGCGGATGAACTCCTCTTCCTCTCCCTTGAGCAATTCGGACAGGATTTTTGCTAAAGCGGCAGCGTTGTCCGGACCCTTACGCCCGCAACGGGTGGCGTCATCTTCCCCGTTAAAACACCACAAGGGGTGCCCCCAATATTGAAGTGGTTGCACTCCCCACATTATGCATATTGACATAACCTCAATTAATGTCAATCCTGATTGAGCCAGCGCTTTAATCCGGTTCATCAGGTAAAGGATTTCTCCGTTGTCTTCCTCTTGGGGGGCTCCATGGGCGCCAACTTCGGCGTTTCTTCAGAAGAGCATTGCTGAACTCAGGAAGACCCCGATGAACAGGGTCCAGAAGAGGGACGTCCTCCATATAAAACCATTCCGAAGGCCAGTCTTCGGACGTCTTCTTCGAAGTACCGGACATGTATCCGGTTTCGGCGATGCGCCATATTTCGGCTCTGCCCACTTGACAAAGTGACCCCTTCTATGTGCGAGGGATGAGGCAAAATAACCTTTTCCATAGCTCGAAATGAGCCTCGCAGCCCAGGAATAACTCGCAGAGGGCAACATAGCCGGCGATGTGAAAAAATGGAAGCATGGGTGAAATTATGCAGTTGGAGGCCGTAAAACTCCAGGAGCCCGCGGAGGAATGGATGAATTGGAAATTCGAGTCCCCTCAATAAATAAGGAACAAGGCATACCCAATCCCCCATAGAGGGACTGGGGAAGCTCTCCGCTTGCTCTCCGCCATTGTAGGTGGCGAGCCCGGCTCAGACGGGCACCATATACGCTGGAGGGAGAAATCCCTTAGTCTGCAGTTCGACTAATCGACTGTGTGGGACTGAACACCTCTCCCAATCACCGGACTTAGGGCTACGGGGGTGGGAGGAGGAGCTGTGGAGGTCGGCCATGTTGGAATGGATCTTTCCGAAACACGCTCTGATGGATTCTCGCTGGGGAAGATGGTATGGATCGGATCTAAGAATCCCCATCCCTTTAATAGACAATTTATTTATCTAGCTAGGGGGCGAATGTAAAAATGCACTGGCTCCTCGTATTCATTCAACGCGTGGAAGATAGCCCTTATTGGGCGCGGGAGCCAAGAAGCCCAACATTTATTGTGCCGGACACTACTTGACAAACGTTCGAAATTTGGAGAGGAACCCGCCTTGCAATGCTGAAGACAACACTACGCGCCGGACTCATCGTCATTGAAGCCTGTTTCGGGGGCTACTGAGGGTGTCCTGGATTAGGGGCTAGCCGGACATCTGGATTATATCCTTTGGCCGGACTGTTGGACCATGAAGATACAAGATTGAAGACTTCGTCCCGTGTCCGGATGGGACTCTACTTGGCGTAGAAGGCAAGCTAGGCAATACGGATATGTATATCTCCTCCTTTGTAACCGGCCTTGGATAACCCTAGCCCCCTCCGGTGTCTATATAAACTGGAGGGTTTTAGTTTGTAGGACAACAGACAATCATACCATAGGCTAGCTTCTAGGGTTTAGCCTCTCTGATCTCGTGGTAGATCAACTCTTGTACTACTCATATTATCAAGAATAATCAAGAAGGACGTAGGGTTTTACCTCCATCAAGAGGGCCCGAACCTAGGTAAAACATCGTGTCCCCTGCCTCCTATTACCATCCGCCTTAGACGCACAGTTTGGGACCACCTACCCGAGATCCGCCGGTTTTGACACCATCAGTGCCCCTTCTTGGTCCACCACAACGGCTCCCCTTCTTCCTCCACCTTCTTCCTTATCTCCCGGTCCTCCTCTAGGCAGCCAACCCTCTATTTATTCTCATTCCTTCCCCTAGTTCTCTTGTTCATATTCATTTGCTAACCACTGTTGTGTTCTTTTGTTGTAGGTTGGCTAAAAAATTGGAACCCTCGAGGCCGATCTGAGGTACCATCATGATGCAAATTTGTGCACCAATAAGACCGTAGATACGATGCATGGTTATGCGGTCTGATGCATGCTTATGTGGTGGTCTAATGGATATGATGCTTGCTTATGTGTGATATGATGCATGTTATATGGTATATATTGAATGATGCATGGTTATACTGAATTTAGCCCAAAATTAACATGATATATGTGCATTGTAGCTGCATCATGTCACACATGGATTTGATTTCTTCCATTACTGAAGAGAACAAAAGATGAAAAAGGGAAAAGGATCATCTTGACAATGATGTATGTTGAGTCGGTTTGTCTTGGCCTAGCTTTTCTTAGCACACAGAGAGCACCTAAGAGTTTAGGATGCTTTAGTGATGATGAGCTTCAATATGTAGGAAGTACTTGCTAAAAGAAATGTACAATGGATCAGAAGTAACTTGCTATGATGAGTTGCCCTTAACCAAAATAATTTTTCATGATCTTTGCATGATGTTGCTTATGAAGTGTGGTCTGAAAGATAGTGTATATGTCACTTTAGAAGAAAATGTTGCTATGTTCTTATTGGTGGTTGGACATGGTATTAAAATGAGATTATTGTGTGGCACTTAAAAGTGTTCTTTACTATCAGTAGGCACTTCTCGAATGTGTTAACAACCATTCTTTCCCTAACTGGGGAGTTTATCAAGCTTCCTGATCCTTCTATTGAACCTCTGGATGATTACAAATGGAAGTGGTTTGGAAATGACTTGGGAGCATGAGATGGGTGTCATGTTGATGTTTCTGTCATTGCAGCTGATGAAGGGAGGTATAGTAATAGAAAGAAAGATATCACCACTGACATTCTAGGTGTTGTTGATTGGAACATGAAATTTCTTTATGTTCTAACTGGCTAGGAGGGACCTACATCTGACTCCAGAGTGTTGCGTGATGCAATGAGAAGCGATCATCAAGATGCATTTGTTATACCTCATGCTATGGTCGTATCTCTTGGCAGTTCGTTTCTTTTCTATGTTAATGTTAGCTAACTCTAACTGGTACACCATAGGAAAATACTACTCAGTGGATGTTGGCTACACCAATGGACCTGGCTTTTTTGGCTCCATTATCGACTAGGTACCACTTGAAAGAGTGGGTTTCAAGTCAACAACAATCCCAAAATGACACAGAGTTGAATAACCTGTATCATTCTCGTGCTAGAAGTGTTGTGGAGAGAACTTTTGGCTTATGGAAGAAAAAATGGGCCATTCTACGAATTCAATCTTTCTTTCACATAAAGTACCAGCTGGTAACAAATGTCCATATAGTTTTGAATAACATATGGACTGTATGACATGCTAATCTAAATATAAAGCATTAAAAATCGAATTATTAATGCTTGTTGTGTGTTACACAACTTTGCAAGGGTTAGGCATCATATGATGGATGGTTTATTGTTGCAAGAAGTTGATGTTGACCTAGAAAATTTGGAACATGAGCCCCTGGATGATGTTGACTTGATTACATCCGTTCAAGTCACTAATGAACGGACCAACTTTAGCAACAATTATCGCAAGATATGTATGCCGAATACCTGCTCAAGCATGCTGAATTAGAGATGGCATAGTTAGTTGATGGTGGATTAGTTAGTGGATGTGCTTAGGTGGTGGTCATCTCATTTTGTGTAGTGCCTAGGTGATGATGGTAGTTTGTTGTTTGTCTTCTGTGTGATAGCTTGATTGAGCTGATGGTGCCTTGTGTGGTCTTTTGTACATGCGTCATCTTTATATTAATATATAGGGCCAATTCCATCCCCCCTAACTTTGGCCTAATCTCATCATTAACCCTAAAAAATAGTGCTCAACTATAGCCCTCTTCCATTAGATGGCATTATGGAAATACCCCTCTACTCCGTTTTCGTCCGGTCAAAGAGGTTTGACCGTCGTTGAGACATTTTGTGGACATTTTTACCCCTGTATGCATATGCCACTGACATATGGGGCCTACCTGTAACGTCCCAAGACCGGAGCTTGAGATGCCTTCCATGGATTCCAAGTTTCGCCATGTGTTTTATTTGTCTGTTGCATTCATCTTTGCATCATGTGCATTGCATCATGTCATCATGCTATTAATTTTTTTTCCAGCTCAACTAAATAAATTGCATAGATCATTGATCTATTTAAATCGAGGGAACTCACATGGTGGTTTCTCTTTAAAACATACCCTTCCAATATTTAGGGAGCTATTATAAAGTATTCCATTAATTTGGAACTAGCGAGTCAACCCGCACATTTGCGCGGCTAGAATTTTATTATATACTCCATCCATTTAAAAATATAAGGTGTGCTAGTTTTCAAAAAGTCAAATGTGTGCTTGTTTGACCATGTTTTAGAAAAAATGTATCAACATCTACAATACCAATTTTTTATCATTAGATCCATCATGATAAGTATTTTCATATTTTATTTATTTTTTATTGTAGATGTTGATATTTTGTTTATAATCTTGATCAAACATACATAAGTATGACTTGTGCAGAAACCAATACACCTTATATTCTGAAACTAATTGATGGAATATTGTTTATTCTTTCCACAACCATGCGTTGGCCTTTTAGCAGTTGCTTTTATGTATGTGGAGCATCATCGAATTATCATTAGTTACTTGCTACTAAAATTAGTTGTACAATAATGGGTCAAAGAATATGTTATGTTAATTCAAACTTGTTAACGAAATATGATAATATGGAAAGAAAACACTTATTTATTACTATTAATTATTGCATGCATTGAGGGCTTCCTGGGCGTAGTTACATTATTTAAGTATATGTACATTGTTTATTTCACTATACTTTTGTTGAAAATCCTTTCCTTATTACCCGTCAAGTTTTTTGCCCTATTTCTTGCACGATTGATATCGTCCACCCTGTCGCAAATATATAGATTTACCTGATTAATTACAGTCTCCATACAGAATCTATTTAGGGAAGGAGAAGGTTCTTATATAAATCAACAAAAAAGTTCGGTATATAGTACCAAATCGATTGTTTGGAAATGTGCATATTTTCATGCTTCAAGCACGTGTAAATTTGCATAAAATAAATATTGTGTTTATGACTGATTTTTTTAATGCTTTATAGAGAACAAACTTGCAGTCATGATAACTTATGCTTAAAACCTAGCATAAATCTCGTAAGTTTTCATGGAAATTTACACGCACACAGAAGAGAAACGTGACTAAATGTTTTCAGAAGTTTTGACATTTCAAAATATATTATTGTTATATTATTGTTACAGTGTTACTTGGGAGCTTATCCACTTTTGACATTGTTGCACTTTTGAAACGGAGGCAAACGATACCTAGAAAGAGAAGAGAAGACCAATGCGATCCGTAGAAAAATTAATCACGTCTGTTGTGCTGCAGTACTACGCAATGGCTCCTTTGCTCGGGATCCTGTTGGAGCGGGTGGCGATGCACATGCCGGCGTCGCGGCGGCCGATGCTTCCCATCTTGGCGGGTGCGATCCTTGCTGGTCCACTTTGAGACACAGCCGACCTACTGGAGCTGGTTCTCGGCTATTCGCTTTTCTCGTATGCATTGCAACCTGCTGCACCTCCTGCTCCACCATGCACTGTCACATCAGCTGAGTTTCATGGCCGGACGACGGCCACCGTAGCCAGCTCGCTTTGCAGCGGCACGATGCCCTCGCTCACCTTTTGTCAGTTGCCTCATGCGAGCGCCCATGCTCCTATCCAACTCTCGTCTTTCTCGGCCACTATCACGCTTCTCCTGCCCTCACGGTGCTTGCGGTACCCGTTGTAGAGCTTTTGGAAGCGATTGTTATCCAAGTCGGTGCACCCACAATCCTATCAAAGCCGGCCGTGCTTTAGCAGGAGCTTCTCTGTTTCCACGGTGACGATGGTGTGGAGTTTGCTGGACACTGTCTCACCGACATCGAGCAACATGATGGTTCGACAGCGGCGGCGAGGGCATTGAGGCCGAAGGAAATCATGGAAAGTGGAGGCCCATTGCAAGCTGCGAGTTGATGACGTCGGTGTTAGCCTCTGGCAGGGTCTCCTCGCTGAGATTGTGGTGCGTCAGGATCGTCAGCCTCGTTAGATTTTCCACTTCTCAGTGACCATGATGGCCTTCTTGCACAGCATTACCATGGGGTCTTGGTTGTCCTTTCGTTGCTCCCGTCGGCTCAGCGGCATCTTCTCGGGAACGCCGATGAGGTTCTTCCTCACTTCGGTGGAGGTGGACAGCTTCAGCTGTGACACCGACGCCGGCAGCACCGTGTGAGTTCGCGGGTGCTCTTCATGGAGGGGAGGCCATATTCTTTTATGTACGTTACGATGGAAACTCTTCTTTAAGGAAAAAAGCATGTTTTTCTCACATACGTTAGGAAGGAAACTCTTCTATTTTTCCTTTCATTACTTTTTTTCTATTCTATCCAGTCTTTCCCCGTTACACATATTTGTACGTGTCATAACATGTATCAATAGTTTTGCATAACTGTCAGATCTTTTTTCGTTAGTATGTTACGTAAAACTTTTAAATCTCAACCATTATTATCCTAATCATTAGATTTTCCACTTCTCAGTGAGGATGATGGCCTTCTTGCACAGCATTACCATGGGGTCTTCGTTGTCCTTTCGTTGCTCCCGCCGGCTCAGCGACATCTTCTCGGGAACGCCGATGAGGTTCTTCCTCAGTTCGGTGGAGGTGGACAGCTTCAGCCATGACGCCGACGCCGGCAGCGCCGTGTGAGTTCGCGGGTGCTCTTCGTGGAGGGGAGGCCATATTCTTTTATGTACGTTATGATGGAAACTCATTTTTAAGGAAAAAAGCATGTTTTTCTCACATACGTTAGGAAAGAAACTCTTCTATTTTTTCCTTTCATTACTTTTTTTCTATTCTATCCAGTCTTTCCCTGTTACACATATTTGTACGTGTCATGACACGTATCAATAGTCTTGCACAACTGTCGGATCTTTTTTCGTTAGTATGCTACGTAAAACTTTTAAATCTCAACCATTATTATCCTAATCAGACGGCTGAAATAATTTTAGCATATGTGGACGAATGTAATGGCTTGTTTGACTTCTATTTTATGTATATAATAGATTATCCGCAACCCACTTGCATGTTAAATCCTTGACCTTTCCTTCTTCCGGTTTTCGACTCTCAACTTTGTCGATAATTGTTTTGTCCTTTTTTCCAAGCTCCACCAAAAAATCCGAACATTTTTGGCCACACCAAACCTAGTCGGCTACTCCCAATTCAAAACCATTTGAATTATATTCAAATGAATTTGAATTTAACTCCTGCAATCGTGCCACTTCTATTTTTCGGTGAACAAGCACGTTTTTGTGAGTCCAGAAAAATTACCCGCATGCTCAAATTCGTTCCGTAAACCCCTCTTCCTTTTTTTTCCTTTCCATCTAATGTTTTTTCGGTTATAGTAGTATTAAGAGAGGTTAAGAGAGAGAGAGCCCAGCGGCCAGGCGGCCTGCTTCCCCACAGCCCAGTTGGGCCTCAGAAGCCCATCCGCGTCCTCTAAGGCCCAGCCAGCGCCCCCACCAGTTCTAACCTAACCCTCTTCCCTTCGTTCCTCTAGCGCCGCCAGAGGAGCCTCGCGCGATCCTATTCTCGCTCGCTGGCCCGCAGTCACTCCCCCTCGATCCCTCTCCTCCTCTCGTCAGTCTTCCGCTCGCAGGCGAGGCCATCTCCCCGACCCCCCTGCTCGATCCCCGTCGCCCTCCTCTCCTACCTCGCGCCTCTGCTTCTCCTCGCGTCGCCCGGAGCGCTCTCGCGCCGCCACCGCGGCTCTGCCGGACACCGGCGACCCGGAGCGCCACGTCTCCACCCCTGCCATGTGCACCGCGCCTATCTTCGTCGACACCAACAGGTGCAGGAGCCCCCATGGCTGTCGCCGCCGTCCTGCCTACTCCATTGGAGCTCCGCGCCACCGGATTGGGTCGCCTCCACCTCGGTGCTCTCCGTCAGCCTCCTCCCGTGCTAAGAAGCTCCTGCCCGAGCCGTTCTAATCAGTCGCGCCGCCGCCATTTTGCAGGAGCTCCGCCTCCCTGCTTTGCCAGTGCCTGCATCCCCATCGCCTCCGAGGACAAGCCCCTCGAGCAGGAGGGCTTCTCCTGCCCGAACCCTCAAGGAAGAACTGTTGCCGTGCGCACCTCCTCCCGTCCCCAGCGCCCGTCATTGCCCCGCACCTCACCCCGCGTCCAAGCCGTGCCATCGCCGCTGTTGCACCTACGGCCTCCTGTCTTGCTTCTTTTTGGACTAGCAAGAACGTCACCAAGAACCCTATGCGGACGCATCATCTCTAGGATTTTCGCCAAATACCTCTACGTGCGGACTTGCCAAATACACGACTCGGATGCGCCAAATTTGACTATGAACGGCTGCACGTTTGACCCCGTATTCAAACCTTAAGCGTCAAGTTCCACTACCGATGTCGCGAATCCGACAAGTTCCACTACCGATGTCGCGAATCCGACAAAACCAAGTGTACGACTACGCCCAGCGATGCAACAAGTATCTCTACTGTTGACGTGTACGACGACCTTCGACATGTACCTCTACACCGCACCAAAACACCGAGTTCCTCGCCGTGACCCCGAACATCTATGGAACCTTGTGCGACTATCGATGTGAACGACCACTGTCGACCCCAAGTTACTCGGATTCGTCAAGTCCCTCTACGAAAACGTGTGCCACTACCGACGAGGACCGACAGTACCACTACTTCCACTACGAACGTCCCGAGAATGTCTACTTCCTCTACTTTGCACCGAACTTGATCCGCTTCGAAACGCACGCTTCGAAGGTATAACACCGAGACGACCACTCACTACTAGGAAAAGGGCTATAGATGGAAATGACACTAATGACGCACCAGACATGTGGTGCGCCATTAGTATATACTAATGACGCACCATGTGGAGATGCGCCATTAGTGTGGAAGACACTAATGGCGCACCAGGCACACGGTGCGTCACTAGTAACAAAATGTTTTTTTTTCATTTTTTCAAACATACTAATGGCGCATCCGGGCAAAGTGCGCCATTAGTAGTTCTAATGGCGCACAGTTGCATAATGCGCCAGCACTGTGCCATGGTGCGCCATTAGTATAATTTTTTTTTACTTTTTTGCAAAACTACTAATGGCGCATGTCTGTGTGGTGCGCCATTAGTATGTTGGGTTATTAATGGCGCATGGCTGTGTGGTGCGCCATTAGTAACGTGGGGCCAGCTAGATATTTTTGGACAGCCACACCTACACACCCACTTTCCCCACTTCATTCCCCCCACCTCCTTCTCTAAGCTTGTCGGCTGCCTCCTCCTCCTCCTCACCTCATTTGCACCATAAATTCATCAAAATTAAGTGTTAAAATTACCTTTTTTGATAGACAAGTAAGGGGAAAGCTATCTTCATGTTGTAGATCTACGTTTTTTCTCCCTAGCTCGCTCCAACAATGTGCACATGCACTTTTTGTGGCCTAGTTAGATCTATGTATGTTTGTGGTGTTGCATATGTTTGTGGTGTTGCATATATGTTTGTGTTTGCAGGTACCGGTATTTGAAATGCGATAGTTGCCAATATTTTGCCGGAATGTTGATTCATTTCCGTTTTGGCGAGAATTTTGGCACTATGCATTCTTTTTGGTCCTATTTTTAGGAAA
The DNA here is from genome assembly GCA_034509565.1 of Triticum monococcum. NCBI lineage: Eukaryota > Viridiplantae > Streptophyta > Magnoliopsida > Poales > Poaceae > Triticum > Triticum monococcum. The sequence continues at coordinate 156,530,499 of CM067842.1, forward strand.
AGTCATGCCAAAAATTTGCTTGGTACTAAAATATCGTTTCGCTCTACCCCGCAGGCGACCATGGTCCGCATGATGATCGAAGGCATCGTGAATAGGTTTTTGAGCTCCGCGAAGGCCGAGATGCTTCAAAAGAACGAGACGGAGATAAGATGTCCGTGTCGAAGATGCAAGCTGAAGAGCCTTATTGCGGACCCGGATTCCGGGCAGGTGCGGGACCACCTGCTCTTGTGTGGTTTCATGGATGGCTATCGGTGGCAAGGTGATGAAGATGACTATGAAGTCGTCCATGTGGGCCAGGCAAGAAATGAGGAAGGGCAGCAAGACAACCACCGCGGCTCGGGTGGGCGAGAAGACGAAGAATCTCCAGGACATGATCACGACGGTGATGTTGTACACAGTCATCATGTAGAAGATGCCGGACATGATGATGAGGAACATGTCGGAGCAGACGAAGGGCATGATCATGAAGATCAAGATGCCGGAGGAGCAGACGACGATGGGCCCATCGATGGGCTGGGTGCAGGACCCTCATATTCAAGAGTTGCTTCTCAAGCAGACGGATAACGCAAGAGTTGCCGCCCGAGAGAAAGCCAAGCTGGATCAACTGGAGATAGACGCGGTTACTCTATTGTATGAAGGATGCAGACACGAGGATATCCGCCTGAAAGTAACACTCATGGCTTTGGAGATGAAGGTAAAACACAAAACGACCGACGCATGGTTCGACGAGAACATGTCATTCTGGCACGAACGTCTTCCCAAGGGGAACAAGTGCCCGACCAGTTTCGAGGAGGCGAAGAAAGTCGTGTGTCCTCTGGATTTACCGCACGTGAAATACCATGTGTGCATGAACAATTGCATCTTTTATCGGGGCGAGCACGCGGAGTCTACCATATGTCCGGTGTGCGGCGTCACTCGATACAAGAAGAGGAAGAAAGCTCGTCGAAAAGTGGTGTGGTACTTTCCGATCACTCCTCGTCTGCAGCGGTATTTCGCGGACCCTAAGGTAGCAAAGCTCCTGCGTTGGCACGCGGATAGGGAGGAGAAGAAGCGAGAAGATGACGCAAATGATCCGGAGATAAATAAAAAGACAAGATACTGAGTCACCCTAAGGATGGGAGGCAGTGGCAAGCGTTGAACTTCGAACACCCAGGATTTGGGAAGGATCCAAGGAACATCGTGCTGGGCGCGAGCACCGATGGAGTCAATCCGTTTGGCAGCCAGAGAAGCACACATAACACCTGGCCTGTGTTTGTGTGGATGTACAACCTTCCCCCTGGTTGTGCATGAAGAGGAAGTACATTCACATGAGTATGCTAATTGAAGGGCCGAAACAACCAGGGAACGACATCAATCTGTATCTGAGGCTGCTGAAAGAGGAGCTAGACACGCTGTGGAAAACGCCAGCCAATACGTGGGACGCCGCAGAGAAAGAATATTTCCCTATGAGAGCCGCACTGCTCACGACGGTGCACGACTATCTCGGTTACGAATATCTCGCGGGGCAGGTGGTCCATGGATTTTCTGGATGCGTCAGGTGCATGGATGACACAATGTATCACCAGCTATATAGAGATCCCGGGTCTTCAAAAACCGTGTTCATGGGACATCGAAGGTGGCTTCGTGACGATGACCCGTGGAGGAAACGCAAGGATCTGTTCGATGGTGAAACCGAACTCCGAAGACACCCGCGTACGAGGAGCGGCGAGGAAATAGACGGGCTGTTGAAAAATTGGAAAGATTGCCCACTGCCGGGAAAGAAGCAAAAGGCGCCAGAGCCGGGAAAGAAGCGAAAGGCGCCAGAGCCGCTGCTGAAGGTATGGAAAACGAGGTCTGTTTTCTGGGACTTGCCGTACTGGAAGATCCACCATGTGCCTCACAGCCTTGATGTAATGCATATCACGAAGAACGTGTGCGACAGTCTGCTTGGTACCCTGCTCAACATGCCAGAGCGGACCAAAGATGGGCCGAAAGAAAGGGCAGACTTGAAATCAATGGGCATCAGGCAGGAGCTTCACGCTAATGATGATGATGATGATGATGATGAGGCGAAGCAGGACACAGAAATTCGTCGCAAAGGCAAAAAGGCCAAGAAGACCGGAAATGACTACCCTCCCGCGTGCTTCACTCTAAGTCAGGAGGAGATCGAGCAGTTTTTCACCTGCCTCGTAGGAGTAAAACTTCCTTACGGTTACGCGGGGAAGATAAGCAGATACCTAGACCCAGCGAAGCAGAAGTTCAGCGGGATGAAGTCTCACGACTGTCACGTGTTGATGACGCAGATACTTCCAGTTGCAATCCGTGGGATCATGGACACGCACGTCCGTGAAACGCTATTTGGCCTATGCAACTTTTTCGACGTCATCTCTTGGAAGTCGGTTGGCGTGAGGCAACTTAGAAGGCTACAGGAAGAGATCGTGGTGATACTATGCGAGCTTGAGATGTACTTCCCGCCCGCATTCTTCGACGTTATGGTGCATCTGCTGGTCCATATCGTGGAGGATATCATCCAACTCGGGCCGACGTTCCTGCACAGCATGATGCCGTTCGACAGGATGAATGGTGTCACCAAAGGATACGTTCGCAACATGTCATGTCCAGAGGGAAGTATAGCCAGGGGCTTTCTGACCGAAGAGTGCATCTCCTACTGCCCGAATTATCTAGGCATCGAGAACCCCGTTGGTCTGCCCGTCAACAGGCACCTCGGCAGGCTCGCTAGATGGGGTCACCGTGAGGGTCGCCGCGAAATGCATGTCGACCTCGAGGGTCGACTCGCCGACTTTGGAAGAGCAAACCTAGTCGCGCTACAACACATAGACATGGTCGATCCTTCTGTGGTAGAGCACAAAACCTTTATTGAGAAGATGTATAATGACCGAGGCCAACAGAGGACGGACGGAGATATAATCAAAGAGCACAACTCATGTTTCACGCGTTGGTTCAAGTAGAAGCTTCTGTCGTACCCTTTACATGAGGATTCTTCCGCGGAAGAACAAATCATATTCGCCTTGTCATAGGGCGCCGAGCACAACCTGATGACCTATGAGGCGTACGATATCAACAGCTACATATTCTAGACCGAGGACAAGGACATGAAGAGCGATGGTTATCAGAACTCCGGGGTAACGATGGAATCCTACACCGGTAACGACAATGACAGATACTACGGAAGGGTCAAGGAGATCTGGGAGCTGAGCTACATTGGAGAGAAGGTCCCGATGTTCCGTCTCAGATGGGCCAAGAGCGTCCTAAAAGAAGACTGGTATTTCACCACCATGGTTATACCCGAAGCCAAATCCAAGACCGCAGGCGCAAACGTCACCGCGAAAAATGAGCCATGGGTACTGGCTTCCCAAGTGGACCAATGCTTCTTCATTACCGACCCGTCAAAGCCCAGTCGTGTTGTCGTGAGGAGAGGCAAAAGGAAGATCATCGGAATGGATGGAGTAGCCAATGAGTAAGACTTCGACAAGTATGGCGATCCGAAGATCGAACATGACGACGACGATGAAGTAGTAGCAGCATACACCACAAGAAGAAGCAGGACCACCCTAACTAAAGGACGTCCGTTCCACAGAAGAACTCCATTTGTGAAAAAGAAGGGCAAGAAGATTATGAACAGATAGCTAGCTAAGATCGACTGTATTTAAATCGTAGCCTTCATTTCTCGGGCACTTTTTGATATCATGAATATTTTTAAATTTCATGGGCACTTTTTGAATTCATGAATATTTTTTCAAATTTGATGATATTTTTTCATATTCAATATGAAAAAATATTGAATATTCGTGAGGACACTCGATCTCGATCCCCTCCCTCTCGATAGCTATCCCCCTCGCCAGATCCCCCTCGCCGCTGAGCACCCCCACACCCTCCCCCCGCTCCACCGCCGTCGTCGACCCCCCGCACCCTCCCCCGCTCCACCGCCGTCGACGCCCACCGCACCCTCCCCCGCTCCACCACCGCCGACGACCCACCGCACCCTCCCCCGCTCCACCACCGCCGACGACCCACCGGACCCTCCCCCGCTCCACCGCCGCCGCCGACACCCCGCACCTTCCCCCGGCCTGCTCCAACGCCGCCGCCGACACCCGCACCCTCCCCCACTTTTTGAAGATATTTTTAAATAACAAATTTGATGATATTTTCAAATAAGAAATTTGATGATATCTTCAAATAACAAATTTGATGATATTTTCAATTAAAAATAAAAAAACAAATTTGATGATATTTTCAAAAAAAAATTGATGATATTTGATGATATCTTCTGTTCTAGTCCTCATGAAAATAACAAATTTGATAAAAAAACAAATTATTAGATGCAACAAGAAATAACGAAAAAAAATGTTACTAATGGCGCACCAGAGGAGGGTGCGCCATTGCTGTCAGAAAAAAAAGTTACTAATGGCGCACCAGAGGAGGGTGCGCCATTGCTATCAGAAAAAAACTACTAATGGCGCACCAGAGGATGGTGCACCATTGCTATAGTGTCTAGCTGGATACCCCTTCGCCCGATCCCCCCTTCCCTCTCCCTCGCCAGATCCCCCTTCCCTCCCCCGCCGCGCCCGCTCCAACGACCCCTACGCCCGCTCCACACCTGCTCCGGCTCCCCCGCCTGCCGCCACGACTGTCAGCCCGACGCTGCAGCGCACCCAGCCGTCCGAAGCCTTCGCTGCCCCGCAGCCGGCACAGGAGCCCAGCAGCGCCTCCCTCCGCCACCCCTACTGCGCCGCTGCCCGTCCTCCTCCGCCCGTAACACTACTAGAAAAAGGGCTATAGATGGGATTGACACTAATGGCGCACCAGACAAGCGGTGCACCATTAGTATATACTAATGGCGCACCACCTTCTGATACGCCATTAGAGCTGAAACTACTAATGGCGCACCTGGCCCAGGGTGCGCCATTAGTATCAAATTTTTTTTAACTAGTGCGCCTGTCCAAACATACTAATGGCGCATCCAGACACAATGCGCCATTACTAGTTGTAACTAGTAATGGCGCACCTGTCGGAAAGTGCGCCACTAATGTTGTTTTTTTATTATATTTTTTATTCCTTTTTTGCAAAACTACTAATGGCGCACTGTTCGACCGTGCGCCATTACTAGTTTAAACTAGTAATGGCGCACTGTGGAACAGTGCGCCATTAGTATGTTTTTGTTTTTTTTGCAAAACTACTAATGGAGCACCACCAGAAGGTGCGCCATTAGTAACCTGGATTACTAATGGCGCATTTAGAGTTGGTGCGCCATTAGTAAGTGGGCAGCAACAAGATATTTTGGACAGCCTCTCCTACCCACACTCACTTTCTCCCCACTTCATTCTCTCCACCTCCTCCTTGTCTCGGGTGCCTCCTCTTTTTCACCTCATTTCCACCATAGATTCATTCAATTTAAGTGGTTAAATTACCTTGTTTTGATAGGTAAGTAAGGGGGGAAGCTATATTTATGTTGTTCTCCCTACAACAATGTGCACATGCAGTTTTTATGGCCTAGCTAGATCTATGTATGTTCGTGGTGTTGCATATATTTGTGGTGTTGCATATGTGTTTGTGTTTGGAGGTGTACCAGTATTTGAAATGCGATAGTTGCCAATATTTTGCCGGAATGTTGATTCATTTCTGTTTCGGCGAGAATTTTGGCATTAAGCATTCTTTTTGGTCCTATTTTTAGGGAAAGTCATGCCAAAAATTTTCTTGGTTCTAAAATATCGTTTTGCTCTACCCCGCAGGCGACCATGGTCCGCACGATGACCGAAGGAATCGTGAATAGGTTTTTGAGGTCCGCGAAGGCTGAGATGCTTCAAAAGAACAAGACGGAGATAAGATGTCCGTGTCGAAGATGCAAGCTGAAGAGCCTTATTGCGGACCCGGAATCCGGGCAGGTGCGGGACCACCTGCTCTTGCGTGGTTTCATGGATGGCTATCGGTGGCAAGGTGATGAAGATGACTACAAAGTCGTCCATGGGGGCCGGGCAAGAAATGAGGAAGGGCAGCAAGACAACCACCGCGGCTCGGGCGGGCAGGAAGACGAAGAATCCCCAGGAGATGATCACGACGGTGATGCTGTACACAGTCATCATGTAGAAGATGCAGGACATGATGATGAGGAAGATGCCGGAGCAGACGACGGGCATGATCATGAAGATGATGATGCCGGCGGAGTAGACGACGCTGGACCATCGATGGGCTGGGTGCAGGACCCTCATATTCAAGAGCCGCTTCTCAAGCAGACGGATAACACACGAGTTGCCGCCCGAGAGAAAGCCAAGATGGATCAACTTGAGTTAGACGCGGTTACTCCATTGTATGAAGGATGCAGGCCCGAGGATACCCGCCTGAAAGTAACGCTCATGGCTTTGGAGATGAAGGTAAAACACAAAATGACCGACGCATGCTTCGACGAGAACATGTCATTCTGGCATGAACGTCTTCCCAAGGGGAACAAGTTCCCGACCAGTTTGGAGGAGGCGAAGAAAATCGTGTGTCCTCTGGATTAACCGCACGTGAAATACCATGTGTGCATGAACAGTTGCATCATTTATTGGGACGAGCACGTGGAGTCTACCATATGTCCCGTGTGCGGCGTCACTCGATACAAGAGGAAGAAAGCTCCTCGAAAAGTGGTATAGTACTTTCCGATCACTCCTCGTCTGCAGCGGTATTTCGCGGACCCTAAGGTAGCAAAGTTCCTGCGTTGGCACGCGGATAGGGAGGAGAAGAAGCGAGAAGATGACGCAAATGATCCGGAGATAGATAAAAAAGACAAGATGCTGAGTCACCCTAAGGATGCGAGCCAGTGGCAAGCGTTGAACTTCGAAGACCTAGAATTTGGGAACGATCCAAGGAACATCGTGCTGGGCGCGAGCACCGATGGAGTCAATCCGTTTGGCAGCCAGAGACGCACACATAGCACCTGGCCTGTGTTTGTGTGGATGTACAACCTTCCCCCCTGGTTGTGCATGAAGAGGAAGTACATTCACATGAGTATGCTAATTGAAGGACCCAAACAACCAGGGAACGACATCAATCTGTATCTGGGCTGCTGAAAGAGGAGCTTGACACGCTGTGGAAAACGCCAGCCAATACGTGGGACGCCGCAGAGAAAGAATATTTCCCTATGAGAGCCGCGCTGCTCACGATGGTGCATGACTATCTCGGTTACGGATATGTTGCGGGGCAGGTGGTCCACGGATTTTCTGGATGCGTCAGGTGCATGGATGACACAACGTATCGCCAGCTAGATAGAGATCCCGGGTCTTCGAAAACCGTGTTCATGGGACATCGAAGGTGGCTTCGCGACGATGACCCGTGGAGAAAATGCAAGGATCTGTTCGATGGTGAAACCGAACCCCGAGGACGCCCGCGTACGAGGAGCGGCGAGGAAATAGATGAGCTGTTGAAAAATTGGAAAGATTGCCCACTGCCGGGAAAGAAGCAAAAGGCGCCAGAGCCGGGAAAGAAGCGAAAGGCGCCGGAGCCGCTGGTGAAGGTATGGAAAACGAGGTCTGTTTTCCGGGACTTGCCGTACTGGAAGATCCACCGTGTGCCTCACAGCCTTGATGTAATGCATATCACGAAGAACGTGTGCGAGAGCCTGCTTGGTACCCTGCTCAACATGCCAGAGAGGACCAAAGATGGGCCGAAAGCAAGGGCAGACTTGAAATCAATGGGTATCAGGCAGGAGCTTCACGCTATATATGATGATGATGATGATGATGAGGCGAAGCAGGACACGGAAAGTCGTCGCATAGGCAAAAAGGCCAAGAAGACCGAAAATGACTACCCTCCCGCGTGCTTCACTCTAAGTCAGGAGGAGATCGAGCAGTTTTTCACCTGCCTCCTAGGAGTAAAACTTCCTTACGGTTACACGGGGAAGATAAGCAGATACCTAGACCCAGCGAAGCAGAAGTTCAGCGGGATGAAGTCTCACGACTGTCACGTGCTGATGACGTAGATACTTCCAGTTGCAATCCATGGGATCATGGACGCGCATGTCCGTGAAACGCTATTTGGCCTATGCAACTTTTTCGACGTCATCTCTCGGAAGTCTGTTGGCGTGAGGCAACTCAGAAGGCTACAGGAAGAGATCGTGGTGATACTATGCGAGCTTTAGATGTACTTCCCGCCCGCATTCTTTGACGTTATGGTGCATATGCGGGTCCATATCGTGGACGACATCATCCAACTCGGGCCGACGTTTGTCGGGTGGTAGGATCGACATATGCCAACGGGTGGCTTATCATTGCGGGGGCCAAAAGAACGTCGCCGGTGCCTGGAAGCGGGATGAGGCGCAGACATGCACGCCGGCGAATCTTACCCAGCTTCAGGGCTCTCCGGGGAGATAACACCCCTACTGCTGCTCTGCGGGGTCTCTGCATGGTTACTAAGTTCACAGGTGGCTACAATGCTCCTTGAGCTGTTTGGGATGGAAGGAGGAAGAAGGGCTTAGCACAGCCTACCTCTTCTCCTTGTAAGTGTCTATGTCTAGAAAGAGAGTTCTCTCGTTCGCATGGGTGCACCGGGGGGTTTATATAGGCCTACCCCCCGGGGGTACAATGGTAATCCGACTGGGCGCGGGGCCCAGCTGTCGGTGACCATGCTTGCCGGCTTCTCCGCCGGCTTCTGGGGCCCGCCGGCTGGTGGGCCCCGCCGACTGCCGGCTCCTGGGTCGACAGGCCGGCCTCACCGGCCAGGGTCTTGTCGGCGGCCGGTTACTGTTGCTCCGCGTTTGTTGGCGCAGGCTTGGTCGGGGTAAGCGTGGCTACAATAACGCCGCCCTGGCGGGCGATTACCGTAGCCCCGCCGCACCTTGTCTCCTTAATGGGCGTCTCCTCCGAGGAAGGCGGCAGGCCGGCTACGCGAAGCCAGCCCTCTGTCTCGCCGGCTTGAGAGGGGGTGCGGCCGCCTTCGGCATATCTCTGCCCGAAGGGGCCCACCGCCTCGGGGGCCACGCCGGCGGCCCGTCGAGGACGGCGTCGGAGCCGCCGAGGCTACAGTGCCGCACCGGGCGGGCCGCAGTTGCCCGCACGACGCGCTGTACCAGGCGTGCTCCGGGTTTTGGGGGTGGCAGGCTCCACTGTAGCCACGCCCCGCTTCATCATCGCAGAGTGGACGCGTACATCGCGGGTACGGCGTTGACCGCTTTATCGGAGTCGGCCCGGCGGTAGCCGGCCGTGCCATAGCCGGCCTTGTCATAGCCGGCCCTGCCGCAGCCAGCCATGTCATAGCCGGCCCTCCATAGATTTCTTCATGGGGGTAGAAAGGGCGGGCCGCCTCCCAAGCCGGCTAGGAAGGTAGCCGGCTAGGGGGGAGGCGGCCTAAGTCTTGAATCTTCTTATGAGCCGGACGAGCTCACAATTTTTTCTGAGGGGCCAGGGGAAGCCGGCTGGGCTACCCATGGCTATTTACCCCGACAGTAGTCCCCGAAGGCGGGCGAGCTTCACGACGGACGGAAGGACGGGAAGCTTGGACGGCTACATACCGTGAGGAGCCGACTGCGTCGTTGCAGCCTACTTCAGAGCGCTTTTCTTTATTAGGGCGACCGTGGTTGACCCGCGGACCGGCCGCGGGCCCCACGACGAGCCACGTGGCGGGGAAGTCCTACCGTCGCACGCGCGCGACGGGACGCCGCCGCAGGCCCGGGCCCGCCACTCCCTGGCCTCGGCCCAGGCGCTGATCTTCTGTGGCCCGAGGGGGCTGCCTGCCTCCCCGCGGCTGTTACCTCGCGTCATCAAGGCGCGTAATTAACGCGGGCGTGGGGGAGATGGGCACGATCGATCCCCACGACCCCCCACGCCGCGCCTCCTCGTCTCCGGCGCACGCGCCTACAAGTAGGGGGGGAGGGGGAGAGGCGCGGGCCTGCCCGCTCCCCGACCCTCCTGCTCTCCTTCTTCTTCTTCTTCTTCTTCCTCGCGCCCGACGCAGCTTCGCGCCGTAGCCCTCCCACGCCGCCATGTCGCTGGCTTTGTCGAGCTCGTGGGACGGGTCCAACGTCCACGACGAGCACATTGAGTTCCTCCGCCAGACCCGGCGTCTGCCCGCCGCCGACCTCGTGCAGGTGCGCCTGGCGCCCGCAAGGGAGGTCTCACCGGCGCCGGAGGAAGGCGAGAGCGTCGTCTTCCGCACGCACTTCCTCCGGGGCTTTGGCTTCCCGGCGAGCAGCTTCATGCGGTCCTTTCTCGAGTTCTACAACCTCCAACCGCACCATGTCACGCCCAACGCAGTGCTGCAACTCTCGGCCTTCGTCACGCTCTGCGAAGGGTACTTGGGGGTGCTGCCGACGCTGGAGCTCTGGGCGGAACTGTTCCAGAACAAGCTCGGCACCGTCTCCGCCGGCGTGCCGGCTCCCTGCGGCGCCTTCATCGCGATGAAGAGGGCCAGCGACGACAACCCCTTCCCCCACATTCCTCTGATCCAGTCGGTCAAGCTGTGGCAGAAGTCTTACTTCTACGTCAAGAACGTCGCCCGGCACGGCGACTACGTCAATCTGCCGGCTTACGTAGCCGGCCCGCCGACTGGGAAGCGGCGGACCTGGGGCTACCGGTCGAAGTCCCTGTCTCCAGCGGGGAACGCTTCCATCTCCCGGCTTCGGGTGATGATTCAGTCGGAAGGTCTGCTCGCGTCCGACTTGGTAACCGCCTTCGTCGAGCGCCGGATCTTGCCTCTTCAAAGCCGGCCGCACATGATGTGCCAGATGAGCGGCCGGTTCGATCCCTGCCGGCTGAGCACCTAGGAGATGCCCCACGCCGAGGTGGCTCTGATGGCGAACTACGTCGCCAACTTGAAGCTCACCGACGAGTGGCAATTCGGCAAGGCGCCGTACTCCCGTGCCCAGCCTCCGCCTGTGGTAAGCTTTTCCTCTCGTCGTCTGCCGGCTTGGGTTAGCCGGCCTCTGACCAGGCGGCTATTTTTTTTCTTTTCTCCTTCATCAGAATCCTCTCCTCCCGCTGCCAGCCGGGGCAGCCGGAGTCGACCAAGAGTACGCCCCGGACCGCACGGCGGATGACCCCGACGACCCGGATCTCTCCGCCGTCGCCATGGAGGATGCCGCCACGGGGGGTGCCGCCGAGCTCGGTGGCACCGGGCTTTCGGCCAGTTTCGACGACTGGCCGGACGACTTTGAAGCCGAAGAACTCCCGCGCCGCTAGCCGGCAACCGACTCCCGCGGCGCGAGCTCGTCTGCCGCGCCGACTACCGGTGGCGGGAAGGGAAAACGCCGGGCCGTGCTCCCGCTCTTCGGAAGCCGGCCGAAGAAACCGAAGACCTCCGCCGCGGCCACAAAGCGCGAGGAGGCGGCGGCGAAGGCGGCCCGCTTCCAGAAGGCGGTGAAGAGGCCCCCGTCAGTTTCCGCGTAAGTCTAGTAGCCGCCTGCATGCTTGTTATTCTGAAGTTTTCTTTCCTTGAATGTTTTTCTGATCTCCTGGGCAGGGCGCCGCAATCCCTCGAGCGAGGCCCAGCCGGCTCCGTGGTCGGGCCGAGCGCCGGTTCCTCAGGGTCCCGCCGAGTAGACCCCCGCGCCGAACTTGACGCGGCCACGCAGCGCAACGCACGCAAGGCGCGCCGAGAGAAGGAGGCGGCGGAGCGGGCGGCGGCGGAGCGAGAGGCCGCCCAAACGGCGCTAGGGCGAGCGAGCGCGGTGGCCGAGGCTCCATCGGAGCGGGCGGCCGTGGGGGTGGAGGTGGAAGGCGCGCGCAGCCAGACTCCGCTGCTCGCCATCCCCCTCCAGACCTTGGATCCGGACGTCCCTCTGCCCACGGCGGAGGAGGTTATCCCCGAGCAGCCGCGGGTGCAGAGGGACGAGGTCGTCGAGGGATCCGCTGAGAGGACGTCGCCAGCAGCGCCAGCCGGAGTAGGCGAAGGCGGCCGATCGTCGGCGGTGCCGGAGGAGCCTGCCCGGGCCGCGCCCGAGGCCGGAGCCGGCCTTGAGATCGAGCCGGCGACGAGCCGGCCCGCCGGAGGGGGCACGGCCCCGCCGGACATGCGCCGAGCCGCGGGAGCCGAGCGGACGGCAGATGCCTTGGAGGCGGCCAGCTCCGCCACGTCCGGGTGGACTCCCAGCGGAGGGAGCGGCGAGCTGAACGTCGCGGCCCAAGAGGTTCGGAGCCGGCTGCAGGCACAGGCCGGCCTCCTGAGGCAATTCACTCAGGAGTTTCTGTCGACGCGGTCTGCAATCCGGGTAAGTCTTCACTCCTTGACCGCTCTGGTCCTTTGAATTTTTTCCGTGGGGGCGCGCTAGCGCACCCACTGTGTGTAGTCCCCGAGATCCGGGCCGACTGCGGCGCAGTCGGGTCGGATCTTACTAGATGACTATGTTGACTGTTTTTTTCTGATCTTTAGGATTATCACAGCTCTCGCGCGGCCGCATTCAACTCCCAGGCTCGGGAGCTAAGCCGGAGGACCGAAGACCTCGCCAGCAGCCGGCGTAAGTGTTTTGTCATTGTTAACTTCTCGTGGGGGCGCGACAGCGCACCCACTCGGTGTAGTCCCCGAGATCCGGGCCGACTGCAGCGCAGTCGGGTCGGATCTTACTTGACGACTCTTCCTTTGCTGATTTTTCTCTTTATTTCTTGCTCGTGTAGAGGCCAACGCCGACTTGCGGAGGGAACTCGGCGTGGTGCAGGCCGATCTTCGTGCCAAGGACGCCGAGTACGCTGACTTGGCTCAAGAGCGCGACCGCCTAGCGAAGAAACTGGCCGACCAGGAGGAGAGCCGCAAGGTGGCCCTGCAAAAGGCGCAGGACGACGAGGCTACCCTGAGGGCGGAGTTCGGGGCCAGGGAGGCGAGCTGGGCCGAGACGCGCCGGGCGCTGGAAGAAGGCTTCGGCCGGGTCGAGGATCTTATTGACGGTAGGCTGTCTTTCTTGCTCTTCTTCCATTCGCCGGCCGCCTATGGTTTTGTTTTGACTTGTGTTTGCTGTCTTGCGCAGAGTACTTCCTCGGCCAGTCTGTCCTTGCCGCCCAAGCCATCGAAGCCTACCGCGAGGAGCGCCGTCAAGCCGGGGTCGTGATTCCGCCGGATGCGAACCGGACATTGTCGGAGCAGCTTATCGCCGTCCAGGCACGGCTGCAACCGGCCCACCGGTTGCTCCGCCGGCTCCAACGCACCGGGGCGACGATGCTGGCCGCGCTCTGGCCCGGCCAGGCAATTCCCCGGACCCCAAGCCGGACGGCCGACTGGCTCGAAGTCGTAGTCGGCCGCTTCGAGGCCTGGAAGGCGTCCGTGGCCCGTCTTGGAGCCGGGCGCGCGCTGGAGTTCGTCCGCGCGTGGTACCCAGGGCTAAGCCTGGACCAGCTACGGACGTGGCGGTCGGAAGCCGACGCCGAGCTAGAGGAGGTGCGGCCGGCGATCGCGCAGCATGCCTCGACGATCGCCGAGTGCACCGACACCAGCATCTTCACGCCGGAGCTCAATGATGATGGCGCTGCCCAGCCGGAGGAATGGTTCGGTCTGGACCCGGCGGACGGCGAGGACTCGGCAGAAGAGATCGCCTCCAGCGACGAGGGCGAGGACGACGAGGAAGAGGACAGCGAAGACGCCGAGCCGACTGGTGGGGCGGCCGACCGTCCCCCGGCCGATCGTGCCTCTAGCAACGAGCCACGCAGGAGCGCGCCCTCTGCCGGAGATGACGATCAAGCCGAGGTTCGCCAGCCGGCCGCTCCTTCAGCCGGTGCAACTACCTCCGCCGCCTAATCCAGCTCGTCTGCGGCCCCGCCGGCTTGATCTGCCTTTCTTTTTGTCCATGTCTTTCTTTTTGGACAAATTTAAGTTTCTGCAATTCCACCCACTAGGGGTGTATCGAACAATGCTGAATGTCGACCTCTCTGGAGGCTTTTTGTGTAAAATATTAATATATGCATGTGTTGGCGTTCATCCGAGTGTAGTTTCTGTCCTTAGGCTCTTTCCTTTGCCGCCTTCCCTCTTTGGGAAGGCAAGTACTTGAGTTTTCTTGGATTTGAAGTAGACTGAATGTAAGCCGGCCGGCCGGCTACTCTGGTAGTCGGTCGGCGGGAGGCAGCAAGCCGGCTTTTGTTATATATGCGAGCCTGTTTGGTCCCTAGCCGTTTTTCATGTGCGCACCCTTTCCGGCTGGTGGCTCTTGCCAGCCGGGTAGTCGGTTCTTCGAGCTGCGATTTCGGCAAGAGCCAAGCCTGGGTGTCGACACATTACTTGTCTGACTGTGGGTAGGGCTCTTAATATAACTCTAGTCGGCCAGTCCCCGGGCCGACTCGTCGGACCCGGTACCGGACAAAATAAATGAAAAGATAATATCATACGCGTGATAACTTTCATTCATAAAACAACGGGTGGCAGTCCCCGAGTCTTTCTCGGGGAGCCTACTATGTCATACTAAATACAAAAGTGGGCATGACACATACTGCGCTTTTAGCTGTAAAACTTTCGAAGGAGATTTGCGTTCCACGGTCGCTTCGACTCCTTGCCGGAGTCGTCTCTCTTGCGTGCCTTCGGCTTCTGCGCGTCGATGAGGTAGTAGGCGTCGTTGCCCAAGGCTCTGATGATGATGAAGGGGCCTTCCCAGGGGGCTGCGAGCTTGTGCTGGCCGGCTGTTCGCTAGATCAGCCGGAGCACAAGGTCGCCCTCCTGGAAGGATCTTGGGTGGACCCTCCGGCTATGGTAGCGGCGCAGCCCCTGCTGGTAGATGGCGGACCGGCTGAGGGCTAACAGCCGGGCCTCTTCTAGCAGGTCGACGCCGTCTTCTCGTGCTTCTTTGGCTTCCGCTTCTGTGTACATGGTTACCCGAGGCGAGTCGAACTCGATGTCTGTTGGGATGACTGCCTCGGCACCATATACAAGGAAGAAGGGAGTGAAGCCGGTTGATCTGTTGGGAGTGGTGCGCAGACTCCATAGGACAGCCGGCAGCTCATCGAGCCAGCAGCCGGCTGAACGCTCCAGGGGTACGACCAGTCGAGGCTTGATGCCGGACAGAATGAGGCCATTTGCTCGCTCCACTTGGCCGTTTGACTGCGGGTGGGCGACTGACGCAAGGTCCAGCCGGATACCTTGCGCAGCGCAGAACCGTGCCAAGGCACCTTTGGCAAAGTTCGTGCCGTTGTCGGTGATGATGCTGTGCGGTACGCCGTACCGGGTTGTTATATCTGCAATGAATGTCACTGCAGTCGGCCCATTCAGTTTCTTGATCGGCTTTGCCTCGATCCACTTGGTGAATTTGTCAACGGTGACGAGCAAATGTGTCATGCCGCCGCGCGCCGTCTTGAATGGGCCCACCATATCCAATCCCCAGACGGCAAAGGGCCAGGTGATGGGAATGGTCTTGAGTGCCGAAGCCGGCATGTGTTGCTGCGAGCTGAAAAGCTGGCAGCCTTTGCAGTGTTTGACTAGCTCTTTGGCGTCGTCCAAAGCAGTCGGCCAGAAGAAACCGTGGCGGAAGGCTTTGGCGACCAGTGATCTTGATGCGGCGTGGTGGCCGCATTCTCCTTGGTGTATATCCCTGAGGATCGCGATGCCTTTCTCCTGCTCGACGCATCGCTGCAAGACTCCTGTGGCGCTGCGCTTGACAAGCTCTCTGTTGACGATTGTGTATGCTCCAGCCCGGCGCTGAACTTGTCTTGCTTCGTTTTTGTCAGCCGGCAGGTCATGGTTCACCAGAAAGTTGCGGATGGCTT
Source organism: Triticum monococcum (assembly GCA_034509565.1). Classification (NCBI taxonomy): domain Eukaryota; kingdom Viridiplantae; phylum Streptophyta; class Magnoliopsida; order Poales; family Poaceae; genus Triticum; species Triticum monococcum. The sequence goes on from CM067842.1 coordinate 156,546,140, forward strand.
GGGCCCATGATCGGGCGGCGACCTCCTCAGCCACCAATGCGGCCAGAGCCACCAGGGTGGGTGGGTTGGGCAGTGCAGCGCTGGAGTCGGCCGCCGCTTCCTGTGCTGAAGAAGTCCCCGGGCCGGCTACTGCAGCCCCCGGGCCGGCTGCTGCAGTCCCCCGGCCGGGTGCGGCAGTTCCCGAGCCGAATATTGAAGTCCCTGGGCCGGCTGCTTGATTCTTCAAGCCGGACCCGGCTCCCTCGGGGTTAGGCGGCACGAAAATGGAGTCGGACTCCGGAGACGGCTTGATTGAAGGCTTGAGGAGGCGCTGCAGGGCGACGCCGGCTGGTATTGCTTGCCGCGTGGAGCCTATTCGGGCCAGGGCGTCAGCAGGCTCGTTGTCGGCCCGCGGTACGTGAAGGAACTCACATCCGTCGAAGTATCCGCTGATTTGCTGTACTAGGAAACGGTAGCTCACCATGTTCGCGTCCTTGGCGTCCCAGTCGCCAGAAGACTGCTGCACCACCAAATCCGAGTCGCCATAGCACAGGATCCGGCGAATACCAAGCTCCTTGGCCAGCCGGAGCCCGTGTATGAGCGCCTCGTACTCGGCTACGTTGTTGGAAGCGGCGAAGTGGATCTGCAGCATGTATTTGAGCTTGTCGCCTTTTGGAGAAGTAAGGACAACGCCGGCTCCCAAGCCGGTGCGCATCTTTGACCCGTCAAAGTGCATGCGCCAATGGGTGGAGTCGGGCGCCGGTGGTAAGTACTGGGTCTCGGCCCAGTCGACGAGGAAGTCGGCCAGCGCTTGCGTCTTGATGGCGGTGCGGGGTTGGTAGAAGATGGTGTAGGGGGCCAGCTCGATGGCCCATTTGGCCACCCGGCCGGATGCATCCCGGCTGCCTATGATGTCGGCAAGCGGGGCAGTGCATACGACCGTGATGGGATGCTCTTGAAAGTACGGCTTCAGCTTCTTGGCGGCGAAGTACACGCCATAGCACATCTTCTGATAGTGCGGGTAATTTTGTTTCGAGGTGGACAACACCTCGCTCAGGTAATAAACCGGTCTCTGGACCGGCTGGGCTCGGCCTTCTTCGGGGCGTTCGACCACAATGACGGTGCTGACCACCCGGCTAGTGGCGGCAATATATAGGAGCATGGGCTCCTTCTCAGTTAGTGCCGCCAAGACAGGCGGCGTGGACAGCATTTTCTTCAGCTCGTGGAAAGCTTGGTTGGCTTGGTCGTTCCACTGAAAGTGAGTGCTCTTCTTCATGAGGCGGTAGAGGGGGAGAGCCTTTTCTCCGAGCCGGCTGATGAAGCGGTTAAGAGAGGCCAGGCACCCGGTGAACTTCTGAATCTCTCTGAGCTTGGTTGGGACCGCCATCCTCTCGATGGCTTTGATCTTCACAGGGTTGCACTCTATGCCGCGTTCAGAGACCAAGAAGCCTAGGAGCTGGCCGGCTGGCACTCCGAACACGCATTTCTCTGGGTTGAGCTTGATCCGGAACCGGCGCAGGTTCTCGAATGTCTCCTTCAAGTCTTCCAGCAGAGTGCCACGCTTCTCCGTCTTCACCACAACATCATCCACGTAAACATGGGCATTTTTGCCGAGCTGCGTGAGGAGGCACTTCTGCATGCAACGCTGAAACGTGGCGCCGGCATTCCTCAAGCCGAACGTCATGGTCAGGTAGCAGAAGGCCCCAAACGGCGTGATGAAGGCGGCCTTCGGTTGGTCATCCGGGTTCAGCTTGATCTGGTGGTATCCCGAGTAGGCATCCAAAAAGCTCAACAGCTCGCATCCGGCTGTGGAGTCTATCACTTGATCAATCCTGGGCAGAGCGAAGGGATCTTTTGGGCAGGCTTTGTTCAGGCTCGTGTAATCTATACACATGCGCCACTTGTTATTCTTCTTCAGCACGAGAACCGGGTTCGCGAGCCATTCGGGGAAGAAAACTTCCATGATGAAGCCGGCTGCAAGGAGCCGGGCTATCTCCTCCCCTACGATCCTTCTCTTCTCTTCTGACAGTCGGCGGAGGGGCTGCTTGACTGGTTTAGCATCCTCCCGCACGTGCAATTTGTGCTCGGCGAAATCCTTCGGAACACCCGGCATGTCCTTGGGGGACCATGCAAAGATATCCCGATTCTCACGGAGGAAATCGGCGAGCTCGCCTTCCTATTTGCTGTCCAGGCTCGCCCTAATGATGGCAAACCTCTCGGGGTGCTCGGGGTCGAGCTGTATCTTCTTGGTCTCCTTGGCCGGCTGGAAAGGTCCTTGGGCATCATACTCCTTGGAGTTGGCGGGTTGGTTTAGCTGCTTGCTGGCCAGGGCCACGACCCGGTCCAGCGTCTTCCTCTCGGCCGCGATCACGAGGGATTCGGCCAGCCGGCTGCTGGCCGCGGCGCAGTCGGCGGACTTCTTGTAGTCGCCGGCGATGGTGATGATACCCTTGGAGCTCGGTATCTTCATCTTGAGCTAAGCATAGTGGGGGACCGCCATGAACTTGGCCAAGGCGGGTCGGCCAAGCAAAGGCATGGTAAGGGCTCTCCAGGTCCACCACCTCGAACCAGATCGCTTCCCGGCGGAAATGATCCTTGCCCCCAAAGAGTACATCGATCTTGATCTTGCCGATGGGGGCACAGGACAAACCGGGTACGATGCTGTGGAACACCGTTCGAGGCGGCGCAAGCTGCTTTCCCTTGACGCCCAGCTTCTCCATGGTGTCGCGGTACAGGATGTTGATGCTATTTCCACCGTCGATCAGCACGCGGGAGAAGCGTGCGGCACGCGTATTCGTTGCAAGGGTGGCCTCCAGGACCAATGCGTAGGAGCCGGGGGACGGCATCACCTCTGGGTGGTCGGCCCGGCTCCAACTGATGGGTTTCTCCGACCAGTGCATGTGGCCGGCTGGGCTGGTGGCGGCCACATTGACTTCTTGTTGCTCTCGGCGCTTGCTGCGCCGGTCTTCGGGCTGGCTCGTGAAGACAACATAAGATGCTTGCTCATCGGGGAACTCGTCCTGCACGGCGTCGACCGCGGGCCGGGCGGCTTTGGGCGGCGGAGCCGGCGGCGGCGGGCCGGCAGGTGGAGTCGGCGTGAGCCCTTCGCCCTTCGAGATTCGGGCGAGCCAGTTGCATTTGCGGGTCGTGTGGTTGGACGGCTTCGCGCCGCTGTGGAACTTGCATGGGGCATCAAGGGTTTGCTCGTAGGAGAAGGCCGGCTGCCAAGCCGGCCAACCGCCCTTAGGCTTCTTGGGTGCGGGCCGCCCTTCAGGCGGCGCGCCTTCGACCGTGGCCACCTGCCGACTGGCGGGAGGCGGCGCAGCGCCCTTGCGTTTTTGATCGTTCTGGTGTTGGCGTCAGCCGCCGTCTCCAGCCGGCGCCGGATTGAGCACCTTTCCGGATGCGTCCACCCGGAGCTCGGTCTTCATCGAGGAGTTGGCGGTGGCGTACTTGTCGGCGATGTTTAGGAGCTCGTCGAGGGTAGCCGGCTCATCGCAGAGCATCTTGTGCTTGAGGAGGGTGCCCTCTCGGCACCCGGCTGTGAAGTATTCGATGGCTTGCACCTCGTGCACCCCCTCACAGGAGTTGCGGAGCTCGGCCCAACGCGTCAGGTAGTCGCGAGTGGACTCGGCTGGGCCCTGTACACATAGGGAGAGCTGTCTGGGCTTGGGAGCCCGCTTGTAGGTGCTGGTGAAGTTGCGAACGAAGGCTTCAGTGAAGTCCACCCAGCTGTTGATGCTGAGCGGCTTAAGGCTGTTAAGCCAAGTCCGCGCCATGCCCTGCAGCATGAGGGGCACGTACTTTACGGCAACGCGCCGGTTGCCATTGGCGATGCTGACGGCTGTGGAGTAGTCGGTCAGCCAGTCTTCCGGCTTCACCGAGCCGTTGTACTTGGGCGTGTCTCTTGGGAGCGAGCACCCTTTGGGGAAGGGCTCGTCGCAGATGCGGGGGCCGAAGCAAGGCGGGCCGACATCATCTTCCTCTTCTAGCGCCAGGGATCGGGCCAGGCGGTCGATCCGGTGGCGGGCGTCGTTTTCGCCGATTCCTCCCGGCGACCAAGCCGGCCGCTGAGAGTCGGGTGAGCCACTGGGGGCGGGGTAGGATATCTTTCTCCGCGAGCTCGAGGCGGAGGAGGGGTGCCCCGCCATTCCATGGCTCGGGGGCGGCCGTCCGCGTCTCGCTCGATGGAGACTTGGGTCCGGCTTCGGCTAGAAGCCGGCTCTTTCTCGCGCCGCGCGCGGGTGTAGCAGGAAGTCGGCGACCCGGAGGTCGCGCCGTGCTCGCGGCGCGGGGGAGGGCTCCCCGCGCAGGCGTCGGCCTCGTGCCGTCGTGCGGCCGCATCGATTAGTTGCTGGATGCGCCGCGTCATATGGGGGAGATCTTCGGCTTCCAAGCCGTCTAGCTCGTCTACGGCCGCCTGGGCGGCGCGCAGGTTCTCGAGCGGGGTGGCGTAGACCGGGCGATCCACGCCGAGCGTGTCGGCGATGATGGCGCCGCGTTGCCTGACAGCGCCGGCCCGGCTAGGGCCAGCCGGAGCCGGCGTGCCGAAGGCGGCGCGATCAGCTTCGCGCTGGTAGGCCTCGGTGAGGCGTCTTACGGAGGCCAGCCGCCGGCCCTCCGCGAGGAGGGCGAGGCGGCGTGCCTCTAGAACTTCGTCGCTGGCGTCAGCCGGAAGGGGGACGGACAAGTCTTGGGCGTCACGGGCGCCCTCGTCAGTCGGGCCGTCGAGGCCGATAACCATCACCTCGGGGGCGTCAGAATCGCGATCGCCAGCCGGAGGGAGCGGGTCATTGTAGACCGTGACGTTGGTGGGGAAGGTGTCGTAGGATGCCGCGTCGGAGTCGACGGGCATCGGGTCGGTGGAGCCAACCGACTCCAAGTCCGCAGCGGGCTTGCTGGAGACGTGGAGCTGGCTGAGGAGGTTGGCGAGGTGATCTGCGCCCGCATCGGAGGCGAGCTCGTCGGAGATGCGGGCCTTGTCGAAGAGGCTGGCGAGGCCGCTAGCCGCGCAGGCGTCAGCGATGCCATGCAGCGCGTCGCGGCAAGCGCCATCGGGCGAGCCAGGCTGGCTGCGCCCGCGAGGAAGGAAAAGGGTTCCCGTCCAGAACAGGTCTCCGGACGACGGTGCACCTGGCCCCACGGTGGGCGCCAAATGTCGGGTGGTAGGATCGACATATGCCAACGGGTGGCTTATCATTGCGGGGGCCAAAAGAACGTCGCCGGTGCCTGGAAGCGGGATGAGGCGCAGACATGCACGCCGGCGAATCTTACCCAACTTCAGGGCTCTCCGGGGAGATAACACCCCTACTGCTGCTCTGCGGGGTCTCCGCATGGTTACTAAGTTCACAGGTGGCTACAATGCTCCTTGAGCTGTTTGGGATGGAAGGAGGAAGAAGGGCTTAGCACAGCCTGCCTCTTCTCCTCGTAAGTGTCTATGTCTAGAAAGAGAGTTCTCTCGTTTGCATGGGTGCACCGGGGGGTTTATATAGGCCTACCCCCCGGGGGTACAATGGTAATCCGACTGGGCGCGGGGCCCAGCTGTCGGTGACCATGCTTGCCAGCTTCTCCGCCGGCTTCTGGGGCCCGCCGGCTGGTGGGTCCCGCCGACTGCCGGCTCCTGGGTCGACAGGCCGGCCTCACCGGCTAGGGTCTTGTCGGCGGCCGGTTACTGTTGCTCCGCGTTTGTTGGCGCAGGCTTGGTCGGGGTAAGCGTGGCTACAGTAACGCCGCCCTGGCGGGCGATTACCATAGCCCCGCCGCACCTTGTCTCCTTAATGGGCGTCTCCTCCGAGGAAGGTGGCAGGCCGGCTACGCGAAGCCGGCCCTCTGTCTCGCCGGCTTGAGAGGGGGTGCGGCCGCCTTCGGCATCTCTCTGCCCGAAGGGGCCCACCGCCTTGGGGGCCACGCTGGCGGCCCGTCGAGGACGGCGTCGGAGCCGCCGAGGCTACAGTGCCGCGCCGGGCGGGCCGCAGTTGCCCGCACGACGCGCTGTACCAGGCGTGCTCCGGGTTTTGGGGGTGGCAGGCTCCACTGTAGCCACGCCCCGCTTCATCATCGCAGAGTGGACGCGTACATCGCGGGTACGGCATTGACCGCTTTATCGGAGTCGGCCCGGCGGTAGCCGGCCGTGCCATAGCCGGCCTTGTCATAGCCGGCCCTGCCGCAGCCGGCCATGTCGTAGCCGGCCCTCCATAGATTTCTTCATGGGGGTAGAAAGGGCGGGCCGCCCCCCAAGCCGGCTAGGAAGGTAGCCGGCTAGGGGGGAGGCGGCCTAAGTCTTGAATCTTCTTATGAGCCGGACGAGCTCACAATTTTTTCTGAGGGGCCAGGGGAAGCTGGCTGGGCTACCCATGGCTATTTACCCCGACAACGTTCCTGCACAGCATGATGCCGTTCGAAAGGATGAATGGTGTCATCAAAGGATACGTTCGCAACATGTCACGTCCAGAGGGAAGCATAGCCAGGGGCTTTCTGACCGAAGAGTGCATCTCCTACTGCATGAATTATCTAGGCATCGAGAACCCCGTTGGTCTGCCCGTCAACAGGCACCTCGGCAGGCTCGCTGGATGGGGTCACCGTGAGGGTCACCGCGAAATGCATGTCGACTTCGAGGGTCGACTCGCCGACTTTGAAAGAGCAAACCTAGTCGCGGTACAACACATAGACGTGGTCGATCCTTGGGTGGTAGAGCATAAAACCTTTATTAAGAAGACGTACAATGACCGAGGCCAACAGAGGACGAACGGAGATATACTCAAAGAGCACAACTCATGTTTCACGCGTTGGTTCAAGCAGAAGCTTCTGTCGTACCCTTTACATGAGGATTCTTCCGCGGAAGAACAACTCAGATTCACCTTGTCACAGGGCGCCGAGCACAACCTGATGACCTATGAGGCGTACGATATCAACGGCTACACATTCTACACCGAGGCCAAGGACATGAAGAGCGATGGTTATCAGAACTCTGGGGTAACGATGGAATCCTACACCGGTAACAACAAGGACAGATACTACAGAAGGATCGAGGAGATCTGGGAGCTGAGCTACGCTGGAGAGAAGGTCTCGATGTTCCGTGTCAGATGGGCGAAGAGCGTCCTAAAAGAAGACCGGTATTTCACCACCATGGTTATACCCGAAGCCAAATCCAAAACCGCGGGCGCAAACGTCACCACGAAAAATGAGCCATGGGTACTGGCTTCCCAAGTGGACCAATGCTTCTTCATTACCAACCCGTCAAAGCCCAGTTGTGTTGCCGTGAGGAGAGGCAGAAGGAAGATCATCGGAATGGACGGAGTAGCCAATGAGCAAGACTTCGACAAGTACGGCGACCCGAGGATCAAACATGACGACGATGATGAAGTAGCAGCATACACCACAAGAAGAAGCAGGACCACCCTACCTAAAGGACGTCCGTTCCACAGAAGAACTCCATTTGCGAAAAAGAAGGGCAAGAAGATTGTGAACAGATAGCTAGCTAAGATCGATTGTATTTAAATCGTAGCCTTCATTTCTCGATTGTATTTCATGGGCACTTTTTGAACTATCATGAATATTTTTAAATTTCATGGACACTCGATCTCGATCCCCCTCCATCTCGATCGCTATCCCACCTCGCCAGATCCGGCCCCCTCGCCGCTGAGCACCCCCCGGTCCACCGGCCGCCGCCGCCGACCCCCCGCACCCTCGATTCCCCTACTCAACCGCCGCCGCCGACCCCCCGCACCCCCCGCACCCTCCCCCGCTCCACCGACATTACTGTTTGATGATATTTTTAAAAAAATTATTACTGTCTTATAAAAAAATATTACTATTGCAGTAGCCATCTTATAAAAAAATTATTACTGTCTTATAAAAAAATTATTACTGTCTTATAAAACAAGTTTGAACATATTTAAACACAAATACTAATGGCGCACCGGGGTGAGGTGCGTCATTAGTATGTATGTACTTATGGCGCACCAGGGTGAGGTGCGCCATTAGTATGGATGTACTAATGGCGCACTAGGGTGAGGTGCGCCATTAGTATGGATGTACTTATGGTGCACCGAGGGGTGGTGCGCCATTAGTATTGTGCCGCCCCCATCCATATTAGCACCCCGGCCCAAACCTATCCCCTCTCTCTCCCTCGCCCTCGCCCTTGATCCCCTTCCCCTCTCCTCTCCCGACGCCGCTGCCCCGCCGCCTCGACGCCGCCCCGCCACCTCGACGCCGCCCCGATGCCGCCTTGACCCCGCCGCGACGTCTCCAACCACCGCCGCATGAGGCCCCGACGTCGGCGCCGCTCTCCCCGTCGCCCCACCTCGTTGGACGCCATCGCCCTGCCGCCCTCGTCGCCGGCGGCCCGGACTCCGCCCCGTCCACACCATCGTCGTTGGAGCACCACCACCACCCGGACCTCGTCGCCTCCTCCCCTACGTCGTCGTCGTCCCCGACATCCTCCCTGCGCCCCACTGCCCTACCCCTACGGCCACCGTGAGCTCCCCCTCCTCCCCTCCTCCTCTCCCCCTCTCCCCCTCGCGCGCACGCGCTTATGTTCTTCTTAGTTATCTGAATCTATTCAAGTCTGAAACTGTTAGTGTGAGGTGTCTGCAACTGTTGCAATCTTGTTGATAAGTAAAAGATGATCTGAAATTGAAACCCCAAATCACATGATTCACAATTAGATGATCTGAATCTATTAAGCAGTTTTAGACAATGGTATGATTTCTGAGTTGGACCGACCAGGAGAGATTGTTCATGATTAGTATATCCCCAAGTTCAACTGTTGCTAACTTGCTAGCTATAGTTCTTGATACATACTTAGAATTGGTCCATTGATTATCTAGGTTTGATGCACCGTATTTGTCCCAAGGTTGTCGATGGTTTTCACCAATTGATTGTGTGTTTGCATTGCCTGCTCGTGCACTTTACTTTAAATCTGAGCATCCAAGTACTTATATTTACTACAATAGATCTAAATCCAGTAATGTCATGTGTGATCAAGGCTGCATAATTATGTAGGGCTTAAGAGTTTCACTTTGATGATGATGCCCTTTGCTGCTCAAGATTTTTCATATATGGGCACTGGAACTCACGCATCTATTATTTCGCAGTGAACATGTAACCTTTTCGCTTTTGCTCTGCATGTGCTTCTTAGTTTGCTAGCTATATCTCTAGGTTCTTGATTGGCTTCACTAGTTGATTGGTTGTTTGCATTGTCTGTTTGTGCTACTTTCCCCCGAGCACCCATGATCTATATCGAAGAATGTTACTTTTGAATTCTGATTATGCCGAATAGTTGTGTAGGGGTAAGAATTTTCACTTTGAAGATGCCTTTGGTGTTCTGTTACCTCCTGGTAGGTTAGATGCAGGTGATTAGTTTCCCTAGTTTAGGGTTTTCTCAGTGTATCAGATTTAATGAGTCAGCTCTGCTTTATTCCTGTGTCTATATGGTTTTCTAGTGCCTTTCACTGGATGTTTTTAAGTGTAATCCCCATGTGTTTTTAGCCCTGTATTGGTTCAGTAGGTGTTTCCTTTATTTTGTCAGTGTTAGATCATCTCACTGAATTTGTGTGTACAAGCCCTGCAGTGCAGATGTATTTTAGTGTAAGCTCAACAACTTTTGATGAATTCTCAGTTTAATATACCCCAGAATTATAGTGCAATTTATCCCATATTTTGAGTGTATTTGTCCGTGTAATATACCCTAGAATTACAGTGTAATATACCCTAGAATTTCTGGTTGTTAGACTGTTCAGCTATGCAGAGTGAAATAAAAGTTCAGCATGTCGATAATGATTTTGGCAGCAGTGTGAGGCAGCAGTGTGCGGCACAATTCCTTCATTGGATAATGATTTTGCAGGTACCCCGAGAGGCCCTTGAGTTTGCCGGAATGTCGATTAACTTCCGTTCCGGCAAATTCGGGTACTCCATATGTCCTATTTTCAGCAAAGGTCATGCTGAAATTTTCCGTGAATTTTAGCATGACTTTGCTAAAAATAGGACATATGGGGTACTTGTGACTAATGCATGGGCCGAGGTATCTTAGTAGTTAATTAAGTAGGATCAAGTGCCCCGGCGTACTTGTGACTAATGCATGGCTTTTAGGGTGCCTCGGTGTCGATAAAAACCGAATGATGAAAGCTTAGGCTTTTAGGGTGCCTCGACGTCGAAAAACCCTCAATGATAAAAGCTTAGCTTTTAGGATGCCTCGGTGTCGACAAACCCTAAATGATGACCATGATCTTGTTCCTTGACAATAACCAACTTTTTGACCTAACTTTGTTCCTATTTAGAGAGAAACATGGCCAACAACGATGAGGCCGGGGGTTCGGGCGGCAAGGCATTCTGGCAGCTGTCCCAGGAGATGGAGGAACAACCTCACTTGTATGAGGACGCCGCCTTCCCCACCGATCCTGAGACCACTGATGGTACGGCCGAGGATGACCCCACTGATGCCACCACTGATGGTGCCGCCGAGGATGCCACCACTGATGATGGCGGCGCACGCACAGATGGCAGCCAACCGAAGAGGCAACGGAAGGACCAGCGCCCGACCGTGCTCCGCACCCTCAAGGAGGAAGTTACTGAAGTGGACTCCGACGGGAATCCAACAGCGCCCGAACGAATAGTCAAGGGGTACTCGCTTCAGCTCGGGTGCATTCTCCGGAGCACCGTCTCGATCAACACCGAGAACCTGAGGCATCCTGACCGAGGGAATTTGCGCAACCTCCTGTTCACGAAGCTGCACGAACGATACAAGTTCCCCGCTGAATTTGAAAACACAAGCCTCAAAGGGAATAAAGTGAACAATGCTGCCCTCACGAAGATGAGCAAGGCCATGTCTACTTGGAAAAGAAATGTGAAGAGAATGATCGAGAAAGGTGAGAGTTATGAGAAGATCAAGGAGAAAAATCCTTCGATCACCGAAGATGACTACAACGACTTCAAGATCAATTGCTCGAGCACCGCAAATTCCAAATCAAGTAAGTGGGGGAAAGAAATGCGGGAGCTGAACTTAGGGGAACACACACTCGGTCCCGGTGGTTACAGAGTGGCGGAGCCTATATGGGACAAGGAGGAGGCGGACCGTGCCGAGCAAGGCCTACCGCCCCTCTTCGATAAATACGGTGACAAGCAGACCAGGAACTTTGTCAGGGCCCGGTACAAGAAGGACCCGAAAACAAAGGAGCTTACCACGGATCCGAAGACCAGGGCGCTTGAGCTTGTTCTGGTAAGGAATACACCCCCGCGTAATTAGCTCCATATGGTTGCATTCTAATTAATGAAGCCAAATTTCTAAATGGTTCACATTCCTGCCGCAGGCGACTGATAGCAGTAGCTCGGGGTCGACTAAGAGCAACCCTTGGGACACCACTCTAAATAGGGCGTTGAATGTAATGAAGAACAAGGATAAGCTTAGTAAGCCGACGTCAGCTGGTCGTGTGACCGACAAAGGCTTGTCGACAAAATGGTCGTCATACTATAACACTGGTGGGCGAAAGGAGAAAAAGACCAGCTCAGAAAGCCAGGCGCGCGAGGTTCAAGAACTCAGGGCACAGGTGGCGCGGATTCCGGAGATTGTCCAAGAGCAAGTGCAACAACAACTCGGAGCGACGATCACCGCCATTGTGCCTACCTTGATCCAGGGGATTAGTGCATGGATTGCGGGCGGCCAACAGGGGCCGCCCCCGATTCCTAGCTTCATGGCCAGCAACTCGCAGAACGTGATGGTGGGGCCATTGGTGTCTCCGGTGGAGGCGGCATTGGTGTCTCCGATACCGGCACGGGAGCTTAATGCACCCGGGTGTACGCCGCCGGCACCTCTGCAGCAAGTGGCCCCTCCGTCAACTGCACGCCCGCCGTTGGCGGTGCCTCGACATTAGCCGAGCTCGACGCCATCATCACGGTAACTAATTAAGCCTCTCTCGGCCGAGGACTTCATCTCCTTGCCTTCGACTGGGCATCCCTGATGCCCTACATGCTTTCGCAGGGCACCGCCGACGTTCCGTGCACTCTCTTGCACTTTGTGAACAACGAGTTGGTCGATGTCGCCTAGGGAAAAATCGTTCAACCGGGCAACCCCTTGTTCCACGGTACCCAGATGCCACCCAACTTGTTTAGGGTTCAACTGGTTCGGGTGCTGTCAGGCTGCGACGAGTTGTTACCTCCGATTCGACCCGTCGGGGCCGACGATGATGACGTGATGACCCTCAGTGCCTGCCTGAGCTGGCCCCTGCTCTGGCTGAAGAGCCAGATTCGTTTGGGGGCGGGGGACACCACCCCAAAGACAACACCACCAGTCGTGCCGACGCCAAGTCGGCCCCATGGCAAGACCGCCGCAACGGTGCCGGACATCCCTATGCCACTGGATGCAAACATGCATATGGCACAGGATCAGAACGACGACGACGACGATACATTTGCCAACGTCGATCAGTACTTTGCCGATCATGGGTACGGTGGCGACTTCATGGGGCCTCCTTCTCAAGAACCCAACCCAACAAAAGACGTGCACGATCTAGCTGGTACCGCGGAGAAGCCAAGTTGCAACAGGCGTCGTCTGCCGTTCAGCTCTCAGGAGAGGCCTCCAGCTGCCGACTTCACCGAGCCTCAGATAGGCGAGTGCGAAATATTATCAGCCCCAACACACTCAAGAAGGCGCTCTATGAGCAGAACTCGGTCCCATTACAGGAGAAGAAGACGGCATGCAAAAGAAAGACTAACAAGGTCGCGGGCCAGCCAGCATCGAGTACGATCCGTGCTCAGGACGGGCCACCTTCACCTGAGGATATCTTGAGGAGGGTGCATGTGGCGGGTAGGCCGATGCTACCGAGAAATATGCTCGATGCTGCAACCGGTGCTATGCGGAGTCTGCATGACAGTGTTCTTTCTTTGGAGAAGCGGCGTCTCGGAGAGAAAGTGTGGCATACCCGGTTTTCGCGACCAAGGTGCCATAGGGCAAGGGCTTTGTGGATAACTCCATCGGGGGTACGGTCGTCCTGCGGTTTGATGACATCCACGCTATGTTGAACCTTCATCCGCTGCACTACACCTTCGTTCGGCTATTTTCGCTGAGTATGGAGATGCGGATCATTCGCGACAAGACCCCGGGCATCGTGATAGTCGACCCCTTCTACATGCGTGCCAAGATCTTGGGCAACGCTGGGGACCGGCAAGTCGCAACTTCTTACCTCGAAGGCGTCATTCTGGCAAACCAAGATAAGGATAACTTCCTCGTGCCTTACTTTCCCGAGGAAGTCCTCCCCTCAACCGCCCCGTAACATATGAATTCTTAGATTTCGATCGTTTTTCTTTGAACATTCCGTGTTTTCTGCAGTGACACACATTGCACGCTCATCCTCCTAAGCCCCAAATATTCCATGGCCACGTATTTCGACCCGGACCGTCAGTCGAACGTAGACTACACAAATGTCAAGAAGGTTCTTGATGATGTTCTCCCCGGCTACGTCAAATCTGGAGGCACCTTCACCAGGCCTATACGTAAGTACGGCAAGCACGTGTTCTCCCACAATACGATGTTCTTCTGCATCAAGCAGCCGCATGGCGGTCAGAAGGGTGCCTACTACGCCATCCATCACATGCGGGCGGTCGTACGGGACCATCATCAACTTCTGCTACCGAGTAAACTCAAAGATTGGGCCGCGAGCGTGTCGGCAATCCAGGACGCGAACATCAGACAAGAATTCTTTCGCATCCAGTCGGAGTTTGCGGAAATCATCCATCAAGATGTCCTTCGTACCTAGGGGCAGTTCTACCGCAGAAATCAACCGTCCAACAGTGACATCGACACAATGCTACAAATGCAGGCTGACAACGACCGTTATTTCATGCTTCCCACAATAGACGGCGGCTTCATCCATGCTCCGGTCCCTTAAGTCGAGTCGAAAGCAGTGATGCTGTGTCTAGTTCTGAAAGATCGATTGGCTCATGTTGTAATTAAACTTTAATGAACTTGTAGTATGTCTCTTTGGTTTCGAGAGTCGTTCAACTTAGATGTAATCGATGCTATTAATGTCTTGCTTTTCTCTTCCTATCGTTCTGTTGCATACTTATATATTGCTTATGTATTGCCTGTGAATTGGTACTAACGTTTCATTTGGCTACTGCATAGCGATGCCGTCGTATGTCGTGTACAAGGGTAAGGTTCCCGGAGTCTACGACGACTGGGAGGAGTGTCGGAGACAGGTTCACGATTCAGCGGTAACAGTTACAAAGGGCACACCACTAGGGCCGAGGCCGAATCTAGATACGCCCGCTATCTAGCGGGAGAGGGGAGGGAGCGCTGGAGGAACCGGATGAAGACGAGTTTCGTCGTGATGATGCTCATCGTGATGACCGCAGCTCTCTTCTATGTGATGGTAGTTTCGATTATCGATATCGACTTGTAATGTGAAGACAAACTCGCTACTCGCGGTCTCGAGACTTGTAATATAATGTTCTATCTTTCTACGGTCTTTTCAATTCGGAGACTAATATGATGAATTGTATTCGGAGACTAATATGATGAATTGTATTCAGAGACTAATCTTCTATTGTATTCGATGAATCTGTTGTTGATGTGTGCTGTCTATATTTTGTTGAATTATACATTTTGTAACCTGTGCAAAAAACAGAAAATTAAAAAATAAAAAAACCTAATATTCATACTAATGGCGCATCACATCACAGTGCGGCATTAGTATGCCAAAGGATACTAATGGCGCATCATTAAACAGTGCGCCATTAGTATGCCGAAGTTACTAATGGCGCATCTTGTTGTTGTGCACCATTAGTATGCCAAAGCACCTGGGTATACATGGCCCCCTGGGAGGCATACTAAAGGCGCACTGTTGTATATACTAATGGCGCATCTGAGGTGCGCCATTAGTAAAATATACTAATGGCGTGGCACTAATGGCGCACCACTAATGCGCCATTAATGGCCAAATTAGGTGCGCCATTAGTAGGCCTTTTCCTAGTAGTGTAAGCCCCCCTCCTCCTCCGCCCGTCCTCCTCCGCCCGTAAGCCCCCCTCCACTCCAAATCCCTGACCCCTTCTTGTCTCATCTCTACAGGTAGACTGTGCCGGCAAGCGACCAGGACGACGCCCAGAGAGGAGAGGAGGGCCTTCTCCTCACCGTGTAGCCGCCGACCTTGTCTTGCTCGAGGAGGAGGAGCAGGAGGGGCGCACCCAGCCACCACAGTCACCGCAATCAAGGGCTTCTTCCACCTAGACCTCTAAATCCACGGCGCCGTTGTTCAGCCACCCAAGGTGAAGGTGCCCCCAACTCCCCTCCATCCCCTCTCCCCTCCTTGTTTCATTCGATCTAGCAGCCATGGATTTGGGTTCCTCAAGGCTGCCTAATTACTCTACCATGTGTTCGTACTAATAGCTCTAGCCATGGATTAGGGGCTAGTGTACATGCAAAATAAGGTCAAATCCCTCTCGAATTTAGGTCAAATTAGGTTCAAATCCCTCTGAAATTAGTATGTAAAGCTCACTGTTCTGAAGTTCTGATCAGTTCAGTACCTTAGTAAGCAATAACACAAGCTTGCTGCTAGTTCAGTACCTTTTGCTTCTTGTTCCTCAAGGAGTTCTGCTCAAAATTAGCTCAACAAGTTGCATCTGGCTTTTAGAAAGTTGTTTTGGCTTAAGAGGATAAGTTTTTGTATATACTGTCATAAAGTTTAGCAAGAACAGGGCATCAACAATGCTACTCTAGTATCTAGTCGGGGAGGGACAAAATGGACAGGGCATCATTCTAGCTGTACTGCACAACAAACTATTAGTCTTAGGATTACCACTCCTCATATGAGATGAGAGGATTTTTTTAAATGGCTTTTCCCTCTAGCTAGCTTTAAATGGCATCACTATAGCTGCCAATTTAGATAAACCTGAATTGACTTTTCCAGTGCTGTATTTGTCCCCTCGGATTATTGTAAATTATATGTAGTGAAGCATGCAAATTGGATTTG
This sequence comes from Triticum monococcum, assembly GCA_034509565.1. NCBI lineage: Eukaryota > Viridiplantae > Streptophyta > Magnoliopsida > Poales > Poaceae > Triticum > Triticum monococcum. Next base: position 156,562,078 of record CM067842.1, read on the forward strand.
CTATAGTCAACCTATTAATATTTGTCAGTTTTGAAAATTCAGTTTATTCGGTTACTGAAAATTCAGTTAATTCAGTTAGGCACACAAATTTCAGAACTTTTGTGTGCCCTAGTACTTGGTGTTTGTAGAAAATTCAGTTAATCCATCGAGGTGAGCACTGATGCTACAAAAAGAGAAGACATGTATGAGTTTGGAGAAAGTGCCAATTTGATTTTCAGTTGCTAGCTACCTATGATTTATTGTTTCCATTTGGATTCCAGAAATGTTACCGTGTGTTACTATGACCCAACTTTATCTGTACCATAGCATGCTACTATCAGTTATTTTTGAACATCAAATTCAGTCTGTATCTTGCGTTCTTTTTTTGTTCAAAATTTCTCATACTCTGAATAAATAAAATTATTTGGAAAGAAGCACATGAGTATCAACAATAATTGTTTCTTTCTGCTTGAATGAATGGAGTACAATACAAGTTCAGGAACAATGGACATTTTTTGCAATTGTGAACTCTCAATGCTCAAGTCTGGAAGTGTTTACAAATCCAATGAGTTCACATGACTACTGGTCAAATACTCTAGTGTATTTAGTGTAAATCTAGTCTGAAACTAGTAGAGCTCTTGTTGATTTGCAAATTCAGTTTAAATAAAAATTTGGTACATGACTACTGATCATGTATGAAAGATGTTGCTACTGGATGAGAACAAGAACTAATTAGTAGATTTTGATTTTGAATGATTTTAAATTTTTATGGCTAGTGATCAGGTTTCAAATGATTTTGAATTTTTATGATTTTTATGCACATAGGTGAAGCCACTGACTACACTTCAGGTTCTACTCCTGGAACACTTCAGGAATTTTACATCATAACTGGAGTATTTTGATGATATTGGGGGGGTTTTGTCTCCGACCATCGTGTCATGATGATATTGTGGGGTGTTGTGGGGTTGCAGCTGGGTGGGGGTGGGGTAATGAATTTGCAGGTACCCGAGAGGCCCTTGAGTTTGCCGGAATGTCGATTAACTTCTGTTCCGGCAAATTCGGGTACTCCATATGTCCTATTTTCAGCAAAGGTCATGCTGAAATTTTCCGTAAATTTTAGCATGACTTTGCTAAAAATAGGACATATGGGGTACTTGCGACTAATGCATGGGCCGGGGTATCTTTGTACTTAGTTAAGTAGGATCAACTGCCCTGCCATTCTTGCTGCATTAAACCATAGGTGGCAATAGAGCCAAGTGATTAGGCCCAACTTAGAATTCTCCTTAGCATCGATAAACCCTAGATGATAAACCCAGCATAGGTGGCAATAGAGCCAAGTGATTAGTGCCAAGTGATTAGGCCCAACCTAGGGTGCCTCGGCATCGATAAACCCTAAATGATGAAAACTTAACTTGGCTTCTATAGGGTGCCTCGGTGTCGATGAGAACCTAAATGATGTACGCTTAGGCTTTTAGGGTGCCTCGGCGTCGACAAACCCTAAATGATAAAAGCTTAGCTTTTAGGATTCCTCGGTGTCGACAAACCCTAAATGATGAGACCATGATCTTGTTCCTTGACAATAACCAACTTTTTGATCAAACTTTTTTCCTATTTAGAGCAAAACATGGCCCAAAACGATGAGGTCGGCGGTTCGGGTGGCAAGCAATTATGGGAGCTGTCCCAGGAGTTGGAGGAAGAACCTCACCGCTATGAGGACGCCGCGGAAGACACCGATCCTGACTACACAACCCCTAGTGGCGTCGGGGATGACACCACTTATGATGGCGCCGCGGATGCCACCACTGATGATGGCGGCGCACACACAGATGGTAGCCAACCGAAGAGGCAATGGAAGGACCGGCGCCCGAACATGCTCGGCACCGTCAGGGAGGAATTTACTGAAGTGAACTCCGACGGGCATCCGACGGCGCCCAAACACGTAGTCAAGGGGTACTCGGTTCAGCTCGGGTGCATTCTCCGGAGCACCGCCTCGATCAACACCGAGAACCTAAGGCATAAGGACCGAGGTAATTTGCGCAGCCTCCTCTTCACGAAGCTGCACGAACGATACAAGTTCCCCGCTGAGTTCGCAAACACACGCCTCTCGGGGAATAAAGTGAACGGTGCCGCCCTCACGACGATGAGCACGGCCCTGTCTACTTGGAAAAGCACGGTGAAGGAAATGATAGACAAAGGTGATAGTTATGAGAAGATCAAGGCGAAATATCCTTTGATTAGCGAAGATGACTACAAGGAGTTCAAGATCAAGTGCAAGAGCCCCGCAAACTCCGAATCAAGTCAGTGGGGGAAAGAAATCGGCAGTTGAACATAGGGGTCCACCAACTCGGTCTCGGTGGTTACAGAGTGGCGAAGCCTATATGGGACAAGGAGGACGCAGAGCGTGTCGAGCAAGGCCTACCGCCCCGCTTCGAGAAATACCGTGACAAGCAGACCAGGAACTTTCTCAGGGCCCGGTACAAGGAGGACCCGGTAACAAAGGAGCTTACGACGGATTCGAAGACCAAGGCGCTTGAGCTTGTTCTGGTAAGGAATACACCCCCGCGTAATTAGCTCCATATGGTTGCATTCTAATTAATCCCCAATATTTCTAAATGGTTCACGTTCCTTCCGCAGGACAAAGAAAGCAATAGCGCGGGGTCGTCTTAGAGCTCCCCTTTCGACACCCCTTTGAATAGGGCGTTGAACGTAATGAAAAACAAGGATAAGCTCAGTAAGCCAACGTCAGCTGGTCGTGTGGCCGACAAAGGCTTTTCCACAAAATGGTCGTCATACTATACCGCTGGTGGGCGAAAGGAGAAAAAGACCAGCTCGGAAAGCCAGTCGCGCGAAGTTGAAGCACTCAAGGCGCAAGTGGCGCGGATTCCAGAGATGGTCCAAGAGCAAGTGCAACAACAACTGGGATCGACGCTCACCGGCATTATGCCTACCTTGATTCATGGGATAACGACATGGATTGCAGGAGGCCAACAGGGGCCGCCCCCGATTCCCAGCTTCACGGCCAGCAACTCGCACAACGCGCAGGCGGCGCCATTGGTGTCTCCGGCGGCGGCGGTATTGGTGTCTACGGCGGCGGCGCCATTGGTGTCTCCGGCGGCGGCGGTATTGGTTTCTCCAACACCGGCATTGGAGCTTAATGCACCTGGGTGTACACCGGCTGGCACCTCGCCAGCAAGCGGCCCCTCCTTCAGTTGCACGCCCGCCGTTGGCGGTGCCTCGACATTAGCTGAGCTCGACGGCATCATGGTAACTAAGCCTCTCGGCCGAGGACTTCATCTCCTTGCCTTTGACTGGGCATCCCTGACGCCCTACATGTTTTCGCAGGGCACCGCCGACGTTCCTTGCACTCTCATGCACTTCGTGGGCGGCGAGTTGGTCGATGTCGCCAAGGGCAGAATCGTTCAACCGGGCAACCCCGTGTTCCACGGTAATCCGATGCCACCCAAAATGTATAGGGTTGAAGTGGTTCGGGTGCTGCCAGGCTGCGACGAGCTGTTACCTCCGATTCGACCCACTAGGGCCGACGAAGAAGATGAGATGACCCTCAGCGTCTGCATAAGTTGGCCCCAGCTTTGGCTGAAGAGCTAGATTCGTTTGGGGGCGGGGGACACCACCCCACAGACAAGACCGCCAGTCGTGCCGGCGCCAAGCCATGGCAAGAATGCCGCAACGCTACCGGACATGCCGGACATCCCTATGGCAGAGGATCCGGACATGCATATGGCACAAGATCCGGACGACGACAACAACGACGACGGTACATTTACCAACGTCGATAAGTACTTTGCCGAACATGGGTACGGTGACGAGTTCTGGGGGCCACCTTCTCAAGAACCCAACCAAGACGACCGCGATCTAGCTGGTACGGCGGAGAAACCAGTTACAACAGGCATCGTCTGGCGTTCAGTTCTCAGGAGACGCCTCCAACTGCCGCCTTCACCGAGCCTCAGATAGCCTCGTTTCCTCCCCCAGCCAAATATTATCAGCCCCAACACGCTCAAGAAGGCGGTCTGTGAGCTGAACTCGGTCCCATTACAGCAGATCAAGAATAAGGGACGGAAACGACAGACTAAAAAGGGCGCCGGTGCGAGCCAGCCGGCACCGAGTATGATCCGTGCTCAGGACGGGCCACCTTCACCTAAGGATATCTCGAGGAGGGTGCATGTGGCGGGTAGGGCAATGCTACCGACAAATATGCTCAATGCTGCAACCAGTGCTATGCGGAGTCTGCACGACATTGTTCTTTCTTTGGAGAAGCGGCGTCTAAGAGAGAATGATGTGGCATACCCGGTTTTCGTGGCCAAGATGCCAGAGGGCAAGGGCTTTGTGGATGGCAACATCGGGGGTACGATCGTCCTGCGGTTTGATGACATCTTTGCTATGTTTAACCTTCATCCGCTGCACTACACCTTCGTTCGGCTATTTTTGCTGAGTATGGAGATGCGGATCATTAGAGACAAGACCCCAGACATCGTGATCGTCGACCCCTTCTACATGCGTGCCAAGCTCTTAAGCAGCGCTGGGGACCGCCAAGTCGTGAGTTCACACCTCGAAGACGTCATTCTGGCAAACCCAGATAAGGATAACTTCCTTGTGGCTTACTTTCCCGAGTAAGTCATCCCTTAACCGCCCCGTAACATATGATTTCTTAGATTTCGATCGTTCTTTTTTTCTAACATTCTGTGTTCTGTGCAGTGACACACATTGCACACTCATCCTCTTAAGCCTGAAATATTCCATGGCCATGTATTTTGACCCGAACCGTAACTCCAAGATAGACTACACAAATATCAAGAAAGTTCTTGATGATGTTCTCCCCGGCTATGCCAAATCTGGAGGCACCTTAACCAGGGTAGTTCGTAAGTACGGCATGCACGTGTTCGCCCACAATACGATTTTCCGCTGCGTCAAGCAGCCACCTGGCGGTCAGAAGGATGCCTACTACGCCCTCCATCACATGCGGGCGATTGTAAGGGACCATCATCACCTTCTGCTACCAAATAATCTCAAAGATTGGGCCGCGAGCTTGTCGGCAATCCAGGACGCGGACATCAGACAAGAATTCTTTCGCATCCAGTCAGAGTTTGCGAACATCATCCATCAAGATGTCCTTCATACCTCGGGGCAGTTCTACCTCAGATATGAACCGTACAACAGGGAGATAGACGGAACGCTACAAATGCAGGCTGACAACGCCCGCGATTTCATGACCATCACGACAGACGGCGGCTTCATCCACGCTCCGGTCCCATGAGTCGAGTCGACAGTAGTGATGCTATGTGTAGTTCTGAAACATTGATTGGCTCATGTTGTAATTAAACTTTAATGAACTTGTATGTCTCTTTGGTTTGGACAGTCGTTCAACTTAGATGTAATCAATGCTATTTATTAGTAGGACCATGAATCGTGCTATTAATGTGATGTCTTGCTTTTCTCTTCCGATCCTTTTGTTGCATACTTATATATTGCTTATGTATGTATTTTCTGTTGTTTTGCTTGTGCATAGGGATGCCATCGTATGTCGTGTACAAGGGTAAGGTTCCCGGAGTCTACGACGACTGGGAGGAGTGTCGGAGACAAGTTCACCGTTTCAGCGGTAACAGTTACAAAGGGTACACCACTAGGGCGGAGGCGGAATCTAGATACGCCCGCTATCTAGCGGGAGAGAGGAGGGAGCGTTGGAGGAACCGGATGAAGACCAGTTTCATCGTGATGATGCTCATCGTGATGACCGCAGCTCTCATCTATGTGATGGTAGTTTAGATGATTGATATCGACTTGTAATGTGAAGACAAACTCGATACTCGCGGTCTCGAGACTTGTAATGTTTTATCTTTGTTCGGTCTTTTGAATTCGGAGACTAATATGATGAATTGTATTCGGAGATCTTCTATTGTATTCGATGAATCTGTTGTTGTTGTGTGCTACTGTCTATATTCTATCAAATAATATATTTTGTAACCTGTGCAAAAGTCAGAAAAGTAAAAAAAATAAAACCTAATATTCATACTAATGGCGCATCACTACAGAGTGCGCCATTAGTACGCCAAAGTATACTAATGGCGCATCACCAAACAGTGCGCCATTAGTATGCCAAGTATACTAATGGCGCATCCATCCGTAGTGCGCCATTAGTGTGCCAAAGCACATGGTCAAATATGGCCCCTGGGAGGCATACTAATGGCGCATGGTGTTATATACTAATGGCGCACTGGGTGGTGCGCCAGTAGTATACCAGATACTAATGGTGCACTAGTGGTGCGCCATTAGTAATAAATACTAGTGGCGTGATACTAATGGCGCACCAGTGATGCGCCATTAGTAGGCAAAACTGGTGCGCCATTAGTAGGCCTTTTCCTAGTAGTGACCCATGGACCGTATGCATTTGACGTGTGTTTGAGATGGTTTCATGTAACTATTGCTTGCCGCGTATGATGTCTACTACACAACCTTCTTGTAGAAGTTGTTGGGCCTCCAAGTGCAGAGGTTTGTAGGACAGTAGCAAATTTCCCTCAAGTGGATGACCTAAGGTTTATCAATCCGTAGGAGGCGTAGGATGAAGATGGTCTCTCTCAAGCAACCCTGCAACCAAATAACAAAGAGTCTCTTGTGTCTCCAACACGCCCAATACAATGGTAAATTGTATAGGTGCACCAGTTCGGTGAAGAGATGGTGATAGAAGTGCAATATGGATGGTAGATAATGGTATTTGTAATCTGAAATTATAAAAGCAGCAAGGTAACTAATGATAAAAGTGAGCATAAACGGCATTGCAATGCGTTGAAACAAGGCCTAGGGTTTATACTTTCACTAGTGCAATTCCACTCAACAATACTAACATAATTGGATCATAAAACTATCCCTCAACACGCAACAAAGAGTCACTCCGAAGTCACTAATAGCGGAGAACGAATGAAGAGATTATGGTAGGGTACGAAACCACCTCAAAGTTATTCTTTCCAATCAATCCGTTGGGCTATTCCTATAAGTGTCACAAACAGCCCTAGAGTTCGTACTAGAATAACACCTCAAGACACAAATCAACCAAAACCCTAATGTCACCTAGATACTCCAATGTCACCTCAAGTATCCGTGGGTATGATTACACGATATGCGTCACACAATCTCAGATTCATCTATTCAACCAACACAAAGGACCTCAAAGAGTGCCCCAAAGTTCTACCGGAGAATCACGACGAAAACGTGTGCCAACCCCTATGCATAGGTTCATGGGCAGAACCTGCAAGTTGATCACCAAAACATACATCAAGTGAATCACGTGGTATCCCATTGTCACCACAGATACGCATGGCAAGACATACATCAAGTGTTCTCAAATCTTTAAAGACTCAATCCGATAAGATAACTTCAAAGGGGAAACTCAATCCATTACAAGAGGGTAGAGGGGGGAAGAAACATCATAGGACCCAAATATAATAGCAAAGCTCGCGATACATCAAGATTGTATCACCTCAAGAACACGAGAGAGAGAGAGAGATCAAACACATAGCTACTAGTACATACGCTCAGCCCCGAGGGAGAACTACTCCCTCCTCATCATGGAGAGCACCGGGATGATGAAGATGGCCACCGCAGAAGGATTCCCACCTCCGACAGGGTGCCGGAACGGGTCTAGATTGGCTTTCGGTGGCTACGGAGGCTTTTGGCGGCGGAAATCCCGATCTAATCTCTCTTCTGGAAGTTTTAGGATACGTGGGTATATATGGGTGAAAGGAGTACGTCGGTGGACCGAAGGGGGGGCCACGAGGCAGGGGGCGTGCCCCAGGGGGGTGGGCACGCCCCTACCCTCGTGAGCTCCTCCTTCATCTTCTGACATAGGGTCCAAGTCTATCTAGTAGGTTTCCTTCCAAAAATAACTTCTCTAGTTGATTTCGTTCCGTTTCGACTCCGTTTGATATTCCTTTTCTTCAAAACACCAAAATAGGCATAAAACAGCAAATCTGGGCTGGGCCTCCGGTCAATAGGTTAGTCCCAAAAATAATATAAAAGTGGAAAATAAAGCCCAATATTGCCCAAAACAGTAGATAATATGGCATGGAGCAATCAAAAATTATAGATACGTTGGAGACGTATCAGCATCCCCAAGCTTAATTCCTGCTCGTCCTCGAGTAGGTAAATGATAAAAACAGAATTTTTGATGCGGAGACTACTTGGCATAATTTCAATGTAATTCTTCTTAATTGTGGCATGAATATTCAGATCCATAAGATTCAAGACAAAAGTTCATATTGACATAGAAATAATAATACTTCAAGCATACTAACTAAGCAATTATGTCTTCTCAAAATAACATGGCCAAAGAAAGCTATCCCTACAAAATCTGTCGGATTTCGGGTTCCGGCAGACCCTTGAGGTTCGAACACTGGGGTGCACGCGGAGATTTCGCCTCCTACCTACCTGCACCCCTCCGCCACGCAAGGATCTAAGCTATCGAAAGAACAACACAAGAGACACAGGGTTTATACTGGTTCGGGCCACTGTTGTGGTGTAATACCCTACTCCGGTTTGTGGTGTGTGGATTGCCTCTTGGGCTGATGATGATGAACAATACAAGGAAGACCAGCCTCGCGAGGGTCTGTTCCTGGCTGAGGCGATGAACTGCTGGGAGGAGTTCCGTCACCTTGCTCTCTCTCTCTCTCTCTCTCTCTCTCTCTCTCTCTGCTTCCAACCAGCCGACCCTTGCCATGTGGGTGGCTGGTCCTATTTATAGAGGCCCTGGTCCTCTTCCCAAATATTGAGCGGGAAGGGAGCCAACAATGGCGGGCTAATTTGAAGGGGGACAGCAAGTATCAACTATCCTGACAAAAGTAGTCTTCGTCTGCGCAAAGCTCTGGTGATGACGCCGTCTTGGGCTCCACGGTGACCTCCGTCTCGTAGTCCTCCTGGTCTTGGTCTCGTTGCACCGAAATGGCAACCTTTGCCTGATGCCTCGGTACTCCGCGGCTGCGCTTGCCCCCTTTGCACCAAAGAGGAAAGTAGGACGCTGCGCGGGCTGGCGCCCGCCTGGCGCCCTGAGTCGTCATGGCTTGCGTCAGGGGAACCTCGTGAGGTACCCCGCCTTGATCTCTCTGCCTCCTCGCAAGCCAGCCTGACGAGGCCGTGCCTGAGGAAGCTCCGCGTCGTCCGCCCTGCGAGGCTTGGCCCCTCATGAGGGTCTCGAGTTTGTGTTGGTGAAGATGGGCCATACTGGGCCCCCCTTTGAGCCACGCCGCAGTCCGCAGGCAGGCAAGTCTGGGGACCCCCGTTCCCAGATCACCGACTGTAGCCCCCGGGCCCAAGGCATGCCCGAACTTGGCCATGCAGGGAGGCGGAAGGGCAAGAGCGAAGCGCCGTGGGCCCTAATAGCCTGCGGCCTTGGGCACCGCGTGGCGGTTGATTGGACGTGGGCGTCTCCACTTCCCCATGGCGCCTCAGCAACTGCACGGATTGGACAAGTCCCTGCATGCAAAGCGGGTCATAATTACCTGCGATCGTGGGGGCCGTTGGTTGGCCATCGCCAGCCATAAGTATGGACCGGCGCGCGCCCTTCCAGTTCATCCCCCCTTGATTCTCCTTTTTCTCCATGGCCCCGTCGAGGTGGTTCTCGGCCGCTGAGAAGGGGAAGGCTTGCCGGGTTGAGCCCGCCTCTACCCCACCCAAGCGCGGCCGAGGGCACCCTCGCAAGCATCCTGTGGCCACCATGGTGGCTCCCCGCGGCCCTGGAGGCGATCTTCAGCACAGCGACGGGCGGATTGCTGCAGCCGGGGGGCGCGCTCCGGCCGCGCGTCCCCCCAGGCCGCGCGTTCGTGCTACTGAAGTGCTGCCGGAGTTCGTCGTGTGGTCAGCAGAGCCGGCTAGCACCCAACTTCCGCTTCCTCGCTTCCTCCTCGGCGAGCTCCCGGCCGGCGCCCCAGGCGGCCTCTGGCTCCAGGCCGACAGCTGCTGCAGCCGGGCCTCATGGGTCTCTCTGGAGGTCTCCGCGGCCGGGAGCCTGTCCCTGGCCCACGGTTGGCAGACGTTTGCCCGCGCGCGTGGCCTGAGCCGTCGGTGCACCCTACACTTCAAGTTCGACGGCGATGCCACCCTCTACGTGAGGGTGTTTGGGGAAGATGGTCGCCGCGCAGGGTGTTGCCCCGAGGGTGATGACCGCGGCTGGGAACCCAGCTCCGGCAATGATGGAGAGAGCAGCGCTCGCACGGCTGGCGGCGTTCGGGGTTCCTCAAGCTTCTCCGGTTCTTCTTCAGGCGGCGACTCCTCTAGCGGTGGCCGCGATCAGCCTCCACACCGTCGTATCTGCTTGGGGGGTGGCAACGTGTCTGCCCGCCATCACGCCCCGGTGAAGTGCGAGAGGGAGTCCGCCTGAGCTCCGGAGGCGGCTCGGGCCTTCCCTGCGGGCCGGTGTGAGGCGAGTCGCGCCAGATTTGTTCTCCCTTTTCCCTTTTTCCTACGTAACAAAGACAATAGTGCGGAGCACCGCGGGGGCGTGTTTGGGTTATTGCTGTTAATCATCGTTTTGCTTTCGTTACCGTGCCTTCTGGCTATGTGCCCGAGCGTGGATAGTTCCCGGCCCGGGCCGTGGGGGGGGGGGGCGACCTACCCAGGCCCTTTGTTTGTGTCGCGGTGCCCGTGGGGCATGGACTGGAGGGGTGCTCCTGTAAGGGGCCCAGGCCGCGAACTCTTTGAGTGACTAGGATAGGAACACTCGCGAGGGCGCTCGGCTCTCCCCCTCGCGAGGCCTTGCACAAGAGAAATCGAGGCAGGAGAGTGAAAAGTCGAAGAACCGCAAGCCAAAGACGACAACAACTTCAATAAAACTTCAAATGAAGAGGAACAAGCCAACTGCGGAAAGCAAATGAAAAGCCGCGTCCGACACCTAGTCTAGTCTTCGACGTATTCTCACCAGCGCGGAGCTAAGTGCTGCCACTGGGCGTGGGAAGGAGCCCCAGGGCCTGAGGCCGGCGCTCCTGAGACTCCAGGGCGTGTACAACCCCAACTCATTATTACGTGAGAGTGTCATGGGCGGCGAGCTTCACAGGCGTTGGCCTTCTTCACAGGCTCCGGGCCTTTTCCAAAACGCGATAGCTTCACAGGCACTCGCCTTGCTTCACAGGCTCTGGGCCTTTTCCAAAACGCGATAGCTTCACAGGCACTCGCCTTGCTTCACAGGCTCTGGGCCTTTTCCCAAAACGCGATAGCTTCACAGGCACTCGCCTTGCTTCACAGGCTCTGGGCCTTTTCCAAAATGGGATAGCTTCATAGGCACTCGCCTTGCTTCACAGGCTCTGGGCCTTTTCCAAAACACGATAGCTTCACAGGCACTCGCCTTGCTTCATAGGCTCTGGGCCTTTTCCAAAACGCGATAGCTTCACAGGCACTCGCCTTGCTTCACAGGCTCTGGGCCTTTTCCAAAACGCGATAGCTTCACAGGCTCTGGGCCTTTTTAGGGGTAGAACCTCCGGAGGTGCTGGATGTTCCATGCGTTCTGGACCGGCACTCCCTCCCGAGTCTCCAAGCACGCTGAGCCGGGCCTGGAAACATGAACAACCTTGAATGGGCCCTCCCACATGGGAGAGAGATTGTGCAGCCCCTCCCTGGAGAGGACCCACCTGAGCACGAGGTCTCCTACCTCGAGAGTCCTGTGGCGGATGTTGCGGCAGTGATATCGCCGCAGCGCCTGTTGGTACCTCGCCGCTCGTAGCGCGGCTTCTCGGTGACGTTCCTCCCCCAGCACGAGGTCCATCCCCCGCATGGCGTCCTGTTGCGCCTTGTCGAACGCCAGGACCCGCGCAAAGCGACGTCTGACCTCGTGAGGGAGGACCGCTTCGGCTCCGTAGACCAGGAAGAACGGGGTCTCCCCCGTCGGCTTGGTCGCGGTTGTGCGGATGAACCACAACACGAACTGAAGCTTGTCGTACCAACCTCTGCCGCAGGCCTCCAACTTCTTCTTGAACGTCCTGGTCTTGAGGCCCCTCAGGACCTCCGCATTGGCTCGCTCGGCCTGACCGTTGCTTCGGGGGTGCGCCACTGAAGCGTAGCATATCTGCGTTCCAAGGTTAGCACAGTATGTTTTGAAGAGGTTACTGGTGAACTGCGAACCATTGTCCGTGATGATGCGATTCGGCACCCCGAACCGGCTCATGATGCCCTTGATGAACTTGACCGCGGAACCCGCAGGAATGGTGCGGACAGCCTCCACTTCAGCCCACTTGGTGAACTTGTCTACAGCAACGTAAAGGTAGCGGTAACCCCCTGGCGCCCGAGGAAACGGACCCAAGATGTCAAGCCCCGAGACTGCGAATGGCCACGAAAGGGGGATAGTCTGCAAGCCCCCTGTCGGCTGATGGATCTGCTTGGCGTGGAACTGGCAGGCCTCACAAGCTTTTACTAGTTCAACGGCGTCATTGAGCGCGGTGGGCCAATAAAACCCACTGTGGAACGCCTTGCCGACGAGGGCCCGTGACGATGAATGATGTCCGCAGTCCCCGCCGTGTATATCTTCCAGTAGTTCCTTCCCTTGTTCCCTGGAGATGCAGCGCAGGGATACATCGTTTGGTCGCTTCCGGTAGAGCTCTCCATCTTTGATGCAGTACGCCGTGGCCTGGCATGCCACTCGCTCTGCTTCCTCCTCCTTCTCCGGCAGGGTCCCTTGCGTTAAGTAGCTCCGGAGCTCCGTGATCCAACATCCCTCCTGAGGTTCCATCATCAGGAGTAGACGTGCTCCAGAGGCCGGGCCACAGGCCGGAGCTCCTGAGGCAGGTGGCTGGGGGAGCTCCTCCCAGGGCTGAGCCGTGTTTGATAATGACGGTAAGGCTGAAGGCTTGAAGAGCCGCTCCTCGAAAACGCCATGCTCCTGAGGTAACCGCATGGACGCACGTTTGGCGATGTCATCGGCTTCCTGATTGGTGCCACGGGGCACATGCTGCAACTCCAACCCCCAGAGCTGCTTCTCCATCCTGCGGACCTCTGCATGGTAGGCCTCCATGTGCTCATCCTTCGGCTCGTACACCTTGTTGAAGAAATTGACAAGGAGCTGGGAGTCGCCCTTGATGGTGAGGCGTTTCACCCCCAGGGCAGCTGCGGCCTTCATGCCCGCTATTAAACCTTCATACTCTGTATGTTGTTGGAGACGATTTCGCCTTGCTGGAAACAAAGCTGCACGGCGTAATAGAGCTTGTCCTGGGTGGGCGATATAAGCACTGCCCCAGCCCTGCGCCGTGTCTGGAGAACGCCCCATCGAAGTACATGACCCAGCCTTATGGCGCCTCACTTCCCGGGGACAGGGACCGATCCTCGTAGGCCTTGAGGCCTGGCGCCTCCGTCCATTCTGCCACAAAATCCGCCAACGCTGCTCCCTTGATGACTCTGGTCGTGCTGAATTCGAGCTGAAACGCTTGCAGCTCTATGTTCTACTCAGCGACCCTCCCAGCTAAATTGGGGCTCCTGAGCACCCTCTCCAGGGGGTATGACGAGACGACCTTGATGGGGTGACCCTGAAAATAGTGCCGCAGCTTGTGCGAAGCCACCAGTAGCGCGAGGAGGAGTTTCTGAGGCATAGGGTACCGTGCTCTTGCATCCCGCAGCACTGTGCTGACGAAGTACACTGGGTGCTCAACGGGGTGGAGTGCGTCAGTGCTGGTGGCTCCTTTCGGAGATCGTGGCGCCTCTTGAGGCAATGAGGCCTCCTGAGACTGGCCATCTGGAAGAGGGGCCTCTTCCGTCTCTGGTGCGCCCCTCTGTGGCGGCTGATCCTCCTCAGCCGCGGTGGTGGTTTCTGTAGGCCTTCCTTGTCCCTGTTCTGCCTTGTCCCGGGCTGCTGCCACGGTTTTGATTCGGTGCTCCTCTCTAACTGCCACCAAGGCTATGCTGGCAGAGTAGGGAGTGGCGGCGAGGTAAAGCACCAGGGGCTCCTGAGGGTGCGGGGCCACCATGACCGGTGGGCTGGCCAGGTATCTCTTGAGATCCTGGAACGCCTTGTCGGCCTCTTCAGTCCACTCGAAGGGCCCCTTTTTCTTCATTAGCTGGAAGAAGGGCAGGGCTCGTTCCCCTGACTTGGAGATGAAGCACCCTAGCGCGGTCACGCGCCCCGTGAGCTTCTGCATTTCTCTGAGGGTCTTTGGCGGGCTCATGTCTTCCACCGCCTTGACCTTCTCCGGGTTAGCCTCGATGCCTCGATGGGACACGAGGAAACCCAAGAGCTTGCCCGAGGGGACTCCGAACACACACTTCTCTGGGTTGAGCCTTAGGTTCACTGTGTTCAGGCTCGCGAAGGTTTCCTCCAGGTCTTGTATCATGGTCCTGGCCTCCCGAGATTTTACCACGATGTCATCGACATAAGCTTCAACATTCTTCCCGAGCTGCGGGCCCAAGGTGATATGCATCAGCCGCTGAAAGGTCGCCCCTGCGTTACGCAGCCCGAATGGCATGCAGGTGTAGCAGTACACCCCACATGGGGTTAGGAAGGCCGTCTTCTCGACGTCTTCTACCACCATCTTGATCTGGTGATACCCAGAGAAGGCATCCAGGAAGCATAGCAGGTCGCATTCCGCAGTGGAATCGATGATCTGGTCGATGCGGGGGAGCGGGAACGGATCTTGCGGGCACGCTTTGTTGAGGTTGGTGAAGTTGACACACATGCGTTCCTTCCCTCCCTTCTTTGGCACAATGACAGGGTTGGCCAACCAATCTGGGTATCGGACTTCGCGAATGACCCCAGCGGCCTCTAATTTGCGGGTCTCTTGGACGATGAAGGTCTGTTTTTCACTGGACTGCCGCCTGGCCTTCTGCTTCACAGGGCGCACGTTGGGGCACATGTTGAGGTGATGCTCGATCACACTCCTGGGGATCCCTGCTAGCTGGTCTGGCTCCCAAGCGAACACCTTCTTGTTTGCGCGCAGGAACCTGACCAGGGCCTCCTCCTGCTCGGGTTTGAGGTGGGCGCCTATGGTGAAAGTGGCATTGGTGGACCCGTCCTCATCGACGGGTATCTGCTTGGTTTTTGCCTTGTCTTGGGTGAACAACTATTTCTTCTTGACGGGCGCAGCCCCCTTGGGCTCGGGGGCCTCCAAGGCGGCGGGCTGTGCCGACGCCACTGTCTTGAAGACGAGCTTGAGCACCCGCAGAGCGTCCCCAGTGTCCCCGCGCACGGTGAGGACACCGCTGCTCCCGGGCATCTTCATGAGGTTGTACGCCGGGTGCGTCGCGGCCATGAACTGGGCCAACGCTGGGTAGCCGAGGATGGCATTGTAGGGGAGGCCGATGGGGGCGATGTCGAAGTCGACCAGCTCCGTGCGGAAGTTGTCGTAGGTGCCGAAGGTCACTGGGAGCCGGATCTGTCCCAAGGAGCTCGATGACCTGCCCCCAACGCCTGAGAAGGGCCGGCTGGGCTGCAGCCGTTCCAGGGGTATGCAGAGGAGGTTGAAGGCCTCGACTGAGAGCACGCTGAGGCCCGCCCCGCCATCGATGAGAGTTCTGGTGATGGCCACCTGGCAGATGGTGGGGGTGCACAGCATGGGGAGCGCACCCGAGCAGGCTGAGTTGGAGGGGTGGTCCTCCGAGCTGAAGCTCAGGCCGGTCTTGGGCGCCGCCCGATCCAGGGGAGCCCCCTGCCGCGTGGGAGCGGCGCTGACCTGGCGGATGAACGGCTTGACGTGGTAACTTGTAGGCGGCGCTCGCGAGCCGCCCAAGCGGGCCGCGACGACCGGGGGTGTTGGTGTAGCGCGATGGGACGGCACAGGAGAGCCCCCTGCGGCGCGGACGAGCTCGGCGACGCGGTCGAGCCATTACTCGTAGACGTCGTCGGCGGGACAGCAGCGCAGGAGCTCGTTTGCCGCGATGAGTGCAGCCTGAGCCTCCATGGGCGCGCGAAGCGCGCGGGACGAAGATCCAGCTGGGGCGAGCAAGGGAGTTGCGGTGCGGCCGTCTCGCCGCACGGACGGATGCTGAGACGATGCTTGCTGCTCTTCCCCCGTCGGGCCGGTGGCGGCGTTGACGGCAGGTGACGGGGAACGGCGAGGACGCCCGCCGACAGGGGCCGTCTGGGCGACGTGGGAAGCGAGGGTGGCCCGGCGCTCCGCGCAGGCTCGACGAGCATCAGACATGAGCGTGATGGTCAGAGGAGAACGGAGCGGTGGAAGACGAATTCCGGCGCACCCCTACCTGGCGCGCCAAATGTCGGATTTCGGGTTCCGGCAGACCCTTGAGGTTCGAACACTGGGGTGCGCACGGAGATTTGGCCTCCTACCTACCTACACCCCTCCGCCATGCAAGGATCTAAGCTATCGAAAGAACAACACAACAGACACAGGGTTTATACTGGTTCGGGCCACCGTTGTGGTGTAATACCCTACTCCAGTTTGTGGTGTGTGGATTGCCTCTTGGGCTGATGATGATGAATAATACAAGGAAGACCAGCCTCGCGAGGGTCTGTTCTTGGCTGAGGCGATGAACTGTTGGGAGGAGTTCAGTCACCTTTCTCTCTCTCTCTCTCTCTCTCTCTCTCTGCTTCCAATCAGCCGACCCCTTGCCATGTGGGTGGCCGGTCCTATTTATAGAGGCCCTGGTCCTCTTCCCAAATATTGAGCGGGAAGGGAGCCAACAATGGCGGGCTAATTTGAAGGGGGACAGCAAGTATCAGCTATCCTGACAAAAGTAGTCTTCGTCTGCGCAAAGCTCTGGTGATGACGCCATCTTGGGTTCCAGGGTGAGCTCCGTCTCATAGTCCTCCTGGTCCTGGTCTCGTTGCACCGAAATGGCAACCTTTGCCTGATGCCTCGGTACTCCGCGGCTGCGCTTGCCCCCTTTGCACCAAAGAGGAAAGGAGGACGCTGCGCGGGCTGGCGCCCGCCTGGCGCCCTGAGTCTTCATGGCTTGCGTCACGGGAACCTCGTGAGGTACCCCGCCTTGATCTCTCCGCCTCCTCGCGAGCCAGCTTGACGAGGCCGTGCTTGAGGAAGCTCCGTGTCGTCCGCCCCGTGAGGCTTGGCCCCTCGCGAGGGTCTTGAGTTTGTGTTGGTGAAGATGGGCCGTGCTGGGCCCCCCTTTGAGCCACGCCGCAGGCCGTAGGCAGGCAAGTCTGGGGACCCCCGTTCCCAGAACGCCGACTAAATCATATAGTCTGGCTATGCTCTATTTTCACCACACAAAATATTTAAATCATGCACAACCCCGATGACAAGCCAAGCAATTGTTTCATACTTTTGATGTTCTCAAACTTTTTCAATTCACATGCAATACATGAGCGTGAGCCATGGATATAGCACTATAGGTGGAATAGAGTGGTGGTTGTGGAGAAGAAAAAAGGGGGAAGATAGTATCACATCAACTAGGCGTATCAACGGGCTATGGAGATGCCCATCAATAGATATCAATGTAAGTGAGTAGGGATTGCCATGCAACGGATGCACTAGAGCTATAAATGTATGAAAGCTCAACAAAAGAAACTAGTGGGTGTGCATCCAACTCGCTTGCTCACGAAGACCTAGGGCATTTTGAGGAAGCCCATTATTGGAATATACAAGCCAAGTTCTATAATGAAAGACTCCCACTAGTATATGAAAGTGACAACATAGGAGACTCTCTATCATGAAGATCATGGTGCTACTTTGAAGCACAAGTGTGGTAAAAGGATAGTTGCATTGTCCCTTCTCTCTTTTTCTCTCATTTTTTTATTTGGGCCTTTTCTCTTTTTTATGGCCTCTTTTCTTTCTTTTTTTATTTGGGCTTCTTTGGCCTCTTTTATTTATTTTTTGTCCAGAGTCTCATCCCGACTTGTGGGGGAATCATAGTCTCCATCATCCTTTCCTCACTGGGGCAATGCTCTAATAATGATGATCATCACACTTTTATTTACTTACAACTCAAGAATTACAACTCGATACTTAGAACAAGATACGACTCTATATGAATGCCTCCGGCGGTGTACCGGGATGTGCAATGACTCATGAGTGACATGTATGAAAGAATTATGAATGGTGGCTTTGCCACAAATACGATGTCAACTACATGATCATGCTAAGCAATATGACAATGATGGAGTGTGTCATAATAAACGGAACTGTGGAAAGTTGCATGGCAATATATCTCGGAATGGTTGTGGAAATGCCATAATAGGTAGGTATGGTGGCTTTTTTGAGGAAGGTATATGGTAGGTTTATGGTACCGGCGAAAGTTGCGCGGTACTAGAGAGGCTAGCAATGGTGGAAGGGTGAGAGTGCGTATAATCCATGGACTCAACATTAGTCATAAAGAACTCACATACTTATTGCAAAAATCTATTAGTTATAAAAACAAAGTACTATGCGCATGCTCCTAGGGGGATAGATTGGTAGGAAAAGACCATCGCTCGTCCCCGACCGCAACTAATAAGGAAGACAATCAATAAATAAATCATGCTCCGACTTCATCACATAATGGTTCACCATACGTGCATGCTACGGGAATCACAAACTTCAACACAAGTATTTCTCAAATTCATAACCACTCAACTAGCATGACTCTAATATCACCATCTCCATATCTCAAAACAATTATCAAGTATCAAACTTCTCATAGTATTCAACACACTCATAAGAGAATTTTATTATTCTTGAATACCTAGCATATTAGGATTTTAAGCAAATTACCATGCTATTTAAGACTCTCAAAATAATCTAAGTGAAGCATGAGAGTTCATCTATTTCTATAAAATAAAACCATCACCGTGCTCTAAAAGGATATAAGTGAAGCACTAGAGCAAATGACAAACTACTCCGAAAGATATAAGTGAAGATCAATGAGTAGTCGAATAATTATGCAACTATGTGAAGACTCTCTAACATTTAATAATTTCAGATCTTGGTAATTTATTCAAACAGCAAGCAAAGCAAAATAAAATGACATCTAAGAATAGAAACATCATGTGAAGAAGCAAAAACTTAGGATCAACCGGTACTAACCGATAGTTGTTGAAGAAGAAAGGTGGGATGCCAACTGGGGAATCCCCAAGATTAGATGCTTGAGACTTCTTGAAATATTATCTTGGGGTTACTTGGGCATCCCCAAGCTTGAGCTTTTGTGTCTCCTTAATTCCTCTCATATCAAGGTCTCCCTAAATCTCAAAAGCTTCACCCACACAAAACTCAACAAGGACTCGTGAGATAAGTTAGTATAACACATTGCAAAAACCTTATCATACTATACTGTAGGAAATCGCTAAAATTATTATTCAACATTTCATACTAAATGCCTCTGCATATTTAATAGTCCAATCCTCAAATAGAATCATTAAAGAAGCAAACATATGCAAACATAACAGCAATCTGCCTAAACAGGACAGCCTGTAAAGAATGCAGCAACATCCATACTTCCCTAGCTCAAAAAATTATGAAAGAAAATTACCACTGTAGTAAATTTATCATAGCTTAATATGCAAAAGGTTTCAACATTTTATCACATTCTGACTTTTCTAGGGAATTATTGCAACAGCGGTAAACTTTCTGTTTTCAAACAGCAACATGTATACTTGTAACATAGGCATAGTAAGGGCTATCAATGCCACTTTTATTGAAATAAAAGATGCAAAAAATTGTTCTAAATAACAGCAAGCAAATTCTAACAAAATAAATTGACGCTCCAAGCAAAACACATATCATGTGGCGAATAAAAATATAGCTCCAAGTAAAGTTACCGATGAACGAAGACGAAAGACGGGATGCCTTCCGTGGCATCCCCAAGCTTAGGCTCTTGTCTATCCTTGAATATTACCTTGGGGTGCCTTGGGCATCCCCAATATTAGGCTCTTTCCACTTCTTATTCCATAGTCCATCGAATCCTTACCCAAAACTTTAAAACTTCACAACACAAAACTTAAAGTAGAAAACTCGTGAGCTCCGTTAGTATAAGAAAGTAAATCACCACTTCGAGGTACTGTAGTGAACTCATTCTTTATTTATATTGGTGTTAAACCTACTGTATTACAACTTCTCTATGGTTTATAAACTACTTTACTAGCCATAGATTCATCAAAATAAGCAAACAGCACACGAAAAACAGAATCTGTCAAAAAAAAGAACAGTCTGTAGTAATATGTAACTAACGCAAACTTATGGAACCCCAAAAATTCTAAAATAAATTGCTGGACCTGAGGAATTTATATATTAATCATCTGAAAAAATAATTAACTAAATATCACTTTCCAAATAAAAATGGCAGCAATTCTTGTGAGCGCTAAAGTTTATGTTTTTTTACAGCATGATCAACAAGACTTTCCCCAAGTCTTCCCAACGGTTCTACTTGGCACAAAAACTAATTAAAAGCATAAAACAACATCTAAACAGAGCCTAGATGAATTATTTATTACTAAACAGGAGCAAAATCAAGGAACAAAAATGAAGTTGGGTTCCCTCCCAACAAGCGCTATCGTTTAATGCCCCTAGCTGGGCATGATGATTTCAATGATGCTCACATAAAGGATAAGAATTGAAACATAAAGAGAGCATCATGAAGAATATGACTAGCACATTTAAGTCTAACATGCTTCCTATGTATAGGGATTTTGTGAGCAAACAACTTATGGGAGCAATAATGAACTTGCATAGGAAGGTAAAACAAGCATAACTTCAAAACTTTAAGCAATATAACCAGCACATAAAGAGAGGAAACTTGATATTATTGCAATTCCTACAAGCATATATTTCTCCCTCATAATAATTTTCAGTAGCATCATGAATGAATTCAGCAATATAACCAGCACCTAAATAATTCTTTTCATGATCTACTTGCATAGAAAATTTACTACTCTCCACATAAGCAAAATTCTTCTCATGAATAATAGTGGGAGCAAACTCAACAAAATAATTATCATGTGAGGCATAATCCAATTGAAAACTAAAATCATGATGACAAGTTTCATGGATATCATTATTCTTTATAGCATACAAGTCATCACAATAATCATCATAGATAGCAACTTTGTTCTCATAATCAATTGGAACCTCTTCCGGAATAGTGGATTCATCACAAAATAAAGTCACGACCTCTCCAAATCCACTTTCATCAATATAATCATCATAAATAGGAGGCATGATTTCATCATAATAAATTTGCTCATCAAAACTTGGGGGACAAAAAATATCATCTTCATCAAACATAGCTTCCCCAGGCTTGTGGCTTTGCATATCATTAGCATCATGGATATTCAAGGAATTCATGCTAACAACATTGCAATCATGCTCATCATTCACATATTTAGTTTGAAACATTTTATAGATTTCTTCTTCTAGAACTTAAGCACAATTATCATTTCCATCATACTCACGAAAGATATTAAAAAGGTGAAGCATATGAGACAAACTCAATTCCATTTATTATAGTTTTCTTTTATAAACTAAACTAGTGATAAAACAAGAAACTAAAAGACTCGATTGCAAGATCTAAAGATATACCTTCAAGCGCTAACCTCCCCGGCAACGGCGCTAGAAAAGAGCTTGATGTATACTACACAACCTTCTTCTTGTAGACGTTGTTGGGCCTCCAAGTGCAGAGGTTTGTAGGACAGTAGCAAATTTCCCTCAAGTGGATGACCTAAGTTTATCAATCCGTAGGAGGCGTAGGATGAAGATGGTCTCTCTCAAGCAACCCTGCAACCAAATAACAAAGAGTCTCTTGTGTCCCCAACACACCCAATACAATGGTAAATTGTATAGGTGCACTAGTTCGGCGAAGAGATGGTGATACAAGTGCAATATGGATGGTAGATAAAGGTATTTGTAATCAGAAATTATAAAAACAGCAAGGTAACTAATGATAAAAGTGAGCGTAAACGGTATTGCAATGCGTTGAAACAAGGCCTAGGGTTCATACTTTCACTAGTGCAAGTCCTCTCAACAATACTAACATAATTGGATCATAAAACTATCCCTCAACATGCAACAAAGAGTCACTCCAAAGTCACTAATAGCGGAGAACGAACGAAGAGATTATGGTAGGGTACGAAACCACCTCAAAGCTATTCTTTCCAATCAATCCATTGGGGTATTCCTATAAATGTCACAAATAGCCCTAGAGTTCGTACTAGAATAACACCTTAAGACACAAATCAACCAAAATCCTAATGTCACCTAGATACTCCAATGTCACCTCAAGTATACGTGGGTATGATTATACGACATGCGTCACACAATCTCAGATTCATCTATTCAACCAACACAAAGGACCTCAAAGAGTGCCCCAAAGTTCTATCGGAGAATCACGACGAAAACGTGTGCCAAACCCTATGCATAGGTTCATGGGCGGAACCCGCAAGTTGATCACCAAAACATACATCAAGTGAATCACGTGGTATCCCATTGTCACCACAGATACGCATGACAATACATACATCAAGTGTTCTCAAATCTTTAAAGACTCAATCCGATAAGATAACTTCAAAGGGGAAACTCAATCCATTACAAGAGAGTAGAGGGGGGAAGAAACATCATAGGACCCAAATATAATAGCAAAGCTCACGATACATCAAGATTGTATTACCTCAAGAACACGAGAGAGAGAGAGAGAGAGAGAGAGAGAGAGAGATCAAACACATAGCTACTGGTACATACCCTCAGCCCCGAGGGAGAACTACTCCCTCCTCATCATGGAGAGCACCGGGATGATGAAGATGGCCACCGGAGAAGGATTCCCCCCTCCGGCAGGGTGCCGGAACAGGTCTAGATTGGCTTTCGGTGGCTACGGAGGCTTCTGGCGGCGGAACTCCCGATCTAATCTCTCTTTTGGATGTTTTAGGATACGTGGGTATATATGGGTGAAAGGAGTACGTCGGTGGACCGAAGGGGGGGCCACGAGGCAGGGGGCGCGCCCCTACCCTCGTGAGCTCCTCCTTCATCTTCTGACGTAGGGTCCAAGTCTATCCGGTAGGTTTCCTTCCAAAAATAACTTCTCTAGTTGATTTAGTTCCGTTTCGACTCCGTTTGATATTCCTTTTCTTCGAAACACTGAAATAGGCATAAAACAGCAAATCTGGGCTGGGACTCCGGTTAATAGGTTAGTCCCCAAAATAATATAAAAGTGGAAAATAAAGCCCAATATTGCCCAAAACAGTAGATAAAATAGGATGGAGCAATCAAAAATTATAGATACGTTGGAGACATATCAGCGTACGATGTATCTCTTGCCCGTTACCCGTTTCTGAGCCATCGACACGTGGGAACCGGGTAACCGGGAGCACCCCACCGTTCATCGCATGACACTCTCACGTCACACTCTCTTTTGCATCGGCATCTCAATTGAGTTACCGGAACCGGAATGTCGCCGTGGCACCATTTCCGTGGTCGTTACCGTGGCTGCCCTTCCGTTCCCGCCACGATGAAAAATGCTTCATAATATGCTCATGTCAACTTTTTGCAAAAATTGCATAAAACATGCATATGCCATCCGCATCATGATAATAACATTTCAAATGTTTAAAATTGTTGTTGCACCAAACTACTAAATGCATATGGGGATTACCGGAATTGTTGTTTGATGTTTCCGACCCCATTTAAATTGGTTAGAATGTATAGTTTACTTTTGCCCCACCTCTTGCCATGTTTAACAACATTTAAAACTGTTGGGTACTTAAACGGGAGTGAACTAAATAATTGATGTGGTGTTTCATTAATATGCAACTCGTTGCATATTGAGCTCCACTTAATTTGTAGTGTTGGTTGTGCACTTTGCCATGCCATGCATATTTAAACCAGACATGCATCATACTTGGGTGTGCATCATGCCATGTTTATGTGATGGTTGTTTACTTTGTTGCTTGCTTCTTTCCGGGTTGCTTCTCTCGTTAGCTTCGGTTTCATTCCGGAGTTGTGAGGATTCGTTCAACTACATCCATTTGTCTTCTTCATGGACTCGTTCTTCTTCCTTGCGGGATCTCTGGCAAGATGACCATGCCCTCGAAATCACTTCTATCTTTGCTTGCTAGTTGTTCGCTCTATTGCTATGCCGCGATACCTAACACTTGCTATATCATGCCTCCCATATTGCCATGTCAAACGTCTAACCCTCCTTTCCTAGCAAACCGTTGTTTGGCTATTTTACCGCTTTGCTCAGCCCCTCTTATAGCGTTGCTAGTTGCAGGTGAAGATGAAGTTTGTTCCATGTTGGAACATGGATATGTTCGGATATCACAATATCTCTTATTCAATTAATGCATCTATATACTTGGTAAAGGTTGGAAGGCTCGGCCTTATGCCTGGTGTTCTGTTCCACTCTTGCCACCCTAGTTTCCGTCATACCAGTGTTATGTTCCTTGATTTTGCGTTCCTTACACGGTTGGGTGTTATGGGAACCCCTTGACAGTTCGCTTTGAATAAAACTCCTCCAGCAAGGCCCAACCTTGGTTTTACATTTTCCTAACAACCTATTACCCTTCCCTTGTGTCGGGGTAAATAGCCATGGGTAGCCCAGCCGGCCTCCCCTGCCCCCTCAGAAAAAATTATGAGCCCATCCGGCTCACAAGGAGACTCAAGACCTGGGCCGCCTCCCCCCTAGCCGACTACCATCCTAGCCGGCTTCGGGGGCGGCCCGCCCTTTACCCCCATGTAAGAAAGCTGTGGAGGGCCGGCTACGACAAGGCCGGCTACGACACGGCCGGCTACTGCCGGGCCGGCTCCGATAAAGTAGTCAACGCCGTACCCGCAATGTACGCGTCCACTCTGCGATGATGAAGCGGGGCGTGGCTACAGTGGAGCCTGCCACCCCCAAAACCCGGAGCATGCCTGGTATAGCGCGTCGTGCGGGCAGCTGCGGCCCCCCGGCGCGGCACTGTAGCCACGGCGGCTATGACGCCGTCCACGACGGGCCGCCAGCGTGGCCCCCGAGGCGGTGGGCCCCTTCGGGCAGAGAGATGCCGAAGGCGGCCGCACCCCCTCTCAAGCCGGCAAGACAGAGGGCCGGCTTCACGTAGCCGGCCTGCCACCCTCCTCAAAGGAGACGCCCATTAAGGAGACAAGGTGCGGCGGGGCTACAGTAATCGCCCGCCAAGGCGGCGTTACTGTAGCCACGCTTACCCCGACCAAGCCTGCGTCAACAACACGGAGCAACAGTAGCCAGCTGCCGACTAGGCCCTGGCCAGTGGGGCCGGCCTGTCGACCCAGGAGCCGGCAGCCGGCGGGACCCACCAGCCGGCGGGCCCCAGAAGCCGGCGAGCATAGTCACAGACAGCTGGGCCCCGTGCCCAGTCGGATTACCATTGTACCCCCGGGGGTAGGCCTATATAAACCCCCCGGTGCACCCATGCAAAGGGTTGGACTCTCATTCTAGACTTAGACACATACAAGGAGAGGAAGCAGGCTGAGCTGAGCCCTTCTTCCTCCTTCCACCCAAAACCGCTCAAGGAGCATTGTAGCTACTTGTCCACTTAGTAACCATGCGGAGACCCCGCAGAGCAGCAGTAGGGGTATTATCTCCCCGGAGAGCCCTGAAGCTGGGTAAGATTCGCCGGCGTGCATGTCTTCGCCTCATCCCGTTTCCAGGCACCGGCGACATTCTATTGGCCCCCGCAATGATAAGCCACCCGTTGGCATATCTCGCTCCTACCACCAGACATTTGGCGCCCACCGTGGGGCCAGGTGCACCGTCGTCCGGAGACCAGTTCTGGATGGGAACCCTTTTTCTTCCTCGCGAGCATAGCCAGCCTGGCTCGCCCGATGGCGCTTGCCGCGATGCGCTGCATGGCGTCGCCGACGTCTGCGCTGCTAGCGGCCTCGCCAACCTCTTCGACAAGGCCCGCATCTCCGACGAGCCTGCCTCCGATGCGGGCACAGATCACCTCGCCAGCCTCCTCAGCCAGCTCCACGTCTCCAGCGAGCCCGCTGCGGATTTGGAGTCGGTTGGCTCCACCGACCCGATGCCCGTCGACTCCGACCCGGCATCCTACGATACCTTCCCCACCAACGTCATGGTCTACAATGACCCGCTCCCTCCGGCTGGCGATCGCGATTCTGACGCCCCCGAGGTGATGGTTATCGGCCTCGACGGCCCAACTGACGTGGGCGCCCGCGACGCCCCACTCGCGGCCGCCCAAGACTTGTCCGCCCCCCTTCCGGCTGACGCCAGCGACGAAGTTCTGGAGGCGCGCCGCCTCGCCCTCCTCGCGGAGGGCCGGCGGCTGGCCTCCGTAAGATGCCTCACCGAGGCCTACCAGCGCGAAGCAGACCGCGCCGCCTTCAGCACGCCGGCTCCGGCTGGCCCTAGCCAGGCCGGCATGGTCAGGCAACGTGGCGCCGTCATCGCCGACACGCTTGGAGTGGATCGCCCGGTCTACGCCACCCCGCTCGAGAACCTGCGCGCCGCCCAGGCGGCCGTAGACGAGCTGGACGGCATGGAAGCCGAAGACCTCCCCCACATGACGCGGCGCATCTAGCAACTGATTGATGTGGCCGCACGACGGCACGAAGCCGACGCCCGCGCGGGGAGCCCTCCCCCGCGCCGCGAACACGGTGCGACTTCCTGGTCGCCGACTACCAGCGACACCCGCGCGCGGCGCGAGAAAGAGCCGGCTTCCAGCCGAAGCCGGACCCAAATCTCCATCGAGCGAGACGCGGACGGCCGCCCCCGAGCCATGGAATGGCGGGGCACCCCGCCTCCGCCTCGAGCTCGCGGAGAGAGATATCCTACCCCTCCTCCAGTGGCTCACCCGACTCTCAACGGCCGGCTTGGTCGTCGCGAGGGAATCAGCGAAAACGACGCCCGCCACCGGATCGACCGCCTGGCCCGATCCCTAGCGCTAGAAGAAGAAGACGATGTCGGCCCGCCTTGCTTTGGCCCCCGCATCCGCGACGAGCCCTTCCCCAAAGGGTTCTCGCTCCCAAGAGACACACCCAAGTACAACGGCTCGGTGAAGCCGGAAGATTGGCTGACCAACTACTCCACAGCCGTCAGCATCGCCAATGGCAACTGGCGCGTTGCCGTAAAGTACGTGCCCCTCATGCTGCAAGGCACGGCGTGGACTTGGCTTAACAACCTCAAGCCCCTCAGCATCAACAGCTGGGTGGATTTCACTAAAGCCTTCGTTCGCAACTTCACCAGCACCTACAAGTGGGCTCCCAAGCCCAGACAGCTCTCCCTGTGCGTACAGGGCCCAGCCGAGTCCACTCGCGACTACCTGACGCGTTGGGCCGAGCTCCGCAACTCCTGCGAGGGGGTGCACGAGGTGCATGCCATTGAATACTTCACCGCCGGGTGCCGGGAGGGCACCCTCCTCAAACACAAGCTTCTCTGCGATGAGCCGACTACCCTCGACGAGCTCCTGAACATCGCCGACAAGTACGCCACCGCCGACTCCTCAATGAAGACTGAGCTCCGGGTGGATGCATCCGGAAAAGTGCTCGACCCGGCGCCCCGAGCACCGGCTGGAGACGGCGGCCGATGCCAACACCAGAATGATCAAAAGCGCAACGGCCCTGCGCCACCTCCCGCCTGTCGGCAGGTGGCCACGGTCGAAGACGCGCCGCCTGAAGGGCGGCCAGCACCCAAGAAGCCCAAGGGCGGCCGGCCGGCTTGGCAGCCGGCCTTCTCCTACGAGCAAACCCTTGATGCCCCGTGCAAGTTCCACAGCGGCGCGAAGCCGTCCAACCACACGACGCGCAAATGCAACTGGCTCACCCGAATCTCGAAGGGCAAAGGGCTCACGCCGACTCCGCCTGCCGGCCCGCCGCCACCGGCTACGCCGCCCAAAGCCACCCAGCCCGCGGTCGACGCCGTGCAGGACGAGTTCCCCGATGTGCAAGCATCTTATGTCGTCTTCACGAGCCAGCCCGAAGACCGGCGCAGCAAGCACCGAGAGCAACAAGAAGTCAACGTGGCCGCCACCAGCCCAGCCGGCCACATGCACTGGTCGGAGAAACCCATCAGTTGGAGCCGGGCCGACCACCCAGAGGTGTTGCCATCCCCCGGCTCCTACGCATTGGTCCTGGAGGCCACCCTTGCAACGGATACACACGCCGCACGCTTCTCCCGCGTGCTGATCGACGGCGGAAGCAGCATCAACATCCTGTACCGCGACACCATGGAGAAGTTGGGCGTCAAGGCAAAGCAGCTTGCGCCGACTCAAATGGTGTTCCACGACATCGTACCCGGTTTGTCCTGTGCCCCCATTGGCAAGATCAAGATCGATGTACTCTTTGGGGGCAAGGACCATTTCCGGGGAAGCAATCTGGTTCGAGGTGGTGGACCTGGAGAGCTCCTACCATGCCTTGCTTGGCCGACCCGCCTTGGCCAAGTTCATGGCGATCCCCCACTATGCTTACCTCAAGATGAAGATACCGAGCTCCAAGGGTGTCATCACCATCACCGGCGACTACAAGAAGTCCGCCGACTGTGCCATGGCCAGCAGCCGGCTGGCCGAATCCCTCGTGATCGCTACAGAGAAGAAGACGCTGGACCGGGTCGTGGCCCTGGCCAGCAAGCAGCTAAACCAACCCGCCGACTCCAAGGAGTATGATGCCCAAGGATCTTTCCAGCCGGCCAAGGAGACCAAGAAGATACAGGTCGACCCCGAGCACCCCGAGAGGTTTGCCGTCATTGGGACGAGCCTGGATAGAAAATAGGAAGGCGAGCTCGTCGATTTCCTCCGTGAGAATCGGGATATCTTTGCATGGTCCCCCAAGGACATGCCGGGTGTTCCGAAGGATTTCACCGAGCACAAATTGCACGTGCGGGAGGATGCTAAACCAGTCAAGCAGCCCCTCCGCCGACTGTCAGAAGAGAAGAGAAGGATCGTAGGGGAAGAGATAGCCCGGCTTCTTGCAGCCGGCTTCATCATGGAAGTTTTCTTCCCTGAGTGGCTCGCGAACCCGGTTCTCGTGCTGAAAAAGAATAACAAGTGGCGCATGTGTATAGATTACACAAGCCTCAACAAAGCCTGCCCAAAAGATCCCTTCGCTCTGCCCAGGATCGATCAAGTGATAGACTCCACAGCCGGATGCGAGCTGTTGAGCTTTTTGGATGCCTACTCGGGATACCACCAGATCAAGCTGAACCCGGATGACCAACTGAAGACCGCCTTCATCACACCGTTTGGAGCCTTCTGCTACCTAACTATGATGTTCGGCTTGAGGAATGCCGGCGCCACTTTTCAGCGTTGCATGCAGAAGTGCCTCCTCACGCAGCTCGGCAAGAACGCCCATGTTTACGTGGATGATGTTGTGGTGAAGAAGGAGAAGCGTGGCACTCTGCTGGAAGACTTGAAGGAGACATTCGAGAACCTGCGCCGGTTCCGGATCAAGCTCAACCCGGAGAAATGTGTGTTCGGAGTGCCAGCTGGCCAGCTCCTAGGCTTTCTGTTCTCCGAACGCGGCATAGAGTGCAACCCTGTGAAGATCAAGGCCATCGAGAGGATGGCGGTCCCAACCAAGCTCAGAGAGATTCAGAAGTTCACCGGGTGCCTGGCCTCTCTGAACCGCTTCATCAGCCGGCTTGGAGAAAAAGCTCTCCCCCTCTACCGCCTCATGAAGAAGAGCACTCACTTTGAGTGGAATGACCAGGCCGACCAAGCTTTCCACGAGCTGAAGAAAATGCTGTCCACGCCGCCTGTCTTGGCGGCACCGACTGAGAAGGAGCCCATGCTCCTATATATTGCCGCCACTAGCCGGGTGGTCAGCACCGTCATTGTGGTCGAACGCCCCAAAGAAGGCCGAGCCCAGCCGGTCCAGAGGCCGGTTTACTACCTGAGCGTGGTGCTGTCTGCCTCAAAGCAAAATTACCCGCGCTATCAGAAGATGTGCTATGGCGTGTACTTCGCCGCCAAGAAGCTGAAGCCGTACTTTCAAGAGCATCCCATCACGGTCGTATGCACTGCCCCGCTAGCCGAGATCATAGGCAGCCGGGATGCATCCGGCCGGGTGGCTAAATGGGCCATCGAGCTGGCCCCCTACACGATCTTCTACCAACCCCGCACCGCCATCAAGACGCAAGCGCTGGCCGACTTCCTCGTCGACTGGGCCGAGACCCAGTACTTACCACCAGCGCCCGACTCCACCCATTGGCGCATGCACTTTGACAGATCAAAGATGCGCACCGGCCTGGGAGCCGGCGTCGTCCTTACCTCTCCAAAGGGCGACAAGCTCAGATACACGCTGCAGATCCACTTCGCCGCCTCCAACAACGTAGCCGAGTACGAAGCGATCGTACACGGGCTCCGGCTTGCCAAGGAACTTGGCATTCGCCGGATCCTGTGCTATGGCGACTCGGATTTGGTGGTGCAGCAGTCTTCTGGCGACTGGGACGCCAAGGACGCGAACATGGCGAGCTACCGCTTCCTAGTGCAGCAAATCAGCGGATACTTTGACGGGTGTGAATTCCTTCATGTACCGCGAGCCGACAACGAGCCAGCAGATGCTCTGGCCCGAATAGGCTCCACGCAGCAAGCAATACCAGCTGGCGTCGCCCTACAGCGCCTCCTCAAGCCTTCAATCAAGCCGTCTCCAGAATCCGACTCCATCTTCGTGCCGCCTAACCCTGAGGAGGCCGGGTCCGGCTCGAAGAATCAAGCAGCCGGCCCGAGGACTTCAATATTTGGCTCGGGGACTGCAGTACCCGGCTCGGGGACTGCGGTAGCCGGCCCGGGGACTTCTTCAGCATAGCAAGCGGCGGCCGACTCCAGCACTGCATTACCCAGCCCGCCCACCCTGGTGGCTGTGGCCACATTGGTGGCAGAGGAAGTCGCCGCCCCATCATGGGCCCAAACCATCCGCAACTTTTTGGTAAACCATGACCTGCCGGCTGACAAAAACGAAGCAAGACAAGTTCAGCGCCGGGCTGGAGCATACACAATCGTCAACAGAGAGCTTGTCAAGCGCAGCGCCACCGGAGTCTTGCAGTGATGCGTCGAGCAGGAGAAAGGCATCGCGATCCTCAGGGATATACACCAAGGAGAGTGCGGCCACCATGCCGCATCAAGATCACTTGTCGCCAAAGCCTTCCGCCACGGTTTCTTCTGGCCGACTGCTTTGGACGACGCCAAAGAGCTAGTCAAACACTGCAAAGGCTGCCAGCTTTTTAGCTCGCAGCAACACATGCCGGCTTCGGCACTCAAGACCATTCCCATCACCTGGCCCTTCGCCGTCTGGGGATTGGATATGGTGGGCCCATTCAAGACGGCGCGCGGCGGCATGACACATTTTCTCATCGCCGTCGACAAATTCACCAAGTGGATCGAGGCGAAGCCGATCAAGAAGCTGAATGGGCCGACTGCAGTGACCTTCATTGCAGATATAACAACCCGGTACGGCGTACCGCACAGCATCATCACTGACAACGGCACGAACTTTGCCAAAGGTGCCTTGGCACGGTTCTGCGCTGCGCAAGGTATCCAGCTGGACCTTGCGTCAGTCGCCCATCCGCAGTCAAACGACCAAGTGGAGCGAGCAAATGGCCTCATTTTGTCTGGCATCAAGCCTCGACTGGTCATACCTCTGGAGCGTTCAGCCGGCTGCTGGCTCGACGAGCTACCGGCTGTCCTATGGAGTCTGCGCACTACTCCCAATAGATCAACCGGCTTCACTCCCTTCTTCCTTGTATATGGGGCCGAGGCGGTCATCCCAACAGATATCGAGTTCGACTCGCCTCGGGTAACCATGTACACGGAAGCGGAAGCCAAAGAAGCACGAGAAGACGGCGTCGACCTGCTGGAAGAGGCCCGGCTGTTAGCCCTCAGCCGGTCTGCCATCTACCAGCAGGGTTTGCGCCGCTACCATAGCCGGAGGGTCCGCCCAAGATCCTTCCAGGAGGGCGACCTTGTGCTCCGGCTGATCCAGCGAACAGCCGGCCAGCACAAGCTCGCAGCCCCCTGGGAAGGCCCCTTCATCATCAGCAGAGCCTTGGGCAACGACGCCTACTACCTCATCGACGCGCAGAAGCCGAAGGCACGCAAGAGAGACGACTCCAGCAAGGAGTCGGAGCGACCATGGAACGCAAATCTCCTTCGGAAGTTTTACAGTTAAAACGCAGTATGTGTTATGCCCACTTTTGTATTTAGTACGAAACAGTAGGCTCCCCGAGAAGGACTCGGGGACTGCCACCCTTTATCTTATGAATGAAAGTTATCATGCGTATGATTTTTACCTATTCATTTACTTTGTCCGGTACCGGGTCCGATGAGTCGGCCCGGGGACTGGCCGACTAGAGTTATATTAGGAGCCCTACCCGCAGTCAGACAAGTAATGCGCCAACACCCAGGCTTGGCTCTTGCCGAAATCGCAGCTCGAAGAACCGACTGCCCGGCTGGCAAGAGCCACAAGCCGGAAAGGGTGCGCACATGAAAAACGGCTAGGGACCAAACAGGCTCGCATATATAACAAAAGCCGGCTGACTGCCTCACGCCGACCGACTACCAGAGTAGCCGGCCGGCCGGCTTACATTCAGTCTGCTTCAAATCCAAGAAAGCTCAAGTACTTGCCTTCCCAAAGAGGGAAGGCGGCAAAGGAAAGAGCCTCAGGACAAAAAAGTACACTTGAATGAACGCCAACACATGCATATATTAATATTTACACAAAAGGCCTCCAGAGAGGTCGACATCCAACAGTGTTCGATACACCCCCAGTGGGTGGAATTGCAGAAACTTAAAATTGTCCGAAAAAGTAAAACAGGGACAAAAAGAACGGCAGATCAAGCCGGCGGGGCCGCAGATGAGCCGGGCTGGGCGGTGGAAGCAGTCGCGCCGGCTGGAGGAGCGGCCGGCTGGCCAACCTCGGCTTGATCGTCGTCTCCGGCAGAGGGCGCGCTCCCGCGTGGCTCGTTGCTGGAGGCATGGTCGGCTGGGGGACGGTCAGCCGTCTCACCAGTCGGCTCGGCGTCTTCGCCGTCCTCCTCCTCGTCGTCCTCGCCCTCGTCGCTGGAGGCGATCTCTTCGGCCGAGTCCTCGCTGTCCGCCGGGTTCAGCCCGAACCATTCCTCCGGCTGGGTGGCGCCATCGTCGTTGAGCTCCGGCGTGAAGACGCTGGTGTCGGTGCACTCGGCGATCGTCGAGGCGCATTGCACGATCGCCGGCCGCACCTCCTCCAGTTCCGTGTCGGCTTCCGACCGCCACGTCCGCAGCTGGTCCAGGCTTAGCCCTGGGTACCACGCGCGGACGAACTCCAGCGCGCGCCCGGCTCCAAGACGGGCCGCGGACGCCTTCCAGGCCTCGAAGCGGCCTACTGCGACTTCGAGCCAGTCGGCCGTCCGGCTTGCGGTGCGGGGAATTGTCTGGCCGGGCCAGAGCGCGGCCAGCATCGTCGCCCGGCACGTTGGAGCCGGTGGAGCAGCCGGTGGGCCGGCTGCAGCCGCGCCTGGACGGCGATGAGCTGCTCCGACAACGTCCGATTCGCGTCCGGCGGAATCACAACCCCGGCCTGACGGCGCTCCTCGCGGTAGGCTTCGATGGCCTGGGCGGCGAGGACAGATTGACCGGGAAAGTACTCTACGCAAGATAGCAAACACATGTCAAAACAAAGCCGCAGGCGGCCGGCGGATGGAAGAAGAACAAGAAGGACGGCCTACCATCGATAAGATCCTCGATCCGGCCAAAGCCTTCTTCCAGCGCCTGGCGCGTCTCGGCCCAGCTCGCCTCCCTGGCCTCGAACTCCGCCTTCAGGGTAGCCTCGCCGTCCTGCGCCTTTTGCAGGGCCGCCTTGTGGCGCTCCTCTTGGTCGGCCAGTTTCGTCGCCAGGCGGTCGCGCTCTTGAACCAAGTCAGCATACTCGGCGTCCTTGGCGCGAAGAGCGGCCTGCACCTCGCCGAGTTCCCTCCGCAGGTCGGTGTTGGCCTCTGCACGAGCAAAATATAAAGAGAAAAAGTCAGCAAAGGAAAAGTCGTCAAGTAAAGATCCGACCCGACTGCGCTGCAGTCAGCCCGGACCTCGGGGACTACACCCAGTGGGTGCGCTGTCGCGCCCCCACGAGAAACAAATAAGGACAAAACACTTACGCCGGCTGCTGGCGAGGTCTTCGGTCTTCCGGCTCAGCTCCCGAGCCTGGGAGTTGATGGCGGCAGCACGAGAATTATGATAATCCTAAGAGATCAGAAAGAACAGTCGAAGATAGTCGTCGAGTAAGATCCGACCCGACTGCGCTGCAGTCGGCCCGGATCTCGGGGACTACACCCAGTGGGTGCGCTAGCGCGCCCCCACGGAAAAACTCAAAGGACCAGAGCGGTCAATAAGTGAAGACTTACCCGGATTGCAGACCGCGTCGACAGAAACTCCTGAGTAAATTGCCTCAGGAGGCCGGCCTGCGCCTGCAGCCGGCTCCGAACCTCTTGAGCCGCGATGTTCAGCTCGCCGCTCCCTCCGCTAGGAGTCCATCCGGACGTGGCGGAGCTGGCCGCCTCCAAGGCGTCTGCCGTCTGCTCAGCCCCCGCGGCTCGGTGCGTGTCCGGCGGGGCCGTGCCCCTTCCGGCATGCCGGCCCGCCGCCAGCTCGATCTCAAGGCCGGGTCCGGCCTCGGGCGCGGTCTGGGCCGGCTCCTCCGGCACCGCCGACGATTGGCCGCCTTCGCCTGCTCCGGCTGGCGCTGCCGGCGACGTCCTCTTGACGGAAATCTCGAAGACTTCGTCCCTCTGCACCGGCAGCTGCTCCGAGATAATCTCCTCCGCCGTGGGCAGAGGGATGTCCGGATCCAAAGTCTGGAGGGGGATGGCGAGTAGCGGAGGCTGGCTACGCGCGCCTTCCGCCTCCGTCTCCGCGGCCGCCCGCTCCGATGGAGTCTCGGCCGCCGCGCTCACTCGCCCTGGCGCCGTCTGGGCGGCCTCCTGCTCCGCCGCCTCCCTCTCTCGACGCGCCTCGCGAGCGTTGCGCTCCGTGGCTGCGTCAAGTTCGGCACGGGGGTCCACTCGGCGGGACCCTGAGGATCCGGCACTCGGCCCGACCACGGAGCCGGCTGGGCCTCGCTCGAGGGAGAGCGGCGCCCTGCTCAAAAAATCAGAGAAACATTCAAGTAAAGGAAGACTTCAGAATAACAAGCACGTAGGCGGCTACTAGACTTACGCGGAAACTGAGGGGGGCTTCTTCACCGCCTTCCGGAAGCGGGCCGCCTTCGCCACCGCCTCCTCGCGCTTCGTGGCCTCGGCGGAGGCCTTCGGCTTCTTCGGCCGGCTTTCGAAGAGCGGGAGCGCGGCCCGGCGTTTCCCCTTTCCACCACCGGCAGTCGGCGCGGCGGTCGGTTGCCGGCTGGTGGCGCGGGATTTCTTCGGCTTCGAAATCGTCCGGCCAGTCGTCGAAACTGGCCGAGAGCCCCGTGCCGCCGAGTTCGGCAGCGTCCCCCGTGGCGGCATCTTCCATGGCAACTGCGGAAAGATCCGGGTCATCGAGGTCGTCCACCGTACGGTCCGGGGCATACTCGCGGTCGACTCCAGCCGCCCTGGCTGGCGGCGGGAGGAGAGGATTCTGATGAAGAGAAAAAAGAGAAGAGCCGCCTGGTCAGAAGCCGGCTGACTCAAGCCGGCAGACGACGAGAAGAAAGACTTACCACAGGCGGAGGATGGGCGCGGGAGTACGGCGCCTTGCCGAATTGCCACTCGTCGGTGAGCTTCAGGTTGGCGATGTAGTTCGCCATCAGAGCCACCTCGGCATGGTGCATGTCCCATGTGCTCAGCCGGCAAGGGTCGAACCGGCCACTCATTTGGCACATCATGTGCGGCCGGCTTTGGAGGGGCAGAATCCGGCGCTCGACGAAGGCGGTTACCAGGTCGGATGTGCGCAGGCCTTCCGACTAGACCATCACCCGAAGCCGGGTGATGGAAGCATTCCCAGCCGGAGACAAGGACTTCGACCTGTAGCCCCAAGTCCGCCGCCTCCCAGCCGGCGGGCCGGCTACGTAGGCCGGCAGATTGACGTAATCGCCGTGCGGGGCGACGTTCTTGACGTAGAAATAAGATTTCTGCCAAAGCTTGACAGACTAGATCAGAGGAATGTGGGGGAAGGGGTTGTCGTCGCTTGCCCTCTTCATCGCGATGAAGGCGCCGCAGGGAGCCGGCACGCCGGCGGAGACGGTGCCGAGCTTGTTCTGGAACAGCTCCGCCCAGAGCTCCAGCGTCGGCAGCACCCCCAAGAATCCTTTGCAGAGCGAGACGAAGGCCGAGAGCTGCAGCACTGCGTTGGGCGTGACGTGGTGTGGTTGGAGGTTGTAGAATTCAAGGAAAGAGCGCATGAAGCTGCTCGCCGGGAAGCCGAAGCCACGGAGGAAGTGTGCGCGGAAGACGACGCGCTCGCCTTCCTTCGGCGCCGGCGAGACCTCCTTCGTGGGCGCCAGACGCACCTGCACGAGGTTGGCGGCGTGCAGGCGCCGGGTCTGGCGGAGGAACTCAATATGGTCCTCATGGACATTGGACCCATCCCACGAGCTCGACAAAGCCAGAGACATGGCGGCGTGGGTGGGCTGCGGCGCGAAACTGCGTCGGGCGCGAGGAAGAAGAAGAAGAAGAAGAAGAAGAAGAGCAGGAGGGACGGGGAGCGGGGGAGCGAACGGGCCTGTGCCTCTCCCCCTCCCCCCCTACTTGTAGGCGCGTGCGCCAGAGCCAAGGAGGCGCGGCGTGGGGGATCGTGGGGATCGATCGTGCCCATCCCCCCCCATGCCCGCGATAATTGCGCGCCTTGATGACGCGAAGTAATGGCCGCGGGGAGGCGAGCAGCCCCCTCGGGCCACAGAAGATCTGCGCCCGGGCCGAGGCCAGGGAGTGGCGGGCCCGGGTCTGCGGCGGCGTCCCGTCGCGCGTGTGCGACGGCAGGACTTCCCCGCCACGTGGCTCGTCGTGGGGCCCGCGGCCAGCCCGCGGGTCAACCACTGCCACCCTGATAAACAAAAAGTGCTCCGGAGTCGGCTGCAACGACGAGGTCGGCCCCTCGGGGTATGAAGCCAGCCAAGCTTCCCGTCCTTCCGTCCGCCGTGAAGCTCGCCCGCCTTCGGGGACTACTGTCGGGGTAAATAGCCATGGGTAGCCCAGCCGGCCTCCCCTGGCCCCTCAGAAAAAATTATGAGCCCATCCGGCTCATAAGGAGACTCAAGACCTGGGCCGCCTCCCCCCAAGCCGACTACCATCCTAGCCGGCTTCGGGGGCGGGCCGCCCTTTACCCCCATGTAAGAAAGCTGTGGAGGGCCAGCTACGGCAGGGCCGGCTACGACAAGGCCGGCTATGACACGGCCGGCTACTGCCGGGCCGGCTCCGATAAAGCAGTCAACGCCGTACCCGCAATGTACGCGTCCACTCTGCGATGATGGAGCAGGGTGTGGCTACAGTGGAGCCTGCCACCCCCAAAACCCGGAGCACGCCTGGTATAGCGTGTCGTGCGGGCAGCTGCGGCCCGCCCGGCGCGGCACTGTAGCCATGGCGGCTCTGACGCCGTCCACGACGGGCCCCTAGCGTGGCCCCCGAGGCGGTGGGCCCCTTCGGGCAGAGAGATGCCGAAGGCGGCCGCACCCCCTCTCAAGCCGGCAAGACAGAGGGCCGGCTTCACGTAGCCGGCCTGCCACCCTCCTCGAAGGAGACGCCCATTAAGGAGACAAGGTGCGGCGGGGCTACAGTAATCGCCCGCCAAGGCGGCGTTACTGTAGCCACGCTTACCCCGACCAAGCCTGCGTCAACAACACGGAGCAACAGTAGCCAGCCGCCGACCAGGCCCTGGCCAGTGGGGCCGGCCTGTCGACCCAGGAGCCGGCAGCCGGCGGGACCCACCAGCCGGCGGGCCCCAGAAGCCGGCGGAGAAGCCGACGAGCATAGTCACAAACAGCTGGGCCCCGCGCCCAGTCGGATTACCATTGTACCCCTGGGGGGTAGGCCTATATAAACCCCCCGGTGCACCCATGCAAAGGGTTGGACTCTCATTCTAGACTTAGACACATACAAGGAGAGGAAGCAGGCTGAGCTAAGCCCTTCTTCCTCCTTCCACCCAAAACCGCTCAAGGAGCATTGTAGCTACTTGTCCACTTAGTAACCATGCGGAGACCCCGTAGAGCAGCAGTAGGGGTATTATCTCCCCGGAGAGCCCTGGAGCTGGGTAAGATTCGCCAGCGTGCATGTCTTCGCCTCATCCCGTTTCCAGGCACCGGCGACGTTCTATTGGCCCCCGCAATGATAAGCCACCCGTTGGCATATGTCGCTCCTACCACCCGACACCTTGGGTCATCTTTATTTTAACCCCCCCGGGCCAGTGTTGGTCTGAACCGGGTAGCCTGCGGGGCCACCTCGGGGCAACTCGAGGGTTAGTTTTACTCATAGCTTGACCTATCCGGTGTTCCCTGAGAACGAGATACGTGCGACTCCTATCGGGATTTATCAGCACATCGGGCGGCTTTGCTGGTCTTGTTTTACCATTGTCGAGATGTCTTGTAACCGGGATTCCGAGACTGATCGGGTCTTCTCGGGAGAAGGAATATCCTTTGTTGACCGTGAGAGCTTGTGATGGGCTAAGTTGGGACACCCCTGCATGGTTTTGAACTTTCAAAAGCCGTGCTTGCGGTTCTGGGCAGATGGGAATTTGTTAATGTCAGGTTGTAGAGAACTTGACACTTAACTTAATTAAAATGAATCAACCGCGTGTGTAGCCGTGATGGTCTCTTTTCGGCGGAGTCCGGGAAGTGAACACGGCTCTTGTGTTATGTTTGTGCGTAAGTAGTTTCAGGATCACTTCTTGATCACTTATAGCTTCACGACCGTTGCATTGCTTCTCTTCTCGCTCTTATTTGCGTATGTTAGCCACCATATATGCTTAGTGCTTGTTGCTGCTCCACCTCATTACCCTATCCTACCCATAAGCTTAAATAGTCTTGATCTCGCGGGTGTGAGATTGCTGAGTCCTCGTGACTCATCGATACTTCCAAAACAGTTGCAGGTGCCGATGATGCCAGCGCAGATGACGCGACCGAGCTCAAGTGGGAGCCCGATGAAGATCGTGTTCATTGTGTCGTTTCTAGTTGATCAGTAGTGGAGCCCAGTCGGGACGATCGGGGATCTATGCATTTGGGGTTGTCTTTCTTTATTTGGTCCCGTAGTCGGACCTTGATTGCATTATGGATGCACTACAAAAAATACACTTCCGTGATGATACGTGTTTCTCACAGTAGGTCGCGTTTTTTGTCATGCATGTACATCCATGATGATTTTATGACAGAATCAAGATAGTCATACCTGTGCTCTCGTAGAAGTGTTCCATGACATTACCAAAATTATCATCACGGAAGTGTCCACTTCCATGACGATAAATCGCGCATCACAGAAGTGCTTTTGTCAAGGGTGACCAACACGTGGCATCCACCATAACGGAACGCCATTAAGCTATCGGGTCGGAATTTGGATCCGATAACCCATTAACAGCCCTGACCAATGGGAAATTTCCACGTGTAAAATTCTGATTGGCCGAAGGGAACACCTGTCAGCTCGTTAGTGGGCCAGATGTCGCCCGTCCATTGGAGCAGACCTGCCTATGATACGTCGACACGTGGCTGGGCCCAACAGAGGCCAATATAGGTTAAAATGGACGGCCCAGTCAAAGGCCCGTAGAACTTAATCAGGTACTAGTGGGCCAGCCCAATAACGGCCTGCTTAATAAAGGCCCATTTACGGCCCGAAGCCAGATCTGGCCCGTTAATTGTTTGCCCAATATTTGGGCCCATTTACGACCCGAAGCCAGATCTGGACCGTTAATTGTTTGCCCAATATTTGGGCCCATTTGCGGCCCGAAGCCAGATCTGGCCCATTAATTGTTCGCCGAATATTTGGGCCCAACTATAGCCCAGTGGCTTTCGGCCTGTTAGAGGCCTGATGTAGACATGGGCCCATTTTAGCCCGGTGTGACTTTCGGCCTGGGAATGGCCCGTGCTACCCATGGGCCATATATGGTCCGACGGGACATCGGGCCCACTAACGGCCCGTGTAAAGGTGGCAACAGTTAAGCCCAACGTGACTTTGGGCCTGTTAAAGGCCTGTTGCGTAATTTGGCCCGTTGATGCCTGTGCTAAGCTTTGGGCCTCTTAAAGGCCCATGATATCAGTGGGCCAACTAAGGCCCGAGATATGTTTCAGCCTGGTAACGACCCGTGACCTAACTGGGCCCAAAACGGCCCAGTCTACATTTCGGCCTGCTGAAGGCACGTCGACGACTAGTGAAAATTGAGGCCCAACATGCATTTTGGCCTGCTAAAGGCCCATGGTTCCATCTCAGCCATAACAGGCCAGTACAATATTCAGCCTGTTAATGGCCCAACGCTACCTGGGCCAAACTAAGCGCTGGGTCGACAAAAGGCCCAACTAAAATATAGGCCGGTGTAAGTTTGGGTCTGGCGCAATGTGTGAAGGCCCCAATCATTCGGTCCCAAGAAAGGCGCAGGCCGACCCAATTGTGGCCCGCTAAAAACCTGGCCTGTTAGAGTCGAATGTTTCGGTCCGGTCGACTACATCTGATTTTTTCCAGATAGCGAATGATGGCAGTAACTAGTAGGAATTAAGAACAAACCTACTATATACAATAAAGAAATTATGGCATAGTAACGAAGAATAAACCTACACTATACAATAAAGGATTTAAGGTATATTACAGCCACTTGGCATCGAAGTTCTCCACCAGTGATCATAAAGTGCAACGAAGAAGCAG
Organism: Triticum monococcum; assembly: GCA_034509565.1. Taxonomy (NCBI): domain Eukaryota; kingdom Viridiplantae; phylum Streptophyta; class Magnoliopsida; order Poales; family Poaceae; genus Triticum; species Triticum monococcum. Next base: position 156,602,656 of record CM067842.1, read on the forward strand.
ATTACAAAAACTGGGCACCATTGCAGCGTAACAAAATAATACTAAACCGAGACCACTTCCAAGACAGTTCAAGAAAGGTTAGCCTTGCAGGGGAACTGCTGCGCAAGCTGCTGAGCAAGGCTATGAGACCGGCTTAGCATGTCGGTCATAGCTTCCAGGTGTAGCCGTTTAGCGATGAGGTTCTCATTGGTGTTCTCCGCAATCTTTCTTAGAGATAGGACTTCAAGTCGAAGTTGAGTTGCAGAATGCCTTTCTGCAAGAACCTGGGACTGAAGAAGTCGAACTGATTCAGACAACGAATTCTGTGAGCTTGTCTGACTGTTAGTCTCAAGTAACTTGAACACTGCATCAAGACAAGACTTTGGGGTTGTCTCGCTATCTTGAAGATGTTTTGCCTTCTTTGCTGCAATATATGTTGGGTTTGTCTCACAGCCTTCAGCAGACTTGTGCATGCCATCAGGCATATCACCCTGAAACAAAGCAGAGAGATGACAGGTTTTGCACGTGTATAAACAAAGATGATAACTGTCCTGTCAATTCTATCCAATTTCAAATTAGAAAATAAAGAGTAAGTTCAAAATATCAATAGCATAATTTGGCATTGTTCATAATGCGGGGAGATTCACCACACTACTGGATTACCATGTCAACATAACAAGCATAGATGAAGGGCAAAGAAAATCATTGTATATATCATCAGCCACATCAGTAAGATAAAACAAGAGATGACAAGGTGCAAACGTGGGTTACTTCACCACACACTGGATTATAGATCCACAAAAACAAGCATACATATAGGGAGTATTAAGTAATGTGCCTGGTATGAATAAGGAATTTGGTTTTACCAGTAAAACTTAGAACTTACGGTTCTTACGAACATGCATTTTGGTAGAAACAGCAAACTAAACAGCAGTAAATGATAGGGAGTATGAGAAAATTAAGCAGTAGTTGAGGATAAAGGCTTTAGAAGGACTGACTTACATTAACAGTTAACACCGGCTTTATAATGCGCTTCTCCATGTCAAGGGAAGGATAACTCAAGAATTTCAGCACAGAATCTTCTTCATAAGCATTTCATGTACTCTACATTTTGTAGAGAGTTATTATAGATATGATAATACTTGAAGGGATAGAGGATAATGAAGATAAGATGCAGATTGATGCTACATAATCAACTACCAATCCCTGGAAGTACAAGCGTTACAGGACAAAATGTACTGACAAGAGCAATGGGCTACACTTCTGCACTGGCATTGTCTGTGTATTCTACTTGTTGGTAAGATTAAATATAGATCTGATCTTTTTTAGTAAATGGTGGGCGAGGGAGATAAGATGCAGAATGCTACGAAATGAACCAACCCCTCTTCCCATAATACAAGAGTGTTTTGAACACTGGTGTACTGTACAAAACGTTCTTATATTATGGGATGGAGGGAGTAGCTGTTAATGTAAGTACAGTGATAGACCACGATCAGTCCTTACAAGAGGACTGCAGAGCTAAACCTCTTCAAAAGCATTGGGTTGATTCTAAATTTATGTAAGAGTCCATACGGATCTTATAATGTCCACCAAATGGACGATTACGAGGCTCACATGTGCAGTGATGCTACATAATCAAACAACTATGAAAGTAAGTATGGTCATAAAGGGCAAGAGGTACTCACAAGAGCAATGCAGTGTGCAGTATAGTTGCAAGATTCCGTGGTCCCTTGAGAACGAATGTTCTTCTGCTAACAGTTTTCGTACAAGTGAGACTTTAAGGTAAATGCAGAAATGTAGTTCAAATTGTGATGTGATATCATAGACAGTAAGTTACGCTGCAGCTGAGACCAATGTGTAACAAGATTATTCTAGTCACCGTCGGATAAATGTAGCACTGGAGACTTTACAGAAATTTTGTTCAGAGGCTTGCATCGAAGTGCGCTTGCCTCAGGTAGGAACGATACTTCATCAACGAGTGCCTGAAAATCGCAACCAACCCTTGCTCATCATAACAATCTAGTTTGCTCCTCGCCTATTTAAAAGAATGAAATCGTGTGTCTTCTGTCAGCAGAAACATATGCAGTAATGACCATGAATAACATTAGTACATTACTTACGCGTAAGTTGCGGAGGAAGACTGTGAATTGTTCTGTGGCTGCAGTATAATCTTTCCATGAAGGAAAGATGCGCACAAAGTTCCTGACAACAACATAAGCTTCATCTTCTAAACTAGGAAGAAATGGAACAGGGGTCCTATTTGCTGCAATTGGGGCTCTCTCTGGTTCAAAAAGGGATTTGGCAACTGGATTTGGTGTATTCTTTGCTGGAATGGGGGTTTTGCATCGTACACCTGGTGCTATGTCAACTGGCATAATCATACTATTTGCTGCAGTTGGGGTCTGCTGAGTTGGGGCATCAAAAATGACCAGTGTAGTAGGGCTAGAGTCTGCTAGAGTTGGGGTATTTTGTGGGTCAGGTGATATTGCAACTACACCTAATGGGCTATTTGATTTATCAGGTGCCACTACCTTTTCCAAATACATTACTTGTGCTCCTCCATAATTAGCAATCACCCTCTTCCTTTTGAACGTCTGGTACACAAGAACAACATTTGAATGGATAAATATGGTATGATGACAGATGGAATATGTACTGAAAATGGATAGGCAGGGCGTATTCACATACATGATGTGTAAACTAAGCTAATGGCAGTTCAACAAAGTAGAAGCAATGCAGAGCATCAGTTGCAAGATATGTGCGAGCAATGTAACCATGGAAAGTTAGAGCAAGTACCTTGATGGGTGAATAAGATAGGGCATCTTCCTCTGACTCCTCCACTAGGGAGCTACATTGACTTAGGTCTCCCTCTAGCTCAGAATCACTGTTAGGATCATATTCTGAGCATGAATCTGTAGGTGGAGAGCGTTTGCATTGCATTGCATCCAGACTTGATTTCAGTCCCTTAATGCCAAGTTTGACAGCCATGGCATTGTTCTGCTTTATTCTTTTCATGCACGCAAGCTCATAATCATTATGATGTTGTTCAGAATCTGAGATTCATGAAAACATAAAAAGTAGTCAGATTATCTATGGAATGCATTGCGGATTCAACTTGGAGAGTGTCTCCCTATAAGCCCCTGCATATGCAAAGTTCACCTCCCCAACCATGCTGACCAGACCACATACAGAAATGCAAACCCCTTATGTCTCTATAACAGGCAAGCACACATTTCAAAACTGAAGTGGGAACATTAGAATCATATGAAATTCGTATTTGAACAAATAAACTAAGCAATTATGAGTGGCATAATGTTTAGCTTCAAGGGTGGAGTGTTGGTAGTGCGACACAAAGCAAGTAGGCAGATTGTATTCCATGTAAAAGATCGAAACCTATGTAAAAGCTGGAAATGACACTTTCTTTCTATACAATGCAGTGTTCGTTACCCACACATGATGGAAGAGATCACATAGAGAAATACTATTCACTCATTTCTACGGTTCCAGTATTTAGAAACAGGGTGGTCCACCCTAAAAGAATATTGACAAAAAATATGACAAGGCAAGCATAGATGTAGTGAATCAATCATTTACTTGTGAGCTTACTAGGACAAGTATGCAGAATTGTAACTGCAGTAAGAGACCGTCCGAAATCTGAATGAAGAAGTTTGTCTAGCACTTATTGTTTGCAACTAATTGACGTGAATAATTGGATATTATATCGAATGAGTAAGAAAGACAAGTAAAATTGTCAACAAACCTGGCTTGCAGTAGTACTCTGGGTCAATGTCACTACGACCAACAATCCAAAATGACTAGTTTCTGTTCCGAGGGCCGGAATTTTGAAAACCCTGTGAACTTTAGAGGTACTAAAGATTACCGAAATACATCTGAACCATTAAGTGTACATAGCACTAAGCACACAAGAAACCCTAAGGATAGTCCTGCCTAATGAGTAGTGAATTAATTAGAAAATGGGTGATGAGGAGTGGCTGCTGAGTGTTGAGGACGTATCTCAGGATAAATCGGGTTGGCTTGGTGGGTGCTGCATGCCTGAGCCCTGAACGGACTGGTAAGGTAGGCACGGCGGCGCGCCCGGGCAATGGTGACGCTGTTGGGTGAGCGGTTCCTAGCCTCCTATTAGTTCGGCGTCTCCTCCTACAGTCATGCCGTCCGGGGACGGCAAGTCACCGGCAAGGCAGGCGGCTGGGGGTGAGTAGAGATCGGAAGCGCGCAACAGAATAGAGGGGAATCGGGGCCTGGGAAGATCCAAAATCCCAGGGTGGGCCGGCCCACCGTGGGCACCTTGTAGAGATACACACCCGAGCGGCGAACATGCATTTTCGAAACTAATTTAGGAACATTTAGCTGACCAATTAAACAACTCTATTTTAATAATATCATATTCGTATTTGAACAACTAAGCTTGTTTAGCTTGATGGGTGGAGCAGTGTTATTATGACACGAAGCACGTATTCTGATCGTATAGTGATCTTAAAAGGGGGAAACTCTAAGCATATTTCTTTAGCAAAAGAGGGTTTCCCCTCCAATTTTTATTAAAGAAACCACCACGGAACCAACATGATCAATTAAACCCTAAGCATGATCAATTAAATCATATTATGGCTATGCCATGGCAGATTTGAAGCTGCAAACCAGAGAAATGATATTTAGCATCCATTGTTTGCTTCAAACTAAGAACTAAATTCTAAGAGCTAAAAAGAAAGTAGAGTAACCAAGTTAAGATCTATTTACTGGTTGAGATCAAAAAGTTGAGGAGATATGAAGTACCACCTCTCTTGTGGCGCCGTGTAGGCATCGGGGGTGCGATGGCTGTCGGTGGCGTTGAAGCAGATCTGCGACGGTAGATGGGTGCATCGGGGATAAGTCCCGTTGCGGTGGAAGAGAAGGTCATGTGATCGGCCCCGGCAAAGAGAACGATGGCGCCGATGAAGCGAGAGGACGCGATGCAAGGCTATTGGTCCGTCGCCGTGGATGAGAAACGTCCATCTCTAGCAGTGGACGACGTGGTCTTGGTAGGCGCTCCGGCATGGTGGAGGATGGTGGTGATGGATGTGGTGGAGGACGGCGGCGATGGATGTGGTGGCGGACGAAGGTTGGTGTGGGGATGGGGTGTTCTAGCGCGGACGGTGTATTTATGGGAAAATGGAGGGAGAGGTACGGGGAACCATGTTTTTGGGACGCGCCTATCTGAAATATGGGAAAGTTACGAACTTACCCCCCATTTAAAATTTGGACGTCTCGTCGGTTGGGGATAGGACGGTAATCTCGCATCTCGCCAATATTTGCCCAGAGCGATTTCCGGCGAGGAGAGGGTGGTTGGCGCCCATGGTTGGCGCCCACGGTGTATGAACGGGGCTGACAGGTAGGGCGGTTGTGTCACGTCTGAGTGAAGTTACAAACCTGCCCCTATTGAAAATATTTACCTACGTCGATTTCGGCCAAGTCGAGTTTGTTTTGCCGCCCACCGTGTATGAATGGGGAATGGAGGGAGAAACAGAGGTCTTTCGGACGAGCTTGAATCAAATGAGTTTTGCCGCCCATGTTTGACGCCCACCGTGTCAGAATGGGCTCAGAGGCGGCCGTGTCACGTCTAATTGAAGTTACTAACCTACCCCTATTTAGAGCAGTGGAAATCGGGCTGACGGATTGTCTGTGTAATGGGTAGACAGTAATTTCCATCTCCCAAACACTTGGCTTCGGGCAGCCGATGTGGGAGTGCACATTTTGCTGCTTCTTTCGAATTTTGGGACAATAAGCATCCACGTTTACCCTGTCAACTAAATTCGGATCCATTTTGTATTCCTATATGAATCTTTATAAATCATTCTATGTGTTTTTATATATCTTCAAAAGGATGACAAAGATGTATTCCACTGTCATATATGAATATGGTTTACAAATGCCGATACTCAAATTCAGAAACTAGAATCCAGTTTAAGGTGAATTCGAATATTTGGAACACTTCATGTCCAACTCAAATGTCACACGCAGCATAATGTGTAGTCCCATTTAGATATGTACACAAGCGATGTATCAAGATTCAAATACTGAGTCAATCAACCAAGAATGTACAGAACTAACAGACATATAAACACTTATAGAGTATATGGATCAATAATATCAACTAACATACATAAGCCAGGCTGTTGTACTTTTTTTGGCTACAACAGCATCCTTTTTTTAGCCAGCATCTTGGCCCTTTCCGATGCGTGCCACTTATGGTCCATCTATACTACTACTATTGCTGAATGCACGTTCAGCCCGATTGGCATATTTGTAGGTCTGGCACAGCAATCCAAATGAAATGTCTCCGAGTCTTATCAATTAATATAGACTTGTGCTCAAATAAAATTACAAAAAAACAACTATTACATGATCTCTAAAAGAAATGGTTTGATTGATTACATGAACAGACAACACAAAGGTTATTCAACTATGGAAAGAACATTTCACCTATGATTTACAATGTAGGAATTTAATTTCCTTTTTTCCTTCAGGACCTTAACAATCTAGTCAGTCTCAGCTTGCTTCATTTTCAAATCCACCAAATTTTAATGGTTGTCTTGAGTACTGCTTGTGATTGTGCTGTTTGCTTCCTCAACATGTCAACTTCATCTCTAAGTGCAGAAGCAGAATCTCTTTCTACCAATAGTTTAGCCTCTAGAGCATCAGCAGTTGGCAATTCATAATGCACGATTGGGCCGGTGCCACTGCTGTGGGATGATGCAACATCCATGGGGACCTCGCTCTTTGATCTTGGGCTAACCTGTTTTGCCATTAAAGTTCCGATTGGATTCAGAAAAGTTGAAGTTAGCAAAACATCTCAACTGGGAGTTATAACAGCAAACCAGTTAAACAGACAAGGAATTAAAGAGTTTCAATTGGATGCTGAAAAGTAGTTATTAACATCATTGTAACCCGCTGTTGCAGCAACAAAGCAGTTAAACAAACAAGTAGATATTTAAGTCAAGGCAAACAGGTAATTCTTAACAGTAAGTATCAAACACATAGATAGGCCCAGTCTACAATATGATTAACAGGCTGTGCCATTATGTAATCAGTAGAAACTAAATTAAGCCAAGCAACGTAATTGAACAATTTTGCAATAAGTGGCTAACTAAAATTCTGAGAAGCATGTAACTGAACTTACGCTAGTTCTTTGTACAGGCACACTGCAACTTTTTTTTCGCTTACAAGGTTGTACGAAGGAGTCCATGGCATCAATTGCTTGGATACGCAATCCCAATACTTCTTTCTTCCCACACTGCATGGGTAAGTCGAATGGTTAATCTGGTAAGATGGTGCATCCTTGATATGTTATATGAGGACGTGTAGTCAGACTAGTTGTAGCCAAACACATCACACTGGCTTTTACTGTATATTTCATGCGATTACTTTTGGCATATCGAGATCTAAGAAATCTACAATAGGATGAAAAGACTGGCATCCTTCACATTATTGGCGAACTTAGTTCATAGAAACAAGCAATTCAACCATTATGTGGGTAAATCAAAAGCGCCACTAGAATATTTTTCACTATCCAATCATACACGCAAAAAGGGGCGATGCCACCACAGGGGTTGGTATGGGCAGCCACCTCAGGTGGCTGGAAAGTGTGCACCTCGTTTGAGTCATCCAGGTTGGCCCATGCTAGTTTTGTTCGTCCCAACGCATGCGCAGGCAATGTAAAAAAATGAAGAAAAATGTTTCAATTTGGATGGGCCATTAACATAAGTGCAAGGCAGGCCCAATAGTAGGCTCGCGGCCCAAACGAGCGCCTCCCATATCGATCGACAGCAGGAAAAATCCCAATTCATTCGCTCGAGCTCCAGTCTGGTTTGCTCCTAACCTAGCCGCCGCTGGACAGACTGACACAAAACTTCCTCGCGCCCTCGTTGGAGGGCGGTCGCCGGGCTTCAAGCGAACGGAAGGACAAGAAGATGAAGATCCAACCCTGGGTGTAGCCTGCGTGGGAGGCAGCAGTGGCAGCACGGGCTTGGCATCGAGCTTGCGCAAACGAACAGTTGCAGCTTGCAAGAGTAGCATGCGCAACGAGCAGGTACATCACATCCCTGATTATATCTAATTCAACTCTTCAATTTCTGTCCAATAGTTAAACCTGACGGTGTTGTAAAATTGCTTGTATGTAGGGAATCTATGAGAAAATGAAACCAATTTATACTTCTTTTATAACTCCCCCAATCAATACTGAACTGACTGAATCTGATGTATCTAATCAAGTTTCTGGTGCAAACATACAAGCTCATGTTGTTCTTGAGCCTGAAGTGTCTAATGAACAGGATGCCAATGAATGATTTGATGCAAACATTTTACATGCTCCTGGTGATGAACATATAGTGTCTAATGAGGGATCTAATGCAAGCATTTTGCAAGCTCATTGAAGGATTTAGTGTCTAATGATGATCTACTATGTTGAGAGAGACTGAGATTTGCAGGCATTGATGACAAGCAAATTATAGTGCATTTTAATAGCTTGAGGAAACGTCGAGGCCATCTACCAGAAAGTCCCCGTATCATGACAACATAGCATAAATAATTTTCTAATATGTTGTTTGAAAGTATTGGCATACTTGTGCAGGATAGATATATTGATATGTATTTCGCGCACTGGTTATACGTGCAATTACACTTCGATATTTTCAGCCAGAGAACGAATAATTCAAGCAGGTACAGACCATGTTTGTAGTCCTTGTACACCATGTTGCATTTTGTGTTTTTTGGTGCTTGCATCATTTAGTGTTTATAATCTGAACTACTTTGGATCATTAGCTGGTTTTCAAAGTGCATGTAGCTTCACACTTCCCAAGTTATGTTGATTTCCGGAGTGCAAGTGCCTTCGTATTTTTTAAGTTAAATGTTCGCCCCTGGTAACTTGAATTCATGGATCAGCCACTGCACACAAATCATACACGAATGCCAGTACGAATTAAATGAAATGCAGGGACTTACGCTAGCTCGTTGTACAGGCTCACTACAGCTCTGCTTGCGCTTGGGATGTTCCATGTACAAGTCCATGTTACCACTTGCTTGGATGTGCAGGCCTTGTGCTCCTTGCATCCACCTCTGCATTTTTGACACGGCGAATGGTTGATCAAATAAGAGGAATCAACCTTGATGTTGTACTAGAGGACATATACTTACAAGGTTATACGGGTGTGCAGGATGTGTACCAGATCCCGTAGCGCCATCATGCTTCGCTAAAAATGGATTTTCTTGTTTTAGGTGATATCTCCAGAAGAAATAAGAGTTAAAGTCAGAGTTTCATAGGCATGTAAGCTAAGAGAGCAGTGAAAGGATATCCAAACATCGTCGGAACAATGCATAAGGGAGTGATGTGTGGATACCTAGTTCGGGCCGGCGTTTGGGCATGCTCGCCTAGCTAGAGTGCGGGTCACTTCAGAGCCGTTGAGGGTGATGCGCTGGCGTTGGCTGGCCATGCACGGATGCAGATCTTGAGTGGCAGCAGAGCGCTATGATGCGGTGGACGAGACCGTTGGTGAAGTCCCAACGGCCTCGGGGGGCGGAGGTGCGACGATGTGCTCGGTGAAGTATCCCCGGTGAGCTGGGAGACGGCGTCGGTGAAGCGCACCTGATGCGGTGGAACTCGGTGTCTGTGAGGCACGTCTGTTGCAGCGGCCGACGTTGTAGGTGGACCACCCGGTGTGGTGGACGAGGGCATAGATGAGGTAGCTCCGGTGCGGTGGTGAAGCGCGACCGTCATCTTCGTCATCGTCGTCCGGCACAGAGGTGGGGAACGGTGGTGAAAGAGACAAGACGAGGGGCGATTCGAGGGTTGGCGGCGAATTAGGGATTTGAGTAATCTGGGCGCGGAAGGGGACGGTGGAGAAGAGAGATTTTGCAGGGCTGGAATTGGGGCTGCCAGATATTTCAATCCGAAACATGGAAGCGTGAACTTATATTGTCGTCGTGGCGCCAAAGCATAGTCCTGTCGGGGTGGTCGCGTGTGTCGGACGGACGCGTAGCACCCAGCCTCCCACCCCTCCTCCCCCCAAAAAAAGGACGACGACAATATAAGTTCGTGCTTCCACATTTCGGACTATGCTTCGGTGCCTTAAGGCACCTACATTTGTGTCCATGACATGTGGGCCCAACAGGTGGCTGGCCCACATGTCAGTGACCCAAAGGCATTTGCCTTTAAGGTACCGAAGCCGCGTCCACCCCGACACGACCCTAGTCTGCCTAGTGCGCCTACATTTGAGAATGCAAACAAATCTTCTTTCATTTCCAAACGAATCTGTATGTATTACCATGCCCGTGTTTTCCTTGCAATAATTAGTCATTCGAAACGAGATACTCCATCCGTTCACTTTTGTAAGTCGTTTCAGACAACTTAAAATGAACTATTTTTCACATTGTCTGAAATGTCTTCAAGGTCTTATAAAAGTGAACAAAGGGAGTACTATAAATTAATTAATGAGGAGTTATTTGAAAAAAATTCGAAACGATACCCACGCTAACGTGGATTAGAGTGTGTGTCACATAATTAGTTATTTGAATTATAGTGTGTGTCACGTAGTTAGTTATTTGAATTAGAGTGTGTGTCACGTAGCGATCTCCAATTCTAACGTGGATTTCACATTTCAATGTATCCACGCTACTTTTTTAATACAAATTCATATGTATATGATGAACACAATGGTAGTGAGAAAACTTTTGGATGGATTCAAACATATGACCTACAAAATAGCACAACAAACTGAGTCAATGTCAACTTTTCGAAACATAGTATGGCACAAATTCAAAATAATTACCCGTATGCCTGGTCCTCGGTTCAAATCTTACAATGTACACCGAATTGAAACATCGATATTAAGTCTCATACTATGTACATTCAAATGTTGTTTTTAGCCCCCCCCCCTCCACACACACAAACGCTACATACTTCCTGTATCGGTCAATATTCCTCTCCTAACCACCTTAGGAAGCTATCGGTTTCCAACACACGTTCATTCCTTCTCTCCATGTTTTGATCTCTAAGTCTCTCAACTACACAACCCCTTTTTCCACTATGTTACCAAATGTATTTACCTCACACACCCGCCATTGCACCCCATGCTGAGCTCTCTCTCTCTCTCTCTCTCTCTCTCCCTCTCACTCTCACCCTCTCACGCTAAATACATGCATTGCCTATCTAGCCCACCAACCTCTCGTGCGCACGCATGCACGTTGTATATCTAGGTCACTCCCTCGAGACTGTCTCACTCATTCTTCCACACGGCAGGCCACATTCGCTCAATCTCGCTCTCTTTATCTGAGTCTCATTTAACCTCGTTTTCTTTCACACACAAATGATATATCTCCCTGTTCGGGCCTCGATCGACACACTCTATACTCTCTCATGCAAATTGTCTATCTAGGTCAGTCCATCCAAGCCGCCGCCACTCTTTTGACCTCATGGTGGGCCACGCTCACTCACTCAATCTCTCTCTCTCTCTCTCCGTATGTCTCGATTGACCTCGCTCTTTCTCGGACAAAAACGATATATCACCATGTTTGTGCCAATTCGACCTATTCACATTGTATACTCTCTCCTGCACATCGTCTATCTAGGTCACTCTCTCCAACCCGTCTCACTCTTTCGATCGCACGGCACCCTATGTGATCGGTTGACCTTGCTTCCTCCCACACACAAAATATATCTACACGTCTGTGACTGGATCATCTCTCAAGCTCTATCTTACAACCCTCACCCTTGCCAAAAAGCTCAATCGGACAATATCTCTCCAGAGCATATGTATTTGTTTAATGAATGTCGGACCACACTCACTTTGTCTCTCTATCTATATGTCTCTCGGTTGACCTCGCTTTCTCACACTGTATCTTCCACGCGTTGAAGCTACTACCTCTCCATCCCTCGCAAAGCCGGAGCTATTTACATTGCGAGGGGCACTCCAAGCTTGGATTAATTTGTGTAGGCATTTGTTCCGGTCGGTTTAGATTATATTTTCATAGCATTCGGCCCACAACTACTCCAAACACCGTTGCAACACACGCAACTCCCCTAGTTGATTTCCCTCTGGCTCGGTCATCGCTCTCTCGTACGTCCTTTCTCGCCTTCAACGTTGCACCATGCTATTATTGAAAAAACTATGTTGTTCTCTTTAATTATTATAAATAAGCTACAAAACTACACACCGATAGTCCACTTGGAATGGAACAAATTTCGACCGACAAATTAAAGTGCTACAAACTACACACCGAGGGGCCCACATGTCATGAAACAAATTTGGACCCATATACAAATTAAAAAATAAAGGACGAGGATCGAACATGCGACCGGGCCTTCAAGCCGCACGTCAACAGGCAACATATGTAGAATAGCAATGTTTGTTGTACCCCCTTTGTTCACATGATGTTTTTATATTACCACAGCCTAATTAATGCATAACATGTAATATTATGTTTAGTACTATTCACCTTCACTTACTGGTGGGTTCCATGTGTGCTCTCTCTCTCCTCCCCTTCTGCATTTAGACGCACGGGCAAACAGGAAGAACTCGCGGGCGATGTTGCCGTTGACCATATCTGGATGCGTTCACAAGTCACAGCACCAGTTTCACGTAGTAGCAGCAATAGTCAGTGTGTACGTGCAATGCATGTTAATTTGGAAGTATATTAAGTGCATGCGGATATTAACTACTAGGATATTATTTGCGTGTTGTCATGTGATTAGCATTATTTTTGGCATGAAATTAACTTCACGCTAAACATGTTGAGCGCTCGACATTGAAGCAGTCTAGGTCGTTGGGTGACAAGGAATACATGTGTCTTGATGACGTTTTATATTTAATTTGATACGGCTCTAGCAGAACATTCAATCGATCAAAACATACATTTCGTTTAGTCTGACTCCGACTTTAAATTATAACACGATCGATATAAAATAAATGGAAATGATAAACTTCGGATTTTAAGCATGGCAATCCGAACGTTTTTCATGGCAAATTTAGATTACGCAGTGGCCGTGTGGGCGTCTCGCGGTGGGAAGCGGCTCCTCTACCATGCTCTGTGTGTCGTTGGGCCACTGACCGGCGGTGACGGCGGCGTCTTGCACCGTTGTTGGCGTACTCCTGGACGTTGGTGTAATGCCCTCGATGCGGCTCTATCTCCCACGTGTCAAAGCACGACTTAGAGGCATAACCGCATTGAAAGCAATGTCGCAAGTGAGGTAATCTTCACACAACCCATGTAATACATAAAGGGAAAGGATACATAGTTGGCTTCCAATCGCCACTTCACGCAATTACATGAATAAAGCATTACATCATCCAGATACAATCAAGGTCCGACTACAGAACAAAAATAAAAGAAGAACCCCAAATGCGACAAAGGTCCCCGATCGACCCCAACTGGGCTCCACTACTGATCAACTAGAACGAAACAACACAAAGGACAAGATCTTCATCGAGCTTCTCCTGAGCTTGGTTGCGTCATCTGCACAGACTCATCGGCACCTGGAAGCTGGTTTTGGAAGTATCTGTGAGCCACGGGGACTCAGCAATCTCGCACCCTCACGATCAAGACTATTTAAGCTTATGGGTAAGGTAAAGGTATGAGGTGGAGCTGCAGCAAGCGACTAGCATATATGGTGGCTAACATACGCAAATGAGAGCGAGAAGAGAAGGCAAAGCACGGTCGATAAAAGTATGATCAAGAAGTGATCCTGGACTACCTATGTCAAGCATAACTCCAACAACCGTGTTCACTTCCCAGACTCCGCCAGAAAGAGACCATCACGGTTACACACGCGGTTGATGTATTTTAATTAAGGTCAACTTCAGGTTTTCTACAACTGGACGTTAACAAATTCCCATCTGCCCATAATCGCGGGCACGGCTTTCGAAAGTTCAAATCCCTGCAGGGGTGTCCCAACTTAGCCCATGATAAGCTCTCACGGTCAACGAAGGAATAGACCTCCTCCCGAGACATTCCGATCAGACTCGGTATCCCGGTACAACAAGACATTTCGACAGGGTAAAACTAAACCAGCAACACCGCCCGAATGTGCCGACAAATCCCGATAGGAGCTGCACATATCTCTTTCTCAGGGCACAATGGATCGTCCAAACTTCCGGTAGGCCAGCCTAGAGTTGCCACTGGTGGCCACCGGCGGCTGACAAGTTGGACCAACACTCAGAGGAGCACTGGCCTGGGGGTTTAAAATAAAGATGACCCTTGAGTCTGCAGAACCCAAGGGAAAGAAAAGGCTAGGTGGTGAATGGTAAAACCAATGTTGCGCATTGCTGGAAGAGCTTTACTTAAGGCGAACTGTCAAGGGGTTCCCATAATAGCCCAACCACGTAAGGAACGCAAAATCCAGGAACATAACACCGATATGACGGAAACTAGGGCGGCAAGAGTGGAACAAAACACCAGGCATAAGGCCGAGCCTTCCACCCTTTACCAAGTATATAGATGCATTAATTAAATAAGATATATTGTGATATCCCAACAAGTAAACATGTTCCAAGCAAGGAACAACATCTCCATGTTCCAACAAGGAACAAACTTCAATCTTCACCTGCAAGTAACAACGCTATAAGAGGGGCTGAGCAAAGCGGTAACATAGCCAAACAACGGTTTGCTAGGACAAGGTGGGTTAGAGGCTTGGTTCACAATATGGGAGGCATGATAAGCAAGTGGTAGGTATCGCAGCATAGGCATAGCAAAAGAGCGAGCAACTAGCAAGCAAAGATAGAAGTGATTTCGAGGGTATGATCATCTTGCCTGAAATCCTGCAAGGAAGAAGAACGAGTCCATGAAGAAGACAAACAGACGTAGTCGAACAAATCCTCACAACACGACGTTATTGGAACCAACCCAAAGAAGCAACACCGGAAAGAAGCAAACAACATAGTGAACAACCACCACATAGACATGGCATGATGCACAACCAAGTATGATGCATGTCCGGTTTAATGATAAATGACATGGCAAAAAGCACAAGCAATACTACAAATAAAGTGGAGCTCAATATGCAACTCCGTTGCATATTGACGAAACACCACGTGACTTATTTAGTTCGATCTCGTTTATGTACCCAACAATATTAAATGTTGTTAGCATGGCAAGAGGTGTCACAAGATGAAATTATCTAATCTAGGCAAGTTTAAATGAGGCCAGAACAACAAACAACAAATCCGGAAACTCCTCATGTGCATATATTAGGTTTGGTCCTGTTCTGCCCTAAACCATATTTTAAAGTTGTTAGGCATGCAAAACAATGTCGCCAAGATAAACTAGGCAAAATTCTACCCCATTTACATATAAAGATTAATTAAAACCGAGCTACGGTTAAATAGTTATGAATTAACTCATTTTAACATGGCATAGGAGCAAATTTAACCAAACAACATTTTAAACATGGGTGAAAGTGACATATTGTGAAAGTAGATGAAAATCTAAGCAAATTTCATATATTAAGTTTTTACATTTGATGCATGGTTGGTGAGTTATTAAATGCATGAAGAACAGGGACTGTTCTGCAAATCTGTAATACTCTGGATAAATACTAAAATGGCAACAGAGGAAAAAACACGCATCGGGCCGAATCTGGTGCATGTTGGGCCAACGGAGAGGAGGGGCTGGGCGGCTGCTCACATTGGCCAACAGGCCAGCTGGGGAGGCGGTAGCACACTCGGCAGGGCAAGGCGCGGCTGGGCCCTGGCGCTCGTCCACACTGGCGGGGTCGAACGAGGAGGTGGAGGGGGCGTAGTCAACGGCAAAGCGGGACTTGGCGCTGGGTCGTCCTCCTCGCGGAAGGGCGAAGCAGAGGAGGCGAGCAGGGCGGTGGTGGCTGGGAGCAGAGCTCCGGCGAGCGGGGCGAAGGGGCGGCGAGGACCTGGGCGTCCGGATCTAGCCGGGAACAGGCTTGGACGAGGCGGCGGCAAGCTCCGGCTCGGGTTCTCTGACGGAAAAAAAGAAATGAGACAGAGATGTGAGAGGGAGAAGAGAGAAGCGGGAAAGGAAGGAACGGGCGGCGCGGGGCTCATCTGCAGGTGGTTCTCGTCGGCAGAGGGAGCTCCGGTGGCACTGCGGAACTTGCGGGCGAACGGGGCGAGGCAGAGGAGATCCCCTGGTGTCTCCGGCGACCCGGGGTCAAAGCGAGCAAAGGGAAAGGAGCTCCTGGCGTGGGGATCTGAGGACGGGCGTGCTGCGGGATGAGAGGCTGCAGGCGCGGGGATCTGCTCGCCGAAAGCAGTGTGAAGCAGAGGACAACGGGCGGCGGCTTGGTGGCGTTGGTGCTCCTACGGGCGTTCATGGCGACGGGCAGAGGAGCTCGGGCTCCTGCAGGATTTGGGCGGCGGCGGTGGTGGTTAGACAGGAAGGAAAAAGCGAGGAGAAGGTGGAGGCTGTGGATTGGGCAGCGGCGAAAATCAAGGGAGGTGGTCAGATTGAATTTGGATCGGGAGGAGATCCCGAGGTGGGAGGTGGAGTGTGGCGGCGGCGATTGGATAGGGGGAATGGATGGCATAGCCTAGGGTTTAGGCTGATTATATAGCGGGTGGGTTATATTAGGGCGATCTCGTCCCTCCGATCGTAATCGGGTGGTCGAGAAAAATATGTTAGGAAGTCCAATTAACAAAACAAAGACGTTTTGTAGACGTTTGGGGATGATCCGGACACAACGGTGACGACAATCCGGGTCGGGTTCCGGACAACTTTCGGACGCGCGCGAGCGGGCTGTGGGCTGACGAGAGAGGTTAGGTTGGACCTGACGGTAGGTATCCTGTGCAGACGGTCTCGAGCTGAGAGAAGAGAAGAGAGGGAGGCCCGGCGACTATTTCCGGAGACCGAAAACGTCCGACGTTAGACAGGCTATAATGCCGCTATAGTTTAACGGTTGGGCTATCAAACAAACTCCGAACGCGATGAAATTTGACAGCCGGTCTATCTACACTAAAATAAGACCACACGTCAACTCTCAACCCATTCCAAGAACATTTTTCCGCCACTTATAAAATAATATTTCGGACATGCCGTGGGCGCGTGCAAGTGTGTCTGGGCTCAGAACGGACAACGGACGGAACGAGGAGACCGGGATGGATGCAAGTTTTGAAAACATGATGATGCAATGCACATGATGACATGATGAAATGCAACACGCAAGCAAATGACATGAAAACGACAGCGAATAACTGGAAGACACCTGGCACATCGGTCTCAGGGCGTTACAACACTCCACCACTATGAGAGGATCTCGTCTCGAGATCTAGAATGGCACCGGATGGACAAACGGAAGAGAAAGAGAAGAGGTAAAACTAAGTTGCTTCTTGGACAAACGAGTGAAACCAAAGAACCTTGAAAAGGTTAAGCCATTTCGAGAAAAGAATACAACGGAGATGACAAATTCGAAAACACTCTGTTAGAAAAGAGGGACAAGGAAGAACAAAGTTGAAAGCACTCCGGTAGGGAAGATTAATAAGGAAGAACAAATTCGGACAGCACTCCGGTTGAAAAGTGATACAAGACTTGATAAACTGAAAGAGCTTGAGCAAAAGGGACACAACACTCCGGTTGAAAAGGATAAGCACAAAAAGAACATGATATTTGCGAAAAACGAGATGATGGGTGAATATAGCAGCAATACAAAGCCTCCGGAAGAAATGAAGGAATGCAAAGAAAAGAATGAAGAAGTAGAACAACATGTTCTACCTCAAACGAATTTGAGAGAGCATCCTTAAAAAAAGAAGGATTGAATGGAGTTGTTGGGAAATCAACAACGAAAAGAACAGGCTTGTTGAGGCTTATGGAAAACATCTCGAGATTATGAGGTGAAATTCTACCACTATGGAAATAATAGATTGGATTGATATGAACAAGACAAGAATCTTATTTCACCGGGAGGATAGATGAAGAACTTGGGTCATTTATGAGAACCATAAATAGCAATGATCCTCAGGGAAGGCTTTAGGTGAAAATAAAACCCAAGATAACTCCAACGAACAGTTTTTTGGATTTAAAATACCTCATTCTTAACAACATATGAATCATGGAACATGAACTCAAATTATCAAGAATGACATAATACCACCTCCAATGATACGGTAGAAAGAAAATGCACTTCAGAATGCGAGATGAAGAATGCTTGAGCT
This sequence comes from Triticum monococcum, assembly GCA_034509565.1. Taxonomy (NCBI): domain Eukaryota; kingdom Viridiplantae; phylum Streptophyta; class Magnoliopsida; order Poales; family Poaceae; genus Triticum; species Triticum monococcum. The sequence goes on from CM067842.1 coordinate 156,620,796, forward strand.
CCTTAAAAGAATCTCGATGAAAACTTCGAGAAGGAATTAAATCCTTGAAGAACCATCATGTAGAACCTTCATGAAGAACTCCGGTAAACAAAAGAATGATCAAACGGAAAGAAAGGGGTAGTTGAAAACACAAGGTGGAGCCTTGTAAAGATTTAGATAGATCTCCGTGATGAACTAATTGAAAAAGGTTGGAACTCCGGGAAAAGAGAAGATGAACAATTGAGATCAAGAATTTTGATGAACCTTCGGAATAAAGAATAGATCACTTGGATGAAATAAGAATAATAATAATAATGTTATGCGTATCCTTCACCAATTAAATTGATGACACTCAGCGGATTTGGCACACTACTTATTCTTGTAGAAAGGATTAAAAGAGATATATCAAAACTTGAGAACGTCTTCAACGAACCACCATAAGAATTGAAACAATGAATAAATTGATAAGGAAGAGAAATCTTGAACAAACCACCATGAGAATTAAAAATGAACAAAGAAAATATAAGGAAGACACCGGGAAGAATTTGCAAATGAACGAAGATGCTTGAGAGAATTTAGATACAAGTGAAACGAAGAGATCGTGAATTGATTAGAGACTATTTGAATGATGCACCGGTAAGATCGGAGAATGATAACTGAAAGCTGAGAATGAATAAACCTGACTTGATGGACTCCGGATAACAAACTGAGAAGACTCTTAAATTGCTCCAGAAGGGTGAAAAGAATACTCACAATCGAAACAATTATGAGAGGATGGCAACAAGCTAGAATCACGAATCTTAAAGAAAATGGAGCAAGATTAAAGAGAAACTCTTCTTCGGTCTTCAAAATCCGAGAATGACGACGAGAAACACCACCATGAATAATTTAGACACTCCGGGAAAATCAGAAGCGAAGAGGTTGAGCCAACTATGAAAAGAATTTGAAAGATCTTGGAGAAATACATTTGACTGATGATAATTCATTCTTACGTCAAACTTTGACAAGAAATTTGAGGATATCTCCGGGAAATAAGTAGAGTCAGGTAAGATCCTGGGAATAGACCTGTGGGTTAGGGCCCACTCAAAAGAAACACCGTAGAATGATTTAAAGGAGAGATTGCACCGGTTGAATTAAATGGCTTGAATGAGATAACATCCTCGAAAGAGCTTGGAAGAATGTAGAGTGGAAAACACGAATCTTCGAGATATCTTCAGCACTCTGGAACAATAATAGTGAGAAGTGGAATGATAATGAGGTGCACCGGCATGAGAAAGCATTGAAACGAGGAAAAAAGGTATGACCAACAAAACTTGACTTGAAACCACCGGAGAAGAAAAGAATGAAGAATGACGAACTTGAAGCTCCGTTAGAATCTTCATGAGAAACACCGGATAAGAACATTGAAAGAAAAGAATGGAGAGGCTTCACAACAATAAGATTGATACTCGATTAAGAAATCTGAGTCCTTAAAGAAAAAGGGTGGGTAGGCGGGAAAACAAAGGCAACTTGGAGACGGATGAAACAGACGCCGTTGAGAAGAAGTGATAATTGATCTTGCTGATGTTGAAATGATCGAAACCACTTGAAGAGAAGCACACCGGTTAAAAGGATTGACAAAACAATCTCGATGATCAAGAGGGATTAGTATTCACCTCGGAGTATGAGAACACTATTTGGGGAAGGTATGGAATCAACACTTGACTTCGAAGCAACTCGAATACCACAACTCAAAACAAAACAAAGGATTGGCTTGCAAAATAAGCCGGAACAAGCATATGTTAGAGATTTTGTCCGAAGTTTTCGTGGTGGGGCCTACACGGGCTCGATCGTACAGCACCATCATGTACAAGGCAGTGCACATGACATACGAAGCGTCCCCGAGTCGGCATAGCCAAGGACTCTTTAAGACACGACGAGACCACTGTAAAACCAACCATGAATAGGCGGACCACTAGACGTCGAACCCCAATTTCAAATCATACATTTGTTGGAAAGATATCCTAAGAGCTACTTGGATTCCCACTTATAAACTCCCAAAATTTTCCGGTTATGCAATCAGGTGTTGGGGATATAGGGGAAGCATAATATCTCACCCAAACTAACAAATCCTACATCCAGCTGTATCCATCCTTCAACACATAACCAAGAAACCTTCGGAAATCATCTACCTCAACCTTCGAAAAGCATCCGTTATACAAGTTATGGCAATACTCCCGAACTCCCGCCCCGGTACTGGGTGGCGTCGAGGTTATCTCACCAACGAACTGCATAAAAGAGATTTTCGATGTCGGTGTACTAAACTTAGGTATTCCAGAACTGCAACGATAAAATTATGACGACAAGACCTCAGAGCTCAACTCCCCGGGACACTTCCACAAAACCCCTGACAGGAGGCACCAAGACAATGTTCTCATCATAAAACCATCGGAAAGATTCCAAGATACCCACGTGATCCTAAAATTTTTTTAGTGAAATTTGAGAAGAGAAGAGTCAAAACTCTACGTCAGGATGCCTTACCAGAGCGATGAGGAGACTGGGAAGAAAAAAGAATTCCTAAACTCTCTGATATATAATTCCTAAATGACTCAAAACATTTTTTTCTAGACTCAACTCGTTCGCTAATAACGATCAATCAATGGGGGCTCCTAAGGTCGGGGATGGCTCTGATACCAACGTGTAACGCCCTCGATGCGGCTATATCTCCCACGTGTCGAAGCATGACTTAGAGGCATAACCTCATTGAAAGCAATGTCGCAAGTGAGGTAATCTTCACACAACCCATGTAATACATAAAGGGAAAGGATACATAGTTGGCTTATAATCGCCACTTCACACAATTACATGAATAAAGCATTACATCATCCAGATACAATCAAGGTCCGACTACGGAACCAAAATAAAAGAAGAACCCCAAATCCGACAAACGTCCCTGATCGACCCCAAATGGGCTCCACTACTGATCAACTAGAACGAAACAACACAAAGGACAAGATCTTCATCGAGCTTCTCCTGAGCTTGGTTGCGTCATCTACACGGACTCATCGGCACCTGCAAGCTGGTTTTGGAAGTATCTGTGAGCCACGGGGACTCAGCAATCTCGCACCCTCGCGATCAAGACTATTTAAGCTTATGGGTAAGGTAAAAGGTATGAGGTGGAGCTGTAGCAAGCGACTAGCATATATGGTGGCTAACATACGCAAATGAGAGCGAGAAGAGAAGGCAAAGCACGGTCGATAAAAGTATGATCAAGAAGTGATCCTGGACTACCTACGTCAAGCATAAATCCAACAACCGTGTTCACTTCCCGGACTCCGCCGAAAAGAGACCATCACAGTTACACACGAGGTTGATGTATTTTAATTAAGTTTAACTTCAAGTTTTCTACAACCGGACGCTAACAAATTCCCATCTACCCATAACCGCGGGCACGGCTTTCGAAAGTTCAAATCCCTGCAGGGGTGTCCCAACTTAGCCCATGACAAGCTCTCACGGTCAACGAAGGAATAGACCTCCTCCCGAGACATTCCGATCAGACTCGATATCCCGGTACAACAAGACATTTCGACAGGGTAAAACTAAACCAGCAACACCGCCCGAATGTGCCGACAAATCCCGATAGGAGCTGCACATATCTCTTTCTCAGGGCACAACGGATCGTCCAAACTTCCGGTAGGCCAGCCCAGAGTTGCCCCTGGTGGCCACCGGCGGCTGACAAGTTGGACCAACACTCAGAGGAGCACTGGCCCGGGGGTTTAAAATAAAGATGACCCTTGAGTCTGCAGAACCCAAGGGAAAGAAAAGGCTAGGTGGCGAATGGTAAAACCAATGTTGGGCATTGCTGGAAGAGCTTTACTTAAGGCGAACTGTCAAGGGGTTCCCATAATAGCCCAACCGCGTAAGGAACGCAAAATCCAGGAACATAACACTGATATGACGGAAACTAGGCCGGCAGGAGTGGAACAAAACACCAGGCATAAGGCCGAGCCTTCCACCCTTTACCAAGTATATAGATGCATTAATTAAATAAGATATATTGTGATATCCCAACAAGTAAACATGTTCCAAGCAAGGAACAACATCTCCATGTTCCAACAAGGAACAAACTTCAATCTTCACCTGCAACTAACAACGCTATAAGAGGGGCTGAGCAAAGCGGTAACATAGCCAAACAACGGTTTGCTAGGACAATGTGGGTTAGAGGCTTGGTTCACAATATGGGAGGCATGATAAGCAAGTGGTAGGTATCACAGCATAGGCATAGCAAAAGAGCGAGCAACTAGCAAGCAAAGATAGAAGTGATTTCGAGGGTATGATCATTTTGCCTGAAATCCTGCAAGGAAGAAGAACGAGTCCATGAAGAAGACAAACGGACGTAGTTGACCGAATCCTCACAACACGACGTTATCGGAACCAACCCGAAGAAGCAACACCGGAAACAAGCAGACAACATAGTGAACAACCACCACATAGACATGGCATGACGCACAACCAAGTATGATGCATGTCCGGTTTAATGATAAATGACATAGCAAAAAGCACAAGCAATACTACAAATTAAGTGGAGCTCAATATGCAACTCCGTTGCATATTGACGAAACACCACGTGACTTATTTAGTTCGATCTCGTTTATGTACCCAACAAGATTAAATGTTGTTAGCATGGCAAGAGGTGTCACAAGATGAAACTATCTAATCTAGGCAAGTTTAAATGAGGCCGGAACAACAAACAACAAATCTGGAAACTCCTCATGTGCATATATTAGGTTTGGTCCTGTTCTGCCCTAAACCATATTTTAAAGTTGTTAGGCATGCAAAACAATGTCCCCAAGATAAACTAGGCAAAATTCTACCCCATTTACATATAAAGATTAATTAAAACCGAGCTACGGTTAAATAGTTATGAATTAAATCATTTTAACATGGCATAGGAGCAAATTTAACCAAACAACATTTTAAACATTTTAAACATGGGTGAAAGTGACATATTGTGAAACTAGATGAAAATCTAAGCAAATTTCATATATTAAGTTTTTACATTTGATGCATGGTTGGTGAGTTACTAAATGCATGAAGAACAGGGACTGTTCTGCAAATCTATAATACTCTGGATAAATACTAAAATCGCAACAGAGGAAAAAACACGCATCGGGCCGAATCTGGTGCATGTTGGGCCAGCGGAGAGGAGGGGCTGGGCGGCTGCTCACATTGGCCAACAGGCCAGCTGGGGAGGCGGTAGCACACTCGGCAGGGCAAGGCGCGGCTAGGCCCTGGCGCTCGTCCACGCTGGCGGGGTCGAACGAGGAGGTGGAGGGGGCGTAGTCAACGGCGAAGCGGGACTTGGCGCTGGGTCGTCCTCCTCGCGCAAGGGCGAAGCAAAGGAGGCGAGCAGGGCGGCGGTGGCTGGGAGCAGAGCTCCGGCGAGCGGGGCGAAGGGGCGGCGAGGACCTGGGAGTCCGGATCTGGCCGGGAACAGGCTTGGACGAGGCGGCGGCAAGCTCCGGCTCGGGTTCTCTGACGGAAAAAAAGAAAAGAGACAGAGATGTGAGAGGGAGAAGAGAGAAGTGGGAAAGGAAGGAACGGGCGGCGCGAGGCTCATCTGCAGGTGGTTCTCGTCGGCGAAGGGAGCTCCGGTGGCACTGCGGAACTTGCGGGCGAACGGGGCGAGGCAGAGGAGATCCCCGGGTGTCTCCGGCGACCCGGGGTCGAAGCGAGCAAAGGGAAAGGAGCTCCTGGCGTGGGGATCTGAGGACGGGCGTGCTGCGGGATGAGAGGCTGCAGGCGCGGGGATCTGCTCGCCGAAGGCAGCGTGAAGTAGAGGACGACGGGCGGCGGCTTGGTGGCGTTGGCGCTCCTGCGGGCGTTCATGGCGACGGGCAGAGGATCTCGGGCTCCTGCAGGATTTGGGCGGCGGTGGTGGTGGTTGGACAGGAAGGAAAAAGCGAGGAGAAGGTGGAGGCTGTGGATTGGGTAGCGGCGAAAATAAAGGGAGGTGGTCAGATTGAATTTGGATCGGGAGGAGATCCCGAGGTGGGAGGTGGAGTGTGGCGGCGGCGATTGGATAGGGGGAAAGGATGGCATAGCCTAGGGTTTAGGATGATTATATAGCGGGTGGGTTATATTAGGGCGATCTCGTCTCTTCGATCGTAATCGGGCGGTCGAGAAAAATATGTTAGGAAGTCCAATTAACAAAATGGAGACGTTTTGTAGACGTTTGGGGATGATCCGGACACAACGGTGACTACAGTCCGGGTCGGGTTCGGGACAACTTTCGGACGCGCGCGAGGGGGCTGCGGGCTGACGAGAGAGGTTAGGTTGGAGTTGACGGTAGGTATCCTATGCAGACGGTCTCGAGTTGATAGAAGAGAAGAGAGGGAGGCCCGGCGACTGTTTCCGGAGACCGAGAACGTCCGACGTTAGATCGACTATAATGCCGCTATAGTTTAACGGTTGGGCTATCAAACGAACTCCGAATGCGATGAAATTTGACAGGCGGTCTATCTACACTAAAATAAGACCACACGTTAACTCTCAACCCATTCCGAGAACATTTTTCCGCCACTTATAAAATAATATTTCGGACATGCCGCGGGCGCGTGCAAGTGTGTCTGGGCTCAGAACGGACAACGGACGGAACGAGGAGACCGGGACGGATGCAAGTTTCGAAAACATGATGATGCAATGCACATGATGACATGATGAAATGCAACACGCAAGCAAATGACATGACAACGACAGCGAATAACTGGAAGACACCTGGCACATCGGTCTCGGGGCGTTACAGTTGGCCTAGCTTCAAGGAAGGCCAATATGTTCTGGACTTTGGAGCGAGTTAACTGGCGGGAGGAGGCGACTGGCGTTCGTGCAAGGAAGCGGTCGACGGTGGCCATCCATGCCGCTGAGGAGGGCACTGGCATCCGCACAGGGACATGCGCTGTCAACGGCGTGGCGGAGACATTCGTGTGCACGGGCACCGGCACGGGCGCGCACGTCAGTGCACGCGCATGCACATGCGCTGGCAGGTGCATGGGGATGGGCGCTGGCACAATTGGGGCGACGGGAGTCGGAACGGGAGCGAGAATAGGCGCGGCGTCTTCCCGCAAGGCCAGTTCAAGCTCGTCCCAAAGCGCCTTATGTTCTTGAGACTCCGGCTGGGTGTCTTCCTCAAGAAACTGGAACACTAAGGGCAGACCATCATGATGTGGCATGGCGTACATTTAGTTCAGGCTAGTTGGAGGTAGACGACACGAGAATTGGAGAGGAAGAGAGAGGATTGTAGCGATACCGGGTAGTGCGGGGTTGATTTTAAACTTTGGCGCCGGCGACATTAAAAGTGGGAGCAGTTGGGACGACGGTGGGCGGCGGAGCCTAGTCAAAGGGCTCGCCTCCCAGTGAGCCTACACAGCGGTCTGCTCGCATGCCTCCCTGACAGCCGGCGCAGCGATCTGCTAGCACGCCTCCCGTTGACTCACACGCTTGCTCGGACGGCACCTGCCGATGAGAAGCGGGGACTCGTGGCGGCACGTAAACGCCCATGGTTCCAATAGTGAAAGCGTTCGCCTTAATGTGACAAGTCTTTGTTCCAAAATACCTTGGCTCTTCATTTGTGCAACTTGTCATAAGCAGCTAGTCTCAAATTGAAGAAAAAACTTACGAAGTAATATTTGTGCCATATCACGTGACCATACTTAGTTTCAAGAATTTATGCTCACTTTTGGATTTTCTGAAATTTAAGATCCAGGATTCGAAACAATATCATAACCTGCATCATGTAATAAATGTTCAAGCCGGACATCTGTCCTATTGTATTTCTTAAGAAAGGATTTGGTCAAACATTTTGCTTAGTTAGACTTCAGACAAGTTATATATGCAGAGTAAAAGGATAATCCCTCCGTACCAGTGCATTGCCTGATATATTAACTCAAGTACTAGGCACAAACAAACAGGCTCAATTCTGTGCTCATCCTGGTTAGTAGTAGTAGTACTAGGCAAATGCAACTGACGGGTGACGTTGATAATCGGCGACCGAGGGAATTGAACCGCGCTCGGCATGGTAGGTAACATTGTCTAGTTACTAAAGCATCCCTCCGTTGTTCATCGGTAGTCATTATGGACCGGGGACATGAGGGGAATTTCCTAGGGCTGGAATTCTGGCCGCCAGATATTTCGACTTGAAATGTTGAGGCTCGACTAGTTGGGGTTGCCTAATGTGCGTACCACGCACGCCACCGAAGGACACAAGCCTGGTTTTTTTAGGATCAACATGAGCCATGGTCTGGCTGGTACGCCGTTGGGTCCTACCATTTGAGAATATGAAAGGAACCTTTTAAATTGCCTAACAAATCTATGTGTATTACAATACCCATATTTTCCTTGCAAATACTAATCTCAACGTGGTAATTGATTTATGACGAGTTGTTGAATTAGAGTGAGTTTGTGATATAGTGATCTCAACGTGGATTTCACATTTCATGGTATCCCTAGTAATTTTTCCAATGCAAATTCAAATTTAAAAGATGAACAATATGGAGGTGAGAAAACTTTGTATGTATCAAGCATATGACCACACACACACACACAGAGACACACACGCACGAACACAACAACAATCCAATAAGTATAGTGCATCTATTTTTCCAAACCATGCATGTATGACCCGAATTCAAAAATACTCCTTCTATTCCTAAATATTAGTCTTTTAGAGAGTTCAACAAGTGACTACATACGGAGTAAAATGAGTGAATCTAGACTCTAAAATATGTCTATATACATCCGTATGTGCCAGTCCATTTGAAGCCTCTAAAAAGACTAATATTTAGGAACGAAGGGAGTAAAATGTAAGACATCCGTGGTCCTCAGTTCAATATTTAAAATGAACATGAAACTAAAACATGAATATTAAGTCTAGTACAACAGTACATGCAAATGTTGTGTTTAGGCGGAGGTATGATTGTCGGGGGTCAACCCCTCGACCTTAGATAAAATTGTGGAGCTCTATTTAGGGTTGTTTAGATTATATTTGTCCCCACCCTCCCAACCACCGATTGGTTGTGCACCCCCACCCCTCCTCCCCGGGAGAATATCATGTGCCCCCATACCCTAGATGTTATATGCCGATACGATTTGCTTGAGGCTTGTAGATCTAAGATATAGTAGCTCACATGATGTGTCTTAATATTTTTGCAGGAAACCTTGATGAGTTTGAGAATTGCACACAATTTTTACAAAAACTACTTAGATGCCCTTTGATCCCATATCCAATGACCTCGAAGCTCGTATCACCGTAGCATCTAAGATGAAGGAGGACATTATATTCTCCTGTATGTAAGAATATCATGTGCTACCACACCTTAGATGCTTTGGTGATACAAGCTCTTCGGAGGCGTTGGATTTGTGACACAACACCTCCTCGGTGGTTCAAATGGTTTTTTGCAGAAAAGCCCCAAAAGAGTTCGGCCACTGCTTACAAGCACAAAGACTACTCAGATGCCATTGGATCTCAGATCAAACGACCTCCAAGCTCGTATCACCGTAGCATCCAAGCTACGATAGCACCTTATGTTTTCTCGCACGGGAGAGTATGAGGTGCTCCCGCACCATAGATTCTATGGTGATACGAGTTCACTGAGATCTAACGGCCCACAGTAGGAGGTTTGAATGTTTTTGCAATATACAGCTGATAGAGTTTGGGAAATGCGCAGAAAGTACAAGTACTACGCATGTGCCATCTGATCACTGATCATATGAACTAGATGCGCATATCACCGTAGAGGGTAATTAAGCTACGGGGAGCACCTAATATGAGCACCGGGGAGCCGTTGGATCGAAGATGCAGCGGCACACACGAGGACTGAATGTTTTATTTGCAAAAAAACCTTTGGAGAGTTTGGAAATTGCGCATAATTACAAAGACTACTCCCAAGCCATTGGATCTCACTTCCAACAGTGTAAAAACTCGTATCACCATAGTATCTAAGCTGCGGGGTGGATGTGATATTCTATGCCACTGTCATTTTTGTTTGTAAACTTGCAAAATACGTGTAACTCGTGCCATTACTTGTCTAACCGTGCAAAGTGTTTGTTCAAAAAAACCATTCTACACTGAAATATCGGAACAACACACGGGGGTCCCACTTGTCATTAATCAAATTTAGACCTAAAACTAACAAATCTGAATGACGAGATTTGAACTAGCAACCTGGACTACAAAGCGTAAGTTGATAGCCTGAAAAAACGAACGGTGGTTGGCTTTGTCCCATAACTTGATTTTATATAGTACTTGCGTTGAGTAGAGTAGAGTGAGTGCCTCGTCAACACGTGCATGACCGTTGGCTCACTTACTGGTGGGTCCCAGGTTTGCGATCTCAATCTCTCTTCTCTCCATCGTCTAACCTTTGCACGGGCACACACGAAGAGCGGCGCTAGCTTGCCGTGGTGTTATTACAACTAAAAAAAGCTTGGAAAAATAGAAGAATCGCCTAGAACAAGAGACGTTGTGGCTGGTCGAGATGGAGCTAACCACATCTATCCTCCATGCCACGTTTGCATGATGAAGCTTTGTGGCTAGTGTGGTGTTTTCGACCGACTGGCTAGGTCCCGAGGTCGAACCATAGGTACTACGTCTGATACAGTATATTTTTACACGCACATTTTTCCTCCGTGTCGAGACGTGGCACACCCTTCCGCGCGGTTTCGGGGTCCTCCCAGGTCGTGCACGCATATATTCTTCCTGACGTGGTACGCCCTACCATGCGTTTTCTGGGTCCTCCTCGGTCGTAGCGCCGAAGCAAGTAAATGAGTCGTCAAATCACAAAAGACCACCTTTCCTGCCGAGTACATCAGTGAAGCATGGTGGCTAGCTAGTTGGGCTAGTTCGACCGATTAGCTAGGCCGCCGCCACATTTATTTTTTCACCCCTTTTTTATCTACTTGCCGGCAGGTAAATTTAAATATCCACTGTGGCGTTGCTCTGGTGTTTGGGTGCGGCATGATTTTTAATTTTTTGATTGACGGGAGCAGGCGCGACAGGATTTTTAATTTTTTGATTGACGGGAGCAGGCGCGGCAGCAATTAGTCACGATGATTCCGCCTGTAAAAACCCACTGCTCCCAGATGTGAGAAGTCGCCGACTAGTGTTTTACCACGGTAAAAACCAAAAGATTCCCCGCTGCCTCCGCCTTCCCGTAGAGTGCATTGCCTTTCAGCCGTTTCGCCCCCTTTGCTTCCTCTCCCCATTGCTTCTACCTGGTGCCATGGCGGCGCAACAGATCACGGAGTCCGAGGTGAGGCGCCTGACACTGGCTCCCATCGACCGGGAGCAGGCGGTTGCACCCTACATCACCAATGTCGTGCGCCTCGAGAAGCAGAGGGACTTCGGTGGTGTTTAGGCGCCCTCTGCATGGGCATGTCCATGTCTTGGTGCAACATGACCGTTGGATCAAACTCAGACGGTGCAGATCAGTCACTGTAGCACAAAGCGTGTGGGTGTGTTTGGTTGCATTCTCATCTCAATATAGTTGTTTCCTCTTCATGTATTTTTGTCAACCTACTGTGTGGACTCACGCACCCTTCATGCACTCTACCAAACACCCAAAAGTGGTCGAGAAGGGAACTTTTGCTCCCATCCCGTGCACCCTTCATACACCCTGCCTAACACTATTCGTGCTTCATATGGTTCATGTTTCGTGGAGTACTATAGCACCATACTCTCCGTGCGTTGTGGACCTAGTTCTGTTAACATTGATCTCACCGTTCATTCTTGACTGGGCAGTCGAAAAAGCGGTACTATGTTACATATAGGAGTAGTTGACATGCGCACAACATCATTTGTTATCGTCATATCTTACTACACTAGCAACAAGATTGTGTAGTACTGACGTATGAACCACTGCACATGCCTAGTGGTAGGAGCACTGTGTATGTTCAAGTGGCTGCCGTGTTTCGCACTCCTCCGTCGTAAGAGTGGAAATGCTTGTTGTAATCATTTTCTTCTTCAGAAAAACAGTGGACACGCTCTACTGTGCGGATCCTCCTCCAGCCATGCACGAAATGTCACATCCCTAGTTCTGGTATGACCTAGGCTAGCCCTTCATGCTTGCATCATGTTTAAACTCCATTTAAATTTGAAATGGGGATTTGTGAACCCTCAGAAATCATTTTTGAAAATGACCCAGATAAAAAGTGCTCCAAAAGGGTCCAAGATAATGTTCATGTCTCTCTCTGAAAATATTGGTGAGAGGTAAAATTCAAACCAATATTTTTAGGAGCTCATAAATATTTATTTTGGCCATTTGGAATTAATGCATAATTATTTGTATTGGATTTATATTGTTATATATTCAAATATACTCCAATAATTCTGATTTTTAATGGGGGGCTTTGGAATAATCCAATTAGTTCCTACAATAAATTTCAGAATAATATAAAAATGATTTGGTATTTTTATCAAATCAAAACAAATGTGAGAAAATAGAAAACAAAAACAAAATAGAAAAAAAAGGGGGAGCAACTTAACTGGGCTTACCTGGCCGGTCCAGTGGACTGCCAGCCCACGAGGCCCAGGCGCCAGTCGCCCCTAACCTCCTGCCAGTAGGTAGGAGGGCGTGTGGCCATGGCACGCACACACGCGCTCGGCCAGCTCCTGCTTGCCGCTGCCACTGGAGGCAGCTGCGAGCGCCACGCACCACCCCGACTCCTTCACTCTCTCCCCGTGCCCTCCCCTTTCCTCTGTCTCTCTCCCTCGCCCTCCCCCTCACGCGGTCGAGCGCTGCTGTCACCGCCGTTTGCCATTGCCGCGGCCACTGCCTCCCCCTCGCCCTCTCTTCGAGTCTAGGAGCTCCGCCTCCTCCCTCTGAAGCTCTCCGCCGAGCCACACAAGCCGGGATGCCCCGTGGAGCCGTCATCGCCGTCTTCTCCACCCATGGCCGCCCGAGATCGCCGGCGCCCGTCCGTCGTCTCCGACTTGTCCCCGAGCCCGCTGACCATCCCGTCGCCTCTGCTGTGAGCTTCCGCGCCGAACCCCTCTCCTCCTCCTCGCGTTTGCGCCGTCTAGGCCTCAATTCCGCCATGGCCGAAGCTCGCCTCCGCTCGAGCTTGTCGCCGGTGTTGCTCCGGCGACCCTTTTGCCATGCCAGTGCACCTAGCACTCTCGCCGCACCTCGTAGTGCCCCGCTAGCGCTTTAGTTGGCGCATTTGCACGCTGCAGCCGCGCCCCCAAACACAGCCGAACTCCGGCGGCCACCAACGTGGTCGCCGACGTCGTTCTTGGCCACCCCAGCTCCGGCCGAGGGCACTGCTCGACGCGCCGTATCGCCAGCTCTTCGAAGAGCCTAATCACGCCTCGAACGGAGCCCTGTGGACGATTTCTGCGGCGCTCCGCCATCTCGGGCCTCGCCGGCGGCTTAACGCCGGTGGGGTTTGACCCTTTGACCTCTCCGGCCGTCAGGTGGGCCCCGTGGGTCCGGTGATCAGCTTAAGGCTAATCACCATCTAACTAACCCTGACACTGACAGTGGGCCCCGGCGCCCCCTAATTAGTAATTAGGATTAATTAACCCTCCTGTTAACTAACCAGTCACTGACGTGTGGCCCCACACGTCAGGTTTGACTCGGTCAGCTCTGTTGACCGCTGACGCAGCGCTGACGTCAAGCTGACGCAATAATGATTTCTGGAATTATAATAAATTAGGAAATTCCAGAATATATTCAAAACTTCAAAAATTCATAGAAATTCAACCGTAGCTCAGATTGAAATAATTTATATATGAAAAATTATCAAAAAAATTCAATCTATCCATCTGTACCATTTTCATGCATGACAAACCAACCTATACATGCTGTATATGTGAAAACACACTTATGGCATATTTAAGAGCTTATTTTGGAGTTACATTTGAATCTTTAGTTCAACTGGACTTTAACCAAATGAATACTAGTTGCATTAGCCCAAACAGCATCACATCTTCATGCCATGTTCATGCATCATAATGTTGCATATGCTTGTGTTTGATTCCCGACACCGTTCCTTCTCGATAGGTCCTGCTCCGGAGACCGTTCCAGAGTACCTGTCTGAGGAGCAGTGCCTTCCTTGTTGTTCTACCAGGCAAGCAACCCCCCCCCCCTTGTTCATTCCGATACAATCCCACTCTCTTGCTCCTGCTCTCTTTTATTGCATTAGGACAACAACGATTCAACTGCTACTTTATGCTGCGGTAGTTGAACCCTTTCCTCTGCATGACCTGTCATTGCCATAGTAAATAGTTGAAACCCACTAGCATGTGTAGGGGTTGATTGAGCCATGTTGTGTTCTTGCCATGCCATGCCTGCTATTGCTTAGAGTTGTGTCGGGTCTGATTCATCGGGAATGAATTGGAGTGTTATGATATGTTCTGGTGCTGAGAGTTAAACGTGTGAACACGATTTGGTAAAGGTAGCGGTGAGAGGCCATGTAGGAGTACATGGTGGGTTGTCTCATTGGGACCGTCCTTAAGAACTGAGTTCTGTGTAAGTTGTCCAATGACTAGCTACTACCACACATTGGGCTCCGGGCGCTCCAAGCTCTCTCGACTTATTAACCGCCTTGAGCTCTGTCCAGGAGTTGCAAATAGTTTCTGGTGTTTGTAGGTGGTGCTATTTTTCTACCAAGTGGCACCCGGCAGGGTGGACTTGGGACAGACTAGGCACATGTGGCCCGGTGTACCGAGTGGCACCCGGATGGTGGGCTCGGGAACCCTGTACACATCGTTTGGGGCCGTGAGCGAAACCTCGGCCGGATCTCCTTGCGGATGGAACCCGAATAGGCGATAAACCTGGACTAGAGTCTTGCGTGGTTAGTCAGGTCGTGGCCGACACCCTCGCCAGGCTTCCGCTTGAAGGTTGCCGAGATACATGACGTGTACATGGCGGTAAGTGACGAGAGCGTGTGTGAAGAAGTACACCCCTGCAGGGTTATCATGATCTATTCGAATAGCCGTGTACTCGGTTATGGACTTCTTGGATGCTTACGTGGTACATAGACAACTTAAAGTGGATACTCTAAAATGCTCAAGAAAAGTGTGAGTGCTATGGATGGCCTTCTCGTAGGAAGACGAGGATGAATCCTTAGTGGTGTATTGATGTGGTGATTAGTGGACTCGTGTGCACTACCTCATCTCAAAGAAGTTTCTCGTTGTCGTAGAACAGGATAGCCACTGAGTCAAAGCTGGCTTGCTGCAACTAAACCCCACATTACCTTCTTGATACTAATGCATATATGATAGGATCTGATGTAAGTCTTGCTGAGTACCTTTGTACTCACGTTTGCTTTATTTATGTTTTGCAGATGAGACATCTGTCTTACTAGTAGTTCCGCTTGGACTTCGATGGGTAGCTTGTTACCTCAGCTACGATCTTGTACCCTTGGGAGGGTCTTGTAGATAGTCAGGCTTTCCAGCTCTTTTCTTTTGTAGTTGTCTGTACTCAGACATGTAATGCTTCCGTTGCTTGTATGCTCTGAATGATGGGTCATGTGACCCCTCCTTGTATTCATGCTATGTGGCTCTTCTGAGCCTTTATCTATATGAGTTTGCGTTATGTTGTGATGCCATGTTGTACAGCACATACTTGCATGTTATGCGTATGTGTGGCGTGTATTGCTATGTGTGGGATCCGACAATCTGGTTGTTTATCCTTGGCAGCCTATCATATGGGGAAATGTAGTCTAGTGTTTTCTGAGCGATAGTAGTCCGCTACAGCCCGGTCCACCGGAGTCCTGCTAGCCCAGCACTACTGCTCGGAACACTTGACTGGCCGGCATGTGTTTCACTTCGTTCCTGTGTCTGTCCCTTCGGGGAAATGTCATGCGGTGACGACCGGAGTCCTGCCTAGCCTGCTACAGCCCGGGTTCCCCGGAGTCTTGTTAGCCCGGTGCTACAACCCGGATTCACACGCTGCTGACCAACACGCTCGATGTGAATCATGTATGCCTGTTCCCATAGATTAGGGCCGCTTTGGGTTCACGACTAGCCATGTCGGCCCGGGTTCTCTGTGATATGGATGCTAGTGACACAATCATATACGCGAGCCAAAAGACGCAAACGGTCCCGGGCCATGGTAAGGCGACACCCGTGGGGATACCGTGCGTGAGGCCGCAAAGTGATATGAGGTGTTACATGCTAGATTGGTGTGACTTAGAATCGGGGTCCCGACAGCCTTGGTATCAGAGCCTCACTGCCTGTAGGATTTCCAAGCCAACCTGGTCGAAGTTGTGTCTAGAAATTCTTTAGTTATGTAAGGGAATTGATTGTGGAAGGGAACGTAAGGCTCTTTTTACTCCTTATACCTCATGCCTTCTGATCTGAGTCATCCTATCTTTCCTACGGGGTTAAGGAACTAGGCTTCCTCTTCTGTCTATCAGGATCACGTGTTACTACTCCGTAGTCTCCATAGGATTGGCTGATCAGAGTCATATCCCAGTTCGAGTACCTCTGGTGTAGTCTGTTTAGTAACATCTCAGAACCTAGAGTAATGATGTTGAGCATGGTGCTACCCCATCTTTTGTAGAATATCTCATTTTGAGCAGTTTACTGCCGTTATGCTGCCGGATTTATCCTAGGAGTTCAAGAGATAGTATTTTTCTCGTACTATAATCTACATCCTCATGATGATGCTGAATCCATCCTTGTTTCCTTGGTTGGCTCTTCAGGATGTTGCCAGTTAACCGAAGTTCTGTTGCTCATATCTGGAACCACGGAGATGGTAGGGATGAGGATCCTCCTGACCAGTCTTCATTGGCAGAGATCATGTTAGAGATGGAGAAGAACAAGCGAGAGTCTAACCGCTTGCTAGCACGTATTGAGGAGAACACCTCCCGCCAGCACAAAGAGATTGTGTCCAGCCATGACTTCATCGGTCTGAAACCACCCACCTTCCATCATTCCATTGAACCACTCGATGCAGATGACTGGCTCCATAGTATCACATACAAGATGCGTTCTGCGAACGTAGCTGAAAGTGACAAGGTCACCTATGCTGCTTATCACCTGGAAGGTCCTGCTAGTAATTGGTGGCAGAACTATGAGGCTATGCTTCCAGCTGGCCAGATAATCACCTAGAGAGATTTCACTGAGGCTTTCCGCGAGCATCACATTCCTCAGGCTCTCGTTGATCGCAAGAGAGAAGAGTTTTGTAGTTTCACCCAGAGTAAGATGGCTGTTGATGCCTACAGTAGAGAATTTGAGAACCTCGCCCGCTATGCTACAGAAGAAGTGTCCACAGACGCCAAGAAGCAGGCTAGGTTCCGGAAGGGTCTCAACCCCAAGTTGCGTCGTGATCTCCACCTGCACCATTGCAATACATTCCAGGCTCTTGTGAACAAGGCCATTAATGCAGACACAGCTCAGCTCACCTACGAGGAGTCTTGTAAACACACCCGTGATTTGGTTTCTTCCTCTGGCTCTACCTTGCAGAAGCGCCGGTTTTGGGTTCCGAACTCCGCTCTTCCACCCGGTTACTTACCGAGGCCCTCTTATGTGGCACCTCACCCAGTTCAGTTACATGCTCCACCCAGGCCTATTGGTAGACTGCTTGTCAAAGCGGGTCCACGCCCTACCTCAGGAACTTGCTTCATATGCGGAGAGCCAGGACACTATGCACGTGACTGCTCTCAAACCAGCTATGCCCCACCCCAGCCTGAGAAGTCTGTTGGCCGTGATAAGCCATCACGCAAGATGATTAGTGTCAAGTCAGCTCCCACTGAACGTGGATGTGTGCATCACGTCTCAGCTAAAGACACTCGTGATGATCCGGATGTCGTTCTTGGTACCCTCCTTGTCAATTGCCATCCAGCTTCGGTTTTGTTCGATACCGGAGCATCTCACTCCTTCATCTCTGAAGGCTATGCTCGTTTGCACGACATGTCATTTTGTGATATGCCAACTCCACTTGAAATCCAAACTCCAGGGTCTAGATGGCAAACTACCAGAATAAGCCATGGTAATGAAATCCTTGTTGACAGACTTGTATTCCTTGCATAACTTATAGCCCTTAGGTCTACAGACATTAACATCATCTTGGGTATGGACTGGATGAAAGCTCATCATGCCAAGATTGATTGTTACACAAGGTCTGTTCAGCTTACACACCCATCTGGCAAGATAGTCACCGTCTCCACTAGAGTTGCAAAGCGTCAACTCTATTCTCTTAATGCCAATCCTCTTCCAGACCTTGAAGATATCCTGGTAGTACGTGACTTTCCGGATGTCTTTCCAGAGGAACTGCCAGGTATTCCACCTGACAGAGATGTAGAATTTGTCATAGATCTTATCCCAGGAACCGCTCCAATCTCTAGGAGACCTTACAAGATGGCACCCTTAGAACTAGCTGAGCTTAAGAAACAACTCGATGAATCCTTGCAAAAGGGTTTCATCCGTCCCAGTTCTTCTCCCTGGGCTTGCCCCGTTCTCTTCGTCAAGAAGAAGGATGGTACGGACCGATGGTTGTAGATTATCGTCCCGTTAATTTGGTCACGATAAAGAACAAGTATCCACTCCCCAGGATCAACGACCCGTACGATCAGCTCGCTGGATCCTCAGTCTTTTCCAAGATGGATTTGAGGTTAGGCTACCACCAAATCAAGATCAGGAATGGGGACATTCCTAAGACGGCTTTTGTCACTCGTTATGGTCAGTACGAGTACACCGTCATGTCCTTTGGTCTAACCAATGCTCCAGCTACTTTCTCTCGCTTGATGAACTCGATCTTCATGGAGTACCTAGACAAGTTTGTCGTGGTTTACCTCGATGATATCCTTATTTACTCAAAGAATGAGGAAGAGCATGCCGATCATCTTAGACTTGTGCTAGAAAAACTCAGAGAGCACCGCCTTTATGCCAAGTTCTCCAAGTGCGAATTTTGGTTGCCAGAAGTGACCTATCTCGGCCACGTAATCTCTAGTAAGGGCATTGCTGTCAATCCCGAAAGAGTTCAAGCCGTTCTTGATTGGACTCCGCCTGAAACAGTTAAGCAAGTTAGGAGTTTCCTTGGTCTAGCCAGTTATTGTCGCTGCTTCGTTGAGAACTTCTCCAAAGTGGCCAAACCTCTCACGGAACTTCTCAAGAAAGATAAAAAGTTTGAGTGGTCCCCACAGTGTGAACACAGTTTTCAGGAACTGAAAAGACGTCTTACTTCTGCTCCCATACTTGTGCCATCGGACTTCACTAAAGACTTTGTTATCTACTGCGACGCCTCACGGCAGGGACTAGGTTGCATTCTTATGCAAGATCGCCATGTGATTGCCTATGCATCTCGACAGTTGCATCCACATGTGGAGAATTATCCTACCCATGATCTAGAGCTTGCAGCCGTAGTCTATGCACTTAAGACCTGGCGACATTACCTTCTTGGTAAACGTTGCGAGATTTACACCGATCACCAGAGTCTCAAGTATATCTTCACCCAACCAGATTTGAACCTTAGGCAAAGACGTTGGTTGGAGTTGATCTCAGATTACGACTTAGGGATTACCTACACCCCAGGCAAGGGGAATGTTATGGCTGATGCGCTAAGTCATAAGTCCTATTGCAACAATCTCATGTTGCAGCAGGGCCAACCACTTCTCCATGAGGAATTATGCAAACTTAACCTCCACCTTGCTCCTCACGGATTCCTTTCTACCTTGGTGGCGAAACCTACTCTCGTGGAACAGATCATCTCTGCTCAGAAGCAGGATACGGGAATTTCCCGGATCAAGAGAAACATTAACAAGGGAGTTGGTGGTACTTTTTCTATAGATGGTCGCGGTGTTGTTTTCTTTGAGAGTCGCTTGGTGGTTCCCAAGAATCAACATCTTCGACAATTAATCCTTAAGGAGGCGCATGAATCTCCTCTCACGATTCATCCCGATAGTACTAAGATGTATCAGGACCTACGCCAGAGGTTCTGGTGGACTAGGATGAAGAGGGAAATTGCTCAGTTTATTGCTAACTGTGACGTTTGTCGTCGCGTTAAGGCAGAGCATCAAAGACCTGCTGGCACCCTTCAACCTTTAGCTATTCCTGAGTGGAAATGGGATAAAGTTGGCATGGACTTCATCACCGGCTTTCCCAGGACCAAGAAAGGGAATAATGCTATCTTCGTAGTCATTGATCGTCTTTCCAAAGTGGCTCACTTCCTACCTGTTCGAGAGAGTATCACCGCTAGTCAGCTCGCTGACTTATATATTTCTCGAATAGTGTCACTTCATGGTGTTCCACTAGAGATCAATTCAGACCGTGGTAGTCTTTTCACTTCTCATTTCTGGGAGAGTTTCCAAACTGCCATGGGCACCCATCTTTCTTTCAGTACCGCTTTCCACCCTCAATCAAGTGGTCAGGTGGAAAGGGTCAACCAGATTCTTGAAGACATGCTTAGAGCTTGTGTTATCTCATTCGGTATGGATTGGGAGAAGTGTCTTCCTTTTGCCGAGTTTGCTTATAACAACAGCTACCAATCCAGCCTCAAGAAAGCTCCTTTTGAGGTTCTGTATGGACGAAGATGTTGAACACCTTTGAACTGGTCAGAAACCGGTGAACGGCAATTCTTTGGACCGGATATGATCCAGGAAGCAGAAGAGCAAGTTCGCATCATTCGTGAGAATTTGAAAACATCCCAATCTCATCAAAAGAGCCAGTATGACCGTAGTCATAAGGAAGTGGCTTATGAAGTTGGCGATAAGGCTTATCTTCGGGTTACTCCTCTAAAGGGTACCCATCGATTTGGTATCAAGGGCAAGGTTGCTCCTCGTTACATTGGTCCCTTTCTCATTCTCGCTAAACGAGGAGAGGTTGCCTACCAGTTGGAACTACCACCACATCTTTCTCGAGTTCATGATGTCTTCCATGTCTCTCAACTCAGGCGTTGCTTCTCGGATCCCATCCGCGAAGTGGACCACGAAACGCTTGATCTCCAAGATAACCTCACCTATCGAGAGTACCCTGTATGCATCCTTGATCAAGCGGAGTGTGTCACCCGACGTCATAACATCAAGTTCCTCAAGGTTCAGTGGTCTCATCATTCTGAGAGAGAAGCCACTTGGGAGCGTGAAGATCGTCTTCGACTTGAGTACCCCGCTTTCTTCCCGCCGACTCCTGAATCTCGGGACGAGATTTCTTCGAGTGGGGGAGAGTTGTCACATCCCTAGTTCTGGTATGACCTAGGCTAGCCCTTCATGCTTGCATCATGTTTAAACTCCATTTAAATTTGAAATGGGGATTTGTGAACCCTCAGAAATCATTTTTGAAAATGACCCAGATAAAAAGTGCTCCAAAAGGGTCCAAGAAAATGTTCATGTCTCTCTCTGAAAATATTGGTGAGAGGTAAAATTCAAACCAATATTTTTAGGAGCTCATAAATATTTATTTTGGCCATTTGGAATTAATGCATAATTATTTGTATTGGATTTATATTGTTATATATTCAAATATACTCCAATAATTCTGATTTTTAATGGGGGGCTTTGGAATAATCCAATTAGTTCCTACAATAAATTTCAGAACAATATAAAAATGATTTGGTATTTTTATCAAATCAAAACAAATGTCAGAAAATAGAAAACAAAAACAAAATAGAAAAAAAAGGGGGAGCAACTTAACTAGGCTTACCTGGCCGGTCCAGTGGACTGCCAGCCCACGAGGCCCAGGCGCCAGTCGCCCCTAACCTCCTGCCAGTAGGCAGGAGGGCGTGTGGCCATGGCACGCACACACGCGCTCGGCCAGCTCCTGCTTGCCGCTGCCGCTGGAGGCCGCTGTGAGCGCCACGCACCACCCCGACTCATTCACTCTATCCCCGTGCCCTCCCCTTTCCTCTGTCTCTCTCCCTCGCCCTCCCCCTCACGCGGCCGAGCGCTGCTGTCGCCGCCGTTTGCCATTGCCGCGGCCACTGCCTCCCCCTCGCCCTCTCTTCGAGTCCAGGAGCTCCGCCTCCTCCCTCTGAAGCTCTCCGCCGAGCCACGCAAGCCGGGACGCCCCGTGGAGCCGTCATCGCCGTCTTCTCCACCCCCGGCCGCCCAAGATCGCCGGCGCCCGTCCGTCGTCTTCGACTTGTCCCCGAGCCCGCTGACCATCCCGTCGCCTCCGCTGTGAGCTTCCGCGCCGAACCCCTCTCCTCCTCCTTGCGTTTGCGCCGTCTAGGCCTCAGTTCCGCCATGGCCGAAGCTCGCCTCCGCTCGAGCTTGTCGCCGGTGTTGCTCCGGCGACCCTTTTGCCATGCCAGTGCACCTAGCACTCTCGCCGCACCTCGTAGTGCCCCGCTAGCGCTTTAGTTGGCGCGTTTGCACGCTGCAACCGCGCCCCCAAACACAGCCAAACTCCGACGGCCGCCAACATGGTCGCCGACGTCGTTCTCGGCCACCCCAGCTCCGGCCGAGGGCACTGCTCGACGCGCCGTATCGCCAGCTCTTCGAAGAGCCTAATCACGCCTCGAACGGAGCCCTGTGGACGATTTCCGCGGCGCTCCGCCGTCTCGGGCCTCGCCGGCGGCTTAACGCCGGTGGGGTTTGACCCTTTGACCTCTCCGGCCGTCAGGTGGGCCCCGTGGGCCCAGTGATCAGCTTAAGGCTAATCACCATCTAACTAACCCTGACACTGACAGTGGGCCCTGGCCCCCCCTAATTAGTAATTAGGATTAATTAACCCTCCTGTTAACTAACCAGTCACTGACGTGTGGCCCCACACGTCAGGTTTGACTCAGTCAGCTCCGTTGACCGCTGACGCAGCGCTGACTTCAGGCTGACACAATAATGATTTCTAGAATTATAATAAATCAGGAAATTCCAGAATATATTCAAAACTTCAAAAATTCATAGAAATTCTACCGTAGCTCAGATTGAAATAATTTATATATGAAAAATTATCAGAAAAATTCAATCTATCCATCTGTACCGTTTTCATGCATGACAAACCAACCTATACATGTTGTATATGTGAAAACACACTTATGGCATATTTAAAAGCTTATTTTGGAGTTACATTTGAATCTTTAGTTCAAATGGACTTTAACCAAATGAATACTAGTTGCATTAGCCCAAACAGCATCACATCTTCATGCCATGTTCATGCATCATAATGTTGCATATGCTTGTGTTTGATTGCCGACACCGTTCCTTCTCGATAGGTCCTGCTCAGGAGACCGTTCCAGAGTACCTGTCTGAGGAGCAGTGCCTTGTTGTTCTACCAGGCAAGCAACCCCCCTTGTTCATTCCGATACAATCCCACTCTCTCACTCCTGCTCTCTTTTATTGCATTAGGACAACAACGATTCAACTGCTACTTTATGCTGCGGTAGTTGAACCCTTTCCTCTGCATGACCTGTCATTGCCACAGTAAATAGTTGAAACCCACTAGCATGTGTAGAGGTTGATTGAGCCATGTTGTGTTCTTGCCATGCCATGCCTGCTATTGCTTAGAGTTGTGTCAGGTCTGATTCATCGGGAATGAATTGGAGTGTTATGATATGTTCTGGTGCTGAGACTTAAACGTGTGAACACGATTTGGTAAAGGTAGCGGTGAGAGGCCATGTAGGAGTACATGGTGGGTTATCTCATTGGGACCGTCCTTAAGAACTGAGTTCTGTGTAAGTTGTCCAATGACTAGCTACTACCACACATTGGGCTCCGGGCGCTCCAAGCTCTCTCGACTTATTAACCGCCTTGAGCTCTGTCCAGGAGTTGCAAATAGTTTCTGGTGTTTGTAGGTAGTGCTATTTTTGTACCAAGTGGCACCCGGCAGGGTGGACTTGGGACAGACTAGGCACATGTAGCCCGGTGTACCGAGTGGCACCCGGATGGTGGGCTCGGGAACCCTGTACACATCGTTTGGGGCCGTGAGCGAAACCTCGGCCGGATCTCCTTGCGGATGGAACCCGAATAGGCGATAAACCTGGCCTAGAGTCTTGCGTGGTTAGTCAGGTCGTGGCCGACACCCTCGCCAGGCTTCCGCTTGAAGGTTGTCGAGATACATGACGTGTACATGGCGGTAAGTGGCGAGAGCGTGTGTGAAGAAGTACACCCCTGCAGGGTTATCATGATCTATTCGAATAACCGTGTCCTCGGTTATGGACTTCTTGGATGCTTACGTGGTACATAGACAACTTAAAGTGGATACTCTAAAATGCTCAAGACAAGTGTGAGTGCTATGGATGGCCTTCTCGTAGGAAGACGAGGATGAATCCTTAGTGGTGTATTGATGTGGTGATTAGTGGACTCGTGTGCGCTACCTCATCTCAAAGAAGTTTCTCGTTGTCGTAGAACAGGATAGCCACTGAGTCAAAGCTGGCTTGCTCCAACTAAACCCCACATTACCTTCTTGATACTAATGCATATATGATAGGATCTGATGTAAGTCTTGCTGAGTACCTTTGTACTCACGTTTGCTTTATTTATGTTTTGCAGACGAGACATCTGTCTTACTAGTAGTTCCGCTTGGACTTCGACGGGTAGCTTGTTACCTCAGCTACGATCTTGTACCCTTGGGAGGGTCTTGTAGATAGTCAGGCTTTCCAGCTCTTTTCTTTTGTAGTTGTCTGTACTCAGACATGTAATGCTTCCGTTGCTTGTATGCTCTAAATGATGGGTCATGTGACCCCTGCTTGTATTCATGCTATGTGGCTCTTCTGAGCCTTTATCTATATGAGTTTGCATTATGTTGTGATGCCATGTTGTACAGCACATACTTGCATGTTATGCGTACGTGTGGCGTGTATTGCTATGTGTGGGATCCGACAATCTGGTTGTTTATCCTTGGCAGCCTATCATATGGGGAAATGTAGTCTAGTGTTTTCTGAGCGATAGTAGTCCGCTACAGCCCGGTCCACCGGAGTCCTGCTAGCCCAGCACTACTGCTCGGAACACTTGACTGGACGGCATGTGTTTCACTTCGTTCCTGTGTCTGTCCCTTCGGGGAAATGTCACGCGGTGACGACCGGAGTCCTGCCTAGCCTGCTACAGCCCGGGTTCCCCGGAGTCCTGTTAGCCCGGTGCTACAGCCCGGATTCACACACTGCTGACCGACACGCTCGATGTGAATCATGTATGCCTGTTCCCATAGGTTAGGGCCGCTTTGGGTTCACGACTAGCCATGTCGGCTCGGGTTCTCTGTCATATGGATGCTAGCGACACAATCATATACGCGAGCCAAAAGACGCAAACGGTCCCGGGCCATGGTAAGGCGACACCCGTGGGGATACCGTGCGTGAGGCCGCAAAGTGATATGAGGTGTTACATGCTAGATTGGTGTGACTTAGAATCGGGGTCCCGGCACTAAATTACTCACTTTTGCCGATGTGTGGGCCAGCCAGCACCTGGGTCCACCAGCCATGCACTAAATTACTCCGTAGTAGAGTGACGGTAGACTACCCCGATCGAACTGCCGCAGTAATGCCCAATGAGCCGTCAAATCACAAAACCCCCTCCTTTCTAGCAGTAAGTTGGATGGACGAAGCAACCATCATTTCACTCTTCTCTCTCACCTTCCTCTCTTGAAGAAAACCCCCACTCGCTTCGCTTCTCCCTCATCTCATTCCTCCTTTCACTCTTCTCTCTCAGCTTCCTCTCTTGGATGGACGCCGGAGCACCGGCCGACGTGATGTCTATGGCTCTAGCCAGAATCGTCGAGGCTCATGGTACGAAGAAGCGCAAGCACCCCGCCGAGACTACCGCAGACAAGCTCAAAGCCATCGCCCTGTCCAAGCCCCCCTCTCCGCGATCCCTCATTAAGCAAGTCCAGGTAATGTCTCTTGTTGACGATATTTTTCTCGATCTTGATCATGTTTTTTCATCTAACATATAGTACTAGTACTGGTAGTACAACTTTCTAGGTGATCTTGCATGTGATTTTAGTGTGCCAAATGACGGTTCTAAATTCCACTTTTGACCAAAACATGCGAGAGGTTGACACTGATTTCTTATAGACTACTTTCAACTAATACCTCTGTCCCAAATTTCTTGTCTTAGATTTGTCTAGATACGGATGTATCTAATACTAAAATGTGACTTGATACATCCGTATCTAGACAAATCTAAGACAAGTATTTTGGGACGGAGGGTGTCGGTGTCAAAACCGGCGGATCTCGGGTAGGGGGTCCCGAACTGTGCGTCTAGGCGGATGGTAACAGGAGACAAGGGACACGATGTTTTTACCCAGGTTCGGGCCCTCTCGATGGAGGTAAAACCCTACGTCCTGATTGATTAATATTGATGATATGGGTAGTACAAGAGTAGATCTACCACGAGATCAGAGAGGCTAAACCCTAGAAGCTAGCCTATGGTATGATTGTATGTTCGTCCTATGGACTAAAACCCTCCGGTTTATATAGACACCGGAGAGGGCTAGGGTTACACAGAGTCACTTACAATGGTAGGAGATCTAATATCTGTATCGCCAAGCTTGCCTTCGATGCCAAGGAAAGTCCCTTCCGGACACGGGACGAAGTCTTCAATCTTGTATCTTCATAGCCAGGAGTCCGGCCGAAGGTATAGTCCGGCTATCCGGACACCCCCTAATCCAGGACTCCCTTAGTAGCCCCCGAACCAGGCTTCAATGACGACGAGTCCGGTGCACAGATTGTCTTCGGCATTGCAAGGCGGGTTCTCCTCCAAATTCCGTGTCCCTGTTGAATAATGTCCGGTTTCTTGTAAATGTAGCGCTCCTTGGCTTCTACGCCCAATAATGACCATCTTCCATGCGTCAAACGAATACGAAAAGTTAGGGTGTTTTTATATTTACACCCCTAGCCTCGTGAATGAGCCGCCTATTTAAGGGGACGAGGATTTAGATCCAAACCACACCTTCTCCCCTCCGCGAGTATTCATCAGAGCGTATCCGACAGAGGTCCATCCTATCATGGCCGGCCCCGCAGCTCCTCCTCTCGCCCTTCCAGCCCTCAGCCCGGAGATTGGGAGAGATGCTCCATCCTGCACAACGAGCTAGTGACGCTCCAGACCAAGGGATTTCTCCCCCTGGCCTATATGATCCCGGTTCGAGCCGGACTTACCACCTATAATGGTGGAGAGCAAGCGGATAGCGCCCCCAATCCCTCCAAAGGAGAGCGGGTATGCCTTGTCCCTTACTTAATAAGAGGGCTCGGATTTCCAATTCATCCGTTTCTCCGGGGGCTCCTGGAGTTCTATGACCTCCAGCTGCACAACCTCACGCCTGCCTCCATATTGCACATCACGGGCTTCGTAGCCCTTTGCGAGCTGTTTTTGGGCTGCGAGGCTCATTTCGTGTTGTGGAAAAGGCTATTCTGCCTTGTGCCCCGTTCTCAGAAGGGGTTAATATATCAAGTGGGCGGAGCCGAAGTGTGGCGCATCACCGGGACCGGATATCTATCTGGAACCCCAAAGAAGGCGTCCGAGGACTAGCCTTTGGAATGGTTTTATATAGAGGACGTCCCGCTGCCGGATCCTGTCCGGATTGGCCTCCCTGAGTTCGATAGTGCTCCCCTAAAGAAGCGCCTAAGCTTTCGTCCACGGAGCTCTCAGAGGGAAAGCGACAAGGACGTTCTTTACCTGATGGGCCGGATAAGATTGTTAGCTCATTCCGGACTGACCGTGATCAGGGTCATGGCCGCATGCATCATGCGAGGGGTGCGGCCGCTCCAGTATAGAAGCCACCCCATGTGGGACTTCAACGGGGAGGACGACGCCACCCGCCACGGCCGTAAGGGGCCGGATTCGGCTGCCGCTCTAATAAAGATCTTGTCCGCTTTGTACAAGGGAGAAGAGGTGTCATTTCTCCCCATCAACCCACAGGGTGGATTTTCTATGTACAATCCCCCAAGTTGGGTAAGTGGATACTTTTACTTGCCCGTCCGTTTTATATTCCCATCGTTAAATATTCAGTCTAACGACTTCAACGCAGGAACTGCGCCAGGCTGTTAAAGAAATAAACAGCCCTCCTCCACAACCCGAGGATCCGGGACGGTCCCTCGACCCGGCCTGTCAAGAGGATCCGGACTTATCTATGGAGCTGATTGATGGGGTGTTTCATCAACTGAGCAAGGACAACGCCTTGGTGGCCATTACGGCCGATTACCCAGGGCTACTCCCAGCCTCATAGGTAACTGAGACCGAAGTCCCAGCACTTTGAAAAGGGATCTATCCTCGCGTGTTTTCAATTGTCATATGACAACCGTGTTTTGCGGGGGAGGTCCTTGAGACGGGAGGCCGAGCCTACGGCGACTAGCCAATGAGGGGCGGCAAGGCCCCGCGGGCTGAAAAGAAGTGTAGTCCGGACTGAGACGCCGGCGCAAAGGTATAGCGCGCCATCTTATTCCCAGGTGTTATTCCTTCAAGGAATATTAGTGCTTGTGCTCTCTTTAGGACGAAGAGACCTCGCCGGACTATATCCGGAGAGGTTGCCAATCGCGCCTCCACCAGCCAAGCTCCAAAGCCTGGTCCGGAAGCGAAGTCGAACACAAGGCGCGCACCGGACGCTCCTCCAACATAGGATGCAGACAGGCTGTCTGCCACCAATTCCGAGGTGGAGAGTGCCATGAACCACAAGCGTCGCCGGACAGTTCTTCGCGACGCTTGTTTCTCCCAAGAGGCATTGGATGCCTTCAATTCGGGAGATGCGTACCTTCGTGCCACTCAAAATGGTCTAGCCAGAGCCACGGAGCAGTATGTAAAAGACATACGGGTAAGAAAATTTTGGTAATTATATATATACCAGTAGCCCCCGAGACTTGAAACAGTTAGAATAACTGATTTAAGGATCATTTGTTATGCAGGTTCTTATAGAAAAGAATACCCTACTGTCCCAGGAGCTGGAAGAGTGCAAAGCCCAACTTGAGGCTGCACTAGCCGCGGCAGGGGAGCCCAAGGAGACCCCCTCTGGTAATATACACTTCGAAAGATAAGTATTTTGCAAAGTGCGGCGTGGGTGCAAATCTGACAAATGAAATTGCAGATGGCGCCGGATTAAATCCGGAAAAGCAACAACTCCTACGCCAGCTGAAGGCTGGTGAGAGTGTGCTGACAAAGGTGAGGCGGGAGAAGAATGATCTCCAAGATGCCAACACCAAGCTGGGCGTTGAAATGAAGGATGTCCGTGCCCAACTGTTAGACTCCGTTAAGGAGAATCAGCGGCTTCGACGCGGCATATTTAGTAAGTGCTTAAACGAACTTTGAAAAAAGAGTTCGGCGAGGAAGTCGACTAACAGAGTGATGTCTGTAGGTATGCTAACAGGTCGTCCTGCAGAGGAAATGCCCGGTTCTACGGGTGACCTTCTTCCCAAGCTCTCACAACTGCGCGAGCGAGTTCGGCAGGTGATGCAAGGCGTCGCCCAGGCCTTCTGGCCAACCGTCTCCATGCCCGAAGGCCTTGGAGAGCTTGTAGAGAAGCTGAAGGGAGCGCGGTGGTGCTTCCGATTGTGGAAGATGTCGTCTTGCCGTCAAGGCGCCAGGGAGGCCTGGGCCATGGTGAAGATGCGGTACACGAAGGCTGACCCAAACCACATGGCTGAGGTCGGACCCGTGGGGCCCGATGGGAAGGAGATCCCTGTGAGCTTAGTATATGGTCAAGTAGAATTGGCCGCAAAGTATTCCCAACAGGACTGTAAGCTAGACAGCCTGTTAGATGGTATTGAAGAGGAATACAATCAGTCAGATTGACTATGTAATTTTAATTGACATGTGTAATGCCTTCTAGCCGGATTGTAGATCGTTTGTCATGGCCGACCTTTTCGCTTCAACCTCGGGACCTGACGGTCTGGAGTGTGTCTGAATACCCTCACGGTTGTATAAGAACCGGGGTATGCATGGAGACCAGGCATAGGGGTCAATAGTGCTTGAACAGACAAGTGCCCAACTAGTTATGTTATATTACATGGTTAGTAAGAAACATCTTCCAGGGAGAATAGTTCCGTTAGGGGTTCCTTTCCCTGGGAGGCGTGCCCTAAAGTGCATGTCCATTCTGCGAAAAGAGACGCAGGAAAAACATCTGGGAGCGTATAGATAAATAAGTGAAAAAAAGATCATCTTTAGTTCACCGACCGAATATTCCCTTAAGAACGCTATCTTTCGGCTTCACCCAGTCTGAGGTACACATCGGGCTAACCCGGCAGTAACAATCGCAGAGGTGCTCCCTTCACCACCTAGCCGAACAATCGGGAACGTAGGGGTAAGCATAGGAGCCAGGCAACCCAGCTTGGCCAAAACTTAGGTCATATCGATGCATATAATGGTGAATAAAAGGTACATGCGGAAGTGTGACACATGTGTTGGGCATGAAGCCCGTATAAATAATCTTCTGTTTAAAGAAGCCCCTAGGTTTAATGAGCGTGGATAACGCGTCACTTTATGAGCCTTTAAAGGCAATAAGAGAGAGAGATAGGAGAAGGAGATAAATGTAAGACAAAAAGTATATAAAAAATGAACAGAGGAAGGAGACGAACACAGAGTCCGGCGCTAGGCATAGAATCTTTGGAGACGGGCTGTGTTCCATGGGTTCGGCTCGAGTCGGTTATCCGATGCATCTCGCAGGCAGTACGCTCCACCAGTCAGGACTTGGTCAATTATGAAGGGACCTTCCCACTTGGGCTTGAGTTTGTCCTTTTTCTTGTCCGACAGGCGTAGAACTAATTCACCAACATTGTAATTTTTGGCCCGTACTTCTCTGCTTTGGTATCTTCGAGCCTGCTGTTGATAGAATGCGGAACGGGCTTTTGCCATGTCACGCTCTTCCTCCAAGGCGTCCAAACTGTCCTACCGATCGAGCTCAGCGTCTCTTTCTTCGTACATGCGCACTCAAGGTGAGTCATGAATTATGTTGCAGGGCAAAACTGCCTCTGCGCCGTACACCATGAAGAAAGGTGTGTATCCGGTTGTGCGATTCGGTGTGGTCCGCAGCCCCCAGAGTACGGAGTCGAGCTCCTCTACCTAGTGCATATTAGATTCCTTAAGGGACCACACTAATCTAGGTTTGATGTCGCTCATGATAAGACCATTTGCACGTTCGACCTGGCCGTTAGTTTGTGGGTGATAGACGGAAGCATAATCGATCTTGATGCCCATGTTTTTGCACCAGAGTTTTACCTCGTCGGCCGTAAGGTTCGTGCCGTTATCAGTGATGATGCTGTGGGGGATGCCGTAACGGTGTACAACCCCGGATATAAAGTCTATCACCGGTCCGGATTCGGCCGTCTTAACAGGCTTGGCTTCTATCCATTTGGTGAACTTATCCACCATGACCAGTAAGTATTTTTTCTTGTGGGTTCCACCTTTAAGGGGTCAACCATGTCAAGCCCCTAGACCGCGAAGGGCCAAGTGATGGGGATATTTTGGAGGGCGGTGGGTGGCATATGGCTTTGGTTTGCAAAAAGCTGGCAACCGACGCATCGTTGGACTAAGTCCTGGGCGTCTGCCCGGGCCGTCGGCCAATAAAAGCCTGTACGGAAGGCCTTGCTTACAAGGGACCGAGCTGCAGCGTGATGACCGCCGAGTCCGGCATGAATTTCAGCCAGGAGGTTCCGCCCTTCCTCTTCGGAGATGCACCTTTGAAGGACTCCGGTAGTGCTTTTCTTATAAAGCTCTCCCTCATGGACTTTATAGGCTTTAGATCGCCGCACTATGCAGCGTGCCTCATTTTGGTCCTCGGGGAGTTCCTGCCTAGTAAGGTAGGCGAGGAATTGTTCTGTCCATGGGGCGATGACGGCCATTATTACGTGGGCTAAAGGTGTTATTTCATTGGCAGAGCCTCCAATTATGTTAGGGTGTTCGGTGTCGGGCAGTGCGGTTGGGTCCGGGCTGTTATTGCCGGGTTCCCCTTCCCATACTATGGATGGCTTCAACGGCCTTTCCAAGAAGATGTTGGGGGAGACTACATCGCGTTTTGCGCTGATGCGTGCCAGGACATCTACCGCCTGATTATTTTCCCAGGCTATATAGTGAAATTCGAGCCCTTCGAACCGAGCTGACATTTTTAGGACGGCGTTGCGATAAGCTGCCATTTTTGGATCCTTGGCATCAAAGTCTCCATTTATTTGGGATATTGCAAGGTTCGAGTCCCCGCGCACGTCTAGGCGTTGAATGCCCATGGATACTGCCATCCGGAGACCATGTAAAAGGGCCTCATATTCGGCCGCATTTTTGGAGTCTGTGTACATTATCTAGAGTACGTATTGAACTGTGTCTCCTGTGGGGGACGTCAAAACGACGCCAGCCCCTGGACTGACCAACATTCTGGAGCCATCGAAGTGCATGACCCAGTTTGAATATGTGCCGTACTCTTTAGGGAGTTCGGCCTCCATCCATTCTGCAACGAAGTCGGCCAAAACTTGTGACTTGATAGCTCGCCGTGGCTCGTAAGTTATGTCGAACGGGAGGAGCTCAATGGCCCATTTTGCAATTCGGCCCATCGCGTCACGGTTGTTTATAATATCGTTAAGTGGCACTTCCGAGGCTACTATTATTGAACACTCTTGAAAGTAGTGTCGCAGCTTCCAGGGTGCCATAAATACCGCGTACGCAATCTTTTGATAATGTGGGTACCGTGACATGCACGGAGTAAGGACAGTGGACACATAGTAGACCAGCTTTTGAAGGGGGAATTTGTGTCCGTCCGTTTCTCGTTCGACGACGAGCACTGCGCTTACGACCTGATGGGTTGCTGCAATGTATAATAGCATTGGTTCGCCAATGTTTGGCGTGGCCAGGACTGGGTTTGTTTCCAAGATGGCTTTTATTTCGTCGAGTCCGGCCGTGGCTGCATCCGCCCACTTGAAGTGTTCGGTGCGCCGAAGGAGGCGGTAAAGGGTTAGGGCCTTTTCTCCCAAGAGGGAGATAAAGCGGTTTGAGCCGCCACGCATCCGGTTAATTTTTGTATTTGTTTGAGGTCCTTTGGGATATCCAATTGTGATAGAGCTCCGATCTTGGCTGGATTTGCTTCAATTCCTCTACCGATACAATGAAGCCCAAGAGCTTTCCGGCTGGAACGCTGAAAACACATTTTCCCGGGTTGAGCTTGATGTCGTATGTTCGGAGGTTATCGAATGTTAGCCTCAAGTCGTCTACTAGATATTCGACATGTCTTGTTTTAATGACCACATCATCTACGTATGCCTCCACTGTTTTGCCGATCTGGTTTGCCAGACATGTCTGAATTATGCGCTGATATGTTGCACCGGCGTTTTGAGCCCAGAGGGCATTGTGTTGAAGCAGAATGGGCCGTATGGTGTGATGAATGCCGCTGCGGCTTGGTCTGACTCTGCCATCTTTATTTGATGGTAGCCAGAGTATGCATCGAGGAAACACAACGAACCGTGTCCTACGGTAGTGTCGATAATTTGATCGATGCGGGGGAGAGGGAAGGGATCCTTTGGGCAAGCCTTGTTAAGGTCTTTAAAATCAACGCACAGGCGCCAGGATTTGTCCTTATTTGGTACCATCACCAGGTTTGCTAGCCAGTCCGGGTGTTTTATATCTTGGATGAATCCGACCTCCAATAGCTTGGCTAGTTCCTCTCCCATGGCCTGTCTCTTAGGTTCGGAAAAACGCGGAAGAGCCTGTTTGACTGGCTTGAATCCTTTTAGGATATTTAAGCTGTGTTCGGCCAGCCTGCGTGGGATTCCTGGCATGTCTAAAGGGTGCCAGGCGAAAATGTCCCAGTTCTCTCGTAGGAACTCTCGCAGTGCGGCGTCTACATTAGGGTTTAACTGTGCCCTAATGGAAGCTGATTTATTGGGGTCCGTTGGATGGACCTGGAATTTGACTATTCCGTCCACCGGTTTAACGGAGGTGGATTTGGATCTTTTGTCGAGTATCACATCGTCCCTATTCACCATGGAGTGCAGCGCAGTCAGTTCCTCAGCCGCTAGGGCTTCGGATAGCGCCTCGAGGGCCAGTGTGGCTGTCTTTTTTCGGCGCGTAGTGCTATGTGCGGATCACTAGCGAGAGTGATGATTCCGTTAGGCCCGGGCATCTTGAGCTTCATGTACCCGTAATGGGGTATTGCTTGGAAGATTGTAAACGCTTCCCGCCCTAGCAGAGTGTGATATCCGCTACTGAACGGGGCCACTTGGAACGTGTCCTCTTCGGACCTGTAATTATCTGGCGTGCCGAACACCACATCTAGTGTGATTTTTCCTGTACAGCGCGCTTCCCGACTGGGGATTATTCCTCTAAAGGTTGTGCTACTTCGCTCAATGCGGTTCCAGTCTATTTCCATTTTTTGAAGGGATTCCTCATAAATGAGGTTCAATCCGCTGCCGCCCTCCATGAGTACCTTGGTAAGACGAAAGCCGTCCACTATTGGACTGAGGACCAATGCGGCTGGTGCTCGGGCTGTTCGGAATTTAGGTTCATCACTGGCGTTAAAAGTAATAGCCGTGTCACTCCATGGGTTTATTGTTGCTACTTGGTAGACTTCGGCAAGGCTGCAGAGTGTCCTTTTTCGCATATTATTTGATGCGAAAGTCTCGAAGACTGTTAATACCGTACTAGTGTCTCTGGGGTGGCTTTTTGTGGCTTCTAGAATTAGAAGATCTTCGCCAATTTTCGCCAACTGATGGAGTATCCAACATACTCTAAGGCTGTGAGTTGGTGTGGCGCCCTCTAAGCCATCCTTCCAGTACGATTCCATTCCCTGCAGAGGGCTTTTTCTTTTTGGTATTGAACCCGGGTGAATGGCGATGATGCACCCTTTTATTTCGGACTGGGTTTGTATTCAGGGCCGGATTGTCCCAAAAATTTATTTTGGTTTTCCAGGCGCTTTCCATCACACAATACTTTCGTACTATGGACGCCAAGTCAGCGAAACGTGTAATATCATGGCGACTTCTGGCGTTGAGGATTCCCTTGTCCGTGCAATTATTGCAGAAGAATGAAATTGCGTCTTCCTCGCGGCAGTCCTTTCTCCTGTTCATAACCAGGAGGAATCTGGCCCAGTAATGATGTACTGTTTCTTCGGGCTCTTGCCTAATTTGGGATAGATCGCTTATGTACGGGTGGGTGGAATCCAATCTGAAACCTCACCCAATCTGAGACCCAGGGGCCAAGGAGTTTCCGAACTCGGAAGTTTGGATTCTTGGATGCTGTCCAATGAATCTAGCCCGTCCCCTGACTTTAAGCTCAGGTCTTGAGTGATGTCCTCCCCTCCGCGGGTATCCGGCTTGGAGGGATCGGGAATCCGGACATAGCTAGTCCTTAAGATAGATGAAGGGTCGCCGCACTGTCCCTCTACCACGGCAACGTGATGGGTGACCTGGGGGGAGTTAATCTCTCTCAGATTGGGTTTAGGCCCAATCTGGTCGTAATCCGTAGCGACTCCCAGGGCGGCGATGTGATCCAAGAGCCCGTTTAGGGAAGAGAGCTCCATTGGATCTAGCTGCTCGGCGAATTCCAAGCTAACGTGAAGATTGCTTTCGTTGACCCGAGAGGTCATCATCGGCGCAGCAGCCGAACAGGCGGTCATAAGGAAACCACCTAGCCGGAGAGGTTGGCCGACAGCCAAAGCTCCCTTAGCAACGGTGCCGTCTTTAAAGACAGGATGAGGCATCCTTCCTGATGGCGACGGCATAGAGGAATTCTCAATGAAAGCACCAATGTCGGTGTCAAAACCAGCGGATCTCGGGTAGGGGGTCCCGAACTGTGTGTCTAGGCGGATGGTAACAGGAGACAAGGGACACGATGTTTTTACCCAGGTTCGGGCCCTCTCGATGGAGGTAAAACTCTACGTCCTGCTTGATTAATATTGATGATATGGGTAGTACAAGAGTAGATCTACCACGAGATCAGAGAGGCTAAACCCTAGAAGCTAGCCTATGGTATGATTGTATGTTCGTCCTACGGACTAAAACCCTCCGATTTATATAGACACCGGAGAGGGCTAGGGTTACACAAAGTCGGTTACAATGGTAGGAGATCTAATATCCGTATCGCCAAGCTTGCCTTCCATGCCAAGGAAAGTCCCTTCCGGACACGGGACGAAGTCTTCAATCTTGTATCTTCATATCCCAGGAGTCCAGCCGAAGGTATAGTCTGGCTATCCGGACACCCCCTAATCCAGGACTCCCTCAAAGGGAGTACTTTATGAACATCAATGCTACCTTTTAAGAGGGTATATTTTCCTCAGTAACTTGTGTTATGGATATTGCATGTAATCCCTCTGCTCTCATGCCTTTGAAGACATGTTCTAGTGTCTTTGTTCACTCATTTATGTGCGTATATGTAGTCATATATGGAGTATAATATCGAAAATCATCTTATATTTCTGAACGGAGGTAGCAATAAAATATGGTTTCTGTTTGAATTAGAACCAGGTCTGCGGTGGAGATGAAGTTCTCAAAGTCATGCCGTGTGAACTGGAAGACCTGATGATGAGTTCTACTGCTGAACTATCCAGCTACTGTGTCCTTATCGCCACGTGTCCTGAACTAGTGTTTTCCTATAGCATTGTTGTCAGGCGTGTTCTCAAGGCTGTACTTGACCACAACAATTTCCTGGTTGTGCCTTCGATTACGAATGGTGTGGTTCTTGTAAAGCTTCCCAACAAATCTGATGTGGCCTGTCTTCATCATTATGTTTATGAGTGGAAAGACCACTCTGTTAGGTTTTCCAAGGTTTACAAGATGGTGATCGTGCATGTAGACATCTCACACGAAGTCCATGGCCTAGTCAGTTATGAGGGGTTCATCCTGTAGGTGGGTGGCAAGAAATAGTCTGCAGAGTTTAGTTAGTGCAACTTTGCTTGTCTGTAGTAAGTACTATTGTTCAATACTTGATTTGTGTTTGTGAACCCTGTATTGTTTATTAGTACTGCCACTTTTGGTGTGTGGTCAGTCCTGAGAACGGTCTATATTAATGTCTGTCCACTCAATTTAGTCTGTATATTTTGAAGTATCCAGATCATATTTTTTATGAGGACGGTTTATCAATTATGGTTACACTCCAATATCTGTATGCATTGCAGGGTTTATCGCACCCACCAGGATTTCCAGTCCCATGGATGTTCGGTCCATACGGTTTGTCACGACCTTTGGACTGTCCTGCTTGTGGGAGTAGGCGGGGCCCCTGCATGCCACGCGTAGTTGGACGATCAATCTTCTGTTTAGTACTTCAACATAGTGATTTCCTAGTAAGGATTCACTCGTGTCACATCAAGTAAATCTTATTGATTTACTATCTAAATCTTATTGATTTAATGTCATGTTTTCTTTCTTTTCCTGCAATTTTACGATGCAGGTTTTGCCATGTGACATTCATCACAGAATAAACCGTTTGGTTTTCTCTACGATGGCTATTTTTGCAGGTTTCACTTCTTATGTCGTGTCAGTAACGAAGGCACTGTCCATCACTTATATTACTGGAAAAAATTGGATCAGTCTGTTGTCTGAGTACAAGCTGAATCCCTATGATGAACTGTAGTTTGGTTTAACAAAAACGCCACAATTAGTCCTTCTCGCGTTTAAAAGAAATGAAGAAAAAACTGGATCACGGTCACGGATCCTAGTCAAGTTAGAAAGCTGATCATAGCAGACCAGACACGATCGCCGCTATCTCGCATGGATCGAGCACCGACAGTTGCTCTAGCACTGACAGCGGCAGCAGCTCAGTCCGATCCAGCTGAGGATTGGGCACCGTCCGCGTCAGCAGATTAGTCTGATCTACCGGAAGATCGGGCATCAACACCGGCACCTGCTCTAACACTGGCACCAGCTCTACAAGGAGCACCATATCCAGCAGCAGCGGCGGCTTCGGCACCTGCACCAACACTTGCACTTGCATCTGCTCCGTCCCGTGCAGTTGCACTGGCAACAGACAGGGTTGTAGTTCGCACTTCATATACCAAAGTCCTTACAAAAACCGACATGTCCACCTTCTTGGTAAGCATTGGCCGCCCAAGTGCTTCGTTCTTTTTTGTTTCCGTGTTGTTTCACATGATTCACTGTGTTGATCTAACTATTTGGGTATGTCTTCTTGTTTGCAAACAGAGAATTCCTAGAGCAACGAGGGAGTCGTTCAACAATCCGGGCAACCGCAGCCAAGTTTCTCTTACCATGTGCAGCCTTAGTGTGAATGAACCTGCTTAATATACCGTAAGTACAAAGGATGGTCGCATGATGATTGATGCTAAAGGATGGTCAAGGTTAAAATCTAAATCATATCTTGCGGTAGGGGATGATGTCAAAATCGAACTTTCTCGGCAAGGAGAGCTGGTCCAAATCAACTTTGAAATTCTTCAGTAGCAGCACGCAACTGCCGAACTAATCTATCCTCCGAGAGATTTTGATGTAATAATCTGTCATGGAGAAACAAGTGTCCTATGTGTATAAGTAGTACGACAGTATTATTTATCACATGGTATATCGTTGATGGAGAAACTCTGATTGCTGGTTAGGAACTGTCGTTCGATTTCATTCCAACAGCTGCCATGCTTTATTCAATTTTGTTTATTCGCCTTGCAACAACATCTAAAACCAGCGCCGTACCGATCGATTGCAATGTGAAAAGCGCTGAGGTAGAACACATGGGCCCCCAAACATGCAGGGTCGGCTTGCGGCCCAAAGTCCAGAACCGTGAGCCTATCTGAGTATTATATTCTCAGCTGAACCCCATAAAAAAGCTGAACCCCCATAATGCCCGTGCATTGCAGAGGGAGTATATTTCTCGGCAAGGTGAGCCTGTGATATAAAAGATTTGTATATTTCTTTACAGAGGGAGTATCTCTCTGTCAAAAAATATATTTATGTGTAACTAGTTACTCCTGTCTTTCTACTTCCTTTCCCTGATATGTGGGGCAACCGGCAACGGGCTCCACGTGCCATATGCACAAATTAGAGTGCACAACTTCACGGTAGACACACCCCGGTCCTAGCGCTGCAGTAATGCCTAATGAGCCATCAAATCACAACCCCCCCTTTCTAGCTTTAGCAGTAAGCTGGACGGACGAAGCGGCAATATTTCACTGGGCCTGAATCCCCTTCTCCCTCGTCTGCTTGTTCAGAGAAAACCCCCTCTTGGCGATTGCATAGGGTTTTCTCATGGAGAACCAGGTACGGATTCTTCATCCATCCTCGATAAATCCAAGCCCCTTGGTCGCAGGTAATCCTAGGATGGCAGCCGCCGGCATTGATGCATTTTTCTTCCTACTGAATCTAGTGTGTTTCATTTGTGGTGCCCAAAGTGCGAGTACCCTACCGGTTTCTGCGCCCTCGGCGAGATGCCACACTTGTTCCTTCTCATCCTAACACAACATTTTGAAACGTGCACAGTATGTTCCTAGAATCCTCTTTTCTATCCGGGAGGGTGGGGTTTTTTTGAACATGCTGTGTTCTCATATTATTTTTCCTGCAGTGTATTATTTGCTCTGCCAGAACACATGTACTCAAGATGCTCGGCCTTGCCATAACTGAATACACTAGTTTAATGGTCACAGTGAAGACAAGCCATGGATATAAGTTCCGAGTTGGGTTCATGAACCAAGAAGATCACTGCTTTTTTATGGCCGAACTTGGATAAACTTTCTCAAGTGTTACGGACTGAAAGTTGGCACACGAATGTTGATGGAAATTGCAGAACCTGGTCTCATCTTCACTGCAATCTTCCACCCCGACGTCGTTCCAATTGTTCATCCATGTTAGTTTTGTATCTGGTTCTTTCTTGTTGCCTCGATTACTTCTTAATCCACCTATTCTGTCTAACTAATCACAATTTAACTTTAGAAGTAGCAACAAATCTCTCACGAAGATGCTACTTCTAACTAATATTTTCTTATAATTGGTGGCACGTGTAGGTTTCTCAGAGTTAAGCAGTCTGCTCGTTTGTTACTCTGTAATAACTCGGCTGTTACTAATGGCACTGAAGTTGACTGGATCGACATCCACAAGTTCCTACACTTTATTGATCGTCTTGAGATCCTTGTGGGGCATTTCAATGGTGGAAGGCCACGTGGGATATGTGTGCCATTGCTGCACTCGTTGAACAAGTCCAACTGTGTTGAGAAACTTATGGTACGAGCTGTTTTCTGTTATATATGTTGTTCATAAACTATTGCTTATACACAGTTTTACAATTGCGATCTTCTTGAAACGGGAACTGCCGAGTTCTATTGTTCCTATACAAATGCCTGACCATGGTCGGGTCAGACTTGCGCTTGGTCACAACATGATGTTTATGTCGACCTACTCAATTCCCCTTGGAGGTGAAAAGATACTTATTCATGGGTGGTCTCAAATAATGAAGGCCCGTCCATCTTGGAGAATAGGACAGAAGATTATGTTCATGCTTTTCCATGGCTCTAAAGCGAATATCCTGTTTATTGACCACGTTGCGAGATAAAGCCGCTTTCAGAAGGTTGTGGATGCGCGGGGTGGCGCCTGGGCCTTGTCCTGGGGCTTGGCGGCCTCACCCTTGGTTAACTGTAGGCAAAGAAGCACGGTTCGATGTGTGCTTTGTATGATTGAACCTGTATAAGTACTCATATTGCTTTCAGCTTTGGTTGTTAAGTGCCCCTGCTGGTTTCAGTTAAGGTTGTTAAGTACTCCTGCTGCTTTTACAGTCTGTCGTGTTTCTTCAGTCCTGCCTTCCTCCAGCCGCCAAAACCAAACCAACGTTGATGGGGCCGCCTGCTTCCGCCTCCCACGGCTGGCTGTGCCTTAGCGCACGCATCGCCGCCCCACCATCTCCAAAATCGTTAACGCCGATGTCCTCCGCGCGCTTTGGTGCGCTCGCCACGGCGCCGCCCTCTCGCATTGTCAACATGGTCAACAAACAACAGGAATCGGCAGAAGTACGTGGAGAGGATGACAGTAGAGGCCCACCATGTCAGCGTATGGAAAAATAAAATGCTTCCTCATAGTGTTTTCCTGACATCTGGGACCCACGACATTGTGAGTGTATATAGTCAATAGACAAGAGAACAACACAAGATCGGCTGACACCTGGGATGTAGCTACTCGAGCAGTATTTTTTTGTTTGGTATTGTTGAGACGGAGTAGGGTTTGAACTGGGCTGTGGCCCGTCTAGCTCAGGCTTATATTTTATGTTCACCATGTGACCAACCCAGCTATTTTTTCTTTGTGAAAATGAGCCCAGTTTATATTTTCTGAACAATACCCAATCTAGGCCTACTTATTTTTCCACGCCCTGATGGGCTGCAACTCTTTCAAGACGCCTGCAAATCTTGAAAGTAATATGAAATGGGTTGTAAATATAAAAACAGATGACAAATTGTCAATTACTTTATAATTTCTGAAATTTTTTTCACATTTCCAGATTCCTATTTCACTGGGCATTAACCTAATTTAAATACATCTTCAAAGTACTTTAAATCTGGCTCGACATTTCGGTATTAAAAATAGTTTGGAACCCAAAGAAATATGCGAAATTGGCCCTGGCCAACCAAAAAAACGACTGCAATAAATTGCATAAGAAGTTGCCATGAGCTATATATAAATTATTAAAAAAAAGAGGGAGTGGTCTGACTTGTGGGTCTGTTTAGTTGACGCGTATGCAAGATTTTTTTAGTTATTATATACGCCAACAAACGATTCTAGCAGACGTAACCGTTGGATGTCAATCCAACGGCAATCGTGTTTCTTCAATCTCTGATCTTCTTGCTCCACCCACCAAAGCAGCGCCGGCGGGACCGCCTACTCCCGCCTCTCGTGGTGGGCGGTGCTGCCGCACAGGCCTCAGCACCCCCTACTACTCCCATCGCTGGCCAGGGCATCCCTGTACTCACCCACACCCCCTGTTATTCTGCGGCGACGGCAGCCTCACACCGCAGCCGAACCGGTGAACCCTCGTACTCCTCTCAGTGTGGGCTTCCATTGCCGCGTCTTCCCCGGCTCCGCGTCGTCCCCTTCCTAGGCCTCGCCGTCGTCCACCGCCGTGGTGCTCTCGGTGCGGCGTGGTCAATGTGGTCAACGACCGACTTCCATCAGAAGAGTATTATACATGGAGAGGCTGACAGCTGGGTCCACGGCAGCCGCAAGGAAGTGCCTCCTTATTATGCGGAAAATAATTATTCCTCCACCTGACAGCAGGGACCCACTGAACGGGCCACCAGTATTTCACGAAAAAATGTTTCCCCCTAACTGCTGGGACCCATAGGACGGGCCACTGTATTTTGCAAAAAAAACATTCCCCCCGCTGTCAGCTCGGACCCACCGGAAGTGCCTCCTTATTACGCACAAAAAAATGAATACCCCCTGCTACCTGGGACCCACCTTGGTGGGAGGCTGACTTGTGGGCCTACTAAGTTGACTGGGATGGAGGCCTTTGTCAACTTTAGTCAATATATGAACGATTCTAGCTCCAGTGACCGTACGATGTCCATCCAACGGCCGTAGTGCTTCTTCAACCTCTAGTCTTCTTGCTCCAGCCGCCCAAAGCAGCGCTAGTCGTGCCGCCTGCTCCTGCCACCCGTGGCCGGCTGTGATGCCGCGAAGGCCTCACCGCCCCTACTACTCCCACCGCTTGCTAGGCCATCCCTCTACGCACTCACACCCCCTGTTATTCTATGGCGACGGCAGCCTCACACTGCAGCCGAACGAGTGAACCCTCATACTCCTCTATGTGTGGGCATCCACTGCCGCGTCTTCCCCGGCTCCACGTCGTCACCACCCTGGTGCTCTCGGCGCGGCGTGGTCAACATGGTCAAGGAATGGCTTCCATCGGACGTGGACTGTACGTGGAGAGGATGATAGCTGGGTCCACGGCCGCAGCAAGGAAGTGCCTCCTTATTACGCGCAAAATAATTATTCCTCCACTTGACAGCGGGGACCCACCGGACGGGCCACTGTATTTTGCAAAAAATGTTTCCCCCTGACTGCTCGGACCCACCAGCTACATCTTCGCACGCAAGGAAGTGCGTCCGGAAAAAACGATTCGCCCCCCTGACTGCTCGGACCCACCAGCTACATCTTCGCACGCAAGGAAGTGCATTTGAAAAAAAAACGATTCGCCCCCTGACTGCTGGGACCCACCAGCTACATCTTCGCATGCAAGGAAGTGCGTCCTGGCAAAAAAAAGATTCCCCCCTGACTGCTGGGACCCAGCAGCTTCATCTTTGCATGCAAGGAAGTGCGTCCGGGCAATAAAAAAACAAAACGATTCGCCCCCTGACTGCTGGGACCCACCAGCTACATCTTCGCAGGCAAGGAAGTGCCTAACAGTCGGGACCCACCTGGTCGAAGTGTACGCAACATTTTCATTCTGGTCGCGAACGTGTACATACATATATACTGGTGGATGTAGAGGCGCACACCTGTTGTAGTAGAGGCGCATACATGTCGTAGTAGAGGCACACACATAGCATGTACACATACGTACAGCGGCCAGAGTGCAAGAAAGAAAATATGGCCACGTATGTGTACATACGGGCGGGGTCTCGAACGCCTACTCGCGCATACATACGGCCAGGGCTCGTGTACATGGCTGGGTCGAAACGGAGAAACAACATCGTCGTCGTGTTCATGGGGAGGCAGCGTCGTCGTCGTGTTCATGGGGAGGCAACGGAATGCGTCGTGTTCATGGGGAGGCAACAAAATGCGTCGTGTTCATCGGGAGGCAACGGAACGCGTGGGAGCCAACCGGCTGGGTCGGAACGGAATGCGTGGTCATGTTCATCGGGAGGGCTTGGACGGAACTGGCGATGGAAACGAGGCCAAGCGTACCGCACGACGGAGGAAATGGCCTTGTGTTCGACCGGCCACGTTCGAAACGGGATCCTGTTCATCGGGAAGGTCTGGCGTACCACAAAATGGAGGAAACGGACCTCCTACGGTCGAAATGGGGGTCCTGTTGATCGGGAGGGGTGTGGCATACCGCAAAACGGACGAAACGGACTTGTGTTGGAGCGCTACGGTCGAAACGGGGGTCCTGTTCATCATGAGGGGTGTGGGGTACCGCAAAACGGGACTCCACGGGAAACTGTTCATCTCCACCGTCGACCTCCCCCAGCCTCCACGGGCTACCGTCGACCTCCTCCAGCCTCCACGGGCTCCTGTTCATCGAACCTCCACCGCGCGCTACTCCACCGGCTACTGTTCAACCACCCCTACACGGGCACCCCTCCACCATCTACTGTTCATCCAACCCTCCACACCACGGGATACTGTTCAACCACCCCTCCACAGGCACCCCTCCACCGTCTACTGTTCATCCAACCCTCCACACCACGGGGTCTTGTTCAACCACCCCTCCACGGGCACCCCTCCACCGTCTACTGTTCATCCAGCCCTCCACCACACCACGGGGTCCTGTTCATCCAGAGGCAACGCCACCGCTCACTGTTCATCCAAACCCCCCTGCAACGCTCATTGTTCATCCCAGAGGCAGCATCGATCGGCTTCAGTTAGCAGCAGTAGCGAAGCAATCGCTCGATCGGGTTC
Organism: Triticum monococcum; assembly: GCA_034509565.1. Classification (NCBI taxonomy): domain Eukaryota; kingdom Viridiplantae; phylum Streptophyta; class Magnoliopsida; order Poales; family Poaceae; genus Triticum; species Triticum monococcum. The sequence continues at coordinate 156,665,117 of CM067842.1, forward strand.
AGTTAACATCCATCGATCGATCGCTCGGGTTCTGTAACGCATAGCCTGCAGCGCAATCGCTCGGGTTCAGTTAGAGCCAACGCCTCGCACACACGCGCGTACGTGTATGAGAGAAACGCGCATCGCTCGGCCCCCGACCTCCCACCGTAACCGGGAACTCCCGAAAATTTTCCTCCCCCTCGCTTCTACCACGGTTTTTTCCGCCATGGACGGCCCAAAGAATGTCATGCAGTTGCGTCTCCGACCCGCATAGGACGAAAAGCCCATTTTCTGTCATAGAAGTAGGAGCCCGCCACATCTATGATGATAACGGGTTTTGTCACAATTATCGTCATAGAAGTGTCATATGTATGAAAGAAAAAAAATTCGTTTGGCCCAAAATGTCACGGATGTGTCTTTTTTTGTAGTGATGATGTAATGCTATATTTATGTATTGTGTGAAGTGGCGATTGTAAGCCAACTCTTTATCCCTTTCTTATTCAGTACATGGGATGTGTAAAGGTTACCCCTCTTGCAACATGCCTACTATGCGGTTATGCCTCTAAGTCGTGCTCCGACATGTGGGAGATATAGCCGCATCGTGGGTGTTACAAGTTGGTAATGAGATCCTTCCCCGACTTAGGAGCCCCCTGCTTGATCGAATCGCTGTCATTGTTGAGTCTAGAACAAAATTTTTTGAGTCTTAGGATTATATATATCGGAGAGTAGGATTCTTTTTACTCCTCTGTCCCTTTGTCGCTCTGGTGAGGCCTCCTGATGTAGAAGTTTTGACTCTTCTCTCCTCAAATTTCACGAAAAAATAGGATCACGCGGGTATCTTGGAATCGTTCTGATGGTTTTGTGATGAGAACATTGTTATTGGTGCCTCCTGATATTTAGGGGTTGTGATGGTGTCCCGGGGAGTTGAGCTCCGAGGTGTTTTCGTCACAATTTTATCGTTGCAGTTCTGGAATACCTGAGTTTCACCGACACCGAAAATCTCTTTTATGTAGTTGTTGGTGAGATAACCTCGACGCCACCCAGTACTGGGGCGGGAGTTCGGGAGTATTGCCATAACTCGTATAACGGATGCTTTTCGAAGGTTGAGGTAAACGATTTCCGAAGGTTTCTTGGTTATGTGTTGAAGGATGGATACAGTTGGATGTAGGGATTGTTAGTTTGGGTGAGATATTATGCTTCCCCTGTATCCCCAACACCTGATTTCATAACCAGAAAGTTTCGGGAGTTTATAAGTGGGAATTCAAGTAGCTCCTAGAATATCTTTCCAACAGACACATGATACGATATGGGATCTATCATATGTTTGTTTCGGGCTTATTTTCCAAGCCAATCCTTTGTTTTGTTTTCAGTTGTGGTATTCAATTTGCTTCGAAGTCAAATGTTCATTCCATACCTTTCCTAAGTGGTGTTCTCATATTCCTATGTGAATACTAATCCTTCATAATAATCAAGATTGTCATGTCAGTCCTTTTTCAACCGGCGTGTTCCTCTTCAAGTGGATCCGATCATTTTTAACATCCGTAAGATCAACTCTAAGTTTTTTCTCATCGGTGTTTGTTTCATTCGTCCACAAGTTTCCTTTGTTTTCCCGCCCTCCCACCATTTTTCTTCAAGGACTCGGAGATATTCAAATCAACTATCCAGTTTTTTCACATGAAGTCACTTCATTCTTTTCCGTCAATGTTCTTATCCGATGATTCTCAGGAAGGTACTAACAGAGCTTCAAGTTATCATTCTTCATTTCTGTTTCTTTTCCGGTGGATTCAATTCAAGCTTTGGTGTTGAGAATAGTCCTTTCATTTGTCCAATGCTTTCTCATGCCGGTGCACCTCTTAATCATCCACTTCTCAATATTCAATTTTTCCAGGGTGCTGAAGATATCTCAGAAGATTTGTGTATCCATTATCAATCCGCTCAAGATATCTCGAGGTTGTTATCTCTTTTGAGCCATTTAATTCAACCGGTGCAATCTCTCTTCCAAGCGACATTAAATGACGTATCTTTGAGTGGGCCCTAACCCACAGGTCTTTTTCCAGGATCTTACCTGACTCTTCTAATTTTACCGGAGCTATTCTCAAATCTTTCAAAGTTTGACGTAAGAATGAATTATCATTCAGTCATATGTATTTCTCCAAGATCGGTCAAATTCTTTTCATCATTGGCTCAACCTCTTCGCTTTTGATTCTCCCGGAGTGTCTAAACAATTCACGGTGGTGTTTCTCATCGTCATTCTCGGATTTGAAGACCAAAGAAGAATTTTCTCTCAATCTTGCTCCATTCTCCTCAAGATTCATGGTTCTACATTGTTGCCATCCTCTCATAATTGTTTTCAATTGTGAGAATTCTTTTCACCCATCCGGAGCAATTCAGGAGTCTTTTCAGTTTGATTCTCCGTAGGCCATCATTTTGGGTTTATTCATTCTCAGCTTTTAGCTCTCGTTTCACAAATCTTACCGGTGCATCATTGAAGTATATTCTAATCAGTTCATGATTCCTTCATTCTCATGTATCTAAATCCCCTCAAGTATCTTCATTCGTTTTCCAAGTCTTCCCGGTGATTTGTGACTCTGCTACTTTCATTTTCTATTCTTACGGTGGTTTGTTCAAGATTTCTCTTCCTATGTTCTCATATCAATTCATTCGTTCTTTCCAATCCCGACCGGTGATTCGTTGAAGACCTTCCCAACTTTACGCTATATCTCTCGTAATCCTTTCAATGAGAATAAGTAGTATGCCAAATCCATTGATTTTCATCAATCCAAATTGATGAGGGATTCGCATAACGTAATTCTTATTATTGTTTCATCCAAGTGTTTAAGTCCTTATTCCAGAGGTTCATCAAATTCTTGATTTCACTTGTTCATCTTTCTTTCCGGAGTTCCAAGTTTTTCTCGGTTATATCATCGCGAATCTCCATTTAATCCATGCAAGGATTCATATTATTCTTTTCAAGCTTCTTTTTCTTGCGACCTTCTTTTATCTATCCGGAGTTCTTCATGGAGGCTCTACATCGTGGTTCGTCAAGGATTTTTTTTCATTCTTCAATTGTCCTCAAGATTTCTCACTGAGTTAAGATCTGCTAAGCTATACTCTAGAAGAAACATGTTGCCCAACACATGTTTTGTCTTCAGGAGTTTAAGTATTCTTCATCTTGCATTTCAAAGTTCAATCCCTTCTCCCTTATCTTTTGAGGTGGTGTTATGTTATTCTTGATAATTTCCCTTCGTGTTTCATGATTCACAAGTTATCAAGAATGAGGTATTTTAAATCCATTAATCTCTTCATTAGAGTTATCTTGGGTTATATTTCACCTAAAGTGTTCCCTAAGGATTGTTGCTATTTATGGTGCTCATAAATTGTAACGCCCCACATGTAACCTTCCCCTATTGTACTCCGACTCTTGCCGTTTCCGGCATTAAGTTATATTTAATTCTCGGGTTCGGGTCTTTGCCTCCGAGTGTTGTTTTGTTTTCGTGCATCTTGTATCATTCCATCACGTGCGTTGCATTCGCATACATGTTCATCTCATGCATTCGAGCATTTTCCCCGTTGTCCGTTTTGCATTCCGGCGCTTCGTTCTCCTCCGGTGGCCATTTCTAGCTTTCTTTCATGTGTGGGGATTAAACATTTCCGGATTGGGCCGAGACTTGCCATGCGGCCTTGGTTTACTACCGGTAGACCGCCTGTCAAGTTTCGGGTCATTTGGACTTCGTTTGATACTCCAACGGTTAACCGAGGGACCGAAAAGGCCTCGTGTGTGTGCAGCCCAACACCCCTCCAATTTGGCCCAAAACCCACCAAACTCAGCTCCATCGTCTCGGTCGTTCAATCACGATCGTGTGGGCGAAAACCGCACCTCATTTGGACTCTCCTAGCTCCACTTATGTCTATAAATACCCCTCCTTCTCGGATCTCTTCTTCTCCCCCTCGAAACCCTAATCCAAAAAAAAAGGATCTCGGAGCCCCGCGCCCGGCCGGACGTGTCCGCCCGCGCCGGACACGCCGCGCCGCCGCACCGCAGCCTGTGGCAGGCCGCCACGTGTCACCTCCGCCGCCGCGGCCCGGGAGGCCCAAGCCGGGCCCCCGCGAGCCCGTAGCCGCGCCGCCCGTCCCCCCCGTCGCCTCTCCACACTCCGGTGGCCGGAGCTCCACCGCGCCGCCGCGGAGCGCCTCGCCGGAGCCCGCACCTCGCCGGAGCCCGCGCCGGCCGGCCACCGCCGCCACACCACGCCGGCCACCGCCGCCTCGACCACGCCGCCCCGGCGACCGCCGGATCCGGCCGGCCCCGCCGTCCTCCTCCTGCCACCTCGGCGCCGACGAGCTCCCTCGCCGGAGCGCCCGCCGTCCTCGCCGGTCCCGTCCACCTCCACTCGCCGGTGAACAGTGCTCGCGCCGTGCCTCGGTTTCCGTGCGAAACCCTAGATCTGGGAGGTTGTTTTTTTTGCTAAGTCCCAGGATTTTTACTCCATATGCTCATGTTTGACCTGCCATAACTTTGCATCCGTAGCTCCGATTTGGGCGTATGATATGTCAAATTCTTCGTCTCGACGAGTACATCATTTCATTACATTGCATCATTTGCATTTGAGGTCATCTGGTTGCCCAAAATACTGTTGGAAGGAGGCATGTTGAGTTAAATTGCAGATCCGTTAATCCAACATGCACTTTTGTCATTTTGCCATATTTAATCCGTGCATGATATGCCTGTGCCCCTTTGGGATGAATTGTTAAGAATGTTGTCTTCTTTCTAGAGGTGCCTTCCATGTATTTTTAAGATATGTGTGTTGTCTTGTGCAAGCTTGCGAAGAGGGCTACCTGAGATTTCAGATTTCAGGGACTTAGTGATTTTCACTAAGTCTGAGCCGTTTTAGTTCACGATGCCATATGTCCGGCTTGTTTCCTAGTGATCCGTGCCTCTTTTGAGGATGATCAGTAAGAGTGATTTGTTATGCTTGTTGTGCTTAATCCATCCATGTCTTTACTTGTTATGTTGGAGCACCCTAGGTTGACTCAATTGAGCTCAACTTTTGGATAGTTGCTGTTTTGGGCAGATCGTTAACTCTTTTGCGATTTTGCCGGAGTAATTGCTAGTGATCCATGCATGCTATGCCATTGTTCTTGCCTTGTCTAGCTAGAATTTTGTGCCTTCTTAATGGATATATGCTTGCCTTGCCATGACTTGCCCCGTAGTGAGAGCATCGAGCTCGTTTATATGCCTCCGTGAGTTATTATTTCAGCATGTCCCAGTTTTCACTAAGTCTGAAAACTGATTGTGTTTCATCGATGTTCGTGTGCTCGGTAGAGTATTTTCTGAACCCTTTTGGCCCCAGGTCATTTTGGGTGATTTGTTAAGCTTGTTGAGTAGCTCCATGCCATGCTCTTACTTGCCATGTTCAGGTTTTCCTTCATGTTGTTTTGCTGCTCCGAAGAGAGCATCGTGGTCTGAAATTCCAGACTAGCGTTAATTTCGCTAAGTCTGAAATCTGTTTTGCTTATTCAGTTTTGCCATGCTTGTTTGAAGCCCTTAGTGGATGATTTTGCCTATGCCTCAGTCATGATGATTTGTTAAGCTTGATGAGTACATCACTGCCATATAATTTGTTTTCATGTTGGGTGGCTGTAGCATGTTCATTTTGTTGCATTTAGGAGGCATGTTGCTGTAAATCGCAGATCGGTTCGTTTAGTAAAACGCTTGCCATTTCTTAACCGTAGCTCCGATTGCCATGATCTTTATATCGTTTTCAGGGGATTTCTTCCCCTCTATCCAGTGGCACTCTTGGATTTCCAAGTTGGGGCCAGGTTCATGCATTTCCTGTCACATGTTGCATTCTTGCATCCCGCATCGCATCCCGCATAGCATATCATCTTTGCATCTTATTGGTTGCCCTTGCGCGTGGTTGATGGTATCCTTGTTGCTTGTTTGTGTTGTTGGGTAGAGCCGGGAGACGAGTTTGCTAACGAGGAGCCCGTTGAGTTTGCTTTTGAGGATCTAGTCAATTCTGACAACTGTGCAGGCAAGATGATCACACCCTTGAAATCACTACTATCTTTGCTATGCTAGTTTGCTCGCTCTTTTGCTTTGCCAATGCTACGATGCCTACCACTTGCTTGTCAGCCTCCCAATTGCCATGATTGAGCCTCTAACCCACCTTTGTCCTAGCAAACCTTTGATTGGCTATGTTACCGCTTTGCTCAAGCCCCTTCTTATAGCGTTGCTAGTTGCAGGTGAAGATTGGAGCCGTTCCTGGTTGGAACATTTATTTACTTGTTGGGATATCACTATATTGCTATGTTATCTTACTCATCTATATACTTGGTAAAGGGTGGAAGGCTCGGCCTCTCGCCTAGTGTTTTGTTCCACTCTTGCCGCCCTAGTTTCCGTCATATCGGTGTTATGTTCCCGGATTGTTGCGTCCCTTACGCGGTTGGGCTATAATGGGAACCCCTTGATAGTTCGCCTTGATTAAAGCTTTTCCAGCAATGCCCAACATTGGTTTTACCATTTGCCACCTACCCTTTTCTTTCCCTTGGGTTTCCGGAGCCCGAGGGTCATCTTTATTTTAGCCCCCACGGGCCAGTGCTCCTCTGAGTGTTGGTCCGGAACGTCAGCCGCCGGTGGCCACCAGGGGCAACTCTGGGCTGGCCTACCGGAAGTTTGGACAATCTGAGTGTGCCCTGAGAAAGAGATATGTGCAGCTCCTATCGGGATTTGTCGGCGCATTCGGGCGGTGTTGCTGGACTAGTTTTGACCTGTCGAATCATCTTGTTGTACCGGGATACCGAGTCTGATCGGTGGGTCCTGGGTGGAGGTCTATTCCTTCGTTGACCGTGAGAGCTTGTTATGGGCTAAGTTGGGACCCCCCTGCAGGGATTGATCTTTCGAAAGCCGTGCCCGCGGTTATGGGCAGATGGGAATTTGTTAATGTCCGGTTGTAGATAACTTGAACTTAATTAATTAAAATGAATCAACTGTGTGTGTTGCCGTGATGGCCTCTTCTCGGCGGAGTCCGGGAAGTGGACACGGCGTTGGAGTTATGCTTGCGTAGTCTGCTCTACTTAGTTACCGCTCGCGCTTTGCCTTCTCTTCTCGCTCTCTTTTGCGAATAAGATAGCCACCATACATGCTAGTCGCTTGCTGCAGCTCCACTCACATTAACCCTTCCTTTCCTATTAAGCTTAAATAGTCTTGATCGCGAGGGTGCGAGATTGCTGAGTCCTTGTGGCTCACAGATTACTATTATACCAGATGCAGGGACCGATGATACTCCTCCGGATGACGCGTTCGAGCTGAAGTGGGAGTACGACGAGGACTCTCGGCGATACTATGTTTCTTTTCCTGATGATCAGTAGTGGTGCCTGCTCGGGGTTCGATTCAGGGTTTAGTCGCATGTTGGGGGGTCTTTTCTATTTTGGCGCCGTAGTCGGGCCATGAGTGTTTGCATGATGGATGCTATTTTTGTACCTTGATGTGACGTGGCGAGTGTAAGCCAACTATTATTATTATTCCCCCTTTATATTTATATGTACATGGGTTGTGTGAAGATTGCCTCACTTGCGACTTATGCCTTCAATGCGATTATGCCTCTAAGTCGTGCCTCGACACGTGGGAGATATAGTCGCATCGAGGGTGTTACAAGTTGGTAATCAGAGCCTTCCCCGACCTTAGGAGCCCCATTGCTTGATCGTTTCTAGCAGCCGAGTTGTGTCTAGAAAAATGTTTTGAGTCCTTAGGAATTATATATCGGAGAGCTTAGGAATTCTTTTTACTTCCCAGTCTCCTCATCGCTCTGGTAAGGCATCCTGACGTAGAGTTTTGACTCTTCTCTTCTCAAATTTCACTAAAAAAAAATTTAGGATCACGCGAGTATCTTAGTTTTGTTCCGATGGCTTATGATGAGAATACTGTCTTGGTGCCTCCTGTCAGGGGTTTAGTGGAAGTGTCCCGGGGAGTTGAGCTCTGAGGTGTTGTCATCATAATTCTATCGTTGCAATTCTGGCATACTTGAGATATGTGCGCGACATCGAAAATCTCCTTTATGCAGTTCGTTGGTGAGATAACCTCGACGCCACCCAGTACTGGGGCGGGAGTTCGGGAGTATCGCCATAACTTGTATAACGGATGCTTTTCGAAGGTTGAGATAGATGGTTTCCGAAGGTTTCTTGGTTATGTGTTGAAGGATGGATGCAGCTGGATGTAGGATTTGCTAGCTTGGGTGAGATATTATGCTTCCCCTGTATCCTCAACACCTGATTGCATAACCGGAAAGTTTCGGGAATTTCATAGGTGGGAATTCAAGTAGCCTTAGGATATCTTCCCTACAGATGTGTGATATGAAATTGGGATTCGACGTCTAGTGGTTCGCCTATTCACGGTCGATTTTACAGTGGCCTCGTTGTGTCTTAAAGAGTCCTTGGCCATGCTGACTCGGGGACGCTTCGTATGTCATGTGCACTGCCTTGTACATGATGGTGCTGTACGGTCGAGCCCGTGTAGGTCCTACCACGAACACTTCGGACGAAATTTCTATCATGTGTTTGTTCCGGCTTATTCCGCAAGCCAACTCTTGGTTTTATTTTGAGTTGTGGTATTCGTTCTTCTCCGACGTCATATGTTGATTCCATTCCTCGTTGATGTACCTCTTCTACATGATTCTTCGTGGCTTCGCAATTTAGGAATATGTGACCACTTCAAGAGAAGTGCATTCGTTCATTTTGTTCGGGTGTGAAGACTTATGTTGCAATTTTCATTCCGTTGGATTCACCTTCTATATTTCTCTATTTGTGTGCTAATGGTGGTCAACCTCTTCAGGATGGCTCCTCCAACGCGCACCACTCCGAACCCAGATCCTCCGCCACCTCCGCCTCCTCCGGAAGCATGGCAGGCTGTGATGGCTGCTACTAATGCAAATACTCAGCTGATCATGCAAATCATCCAAGAGCGGAATCAGAGCAGTCAAGCGAATCAAGGCAGCAACCAGAACCAGTTTGCAACTCTGCATCAGTTCCTCGCAAATGGTCCAAAGACGTTCAGTAACTGCGTTGAGGCTACCGATGCTGATGATTGGTTAGTCGATCTGGGCAAGCATTTTGAATGTAGCAACGTCAGACCTGAAGATTTCGTCAAGTTCGCGTCTTTCCAGCTCAAGGATCAGGCCGCAGAGTGGTTTCAGCAGTACCGGGATTCCAGAGGTGGACGTTTGATCACTTGGGATGATTTCCGTCGTGATTTCCGCGCTCATCACATTCCTCAAAGTGTGACTGAAAGCAAACGTGAAGAATTCCGCAATCTGAAGCAAGGCTCTTTGTCTGTCTATGACTACAACAAGTTGTTCCAGAAGCTCGCCCATTTTGCCAAGCAGGATGTTCCTGATGAGAAGAGCATGATCTATCAGTTCAGGGGTGGTCTTCGTGAAGAAATTCAGCTCGCTCTTGTCCTCTTCGAGCCGCTGAGATACGATGAGTTCTACAACATGGCACTGAAGCAAGAGGCTGCTCAGCTCAGGTGTGATGCTTCCAGGAAGCGAGTCAGAGACACTTCGTCTTCGTCCTCTACTCAAGTGGCCAAGCAGCAGAAGTATTGGCTTCCTCCTCCTCCGTTCCGTCAGCCGTATCAGCAGAAGAGCAAAGGTGGCAGTGGTTCGTCCCACCCACCCAACCCAGGCTTTCAGAACAAGACTTCGTCTCAAGCCCCAAGATCGAGTGCTCCGTACCACCGTCCGCTCTCAGAGGTCACGTGCAACAAGTGCCAACAGAAGGGCCACTACGCCAACAAGTGTTTTAACCAGAGGCGTCTTCCTCCTCCTCCTCCTGTCAGATCGGCAAGTACAGCTGTGGTCAAGCACAATCCCAAGCACGCCAAGGTCAATATGGTGAATGCAGCTCAAGCAGAGGATTCGTCAGATGTGATCATGGGTAACCTTCCTGTTAACGATGTTCCTGCAAAAGTACTTTTTGATACAGGTGCATCACATTGTTTCATCTCGAAGCCTTTTGCATCTAAGCATGAGTTCTTTTCCCAAGCGATGCATAGTCCGTTAGCAGTGGTATCTCCGGCCAAATGTTTGCTCGCCAATCAGGAGATTCCGGATATTTCCATCATGTTGGGTGAATTCAAGTTCTTGGCCTCTCCTATGGTTCTTGGCAATTCCGATATCGACCTCATTCTTGGGATGGACTGGCTCTCTAAACATAAAGCTCAGCTGGATTGCGCAGCCAAGCAGATTCAACTGACTCATTCGTCTGAGGAAGTGATTGTCTTTGCTTCTCGGGATAATACCATCCGGTTATTCTCTCTCAATGAGAAGGGGGAATTGGATGCTATTTCGCAGATTCCGGTTGTTTGTGAGTATCAAGATGTCTTCCCTGAAGAACTCCCAGGCATGCCTCCAAACCGGCCCGTTGAGTTCGTTATTGAACTTGAGCCCGGTACGGAACCGGTGTGCAAGCGGCCTTACAAGCTCGGCCCCGAAGAGTTGAAGGAGTTGAAGAAACAGCTCGATAAGCAAGAAAGTATGGGTCTCATTCGGCCTAGTACTTCTCCGTGGGGTTGTGGTGTTCTTTTTGTGAAGAAGAAGGATGGAACGGACCGACTTTGTGTTGATTATCGTCCATTGAACAAGAAGACCATCAAGAACAAATATCCACTTCCCAACATTAATGAGCTATTCGAACAACTCAAGGGTGCCCAAGTATTCTCCAAGCTTGATCTCCGTATGGGTTATCATCAAATTCGCATTCGTGAACAAGATATTCCGAAGACGGCGTTCAGAACAAGCTATGGGTCATATGAATACACTGTTATGTCTTTTGGCCTCGCAAATGCTCCTCCGACGTTCTCTCGCATGATGAACTTCATCTTCAACCCCTACACCAACGACTTCGTTTTGGTCTATCTCGATGATATCCTGGTTTTCTCGAAGAACAAGGAAGATCATGCCAAACACTTGCGTTTGGTTCTTGACAAGCTAAGGGAACATCAATTCTATGCCAAGTTCTCTAAGTGTGAGTTTTGGCTCGATGAGGTTCTTTATCTTGGTCATATTATCTCTGCCAAGGGCATTTCCGTGGATCCTGAGAAGGTGTCTGCAATTGTCAATTGGGAACCTCCTCAGAATGTGAAGCAACTCCGTAGCTTCCTCGGTCTTGCAAGTTATTGCCGAAGATTCGTTGAAAACTTCTCCAAGATCGCGAAGCCTCTCTCAAATCTTCTTCAGAAGCACGTCAAGTACGTTTGGTCTCCGGAGTGTGATGTTGCTTTCAACGCTTTGAAAGAAAAATTGATCACTGCTCCAGTTCTAACTCCGCCTGATGAAACCAAGCCGTACGAGGTCTTTTGTGATGCCTCTCTCCAAGGTCTCGGTGCAGTACTGATGCAAGAGAAGAAAGTTGTTGCTTATACCTCTCGCCAGTTGAAGCCAAATGAGAAGAACTATCCCACTCATGATCTCGAGTTGGCGGCAGTTGTGCACGCATTGTTGACTTGGAGACATCTTCTCTTGGGAAGGAAAGTGGACATTTTCACTGACCACAAAAGTCTCAAGTACATCTTCACTCAGCCTAATCTCAACCTCAGGCAGACTCGATGGGTCGAAATGATTCAAGAGTACAATCCGAGTATCGAGTATACTCCAGGCAAGGCTAATGTGATTGCTGACGCTTTGAGAAGAAAAGCATATTGCAACAGTCTGATTCTCAAGCCTTATCAACCCGAGCTTTGTGAAGCCTTCCGCAAACTTAATCTGCAAGTTGTTCCTCAAGGTTTCCTTGCCAACCTTCAAGTTTCTCCTACCTTGGAAGACCAGATTCGCCAAGCCCAGCTTCTTGATGCTATGGTGAAAAAGGTGAAGATTGGTATTGCAAAGAGTCAGTCCAAGTACAAGTGCTACCGGCTTGATGACAAGGACACTCTCTTCTTCGAGGATCGAATTGTTGTGCCCAAAGGTGAACTTCGTGAAGTGATCATGAATGAGGCTCACAACTCTCTCCTCTCCATCCACCCTGGGAGCACGAAGATGTATCAAGACCTGAAGCAAACTTATTGGTGGACTCGAATGAAGCGCGAGATCGCTCAATTCGTGAATGAATGTGATGTCTGCAGAAGAGTGAAAGCAGAACACCAAAGGCCAGCAGGTCTCCTCCAACCTCTCGCCATTCCAGAATGGAAGTTTGACCACATTGAAATGGACTTCGTGACTGGATTTCCTAAGTCCAAGCGTGGCAATGATGCTATATTCGTTGTCATCGACAAGCTGACCAAAGTGGCTCATTTCTTGCCTATCAAAGAGCCAATCACTGCAGCTCAATTGGCGGAGCTCTACACCTCCCGCATTGTCTCTCTGCACGGTATTCCTCAAGTGATATCTTCAGACCGTGGCAGCATCTTTACCTCCAAGTTCTGGGATTCTTTTCAGAAGGCCATGGGCACCAGCATTCGCTTCAGCACTGCTTTCCACCCCCAAACAAGCGGTCAAGTCGAGCGTGTCAACCAGATTCTTGAAGATATGCTCAGAGCTTGTGTTATCTCCTTCGGCATGAAGTGGGAGGATTGCCTTCCTTATGCTGAATTCTCGTACAACAACAGTTTCCAAGCAAGTTCCGGCAAGGCCCCGTTTGAAATTCTGTATGGTAGGAAGTGCCGTACACCTCTCAACTGGTCTGAAACCGGTGAACGTCAGCTGCTGGGTAATGACCTGATCACAGAAGCAGAAGAAATGTGCAAGGTCATTCGTGATAACCTCAAAGCAGCCCAGTCTCGTCAGAAGAGCTACTACGACAGCAAGCACCGTGATTTAGCTTTCGAGATCGGAGACCATGTCTACCTCCGCGTCTCTCCAATGAAAGGGACTCGTCGCTTCGGTATCAAAGGGAAGCTTGCCCCAAGATACGTCGGGCCTTTCAAGATCGTCAGCAAGAGAGGCGACCTCGCCTATCAACTCGAGCTTCCTGCAACCTTTGCCAATGTTCATGATGTGTTTCACGTCTCGCAACTCCGCAAGTGCTTCAAGGCGCCCGAGCGCACCATCAACTTCGAGGACATTGAGCTCCAAGAAGATCTCTCCTACCGTGAGCACCCAGTTGCAATCCTTGAAGAGACTGAACGCAAAACTCGCAACAAGTCAATCAAGTTTCTCAAAGTCAAGTGGTCACACCATTCCGACCGTGAAGCTACCTGGGAACGCGAGGATCACCTCCGTTCTGAGTACCCGGAGTTCTTTCAGTCCTAGATCTCGGGACGAGATCTTTTCGTAGTGGTGGAGTGTTGTAACGCCCCACATGTAACCTTCCCCTATTGTACTCTGACTCTTGCCGTTTCCGGCATTAAGTTATATTTAATTCTCGGGTTCGGGTCTTTGCCTCCGAGTGTTGTTTTGTTTTCGTGCATCTTGTATCATGCCATCACGTGCGTTGCATTCGCATACATGTTCATCTCATGCATTCGAGCATTTTCCCCGTTGTCCGTTTTGCATTCCGGCGCTTCGTTCTCCTCCGGTGGCCATTTCTAGCTTTCTTTCGTGTGTGGGGATTAAACATTTCCGGATTGGGCCGAGACTTGCCATGCGGCCTTGGTTTACTACCGGTAGACCGCCTGTCAAGTTTCGGGTCATTTGGACTTCGTTTGATACTCCAACGGTTAACCGAGGGACCGAAAAGGCCTCGTGTGTGTGCAGCCCAACACCCCTCCAATTTGGCCCAAAACCCACCAAACTCAGCTCCATCGTCTCGGTCGTTCGATCACGATCGTGTGGGCGAAAACCGCACCTCATTTGGACTCTCCTAGCTCCACTTATGTCTATAAATACCCCTCCTTCTCGGATCTCTTCTTCTCCCCCTCGAAACCCTAATCCAAAAAAAAAGGATCTCGGAGCCCCGCGCCCGGCCGGACGTGTCCGCCCGCGCCGGACACGCCGCGCCGCCGCACCGCAGCCTGCGGCAGGCCGCCACGTGTCGCCTCCGCCGCCGCGGCCCGGGAGGCCCAAGCCGGGCCCCCGCGAGCCCGTAGCCGCGCCGCCCGTCCCCCCCGTCGCCTCTCCACACTCCGGTGGCCGGAGCTCCACCGCGCCACCGCGGAGCGCCTCGCCGGATCCCGCACCTCGCCGGAGCCCGCGCCGGCCGGCCACCGCCGCCACACCACGCCGGCCACCGCCGCCTCGACCACGCCGCCCCGGCGACCGCCGGATCCGGCCGGCCCTGCCGTCCTCCTCCTGCCACCTCGGCGCCGACGAGCTCCCTCGCCGGAGCGCCCGCCGTCCTCGCCGGTCCCGGCCACCTCCACTCGCCGGTGAACAGTGCTCGCGCCGTGCCTCGGTTTCCGTGCGAAACCCTAGATCTGGGAGGTTGTTTTTTTTGCTAAGTCCCAGGATTTTTACTCCATATGCTCATGTTTGACCTGCCATAACTTTGCATCCGTAGCTCCGATTTGGGCGTATGATATGTCAAATTCTTCGTCTCGACGAGTACATCATTTCATTACATTGCATCATTTGCATTTGAGGTCATCTGGTTGCCCAAAATACTGTTGGAAGGAGGCATGTTGAGTTAAATTGCAGATCCGTTAATCCAACATGCACTTTTGTCATTTTGCCATATTTAATCCGTGCATGATATGCCTGTGCCCCTTTGGGATGAATTGTTAAGCATGTTGTCTTATTTCTAGAGGTGCCTTACATGTATTTTTAGGATATGTGTGTTGTCTTGTGCAAGCTTGCGAAGAGGGCTACCTGAGATTTCAGATTTCAGGGACTTAGTGATTTTCACTAAGTCTGAGCCGTTTTAGTTCACGATGCCATATGTCCGGCTTGTTTCCTAGTGATCCGTGCCTCTTTTGAGGATGATCAGTAAGAGCGATTTGTTATGCTTGTTGTGCTTAATCCATCCATGTCTTTACTTGTTATGTTGGAGCACCCTAGGTTGACTCAATCGAGCTCAACTTTTGGATAGTTGCTGTTTTGGGCAGATCGTTAACTCTTTTGCGATTTTGCCGGAGTAATTGCTAGTGATCCATGCATGCTATGCCATTGTTCTTGCCTTGTCTAGCTAGAATTTTGTGCCTTCTTAATGGATATATGCTTGCCTTGCCATGACTTGCCCCGTAGTGAGAGCATCGAGCTCGTTTATATGCCTCCGTGAGTTATTATTTCAGCATGTCCCAGTTTTCACTAAGTCTGAAAACTGATTGTGTTTCATCGATGTTCGTGTGCTCGGTAGAGTATTTTCTGAACCCTTTTGGCCCCAGGTCATTTTGGGTGATTTGTTAAGCTTGTTGAGTAGCTCCATGCCATGCTCTTACTTGCCATGTTCAGGTTTCCCTTCATGTTGTTTTGCTGCTCCGAAGAGAGCATCGTGGTCTGAAATTCCAGACTAGCGTTAATTTCGCTAAGTCTGAAATCTGTTTTGCTTATTCAGTTTTGCCATGCTTGTTTGAAGCCCTTAGTGGATGATTTTGCCTATGCCTCAGTCATGATGATTTGTTAAGCTTGATGAGTACATCACTGCCATGTAATTTGTTTTCATGTTGGGTGGCTGTAGCATGTTCATTTTGTTGCATTTAGGAGGCATGTTGCTGTAAATCGCAGATCGGTTCGTTTAGTAAAACGCTTGCCATTTCTTAACCGTAGCTCCGATTGCCATGATCTTTATATCGTTTTCAGGGAATTTCTTCCCCTCTATCCAGTGGCACTCTTGGATTTCCAAGTTGGGGCCAGGTTCATGCATTTCCTGTCACATGTTGCATTCTTGCATCCCGCATCGCATCCCGCATAGCATATCATCTTTGCATCTTATTGGTTGCCCTTGCACGTGGTTGATGGTATCCTTGTTGCTTGTTTGTGTTGTTGGGTAGAGCCGGGAGACGAGTTTGCTAACGAGGAGCCCGTTGAGTTTGCTTTTGAGGATCCAGTCAATTCTGACAACTGTGCAGGCAAGATGATCACACCCTTGAAATCACTACTATCTTTGCTATGCTAGTTTGCTCGCTCTTTTGCTTTGTCAATGCTACGATGCCTACCACTTGCTTGTCAGCCTCCCAATTGCCATGATTGAGCCTCTAACCCACCTTTGTCCTAGCAAACCTTTGATTGGCTATGTTACCGCTTTGCTCAAGCCCCTTCTTATAGCGTTGCTAGTTGCAGGTGAAGATTGGAGCCGTTCCTGGTTGGAACATTTATTTACTTGTTGGGATATCACTATATTGCTATGTTATCTTACTCATCTATATACTTGGTAAAGGGTGGAAGGCTCGGCCTCTCGCCTAGTGTTTTGTTCCACTCTTGCCGCCCTAGTTTCCGTCATATTGGTGTTATGTTCCCGGATTGTTGCGTCCCTTACGCGGTTGGGCTATAATGGGAACCCCTTGATAGTTCGCCTTGATTAAAGCTTTTCCAGCAATGCCCAACATTGGTTTTACCATTTGCCACCTACCCTTTTCTTTCCCTTGGGTTTCCGGAGCCCGAGGGTCATCTTTATTTTAGCCCCCACGGGCCAGTGCTCCTCTGAGTGTTGGTCCGGAACGTCAGCCGCCGGTGGCCACCAGGGGCAACTCTGGGCTGGCCTACCGGAAGTTTGGACAATCTGAGTGTGCCCTGAGAAAGAGATATGTGCAGCTCCTATCGGGATTTGTCGGCGCATTCGGGCGGTGTTGCTGGACTAGTTTTGACCTGTCGAATCATCTTGTTGTACCGGGATACCGAGTCTGATCGGTGGGTCCTGGGTGGAGGTCTATTCCTTCGTTGACCGTGAGAGCTTGTTATGGGCTAAGTTGGGACCCCCCTGCAGGGATTGATCTTTCGAAAGCCGTGCCCGCGGTTATGGGCAGATGGGAATTTGTTAATGTCCGGTTGTAGATAACTTGAACTTAATTAATTAAAATGAATCAACTGTGTGTGTTGCCGTGATGGCCTCTTCTCGGCGGAGTCCGGGAAGTGGACACGGCGTTGGAGTTATGCTTGCGTAGTCTGCTCTACTTAGTTACCGCTCGCGCTTTGCCTTCTCTTCTCGCTCTCTTTTGCGAATAAGATAGCCACCATACATGCTAGTCGCTTGCTGCAGCTCCACTCACATTAACCCTTCCTTTCCTATTAAGCTTAAATAGTCTTGATCACGAGGGTGCGAGATTGCTGAGTCCTTGTGGCTCACAGATTACTATTATACCAGATGCAGGGACCGATGATACTCCTCCGGATGACGCGTTCGAGCTGAAGTGGGAGTACGACGAGGACTCTCGGCGATACTATGTTTCTTTTCCTGATGATCAGTAGTGGTGCCTGCTCGGGGTTCGATTCAGGGTTTAGTCGCATGTTGGGGGGTCTTTTCTATTTTGGCGCCGTAGTCGGGCCATGAGTGTTTGTATGATGGATGCTATTTTTGTACCTTGATGTGACGTGGCGAGTGTAAGCCAACTATTATTATTATTCCCCCTTTATATTTATATGTACATGGGTTGTGTGAAGATTGCCTCACTTGCGACTTATGCCTTCAATGCGATTATGCCTCTAAGTCGTGCCTCGACACGTGGGAGATATAGTCGCATCGAGGGTGTTACAAGTTGGTAATCAGAGCCTTCCCCGACCTTAGGAGCCCCATTGCTTGATCGTTTCTAGCAGCCGAGTTGTGTCTAGAAAAATGTTTTGAGTCCTTAGGAATTATATATCGGAGAGCTTAGGAATTCTTTTTACTTCCCAGTCTCCTCATCGCTCTGGTAAGGCATCCTGACGTAGAGTTTTGACTCTTCTCTTCTCAAATTTCACTAAAAAAAAATTTAGGATCACGCGAGTATCTTAGTTTTGTTCCGATGGCTTATGATGAGAATACTGTCTTGGTGCCTCCTGTCAGGGGTTTAGTGGAAGTGTCCCGGGGAGTTGAGCTCTGAGGTGTTGTCATCATAATTCTATCGTTGCAATTCTGGCATACTTGAGATATGTGCGCGACATCGAAAATCTCCTTTATGCAGTTCGTTGGTGAGATAACCTCGACGCCACCCAGTACTGGGGCGGGAGTTCGGGAGTATCGCCATAACTTGTATAACGGATGCTTTTCGAAGGTTGAGATAGATGGTTTCCGAAGGTTTCTTGGTTATGTGTTGAAGGATGGATGCAGCTGGATGTAGGATTTGCTAGCTTGGGTGAGATATTATGACTCTCGGCGATACTATGTTTCTTTTCCTGATGATCAGTAGTGGTGCCTGCTCGGGGTTCGATTCAGGGTTTAGTCGCATGTTGGGGGGTCTTTTCTATTTTGGCGCCGTAGTCGGGCCATGAGTGTTTGTATGATGGATGCTATTTTTGTACCTTGATGTGACGTGGCGAGTGTAAGCCAACTATTATTATTATTCCCCCTTTATATTTATATGTACATGGGTTGTGTGAAGATTGCCTCACTTGCGACTTATGCCTTCAATGCGATTATGCCTCTAAGTCGTGCCTCGACACGTGGGAGATATAGTCGCATCGAGGGTGTTACATAAATGATCCAAGTTCTTTATTTATCCTTCCGGTGAAATAAGCTTCTCGTCTCCTTGCTCATATCAATCCAATCTATTGTTCCCGTTAGTGGCAGAATTTCAGCTCGGTTTTGAGATGTTCACCATAAGTCCACTACAAGCTTGTTCTTTTCGTTGTTGTTTTCCAACAACTCTGTTATAACCTTCTTGGAGGAGTGCTTTTCAAGCTCATGCGTGGCAGAAGTTGGCAATTTCGACCCCATTCTTTTATTCCAATGATCTATCTTTTATTATTTCTTCTGGAGGCATTATGATGTTGCTCTTTTCAGTCATCATCTCGAATTGTGAAGATCATGTTCTTTCCTTTTGCTTATCCATTCAACCGGAGTGTCGTGTCCTCTGCTCAAGTTCTTTTCGTCTTATCAAGTCTTGCATCTTGTTTCAATCGGAGTGCTTGCATCTACTTCCTGTCCATTGCAACCCTTGTCTTATGTCTTTCAACCTAGAAGGTTCTAGTAATATTCCTTGTTCCTCTTTTCTAATAGAGCATTTCAACCTTGTTCATCTTTGTTGTATTCTTTCTTTCAATTTGTTCAACCTCGCAAGGTTCGTGGTTTCACTCTTTTGCCAAGAAGTAACTTAGTTTACCTCTTCTCTTCCTCTTTCGTTTTCTCTCGGGTGCCATCCTAGATCTCGGGATGAGATCCTCTTGTAGTGGTGGAGTGTTGTAACGCCCCAAGACCGGAGCTTGAGATGCCTTCCACGGATTCCGAGTTTCGCCGTGTGTTTTATTTGTCTGTTGCATTCATCTTTGCATCATGTGTGTTGCATCATGTCATCATGCCATTAATTTTTTTCCAGCTCAACTAAATAAATCGCATAGATCGTTGATCTATTTAAATCGAGGGAACTCGCATGGTGGTTTCTCTTTAAAACATACCCTATCAATATTTAGGTAGCTATTATAAAGTATTCCATTAATTTCGAATTATCCGCAACCCACTTGCATGTTAAATCCTTGACCTTTCGTTCTTCCGGTTTTTGACTCTCAACTTTATCGATAATTCTTTTGTCCCTTTTTCCAAGATCCATCAAAAAATCGAACATTTTTGGCCACACCAAACCTAGTCCCAATTCAAAACCATTTGAATTATATTCAAATGAATTTGAATTTAACTCCTGCAATCGTGCCACTTCTATTTTTTGGTGAACATGCACGTTTTTGTGAGTCCAGAAAAATTACCCGCATGCTCAAATTCGTTCCCTAAACCCCTCTTCCTTTTTTCCTTTCCCTCTAATGTTTTTTCGGTTATACTAGTATTAAGAGAGGTTAAGAGAGAGAGAGAGAGAGAGAGAGAGCGCCCAGCGGCCAGGCGGCCTGCTTCCCCGCAGCCCAGTTGGGCCTCAGCAGCCCATCCGCGTCCTCTAAGGCCCAGCCGGCGCCCCCACCAGTTCTAACCTAACCCTCTTCCCTTCGTTCCTCTAGCGCCGCCAGAGGAGCCTCACGCGATCCTCTTCTTGCTCGCTGGCCCGCAGCCACTCCCCCTCGATTCCTCTCCTCCTCTCGTCAGTCTTCCGCACGCAGGCGCGGCCATCTCCCCGACCCCCCTGCTCGACCCCATCGCCCTCCTCTCCTACCACCGCGGCTTTGCCGGACACCGGCGACCCGGAGCGCCACGTCTCCACCCCTGCCATGTGCACCGCGCCTATCTTCATCGACACCAACAGGTGCAGGAGCCCCCATGGCTATTGCCGCCGTCTTGCCTACTCCATTGGAGCTCCCCGCCACCGGATTGGGTCGCCTCCACCTCGGTGCTCTCCGTCAGCCTCCTCCCGTGCTAAGAAGCTCCTGCCCAAGCCGTTCTAATCAGCCGCGCCGCCGCCGTTTTGCAGGAGCTCCGCCTCCCTGCTTCGCCAGTGCCTGCATCCCCATCGCGCCCGAGGACAAGCCCCTCGAGAAGGAGGGCTTCTCCAGCCCGAACCCTCAAGGAGAGCTGTTGCCGTGCTCACCTCCTCCCGTCCCCAGCGCCCGTCATTGCCCCGCACCTCACCCCGCGTCCAAGCCGTGCTATCGCCGCTGTTGCACCTACGGCCTCCTGTCTTGCTTCTTTTTGGACCGAACGTCACCAAGAACCGTACGCGGACGCATCGTCTCCAGGATTTTCGCCAAGTACCTCTACGTGCGGACTCACCAAGTACACGACTCGGATGCGTCAAGTTTGACTATGAACGGCTACACGTCCGACCTCATATTCGAACCTCAAGCATCAAGTTTCACTACCATTGTGGCGAATCCAACAAGACCAAGTGTACGACTACGCCCAGTGATGCAACACGTACCTCTACTATCGACGTGTACGACGACCTTCGACATGTACCCCTACACCGCACTGAAACACCGAGTTCCTCGCCATGACCCCGAATATCTACGGAACCTTGTGTGACTATCGACGTGAACGACCACTATCAACCCCAAGTTACTCGGATTCGTCAAGTCCCTCTACGAAAACGTGTGCCACTACCGACGAGGACCGATAGTACCACTACTTCCACTACGAACGTCTCGAGAACGTCTACTTCCTCTACTTTGCACCGAACTTGATCCACTTCGAAACGCACGCTTCGAAGGTATAACATCGAGACGACCACCCATGGACCGTAAGCATTTGACGTGTGTTTGAGATGGTTTCATGTAACTATTGCTTGCCGCGTACGATGTATCTCTTGCGCGTTACCCATTTCTGAGCCATCGACACGTGGGAACCGGGTAACCGGGAGCACCCTACCGTTCATCGCATGACACTCTCCCGTCACACTTTCTTTTGCACCGGCATCTCAATCGAGTTACTGGAACCGGAATGTTGCCGTGGCACCATTTCCGTTGCCGTTACCGTGGCTGCCCTTCCGTTCCCGCCACGATGACAAATGCTTCATAATATGCTCATGTCAACTTTTTGCAAAAATTGCATAAAACTTGCACATGCCATCCGCATCATGATAATAACATTTAAAATGTTTAAAATTGTTGTTGCACCAAACTGCTAAATGCATATGGGGATTATCGGAATTGTTGTTTGATGTTTCCGGCCCCATTTAAATTGGTTAAAATGTGTAGTTTACTTTTGCCCCACCTCTTGTCATGTTTAACAACATTTAAAATTGTTGGGTACTTAAACGGGAGTGAACTAAATAATTGATGTGGTGTTTCGTCAATATGCAACTCGTTGCATATTGAGCTCCACTTAATTTGTAGTGTTGGTTGTGCACTTTGCCATGCCATGCATATTTAAACCAGACATGCATCATACTTGGTTGTGCATCATGCCATGTTTATGTGATGGTTGTTTACTTTGTTGCTTGCTTCTTTCCGGGTTGCTTCTCTCATTAGCTTTGGTTTCATTCCGGAGTTGTGAGGATTCGTTCAACTACGTCCAGTTGTCTTCTTCGTGGACTCGTTCTTCTTCCGTGCGGGATCTCAGGCAAGATGACCATACCATCGAAATCACTTCTATCTTTGCTTGCTAGTTGTTCGCTCTATTGCTATGCCACAATACCTACAACTTGCTATATCATGCCTCCCATATTACCATGTCAAGCCTCTAACCCTCCTTTCCTAGCAAACCGTTGGTTGGCTATGTTACCGCTTTGCTTAGCCCCTCTTATAGCGTTGCTAGTTGCAGGTGAAGATGAAGTTTCTTCAATGTTGGAACATGGATATGTTCGGATATCACAATATCTCTTATTTAATTAATGCATCTATATACTTGGTAAAGGGTGGAAGGCTCGGCCTTATGCCTGGTGTTTTGTTCCACTCTTGCCACCCTAGTTTCCGTCATACCAGTGTTATGTTCCTTGATTTTGCGTTCCTTACACGGTTGCGTGTTATGGGAACCCCTTGACAGTTCGCTTTGAATAAAACTCCTCCAGCAAGGCCCAACCTTGATTTTACATTTGCCTAACAACCTATTACCCTTCCCTTGGGTCGGCCAACCCAAGGGTCATCTTTATTTTAACCCCAGTGCTTGTCTAAGTGTTGGTCCGACCCGGGCAGTCTGCGGGGCCACCTCGGGGCAACTCGAGGGTTGGTTTTACTCGTAGCTTGACCTATCCGGTGTGCCCTGAGAACGAGATACGTGCGACTCCTATCGGGATTTGTCGGCACATCGGGCGGCTTTGCTGGTCTTGTTTTACCATTGTCGAGAGGTCTTGTAACCGGGATTCCGAGACTGACCGGGTCTTCTCGGGAGAAGGAATATCCTTCGTTAACCGTGAGAGCTTGTGATGGGCTAAGTTGGGACACCCCTGCAGGGTTTTGAACTTTCGAAAGCCGTGCCCGCGGTTATGGGCAGATGGGAATTTGTTAATATCCGGTTGTAGAGAACTTGACACTTAACTTAATTAAAATGCATCAACCGCGTGTGTAGTCATGATGGTCTCTTTTTGGCAGAGTCCGGGAAGTGAACACGGTTCTTGTGTTGTGTTTCTGCGTAAGTAGTTTCAGGATCACTTCTTGATCACTTCTAGCTTCACGACCATTGCGTTGCTTCTCTTCTCGCTCTTATTTTCGTATGTTAGCCACCATATATGCTTAGTGCTTGCTGCAGCTCCACCTCATTACCCTATCCTACCCATAAGATTAAATAGTCTTGATCTCGCGGGTGTGAGATTGCTGGGTCCCCGTGACTCACAGATACTTCCAAAACAGTTGCAGCTGCCGACGATGCCAGCGCAGATGAAGCGACCGAGCTCAAGTGGGACCCCGATGAAGATCGTGTTCATTGTGTTGTTTCGTTTCCAGTTGATCAGTAGTGGAGCCCAGTCGGGACGATCGGGGATCTATGCATTTGGGGTTGTCTTTCTTTATTTGGTTCCATAGTCGGACCTTGATTGTATTTTGGATGATGTAATGCTATATTTATGTGTTGTGTGAAGTGGCGATTGTAAGCCAACTCTTTATCCCTTTCTTATTTAGTACATGGGATGTGTAAAGATTACCCCTCTTGCGACATGCCTACTATGTGGTTATGCCTCTAAGTCGTGCTCCAAAACGTGGGAGATATAGCCGCATCGTGGGTGTTACACTACCCTTCGAGAGAAAAACTCTCTCACTTACACATGGACCCCAACTAAAAAGATCTCTCTCACACACAATCTCTCTCCCTGACAAGTGGGTCCTGATATGTCTCCAATGTATCTATAATTTTTATTGTTCCATGTTGTTATATTATCAATCTTGGATGTTTTATAATCATTTTATAGTCATTTTATATCACATTTTGGCACTAACGTATTGACATAGTGCCAAGTGTCAGTTCCTGTTTTTCCATATTTTTTACATCGCAGAAAATCAATATTAGACGGAGTCCAAATGCCATGAAACTTTATGGAGATTTTTTTGGACCAGAAGGAACATGTTGGGCCCTGGTTGCACCTGTGGAGTCCTGGGGAGGGGACAACCCACCAGGGCGTGCCAGGAGGCCCAAGCGCGCCCTGGCGGGTTGTGCCCACCTCGGGTGCCCCTCGGACCACCTCTTTGCTCTATAAATACCCCAATATTTCCAAAACCCCAGGGGAGTCGACGAAATATTCATCCAGCCGCCGCAGAGTCCGGAACCACCAGATCCAATATATACACCATCTCGGATGGGGTTCACCACCTCCATTGGTGCCTCTCCGATGATGCATGACTAGTTCTTTGTAGACCTTCGGGTCCATAATTAGTAGCTAGATGGCTTCATCTCTCTCTCTCTCTCTCTCTCTCTCTCTTGATTCTCAATACGATGGTCTCTTGGATATCCATATGACGTAACTCTTTTGCGGTGTGTTTGTTGGGATCCGATGAACTTCAAGTTTATGACCAGATCTATCTTTTCTATATCCATGAAAGTATTTGAGTTTCTTTGATCTCTTTTATGCATGATTGCTTATAGCCTCGTATTTCTTTTCCGATATTTGGGTTTTGTTTGGCCAACTTGATCTATTTATCTTGCAATGGGAAGAGGTGCTTTGTAGTGGGTTCGATCTTGCGGTGCTTGATCCCAGTGACAAAAGGGGAACCGACACGTATGTATTGTTGCTACTAAGGATAAAACGATGGGGTCTTTCTATACATAGATAGATCTTGTCTACATCATGTCATCATTCTTATTGCATCACTCCATTTCTCCATGAACTTAATACATTAGATGCATGCTGGATAGCAGTCGATGTGTGGAGTAATAGTAGTAGATGCAGGCAGGAGTCGGTCTACTAATCTTGGACGTGATGCCTATATAATGATCATTGCCCGGATATCGTCATAATTATTTGAAGTTCTATCAATTGCCCAATAGTAATTTGTTCACCCACCGCTTTGCATTTTTCTCGAGAGAAGCCACTAGTGAAACCTACGGCCCCCGGGTCTTCTTTCTCATATTATTGGCCTTTGCGATCTATTTTTATTTGCTTTTATTTTCAGATCTATTAATCTAAAAACCCAAAAATATCTTGCTGCAATTTATTTTATTTGGCATTCGATCTATCAATATTTATAACCTTTTTTCGTCACGCACCAATTTCTGGCACCGTCACCCGAAAGGGATTGACAACCCCTTTAACACGTCGGATTGCGAGGATTTGTTATCTGTGTGCAGGGGCTGTTTACGTTGTGTTGCTTGGTTCTCCTCCTGGTTCGATAACCTTGGTTTCATATCTAAGGGAAATACCTACCGCCGCTGTGCTGCATCATCCCTTCCTCTTTGGGAAATACCGACGTAGCTTCAAGCGACATCAGGTCCATTGAAATTAAACTTAACCCTATGTTGACTCTATTAGCTTGCTATTTAAACCAGGGGTCCCACATGTCATAGAGTAAGGATTTAGTTAACTGGGTAATTAACCTAAACTAAACATGCCATTTCATCTCGCCGGCGGGAACAAAAACTAACGGCGGAGGAGCACCGTTTGATCGCTACAGGGCACCAAATTGTACGTGGATGGGTTCTGCAACTAGCTGGGATCGAGTCGCGTCACAATTGGGACATATGGGAAGTGTCGGGGGGGGGGGGGGGCACAGAGCTCATCGGAAGTGAGCTCGTGGCAGCGACGGGAGCTACGGGTGCGACCGTATCCATGCTACAACACGTCTCAGGATGTGCTGGTGGGCTTAGAGGCTTCCTGGGGGAGTACTGAGCAAAGTGGGGTGCTCGAGCTGCTTCAATGGTTGTAGCTGTGGTGGCGACAAGGCTGGCGGTGAGGAGCTCTCGGCTCCATTGGAAACAATGGCTAGGCGATGAAATTGAGCACGAGAGAAAGTGGAAAGGCAACAGAGCTGACAACAGTTCGGGGGAGCATCATGGGAGGCTCCAGGACGGCCTAGTTGCAGCGAATCAATGACGAGGAGCTCTTGGTATCGAGGTCGAAGATGACGATGGCCTTACCGATGAGGTGGGCACAGAAGCGGGGCGACAGGCTCTACAGCGTAGACGTCCCTTAGGTGCACGCTTGCGCTCCCTCTTTGGGATATGTGTGACATATATCATGTTCACTGTTTTCACCTCAGGGGGAAACTTCTTCTGTCCCCCTGTGTTCGAAGGGCGGGGCTCATCATCGTCCTCACTTTGAGGCTCTTGATATTTGAGGGAAATACCTACCGCCGATGTGTTGCATCATCCCTTCCTCTTTGGGGAAATACCGACGTAGCTTCAAGCGACATCAAAAGGAATTTCTGGCGCCGTTGCCGGGGAGGATCAAGTCAAGATAGTCTCCCGGCCATGTGCCATTTCTAGTACCATTGCCAGGGAGGATCTTCAACATATACCAGGTTCCTAATCACAAATCTCATCTCCCCGCAATTTAAATTATTTGCCATTTGCCTCTCGTTTTCCCCTCGCCCACTTCACAAAAAATTGCCGTTTTATTCGCCTGTCTTTTTGTTCGCCGTTTTCTTGCCGGATCTGTTTTTGCGTGCAACCTTGTTTGCCGTCATTATCATGATGGATAGTTTTTCCTCTATTGCTTGCACTCTCGAGAACGAGGTTCTCAAATTTAAACAAAGGGTAGGAGAAAATTTAAAAGATGCTTGGTATAGGATTTGCAGTGCTCATAATAGATCTATTCGTAAGCAATCTACCATTGTTCTTCTTCACTGTTTTTATGTTGGCATCACCACTTGGTATAAATTCGTCCTTGATACAATTACCGGGGGAAATTTCTTGATGTGTCCTTATCTTGATTCCTTTAATGGTATGGGAAATTTAGTGGGCTCACCACCATTTATGATTAATGAAACAACTTTGACTCTTGAGCATGTTACGAAAATAATAGATGCTATTGAAAAGAAAATGCTCACCGAAGATCATATGGAAATTATAGATAAAAAGATTCATAATTTTTCTACCAATATTGGGTCAATAGTGGGAGATGTTCTTAAAATGTTAAAGGAGAAGGGTACCTTAAGCCATGAAAAAATAGAAGAAAGCCTGTCTCGGATTGATAAAATAGAAGAAATCTTTAGTGACCTAAGAACGGCTTTTGCTTCTGCTAAAACTATCGAGAAAACTCCCATAAGGAGGGGTAGATCCAAGAAGAAGGGTGCAACTTCTAGTAATAGTAATAATGGAGATCTTAAGATGATTAGTGTTCACCCGGGTTTTGTTGAAGTGATAAGTGATCCTTTTTGCAACAATGAGATCTTTGAATTTATTCCTAGGAGTGTTGTTATTGAAAATCTTTATGATAAATCTTTGAAGGATTCTAAGTGTTTTATTGAAGAGTTGGACAAGGATGACAAAACTTAGATCCTTGCTTTATGCCTAGCTAACGGCGTAAAACTATAGCGCTTGTTGGGAGGCAACCCAATGAATAAATTTTATTTTTGCCTTTTGCCTTTTGTTTCTTGTTTTTATGTATTTAAACAATTATTCTACTGATATGGTTGTGTTTTTATGTTTTAATTAGTGTTTGTGCCAAGTAAAGCCTTTAGGATCTTCTTGGGTGATATTTGTTTGATCTTGCTGAAAAACAGAAACTTTTACGCTCACGAAATTAATTTTCATTTTTTACCAGAGAGCGATAAAATACCCATTATACTTGCAGTAGATCAATATACAAATTTCTCAGGTCATCCTAATTTTTCAGAATTTTTGGAGTTATATAAGTATTCGAAATAGTCAGATTGCTACAGACTGTTCTGTTTTGACAGATTCTGTTTTCTTTGTGTTGTGTGCTTATTCTTGATGGCTCTATGCTTTTCTTTGATGAGTTTTTTCCATAGAAAAGTTGGAATACAGTAGATATAATACAATAACAAAATATGAATTGGATTGATACATCACTTATAGTAGTGATTTATTATTCTTATACTAACGGATCTCACGAAGGTTTTGTTGAGTTTTGTGTGATTGAAGTTTTCAAGTTTTGGGTTATCTTACGATGGATGAAGGAAGGATGGAAGAGCCTAATCTTGGGGATGCCCTAGCATCCCAATCTATTATCCAAAAATGAGCAACCAACTAAGCTTGGGGATGCCCCCGAGTGGCATCCCCGCTTTCTTCCAATGATCATCGGTATTTTACTTGAAACTATGTTTTTATTCGTCACATGATATGTGTTTTGCTTAGAGCGTCTTGTATGATATGAGTCTTTGCTTGTTTTATTTTGTGTTTTAAGTCATCAATCCTTGCTGGACACACCTATTTGAGAGAGCCAAAATTATGTCACGATTTGTTAGAAATGCTCTCTATGCTTCACTTAATTTTTTTATGAGCAATGGACTTGCTCTAGTGCTTCACTTATATCTTTTTGAGCATGGTGTGCTTTAGGATTTTTTGAGAAATTCTCTCTTGCTTTACTTATATTTATTTGAGACTTAGTATGATTTTCAATAAATTCTCTCTTGCTTCACTTAAATTAATTTAAGAGAAAGAAAAATACATTATGCTCATGATCTTCACTTATATTTGTTTGAGCTTGTCAAAAGCAATACATGAAAATTAGTTCCAAAGTGATAGATATCTAAGAAGGATATAATAAGAACTTTCATGAATATCATTGGACAAAATAAACTTGATTCTTAGTAATAGTTTTGAGATATGATGATGTGATATGTGAGTCATCTTGATGAGTAATTATGCTTTAGTAAGAATATTGATGTTAAGGTTTGTGATTCCCTATGAAAGTACGAAAGTCAATAGTCATGCAATGAAATTATATCCTACTTGTGGTGCATTATTCGGTGTTATTTATGCTTAATGCTTGCTTATGAAATTATCTGTTTCTTAGTTGGTCACTTCCCAATCTTTTGCTAGCCTTCATTTTGCACTAAGTATGATCATTACTTGTGCATCCAAAAACCTTTAACCCCGTTTTGCCACATGAGTCCATTATATCTACCTATATGCGGTATTCTTTTGCCGTTCTAAGCAAATTTGCATGTGCCATCTCTAATTTTCAAAATAAACTTCTATTTTGTGTGTTTGTTTCGCTCGCGGAGCGGTGAGGGGTGGCTAATATTTTCCATGCTAGATGTGTTATTCTCAAGATGAGTGTTTATTCACTTGTCATTGCATGAGAGTAAGGCAAAGGTATTAGGGATGCCCAGTCCCGAAATGCAAAAACATTGAATTTACTGTATGTTGTCAAATAATAAATTCCTTGGAAAGTGTTGGTATGGAGGGCACCCGTGGATACGGTTAGCCATGGAAAGTGAAAGTTATGGTGGAAAAAGGAATAAACTTTATTTTCTGTTTGGGAACCTCCTATGATATATCTATGCATGGAAGTATTGGGAACTCTAAGTCGTTTTCGTTGGTGGGATGGATACACCTCTCAAAATGTTTTTATCTCTAAGTTTTTCGCTTTGAGCTCTGGCACCTCTACAAATCCCTACTTCCCTCTATGAAGGGCGCCTTTCTTTTACTTTATGCTGTTTTTATTTTGAGTCTCCATCTTCTCTTATAAAAGCACCAACTAGGAGGCAGTATGATCATACTTAAGCATTGGGTGTAGCTAATATTCGAGTGTGTTTCATGAATGGATCAATGTTTGAGCATGATGGGCTAGGGATAGCTTATTTTAGCGTTGATATTTTGAAAGACATGGTTGCTTGTTGATATGCTTGAGTATCTAAATTATCATGTCAAAACTAGACTATTG
This sequence comes from Triticum monococcum, assembly GCA_034509565.1. Lineage (NCBI taxonomy): Eukaryota > Viridiplantae > Streptophyta > Magnoliopsida > Poales > Poaceae > Triticum > Triticum monococcum. The sequence goes on from CM067842.1 coordinate 156,694,683, forward strand.
CTTTGAACAACTAAAAGTCCAATTATGCATGCTATAAAGAAAGGAATATGATATGACATGATAGGCAACATTCCACATCAAAAATTCTGTTTTTACCACTTACCTACTCGAGGATGAGTAGGAGTTAAGCTTGGGGATGCTGATACGTCTCCAACATATCTATAATTTTTTATTGTTCCATGTTGTTATATTATCAATTTTGGATGTTTTATAATCATTTTATAGTCAATTTATATCTTTTTTTGGCACTAACCTATTGACATAGTGCCAAGTGCCCGTTCCTTTTTTTCCGTGTTTTTTACATCACAGAAAATCAATATCAGATGGAGTCCAAATGCCACGAAACTTTACGGAGATTTTTTATGGACCAAAAGGAACATGTTGGGCCCTGGTTGCACCTGGGGGGAGTCTCGAGGAGGGGACAACCCACCAGGGCACGCCAGGTGGCCCAGGCGTGCCCTAGTGGGTTGTGCCCACCTCGGGTGCCCCTGGACCACCTCTTTGCTCTATAAATACCCCAATATTTCCAGAACCCTAGGGGAGTTGATGAAATATTAATCCAGCCGCCGCAAAGTCCAGAACCACCAGATCTGTCGTGGAATTGTCATGGCAGATGTCCTAGTGTGAGGACTTAGTCATGGAGCCATCGCGTTGAGGTTAGCTTAAAGGGGTTAATCATGACAAAGGACAGAAGGAGCTTATACTGGTTCGGCCCCTTACGATGAAGGTAAAAGCCTAGTCCAGTTTGTAGTTGGTATTGCAAGGGTTTCAATAAGCAGGGAGCGAATACGATTGACCCGGCTCTCAATCTGTTGTTTCTTTCCCTAAGTCGCCGCTAGGTCGTCCCCTTATATACACGGGTTGACACCCTGCGGCCCTCAGAGTCCCAGCCGGTTTATACAACGTATCCGGCTCGGTGACCTTTCTTACATACCTTACAATACAAGTTTTACATACATGGCGGTTTATATTTATGGGCCTTAAGCTGCCATCGGGTCTGGGCCCTCTGCTAAGCCTACCTATGAATCGCCATATGATCTTGGGCTTCATTATGATGAATCGTCATAGGGATGACCCGGCCCCTCCTGGGCGGGTCACACCTAATAGTTATATCCCCAACATTAGGCCCCAGGTTGATTTGAACTTGTTCATGTCAACCTTCAAGACTTAGAAAAACCCTTCCATATCTGCTACAAAAAACTTTGTAACCCGCCATGGCATCATCTCCAGGAATTTCGGAAACCCGCCACGACGTCATCTTCAAAGGATCTTTATCTTAATGTCTTCCTGAAAATCGAGGCGTCCAATTAGCTAGATAACCATCATTCAGCCTCCTCGTCTTTCGCACCTGCCTACTTTCCGGTCTCCTTATAAATAGGACTGAGGGAGTCCTGGATTAGGGGGTATCCAGATAGCCGGATTATATGCTTTGGCCGGACTCTTGGACTATGAAGATACAAGATTGAAGACTTCGTCTCGTGTCCGGATGGGACTCTACTTGGCGTGGAAGGCAAGCTAGGCAATACGGATATGTATATGTCCTCCTTTGTAACCGACCTTGTGTAACCCTAGCCCTTTCCGGTGTCTATATAAACAGGAGGGTTTTAGTCCGTAGGACAACATACAATCATACCATAGGCTAGCTTCTAGGGTTTAGCCTCTCCGATCTCGTGGTAGATCAACTCTTGTAATACTCATATCATCAAGAATAAATCAAGCAGGACGTAGGGTTTTACCTCCATCAAGAGGGCCCGAACCTGGGTAAAACATCGTGTTCCCTGCCTCCTGTTACCATCCGCCTTAGACGCACAGTTCGGGACCCCCTACCCGAGATCCGCCGGTTTTGACACCGACATTGGTGCTTTCATTGAGAGTTCCTCTGTAACGTCGCCAGAAGGAAGGATGTCTTGTCTCGTCTTTAAAGATGGTACTACTGTTGGGGAGCTTTGGCTGTCGGCCAAACTCTCCGGCTAGGCGGTTTCATCATGACCGCCTGTTCAGCCGCCGCGCCGACGATGACTTCTCGGGTCGTCGAAAATAGCCTCCATGTCAAATCGGCACTCGCCTAACAGATGGATCTGGTGGAGCTCGCCTCCCTAAACGAGCTCTTGGATCGCATCGCTGCCCTGGGAGTCGCTACGGACTATGATCGGATTGGGCTTAAACCCGATCAAAGGGAGATTAACTCTCTGCCGGTCACCCATCATATTGAAGTGGTGGAGGAACAATGTGGTGACCTCTCCTCCATATTGAGGACCAACTATGTCCAGATTCCTGAGCTCTCCGAGCCGGATACCCGTTCGCGGGAGGACAACATCCAATCCCTGAACTTAGAGTCAGGCAGCGGGCCAGGATTATCGGGCAATACCCCGGAACCAGAATTTCCAAAATTGGAAATTCCTCGGCCCGTGGATCCCAGATCGGGTAAGGGTTCGGATTCAATTCCACCCACCCACCCAAACATAAGCGATCTTTCCCACATCAGGCAAGAGCCCCAGGAAACAGTATATCACTATTGGGCCAGATTCCTCCTTGTGATGAACAAGGTTAAGGATTGTCGCGAGGAAGACGCAGTCTTATTTTTCTGCAATAATTGCACGGACAAGGGAATCCTTAACGCCATAAATCACCGTGAGATATCACGCTTCGCTAACTTGGCGTCCATAGTACAAAAGTACTGTGCGATGGAAAGTGCCTGGAAAACCGAAACAAACTTTTGGAATAATCCGGCCCTAAATTCGAACCCAGTTTGAAATAAAAAGGGTGCACTATCAAAAGACACTCGGGTCAACTACCAAAAAGCAAAAACCCTCTATAGGGCATAGAACCATACTTGAGGGATGGCTCAATGGACCCTGCAAAATTCATAGTACAGCAGATACAATACCAACGCACAGCCTTAGAGCATGTTGGATACTCTGGCAGGTGGCCAAAAGTGGTGAGTATCTTCTTATCCCAAATGCCATAGAGCACCATCCCATGGATAGCAATACGGTGTTAACAGTCTTTGAGACATTTGTGTCAAATAATAGGCGCAAGTGAACACTCCGCAGCATGGCCGAAATCTGCCACATAGCAGCAATAAATCCATGGAGTGACACGGCTATTACCTTCAATGCCAGTGATGAACCTATATTCTGAACAGCCCAAGCTCCAGCCGCACTGGTCCTCAGTCCAATTGTGGACGGCTTTCGACTCAACAAGGTACTCATGGACGGCGGCAGCAGATTAAACCTCACCTATGAGGAAACCCTTCAAAAAATGGAAATAGACTGGAACCGCATCGAGCGAAGCAGCACAACCTTTAGAGGAATAATCCCCAGTTGGGAAGCACGCTGTACAGGAAAAATCACACTAGATGTGGTGTTCGGCACGCCGGAGAATTATAGGTCCAAAGAGATTACGTTCCAAGTGGCCCCGTTCAGTAGCGGTTACCACACCCTGTTAGGGCGGGAGGCGTTCACAATCTTCCAAGCCATACCCCATTACAGGTACATGAAGCTCAAAATGCCCAAGCCCAACGAAATTATCACTCTTGCTAGTGATCCGGACACAGCACTCCGCGCCGAAAACAAGACAGCCACACTGGCCCTCGAGGCCTTATCCGAAGCCCTAGCGGCTGAGGAACTGACTGCACTGCGCTCCGTAGTGGATAGGGACGACGTGATACTCGATAAGAGATCCAAGTCCACCTCTTTTAAACCAGCAGATGAAATGGTCAAATTCCAAGTCCACCCAACGGACCCTACAAAAACAGCCTCCATCGGGGCACAGTTAAACCCCGCCGTGGACGCTGCACTACGAGAGTTCCTGCGCAAGAATTGGGACATATTCGCCTGGCACCCCTCAGACATGCCAGGAATCCCACGCAGGCTGGCCGAGCATAGCCTCAATATCCTAAAGGGATTCAAGCCGGTCAAGCAAGCTCTTCGGCGTTTTTCTGAACCTAAGAGACATGCCATGGGAGAGGAACTAGCCAAGTTATTGGAGGCTGGATTCATCAGAGAGATAAAACACCCGGACTGGCTAGCAAACCTGGTGATGGTACCAAAGAAGGATAAATCCTGGCGCCTTTGTGTCGATTTCAAGGACCTCAATAAAGCTTGCCCAAAGGATCCCTTCCCCCTCCCCCGCATCGATCAAATTATCGATGCTACCGCAGGACACCAGTCATTGTGTTTCCTCGACGCATACTCCGGTTACCACCAAATCAAGATGGCGGAGTCCGACCAAGCCGCAACGACATTCATCACACCATATGGTCCCTTCTGTTTCAACACAATGCCTTTTGGGCTCAAAAATGCCGGCGCAACATATCAGCGCATGATTCAGACATGTCTGGAGAAACAAATCAGCAAAACAGTAGAGGCATACGTAGACGATGTGGTCGTCAAATCCAAGCACGTCGACTCTTTGATAGACGACTTGAAGCTCACATTTGATAACCTCCGAACATACGACATCAAGCTCAATCCGGAAAAATGTGTTTTCGGCGTACCGGCCGGAAAGCTCCTGGGTTTCATCATATCCAGTAGAGGTATTGAAGCTAATCCGGCCAAAATCCAAGCTTTGTCACAGTTGGCTACCCCAACAGACCTCAAACAAATCCAGAAGTTAACTGGATGCGTGGCGGCTCTAAGCCGCTTTATCTCCCGGTTAGGAGAAAAAGCTTTACCCCTTTATCGCCTCCTTCGGCGCACTGAACACTTTGAGTGGACGGACGCTGCCACAGCCGGATTGGAAGAAATAAAGGCCATTTTGGCAACCAACCCAATCCTGTCCGCGCCAAACATTGGCGAACCAATGCTGCTGTACATTGCGCAACTCATCAAGTTGAAAGCGCAGTGCTCATCGTCGAACGAGAAGCTGCCGGACATAAATTACCTCTTCAAACGCCGGTATACTATGTATCCACTGTCCTCACTCCATGCAAATCACGGTACCCACATTATCAAAATATAGCCTATGCGGTATTCATGGCATCCTGGAAGCTGCGACACTACTTTCAAGAGTGTTCGATTATAGTTTCCTCGGAAGTGCCACTTAATGATATTATAAACAACCGCGACGCTACGGGCCGGATTGCTAAATGGGCCATTGAGCTCCTCCCATTCGACATAACATACAAACCTCGATGGGGCATTAAGTCGCAAGTATTGGCTGACTTTGTCGCCGAATGGACGGAGGCCGAACTCCCTAAAGAGCACGGCGCATACTCCAATTGGATCATGCACTTCGACGGTTCTAAAATGCTGGCTTGTCTAGGGGCTGGCGTCATCCTGACGTCCCCAACCGGAGATACCATTCAGTACGTACTGCAAATATTGTATACAGACTCCAACAACGTAGCCGAATACGAAGCTCTGTTGCATGGTCTTCGGATGGCAGTCTCCATGGGCATTCAATGCCTGGAGGTGCATGGGGATTCAAACCTTGCAATATCCCAAATAAATGGAGACTTTGACGCCAAGGATCCGAAAATGGCGGCCTACCGAAACGCAGTCCTGAAAATGTCAGCTCTGTTCGAGGGACTCGAATTTCACCATGTGGCTCGGGAAAACAATCAAGTGGCGGATATCCTCGCCCGCATCGGTGCAAAACGCGACGCGCCCCCAACATATTTCTGGAAAGGCTGTTCAAGCCATCCGTAGTATGGGAAGGGGACACCGGTAACAATAGTCCGGACCCGGCCAAAATGCCCGATACCGAATACTTTGACACAATCGGAGGCTCCGCCACCGAAATAACACCTTCAGCCCATGTAATAATGGCCATTATCGCCCCGTGGACAGAACCATTCCTGGCCTACCTAACTAGGTAGGAACTTCCGGAGGACCAAAATGAGGCACGCTGCATAGTGCAGCGATCTAAGGTCTACAAGGTCCACGCGGGAGAATTGTATAAAAAAAGCACTACCGGAGTCCTTCAAAGGTGCATCTCCGAAGTGGAAGGGCGGAACCTTTTGGCAGAAATCCACGTCGGACTCGGCGGTCACCATGCCGCAGCCCGAGCTCTTGTAAGCAAGGCCTTCCGTACAGGATTCTATTGGCCAACGGCCTGGGCAGATGCACAGGACTTGGTCCAACGTTGCGCCGGTTGCCAGCTCTTTGCAAATCAAAGCCACATGCCACCCACCGCCCTCCAAACAATCCCCATTACGTGGCCCTTCGCGGTCTGGGGGCTTGACATGGTTGGACCCCTTAAAGGGGGAACCCACAAGAAAAAATACTTACTGGTCATGGTGGATAAATTCACCAAATGGATAGAGGCCAAACATGTTAAAACAGCCAAATCCAGACCAGTGATAGACTTCATATCTAGGGTCGTACACCGTTATGGCATCCCCCACATCATCATCACTGACAACGGCACAAACTTCACAGCCGATGAGGTAAAACTCTGGTGCAGCAAAATGGGCATTAAGCTCGATTATGCTTCAGTCTATCACCCACAAACCAACGGTCAAGTCGAGCGAGCAAACGGTCTTATAATGAGCGGCATTAAACCCAGATTAGTGCGTTCCTTAACGGAGTCTAACACGCACTGGGTAGAGGAGCTCGACTCCGTACTCTGGGGGCTGCGGACCACGCCAAATCGTAGTACCGGATATACACCCTTCTTTATGGTGTATGGCGCAGAGGCAGTCTTGCCCTGTGACATAATTCATGACTCACCTCGAGTGCGCATGTACAAAGAAAGAGAAGCCGAGCTCGATCGGCAGGGCAGTCTGGACACCCTGGAGGGGGAGCGCGATGTAGCCAAAGCCCGTTCCGCATTTTATCAGCAACAGGCTCGCAGATACCAAAGCAGAGAAGTATGGGCCAAAACCTATAACGTTGGCGAACTAGTTCTATGCCTGTCGGATAAGAAAAAGAACAAGCTCGAGCCCTAATGGGAAGGTCCCTTCATTATTGACCAAGTTCTGACCGGTGGAGCGTACCGACTACGGGATGCATTGACTAGTCGACTCGAGCCGAACCCATGGAACGCGGCTAGGCTCCAAAGATTCTATGCCTAGCATCGGACTCTATGTTCGTCCCCTCCCTTTGTCCATTTTTTGCATATACATTATTTGTCTTGTTTTTCTTTCTTCCTTTCTTCTATTCTTTATCTAGGCCTTCAAGGGCCAACTTGTGCCTCGCTTGCACATTGTAGATGCGCCAGCCGCGCTCATCATACCTGGGGGCTTCTTTCACAGAAGCTTAATTATTTATCTGGGCCTCAGGTCCCGCACATGCGTCATGCTTCCGCATGTACCTTTTTTCGCCATTATATGCATCGATATGACTTAAGTTTTGGCCAAGCTGGGTTGCCTGGCTCTTGTATTTATGCCCTACGTTCCCATTAATTCGGCTAGGGCATAAGGGGAGCACCTCTGCGATTGTTACTGCCGGGTCAGCCGGATGTGTACCTCAGACTGGGTGAAGCCGAAAGCTAGCGTTCTTAAGGGAATATTCGGTCGGTGAACAAAAGATGATTTTTATTGTCCATATCTGCCCCCAGATGTTTTTCCTGCATTTCCTATCGCAGTCCGGACATGCACTTTTGGGCATGCTTACCCAGGGAAAGGAACCCTTAACGGAACTATTCTCCCTGGAAGATGTTTCTTACTACCCATGTAATATAACATAACTAGTTGGGCACTTGTCTGTTCAAGCACTAATGAACCCTATGCCTGGTCTCCACGCATACCCCGGTTCTTATATAGCTGCGCGGGTATTCGGATACACTCCGGACTATCGGGTCCCGAGGTTGAAGTGAAAAGGTCCACCAAGAGAAATGATCTACAATCCGGCTAGAAGGCATTATACATGTCACTTTCATTACATAGTCATGTAGACTGACTAAATTCCTCTTCTATACCATCCAACAGGCAGTCTAGCTTACAATCCTGTTGGGAATACTTTGCGGCTAATTCTACTTGCCCATAAACTAAGCTAACGGGGATCTCTTTTCCGTCAGGCCCCACAGGTCCGACCTCGGCCATGTGATTTGGGTCTGCCTTGGTATACCGCGTCTTCACCATGGCCCAGGCTTCTCTGGCACCCTGTCGGCAGGCTGATATCTTCCATAATCAGAAGCGCCGCCGTGTCCCTTGAGCTTCTCCGCAAGCTCTGCAACACCCTCTGGCAAGGAGACGGACGACCACATGGCCTGGGCAACACCCTGCATCACCTGCCGAACTTGTTCATGCAGATGTGATAGCTCGTATAGAAGATCACCCACAGACCCGGGCATTTCCTCCGCAGGATGACCCGTCAGCATACCTACAGACATAACACTGTTAGTCGGCTTCTTCGCCGAACTCCTTTAAAAGGATTCATTCAAGCACTTACTGAAAATGCCGCGCCGAAGCCGCTTATTCTCCTTCTCGGAGTCTGCAAGCTGGCCCTGACCGTCTTTTAGTTCCACGCTCAGTTTAATATTGGCTTCTTGGAGATTGTTTTTCTCCCGCCTAACCTCAGTCAGCACGCGTTTTCCAGCCTCTAGCTGTCGCATAACATGCTGGTCCTCTGGATTTTCTCCGGATTCATCTACAACACCTGTCGTTAGATCTGTAGCCATGCTGCACAGTATATGGTAACCATCATTCTTTAAAGTAAATGTTACCAGCAGGTGACTTTTTCGGTTCCTACAATGCGGCCACAGCAGCCCACAGTTGGGTCTTGCATTCCTCTAGCTCCTGTGACAGCCTATTATTCTTCTCTGTAAGAACCTGCACAATAAAGATGATCCTTAAATCAGTTCTGCTAACTGTTTCAAGTCTCAGGGGCTACTGATACATATAAATCGTCAAATTTACTTACCCGTACATCCTTTACATACTGATCCGTGGCTCTGGCTAGACCATCTTGAGCAGCTCGGAGGTACGCCTCTCTAGAATTGAAGGCATCAAATGCCTCTGGTGAGAAACATGCGTCACGGAGTACGGCCCGGCGGCACCTATGATTCATGGCGCTTTCCACCTCTGAGTTTGTAGCGGATAATCTATCTGCATCCTTTGTAGGGGGATTATCCAGCACCCGCCCCATATGGGCTTTTGCCTCTATGTCCAGTCCTGGCGCCCGGCTGGTGGAAGCGTGATTAGTAACATCGCCGGACATATTCCGGCAAGCGTTTTTTCTGTTAAAGAAACATAGGCGTCATTATATTTCAAGAAAGGCGACAACCATGGAGAGGGGTTTGTTATACCTTTGCACCGGCATCTCCGTCCTGACCGCCTTCCTTTTTGGCCTACCCAGCCTCGGTGCCTCTTGTTGGCGCGTGGCTGCGGGTTCGGCAGGGCGTCCCGAATGCCTTCCCTGTAAAAATGCCATGTGTATATGGTGGGTGAAGTGTCTAAAAGGGGATCCTAGTTTTGGAGTTGGGATTTTTGGTTTTTTTTACGTGCGATGCAGGGAGTAGTCCGGGATAGTCAGCCTTAATGGCCACCATGGCATCGTCGCAGCTTAACTGATAGAACTGCCGGTCTATCAGTTCCACTGATATAACCGAATCTTCTTCATATCTGGAGTCAAGGGCCTGGTCAGGGTCCTCTGGTTGTGGAGAAGGGCCGCTGACCTCCTTTATGGCTTTTCGCAGTTCCTGCCGCAAAGTGGCATGGTGAATACTTACGACAAAGAATGCAGGAAAAATGGGAGCAGGGAGATAAAACTTACCCAGCTTGGAGGATTGTACATGGAGAATCCATCCCGTGGCTTGATGCAGGTGAACTCCTCTTCCTCGCCCTTTAACAACTCGGGCAGAATTTTTGCTAAAGCGGCAGCATTGTCCGGACCCTTACGCCCGCAGCGGGTGGCGTCATCCGCCCCGTTATAACACCACAAGGGGTGCCCACGATATTGAAATGGTTGCACTCCCCGCATTATGCAAATCGACATAACTTTGATTACTGTCAATCCTGATTGAGCCAGTGCTTTAATTTGGTTCATCAAATAGAGGACTTATCCATTGTCTTCCACCTGGGGGCTCCGTGGGCGCCAACTTCGGCGTTTCTTTAGAGGAGCATTGTTGAACTCAGGAAGACCACGCCGAACAGGGTCTGGAAGGGGAACGTCCTCCATATAAAACCATTCTGAAGGCCAGTCTTCGGGCGACTTCTTCGGAGTACTAGACAGGTATCTGGTATCGGCGATGCGCCATATTTCGGCTCCGCCCACTTGATAAAGTGACCCCATCTATGTGCGAGGGATGAGGCAAAATAGCATTTTCCACAGTTCGAAGTGAGCCTTGCAGCCCAGGAACAACTTGCAGAGAGCCACATTGCCGGCGATATGTAGGATGGAGGTGGGGGTGAAATTGTGTAATTGGAGGCCGTAGAACTCCAGGAGCCCGCGGAGGAATGGATGAATTGGAAATCCGAGTCCCCTTAATAGATAGGGAACAAGGTAGACCCATTCCCCCATAGAGGGACAGGGAAAGCTCTCCGCTTGCTCCCCGCCATTATAGGTGGCGAGCCCGGCTCGAACGGGCACCATGTACGCCAGAGGGATAAATCCCTTAGTCTGTAGTTCGACTAAACGACCGTGTGGGACTGAACGCCTCTCCCAATCACCGGGCTTAGGGCTTCGGGGGCGGGAGGAGGAGCTGCAGAGGTCGGCCATGCTGGAACGGATCTTTCCGGAACGCGCTCTGATGGACTCTCGCTGGGGGAGGATGGTATGGATCGAATCTAAGGATCCCCATCCCTTTAATAGACAATTCATTTATCTGGCTAGGGGGGCTAATGTAAAAACGCCCTGGCACCTCGTATTCATTCGACGCGTAGGAGAAAGCCCTTATTGGGCATACAAGCCAGGAGGTCCAAACATTGATGGGACCGAACACTGCTTTACAAACGTTCGAAAGATGGAGAAGAACCCGCCTTGCAATGCCGAAGACAATACTGCGCGCCGGACTCATCGTCACTGAAGCATGGTTCGGGGGCTACTAAGGGAGTCCTGGATTAGGGGGTATCCGGACAGCCGGATTATATCCTTTGGCCGGACTCTTGGACTATGAAGATACAAGATTGAAGACTTCGTCTCGTGTCCGGATGGGACTCTACTTGGCGTGGAAGGCAAGATAGGCAATACGGATATGTATATCTCCTCCTTTGTAACCGACCTTGTGTAACCCTAGCCCTTTCCGGTGTCTATATAAACCAGAGGGTTTTAGTCCATAGGACAACATACAATCATACCATAGGCTAGCTTCTAGGGTTTAGCCTCTCCGATATCGTGGTAGATCAACTCCTGTAATACTCATATCATCAAGAATAAATCAAGCAGTACGTAGGGTTTTACCTCCATCAAGAGGGCCCGAACCTGGGTAAAACATCGTGTTCCCTGCCTCCTGTTACCATCCTCTTAGACGCACAGTTCGGGACCCCCTACCCAAGATCCGCTGGTTTTGACACTGACAAGGACCATAGGGTCATCTCTCATTCCTCTCCTTCTCCTTCCTTCCTCCTCACAATGCAACGTCCCACATGAACCCTGCCGCCATCGACCTCCGTCCTCGTCCTCGACTCCGGCCACTGCATCGCCCTGAGTAGACCAGAGAACTGTGATGCTACTCCGCTGCTCTAACAGCTCTAGTAAGCCTTCCTTTGTTCGTCACCAATCTGCCATTAGGGTTTCGTCGGTGTTCTTCGGTGTTCATCCGCGTTCGTCATCGTCCTTCTTTTCCTTGTTTAGATCCATGTATTAGATCCAAAAAAACATGGGAATCTTGCGTGGTGGTAATTTTAGCACTTGTTTTAATACTAGATCATATCCCCACCGTGATAGATCTCCTCTAGGGCTTCTCTGTTTTTCCACTGTCACCTTTTGGAGATGAATTTATTCTTTTTTTCTAAACAATGGTAGATCCAAATTTGTAACCTCCATCTACGGAACTTGTTTGTCTCAGTACTTAGCCAATGTTGCTTCCGCCAACTCTTTGAACATCTTAGTAATGGCGGCTTACCCTGCCGGCTTATCTTTTCTTCATATATCATTAGCCCTTGCTTAAGCCGCCATCATAAACATGCACTGTAATTGTTAATTTGCAATCCCACCAATTAACTTGAGCCGGCAAACTATTTCCTTTTAGATTGTCCTTTCACCATGCCGCCGAAGACGATGACAACTTGCAACTGAGTCCCTTCCACAGTCATCGAGAGCACCTTGAAAGGCTTCGTCACTGTTGGATACTTACCAGAGAAGAGTGTCATGTCTTATCGTGCTCCTGATTCAACCGAAGAAAAACCTCAACCGAAGGATGGTAAAATTATTTCTTCACTGATCATATGACTCAGGGCTTCTCGCCGCCTGGCTCAAAATTCTTTAGAGATGTGCTGCACTTTTTCAAACTCCATCCGCAAGATATCAGACCCAATTCCGTATCAAATATCCATAACTTCCAAGTTTTCTGTGAAGTTTACCTTCAAGAAGAACCTATTGTTGAACTCTTCAGGGAGTACTTCTACCTGAACCGCCAGAACGAGTACACTAATGGTCCCAGTTTGGAACTTGGCAGAATTTCAATTCAACGCAGATGAGATGCCATGTTTCCTCTAGTAGTCCTGCCATGCCATTCCAAGGACTGGAATCAAACATGGTTCTATTGCAAATATACCTCGTCGTCTGATGAAAATCCGATGCCGGGTTATCGTGTTGATTGTCTTGATGCAAAGCACCCACTTCCTGATAAACTCACCCCTGCAGAACGCAAGAAACTTGTCCCCAAAATCAGGAGAGTCCAAGCCTTGTTAGGAAGCGTCTTGACCGGAGTTGACTTGATCCGCTGCTGGGTCACATGGTGGATCATACCTTTAAGCCGCCGATCCGGCTTGATGTGTTCATACACCGGAGGAACTGATGATCCTTTACGTCATAGCTCTGTGTGTTTGACTGAAGAGGCCATCGTTGAGATGGCAACCACACTTGTCAATAGCAAATATGAAGATTGCAGCCTCGTGGGTTTGAACCCTTTCTGCAAGCTTAACCCAGCTCCATAGGTAAATCTTTTGACTCTTTTTTTCCTTTAGAAATTTAAACATCGCATGAACTTCAACATATTATCCTTCCACATGACAAATCTGACTTTTGGAAAACCAAATATGACCATGAGGCGGCTAAAAAAGCTAGAGCTGCTACGAGATTCGCCAAGAAAACCGTCAGAAAGTCTAAGAAGAAGAAAACCACCTCTGATTTACTCAAGCTGGATGACACCTCTTAGTCGAAGGTAGCCCTTGACTCTCATGGCCTGTTTATTTAACAACCTTATTGACACTGACTATTGCCAGGACGACACGGGGGCCAGCCAGGTAGTTGAAGAAGAGGTAAATATTATTTCCTCCAACTGAGAACCTTTACCAAGGTAGAAACCTCGGCGGGTATCTCGGAAAGTAAGGTTTTCGCACCCCTTGGCTTATTTAGATCCTCATTTTCTTTTGAAACGACAGCAACATGAGAGCCGCCGCCATATCCAAACCGGTGGAGATGACGCCTTACCCTCCGGCTTGCCTAACACTCCCTGGAAACGCTAGAATGAGGTTCTTTTTGAGCTTTGACCTTTGTATTTTTTCAATGAATTACCTTCATCACTCAATTTTGATTCCATCTTTGCAGGATATTTCCCGTTCCTCCTATGGCGATTCATCACAAACTCAATTGCCGGCCTTCAAGATCGCCCCCGGGTAAAGATAACTAACCTTCTTATGTACCTTTATATATGCATCATTATACTGATTTGTCTAAATCCTTTTTTAGCGGTCAAGCAAAGCCCAAGAAAGCAAAGGTGACAAAGCCGGTTGAGAATCCGAAAACCACTGAACCGGAGCAGCCAACCCTCGTACCGGAACATCCTGAAGAACTGGAGCACTCAACTTTTGTGCCAGAACATGCTGAACAGCCAGAGGACCCTGCTTTCAACGTTCAACCGGATTTACCTGAACTGTCTGTGGATGAAACTGCTATTAATCCATAAAGTATTGAGCCGTCAAGCTCAGCTAACCCACCGGAGAAGCACAGTGATGACGTTTTAATCGCTGGTACCAGATTTGTTGAACCGGGGAACTCAACTGTTCTGGCAAGACACTCTGCCAAACAAAAAGACATGGAAAGGCAGAAGGTGAGGTTTGACGTCTCCCACTATGCTCACCTGAGTATTAGCGAAGTGTTATCTGGTTATCTCAGTCAAGTGCACTCTAGCTGTCGTGGATACGGGACACGGGTATCCTCATGGAGGTAGGCCGCGGCCCATCATGGGAGGTGACCCAGCAGGCCAACTTAAACAGTTTGAATAAGACCTAGATTGCTATCTGTCTTGTAATAGAAAAGAGACAAGTCCTAATCCTTCTAGGACACTACATGTAAGCCAGCCCCTTCAACTTATATAAGGAGGGGAAAGGCTCCCCAAGAGGGACAAGTTTCACAAGTTAGGTTCAGATAGAAAACATAATAGCTCTTGAGATAGAGCACCCTTGTAATCATGATCATCATCATCGATATCAATGAAGCAGGATGTAGGCTTTTACCTCCATTGTGAGGGGCCGAACCTAGGTAAAACCTTGTGTCTCTCGATTCCGACCAACCCCTTCAAGCTACTACATAGATGCGTTAGTGCTGTGACAATTCCACGACACTAACCGTGATTCAGAAATTGAGATGGTCAAACAGATGCACCAAAAATATGAGGTACGTTCTCCGGCTTATATAATTTATATACCCTGCTAGCCTCCAAGCCTTCTGATTATGATAATATTGAATGATCTGTAGACGTAGAATACTTTAGAAGCCTCTGTCTTAGACTCCCTCCAAGTCCGATTTGCAACTAAACCAGATGCTTATAGTATTTGAATTTGCATGTGTAGTCCCCAAGGGCCGGTTTAATCAGTAGGAATGAGCCGGTCCTACTAGTCATTATGTAGAAGACCAAAAATTTAACTGTGTATCCCTCATGAGTCGGCTAGAACTGTTATAGCCGGCTCATCTTTAATACGAAAACAAGCAATATGCATTAGCCCCCAAGTGCCAAGTGTCCTGCAAAGCACTTGGGACTTTTTTTTGTAAAGAACCAGTTCCTTTGAAATTTTTTGCTGATAGACATTAGCCCCCAAGTGCCTAGTGTTGTTGCTTGCAAAGCACTTTGGGACTTGTATTTTGTAATCCACCATGAGACTGAACAAACTCATGCTGTATGCAGGCTGCGACCAAAGAACTGGAAACTCAATTGTCCAAGGCCAAGACCCGGCTGGCGGCTCAGGAGATTGAGACAAAAAGGCTGAATCTGAGTTCCAATTGAGTGTGTCTGAGATAGAGAAACTAAAACCGGCTTCACTGCGGAGATAGAGGCGTGGGACAATGAGAAGATTGCCTTGACACAGCATGCGGAGAAAGCCGAAGCAGCTCTAGAAGAGGTTACCACTGAACTCACCGGTTTAAAGAACCATGTGTCTTAGATGGTTTCTGCAATCTTTGGTAAGTCATCTTGTTTCTTACTCAAAGTAACCATTCATTACCAGAATATAAGCCGCCACTTAACCAATTGTGTAAACTTGCAGGTCCCAGGAGCAGCAACCTGAGCCGAGATACCGTGGTAAAGCTTAAGGCAGTTTACACACTGGTTGAACAATTGTAAACTGGAGCTCAACAGACTCTTTCCACTATCTCCCCCGTTAATCAAGGGTCGACTCTATTAAGTGACATCTTGAAGAAGCTGTCCATCTTGCCCGCTCGGTTCCAAGAAATCAAGCTATCGTGTGCTAGAGCTGGAGCTGTAACAGCTTTAAGCCGTGCCAAAGCCTGGGTACCAGAATTAGACCCGGCAGACATAGCCAGTGGATATCCCAGCCTCAAAGAAGATGGAACGCCTTTCGACCAAGAAGATTTTGCTGCTTGAGTCAAGGAAATTCGCCCTCATGCTACCATCATTGGCGAAGAAACCAACCTCACCAAGTATCAGCCAGGTTTTGATGCAGACAATAAGAATATGGAGACGCCTTCATATAAAGTGATGGACTTAATCCCGCCGATTCGTAAGCACACTTTCGCCGCTGAGATTGACCCGTCTGGTCTGATTGATGATGAGGCTGAATTCATCGCCCTTCATGGCTTTGACTGGTCCAAACCCAACTTCCAGACAGTGGAGGAGGATGAACCAGCAAGGGATGAGGCGCAACCATCAAGTCAGCCAGGCCAAGACTCATGAATCGGCTCCGGTTTATCATCTGCTGTATGGGAGACTGAAAAACAGTCTATCATTTTGGGCTCCAAGCGCCTTGTAATAGGGTAGCTTTAAACTTCTTGCTCTGCTATGCCATCGTGCATATTGTGCTGCTTATAACACTTATTTATCCGTTATGTGAAGATAAGCTATATATCCCTTATGATATTAACAATTTTGAATCTGTTCCTGCATACAATAGATAAAAAGTGTCCTGACGGTTGTCGGGACCCCGATCCCAAGTCACACCGATCTAGCATGTAACACGTCATATCACTTTGCGGCCTCACGCACGGTATTCCCACGGGTGCCACCTTACCTGGCCCGGGACCGTTTGCGCATTTTGGCTCACGTATATGACAGTGTCGCTAGCATCCATATGACAGAGAACCCGGGCCGACATGGCTAGTCGTGAACCCAAAGCGGCACGGACCTATGGAGACAGGCATACATGAATCGCATCGAACATGTCGGTCATCAACGAGTGATTCCGGGCTGTAGCACTGGGCTAACAGGACTCCGGGGATCCCGGGCTGTAGCAGGCTAGGCAGGACTCCGGAGATCACCATGTGACATTTCCCGAAGGGACAGACATAGGGACGAAGTGAAACACATGCCGGCCAGTCAAGTGTCCTGAACAGTAGTACTGGGCTAGCAGGACTCCGGTGAACCGGGCTGTAGCGGACTACTATGGCTCGAGGAACACTAGACTACATTTCCCCATAAGAAAGGCTGCGAAGGATAAACAACTAGATTGTCGGATCCCACACATAGCAATACACGTTACACGTACGCATAACATGCATGTATGTGCGGTACATCATGGCATCACAACATAACTCAAACTCATATAGATAAGGGCCCAGAAGAGCCATATAGCATAAATACAAACAGGGGTCACATGACCCATCATTCAGAGCATACAAGCAACAAGCGGAAGCATTACATGTCTGAGTACAGACAACTACAAAAGAAAAAGACTAAGAAGCCTGACTAAACACGACCCTCCCAAGGGTACAAGATCGTAGCTGGGATACAAGCTACTCGTCGAAGCCACTAGTGTAACCAACTGCAAAACATAAATAAGAAAACGTGAGTACAAAGGTACTCAGCAAGTCTTACTTCAGAACTATCTACATATGCATCATTATCAGCAAAGGGGGGGGGGGGTGGAGTTTAACAGCAGCAAGCCAGCTTTGACTCAATGGCTAATGTATACTACGAGTATCAGAAACTTCTTTGAGGTGAGAAGACGCACACGAGTCCACAGATTCACCATATCAATACCCTACTATGGATCCGTTCTCGTCTCCCTACGAGAAGGCCATCCATAGCACTCACGCTTATCTTGCGTATTTTAAAGTATCCACTTCAAGTTGTCTATGTACTATATAAGTCCTCCAAGTTTCCATATCCAAGGAAAACGGCTATTCGAATAGATAATATTGACCCTGCAGGGGTGTACTTCTTCACACACGCTCTCGCCACTTATAGCCCCGTACACGTCATGTACCTCGGCAACCTTCAAGCGGAAGCCGGGCGAGGGTGTCGGCCACGACCTGACTAACCACACAAGTCTCTCGTCCAGGTTTATCGCCTATTCGGGTTCCATCCGCAAGGAGATCCGGCCGGGGTGTCGCTCACGGCCCCAAACGATGTGTGCAGGGTTCCCAAGCCCACCATCCGGGTGCCACTTGGTACACCGTGCCACAGTGCCTAGTCTGTCCCAAGCCCGTCCCGTCGGACACCACCTGGTAGGCAAGTAGCACTACCTACAAACGCCAGAAACTAGTTGCAACTCATGGACAGAGATCAAGTGGGTTAATAAGCCGAGAGCGGCCGGATAACCAGAACCCAATGTGTGGTAGTAACTGGACTTGGATAACATACACAGAACTCAGTGCTTAAGGACGGTTCCAATGAGACAACCCACCATGTACTCCTACATGGCCTCTCATCGCTACCTTTACCAAAAACGTGTTCACACACTTAGCCTTTACCGGTAGGACATGTTCACCACTCCGATTCATTCCCGATGAATCAGACCTGACAAAACTCTAAGCATAGCTGGCATAAAGAAAACAAGCATGGATGAGCAGGCACATCAAGGCTCAAGCAACTCCTACTCATGCTAGTGGGTTTCAACTATTTACTATGGCAATGACAGGTCATGCACAGGAATGGGTTCAGCTACCGCAGCAAAAAGTAGCAGTTTGAATCGTTGTTGTCCTAATGCAGTAAAAAGGAGCAGGAGCGAGAGAGTGGGACTTTATCGGGATGCCCAAGGGGGTTTGCTTGCCTGATAGATCCACGAAGAAGCACTGCTCCTCAGACAGGTACTCGGGACACCTTCCGGAGTAGAACCTATCGAGAGGGAACGGTGCCGGCAATCAATAAACAACCATATGCAACAATATGATGCATGAAGATGACATTCGAAGATGCTATGATTTGCCCTAATGCATCTAGCATCAATTTGATTGAAGTCCATATGAACCAAGGGTTCATATGCAAACCCCAATTTAAGTATATAACATGCCATTATTACGTTTTCACTTATACAGCAGGTATAAGTTGGTTTTTCATGCATGAAACTGGCATAAATGGATTCCTTGCATTTTTCTGATAATTTTTCATATATAATTTATTTGATTTGGAGTTACGGTTGAATTACTATGAATTTTTGAAGTTTTAACTATTTCCTGGAATTTCTCTGAATTATTTAAAATCCAGAAAAACAAATACCGCATCAGCATGACGTCACAGAGGCGTCAGCAGGCTGACCAGGTCGAACCTGACATGCGGGGCCCACCCGTCAGTGTCATGGTTAACTAACAGAGGTTAATTAAATTTTAAACTAATCCTAAACTAAAATTAGCCGAGCCGGGCCCACCTGTCATTGAGCCAGGGGAGGTCAAACCCCCTGGTCAATTGGGGCTAACGCGCCGGCGTTTAGCCGCCGGCGGCAGCAGACGCGGCGGAGGGCGCGGGATTCGCCCTCCGGCGACCATTCGGGCGGCGGAGACCACGAGCGAGGAGCCAGAGCTCGTCCGCGTCTTCTGGGGCAAGTGGATGAGGCAGGGACGGCCGGAGCTCACCGGAATCAGGCTCGAGGCGGCGGCCGGAGCTCGGGTGAGCTCGGGTTCGAGGATACAAGGCACGGGGAGGCGAGCAGAGAGGCCCTACGGGTTCCTGGCGTCACCAGGAACACGACGACATGCTCGGTTGCGGCTGGCTCGGCCCCTGGCCACGGTGGCGCCGTGAACGGCGGAGCCGAGTTCTCGGCCAAGGTGGCCGGCAGGGCTAGGGGGGCGCTCGAGCTACGGGGCTAGGGGGACGAGGAAGGGGAGCTCACGGCGGAGTTGCTGAGCAGGCCAATGGGCTCGGGGAGGCGCTGAAGATGGCGAATCGAAGTCGGCGATCGGCGGCGCCCGAGGAGGAGGATGATGGCAACGGCGGTTCCACAGGGCGTCCGGCGTCTTGTGGCTCGGCGGAGAGCTTTAGAGGGAGGAGGCGGAGCTTCTGGACACAACAACGAGGCGAGGGGAGCACGGTGGCTACGGCTACAGCTTGCGGTGGCGACGGCAGCGCTCGGGCATGAGCGAGAAAGTGAGGGAGAGGAGAGGGGAGAGCTGAGGGGAGTGAGAGAGGGCCGAGGGGGAGTGCGTGGCGTCGTTGGGTGCCTCCAGCGACGAGCGAGGAAGCAGGAGGTGGCCGGTGTGTGCTCGCGCGCAGCGAGCACACGCGCGCCGTCCTCCTGGCAGGAGGTAGGCGATGACCTGGCCTGGGCCAACAGTGCTGGGCCTCCAACAGTACTGGGCCGGCTAGAGGCGCCAGGTAAGCCCAGGTAGGTCTCTCTCCCTTTTCTGTTTTCTTTTCTATTTTTTGACATTTGTTTTGTAACTAAAAGAAATGTTGAAACATTTCCATAAATGCTGAAAATAATTGTGGCATCTAGACATAATATTCTAGAGGCCCTCACCAATTCCCAACATTTTTGGAGCTATTAAAAATATTTATATAATTTAAACAGCTCCAATTCAAATATTTATGCATTGATTCAAAAATCCAAAATGAGTAGAAAAAATGTGCATCACCTCTGGTTGTTGTTCCCAACATTTTCCAAAGACCATGAACATTTTTGAGAGGAATTTTGGGTTCATTGAAATTCCACTTTTAATTTGAACCTATTTGAATTGCTTTGGTGCTAGGGTTTGCAACTTCCCCATTTCAATTTCATTTGAAAATTAAACATGATGCACAAAGCAAGCCAAGGACCATACCAAACTAGGGATGTGACAACTCGCCCCCACTCGAAGAAATCTCGTCCCGAGATTCAGGAGTTGGCGGAAAGAAAGCGGGGTACTCAAGTCGAAGACGATCTTCTCGCTCCCAAGTAGCTTCTCTCTCGGTATGATGAGACCATCGAACCTTGAGAAACTTGATGTTATGACGTCGAGTGACACGCTCTGCTTGATCCAGAATGTGAATGGGGTACTCTCGATAAGTGAGGTTATCTTGGAGATCAAGCGTTTCGTGGTCCACTCCGCGGATGGGATCCGAGAAGCAACGCCTGAGTTGAGAGACGTGGAAAACATCATGTACTCGAGAAAGATGTGGGGGTAGTTCCAACTGGTAGGCAACCTCTCCTCGTTTAGCGAGAATGTGAAAAGGACCGATGTAACGAGGAGCCAACTTGCCCTTGATACCGAAACGATGGGTACCCTTCAAAGGAGTAACCCGAAGGTAAGCCTTGTCGCCAACTTCATAAGCCACTTCCTTATGACGGCGGTCATACTGGCTCTTTTGACGAGATTGGGCTGTTTTCAAATTCTCACGAATGATGCGAACTTGCTCTTCTGCCTCCTGGATCATATCCGGTCCAAAGAATTGTCTTTCGCCGGTTTCTGACCAGTTCAAAGGTGTTCGACATCTTCGTCCATACAGGATCTCGAAGGGTGCTTTCTTAAGACTGGATTGGTAGCTATTGTTATAAGCAAACTCGGCAAAGGGAAGACATTTCTCCCAATTCATACCGAATGAGATAACGCAAGCTCTAAGCATGTCTTCGAGAATTTGGTTGACCCTTTCCACCTGACCACTTGATTGAGGGTGGAAAGCGGTACTGAAAGAAAGATGGGTGCCCATGGCAGTTTGGAAACTTTCCCAGAAATGAGAGGTGAAAAGACTGCCACGGTCTGAATTGATCTCTAGTGGAACACCATGGAGTGACACTATTCGGGAGATATATAAGTCAGCGAGCTGACTAGCAGTGATACTCTCTCGAACAGGTAGGAAGTGAGCCACTTTGGAAAGACGATCAATGACTACGAAGATAGCATTATTTCCTTTCTTGGTCCTGGGAAAGCCGGTGATGAAGTCCATACCAACTTTGTCCCATTTCCACTCGGGAATAGCTAAAGGTTGAAGGGTGCTAGCAGGTCTTTGATGCTCTGCCTTAACGCGATGACAAACGTCACAGTTGGCAATATACTGAGCGATTTCTCTCTTCATCCTAGTCCACCAGAACCTCTGGCGTAGGTCCTGATACATCTTTGTACTACCGGGATGAATCGTGAGAGGGGATTCATGGGCCTCCTTAAGGATCAGTTGCTGCATCTGTTGACATTTGGGAACCACCAAACGGTTACCAAAGTAAACAACACCTCGTTCATCCATAGAGAACAACCAGCAACTCCCTTGGAAATATTCTTCTTGATCCGGGAGATTCCCGTATCATGCTTCTGAGCCTCTACGATCTGATCCGTAAGGGTAGGTTTCGCCACCAAGGTAGAAAGGAAACCATGAGGAGCTATGTGAAGGTTAAGCTTACAGAATTCCTCATGGAGGGGTGGTTGACAATGTTGCAACATGAGGTTGTTGCAATAGGATTTACGACTTAAAGCATCATCCATGACATTGGCTTTGCCTGGGGTGTAGGTGATTCCTAAGTCGTAATCCGAGATCAACTCCAACCAACGTCTCTGTCTGAGATTCAGATCCGGTTGGGTGAAGATATACTTGAGACTCTGATGGTCGGTGTAGATTTCGCAACGGTTACCAAGAAGGTAATGTCGCCAGGTCTTAAGTGCATAGACTACGGCTGCAAGCTCCAGATCATGTGTAGGATAATTTTCCTCATGTGGATGCAACTGTCGAGATGCATAGGCAATCACATGACGATCCTGCATAAGAATGCAACCTAGTCCTTGACGCGAAGCATCGCAATAGATAACAAAGTCTTTAGTGAAATCCGGTGGCACTAGTATGGGCGCAGAAGTCAGGCGTCTTTTCAGTTCCTGAAAACTGTGCTCACACTGTGGGGTCCACTCAAACCTTTTATCTTTCTTGAGAAGCTCCATGAGGGGTTTGGCCACTTTGGAGAAGTTTTCAACGAAGCGGCGACAATAACTGGCTAGACCGAGGAAACTCTTAACTTGTTTGACTGTTTCGGGTGGAGTCCAATCAAGAACGGCTTTGACTCTCTCGGGATTTACAGCAATGCCCTTACCGGAGATCACGTGGCCTAAATAGGTTACTTCTGGCAACCAGAATTCACACTTGGAGAACTTGGCATAAAGACGATGCTCTCTGAGTTTTTCTAACACAAGCCCAAGATGTTCGGCATGCTCTTCCTCGTTCTTTGAGTAAATAAGAATATCATCGAGATAAACCACGACGAACTTATCTAAGTACTCCATAAAGATCGAGTTCATCAAGCGGGAGAAAGTGGCTGGAGCATTGGTTAGGCCGAAAGACATCACGGTGTACTCGTATTGACCATAACGAGTGACAAAGGCCGTTTTGGGGATGTCCCCGTTTCTGATCTTGATTTGGTGGTAGCCTAACCTCAAATCCATCTTGGAAAAGACTGAGGATCCAGCGAGCTGATCATACAGGTCGTTGATCCTGGGGAGCGGATACTTGTTCTTTATCGTGACCAAATTAACGGGACGATAATCTACAACCATCCGGTCCGTACCATCCTTCTTCTTGACGAAGAGAACTGGGCAAGCCCAGGGAGAAGAACTAGGACGGATGAAACCCTTTTGCAAGGATTCATCGAGTTGTTTCTTAAGCTCGGCTAGCTCTAAGGGTGCCATCTTGTAAGGTCTCCTAGAAATTGGAATAGTTCCTGGGATAAGTTCTATGACAAACTCTACATCTCTGTCAGGTGGGACACCTGGCAGTTCTTCTGGAAAGACATCCGGGAAGTCACGGACTACCGGAATATCTTCAAGGTCTGGAAGAGGGCTGGCATTAAGAGAATAGAGTTGACGCCTTGCAACTCTAGTGGAGACAGTGACTATTTTGCCAGATGGATGTGTAAGTTGAACAGATCTGGTGTAACAATCGATCTTGGCATGATGAGCTGTCATCCAGTCCATACCCAAGATGATGTTAATATCTGAGGACTTGAGAGATATCAAAGAAGCAAGGAAAACCAGTCTATCAACAAGGATTTCATTACCATGGCTTACCTTGGAGGTTTGCCATTTGGAACCAGGAGTCTGGATTATTAATGGAGTTGGCATATCACAAAATGACAGGTCGTGCATCCGAGCGTAACCTTCAGATATGAAGGAGTGGGATGCTCCAGTATCAAACAGAACTGAAGCTAGGTGACAATTGACAAGAAGTGTACCCAGTACGACATCGGGATCATCTTGAACTTCTGAAGCTGAGACATGGTGCACACATGCTCGTTCAATGGAGGCTGGCTTGGTACTGATCATCTTGACTGATGGCTTTTCACGGCCAACAGACCTCTCAGACTGGGGTGGAGCATAACTGGTCTGAGGGCAGTCACGTGCATAGTGTCCTGGTTCTCCGCAGGTAAAGCAAGTTCCTGAGGTAGGACGTGGACCTACGTTGGCAAGTGGTCCACTAATAGGCCTGAGTGGAGCATGTTGCTGAGTTGGGTGAGGCGCCACATAGGATGGCCTTGGTGCATATCGAGGTGGAAGAGCCGAGTTCGGAATCCAAATCCGTCGCTTCTGAGAGCCAGAGCGGGAGGAAGAACCCAGATCACGGTTGTGCTTACGAGACTCCTCGTAAGTGAGTTGAGCTGTCTCTGCATTAATGGCCTTGTTCACAAGAGCCTGGAAAGTATCACAATGATGCAGGTGGAGATCACGACGCAACTTAGGGTGGAGACCCTTCCGGAACCCAGCCTGCTTCTTATCGTCCGTGGACACTTCTTCTGTAGCATAGCGGGCGAGGTTTCCAAACTCCCTATTGTAAGCATCAATAGGCAGCTTACCCTGGGTAAAATTACAGAACTCTTCCCTCTTGCGGTCAAAGAGAGCCTGAGGAATGTGGTGCTCACGAAAAGCCTCGGTGAAATCTCTCCAGGTAGGAATCTGACCAGCTGGAAGCATAGCCTCATAGCTCTGCCACCAAATACTAGCAGGTCCTTCCAAGTGATATGTAGCATAGGTGACCTTGTCACTTTCAACGACGTTCGCAGAATGCAACTTGTGAGTGATGCTTCGGAGCCAGTCATTTCGCATCGAGTGGCTCAATGGAATGATGGAAGGTGGGTGGTTTCAGACCAATGAAGTCGGTGATGGAGACCAACTTCTTACGCTGATGTGCGGTGTTCTGCTCAATCTGTGCCAGCAAGCGGTTAGTCTCACGCTTGTTCCTCTCGGATGCTAACAAGAACTCTGCCACCAAAGGCTGGTCAGGAGGATCCTCGTCCCCACCATCTCCATGGTTCTTGCTATGAGCAACTGAAGCTCGGTTAGCAGACGACATCCTGACACAGAAACAAAGGAAACAAGGATGGAATTAGCATCGACATAGGGATGCGGAAAGTAATGCAAAAGCATTGGAAAGTCTTGAAATCCTGGGACAATTTCGGCAGCATAACAGCTGTAAATGCTCAAAAGGATTTTTGAGACATTCATCAAAGGAATAGCATAATCCGTCAGCATCATAATATCAAGGTTCCGGGTCAAACTGTGGACACACAGAAGTAGTAGAACTGTATTGAGACACAACCCAACAATCCTAAGACTTTACGGTTTAGTAACACGTCATCCTGAGAGATAGAGGAGAAGCCTAGGCCTTAACCCTCGTAGAAAAGAAGAGGCTGACTCAGAAAGAATGACATGAGGTAAAGGAGTAAAAAGAGCCTTACGTTCCCTTCCACAATCAATTCCCTTATGTAACTAAAGCATTTCTAGACTCAACTTCGACCAGTTTGGCTTGGTAATCCTACAGGCAGTCAGGCTCTGATACCAAGTCTGTCGGGACCCCGATCCCAAGTCACACCGATCTAGCATGTAACACGTCATATCACTTTGCGGCCTCACGCACGGTATTCCCACGGGTGCCACCTTACCTGGCCCGGGACCGTTTGCGCATTTTGGCTCACGTATATGACAGTGTCGCTAGCATCCATATGACAGAGAACCCGGGCCGACATGGCTAGTCGTGAACCCAAAGCGGCATGGACCTATGGAGACAGGCATACATGAATCGCATCGAACATGTCGGTCATCAATGAGTGATTCCGGGCTGTAGCACTGGGCTAACAGGACTCCGGGGATCCCGGGCTGTAGCAGGCTAGGCAGGACTCCGGAGATCACCATGTGACATTTCCCGAAGGGACAGACATAGGGACGAAGTGAAACACATGCCGGCCAGTCAAGTGTCCTGAACAGTAGTACTGGGCTAGCAGGACTCCGGTGAACCGGGCTGTAGCGGACTACTATGGCTCGAGGAACACTAGACTACATTTCCCCATAAGAAAGGCTGCGAAGGATAAACAACTAGATTGTCGGATCCCACACATAGCAATACACGTTACACGTACGCATAACATGCATGTATGTGCCGTACATCATGGCATCACAACATAACTCAAACTCATATAGATAAGGGCCCAGAAGAGCCACATAGCATAAATACAAACAGGGGTCACATGACCCATCATTCAGAGCATACAAGCAACAAGCGGAAGCATTACATGTCTGAGTACAGACAACTACAAAAGAAAAAGACTAAGAAGCCTGACTAAACATGACCCTCCCAAGGGTACAAGATCGTAGCTGGGATACAAGCTACTCGTCGAAGCCACTAGTGTAACCAACTGCAAAACATAAATAAGCAAACGTGAGTACAAAGGTACTCAGCAAGTCTTACTTCAGAACTATCTACATATGCATCATTATCAGCAAAGGGGGGTGGAGTTTAACAACAGCAAGCCAGCTTTGACTCAATGGCTAATCTATACTACGAGTATCAGAAACTTCTTTGAGGAGAGAAGACGCACACGAGTCCACAGATTCACCATATCAATACCCTACTATGGATCCGTTCCCGTCTCCCTACGAGAAGGCCATCCATAGCACTCACGCTTATCTTGCGTATTTTAAAGTATCCACTTCAAGTTGTCTATGTACTATATAAGTCCTCCAAGTTTCCATATCCGAGGAAAACGGCTATTCGAATAGATAATATTGACCCTGCAGGGGTGTACTTCTTCACACACGCTCTCGCCACTTATAGCCCCGTACACGTCATGCACCTCGGCAACCTTCAAGCGGAAGTCGGGCGAGGGTGTCGGCCACGACCTGACTAACCACACAAGTCCCTCGTCCAGGTTTATCGCCTATTCGGGTTCCATCCGCAAGGAGATCCGGCCGGGGTGTCGCTCACGGACCCAAACGATGTGTGCAGGGTTCCCAATCCCACCATCCGGGTGCCACTTGGTACACCGTGCCACAGTGCCTAGTCTGTCCCAAGCCCGTCCCGTCGGACACCACCTGGTAGACAAGTAGCACTACCTACAAACGCCAGAAACTAGTTGCAACTCCTGGACAGAGATCAAGTGGGTTAATAAGCCGAGAGGGGCCGGATAACCGGAACCCAATGTGTGGTAGTAACTGGACTTGGATAACATACACAGAACTCAGTGTTTAAGGACGGTTCCAATGAGACAACCCACCATGTACTCCTACATGGCCTCTCAACGCTACCTTTACCAAAAACGTGTTCACACACTTAGCCTTTACCGATAGGACATGTTCACCACTCCGATTCATTCCCGATGAATCAGACCTGACACAACTCTAAGCATAGCTGGCATAAAGAAAACAAGCATGGATGAGCAGGCACATCAAGGCTCAAGCAACTCCTACTCATGCTAGTGGGTTTCAACTATTTACTGTGGAAATGACAGGTCATGCAGAGGAATGGGTTTAGCTACCGCAGCAGAAAGTAGCAGTTTGAATTGTTGTTGTCCTAATGCAGTAAAAAGGAGCAGGAGCGAGAGAGCGGGACTTTATCGAGATGCTCAAGGGGGTTTGCTTGCCTGATAGATCCACGAAGAAGCACTGCTCCTCAGACAGGTACTCAGGACACCTTCCGGAGTAGAACCTATCGAGAGGGAACGGTGCCGGCAATCAATAAACAACCATATGCAACAATATGATGCATGAAGATGACATTTGAAGATGCTATGATTTGCCCTAATGCATCTAGCATCAATTTGATTGAAGTCCATATGAACCAAGGGTTCATATGCAAACCCCAATTTAAGTATATAACATGCCATTATTACGTTTTCACTTATACAGGAGGTATAAGTTGGTTTTTCATGCATGAAACTGGCATAAATGGATTCCTTGCATTTTTCTGATAATTTTTCATATATAATTTATTTTATTTGGAGTTACGGTTGAATTACTATGAATTTTTGAAGTTTTAACTATTTCCTGGAATTTCTCTGAATTATTTAAAATCCAGAAAAAAAATACTGCATCAGCATGACGTCACAGAGGCGTCAGCAGGCTGACCAGGTCAAACCTGACACGCGGGGCCCACCCGTCAGTGTCATGGTTAACTAACAGAGGTTAATTAAATTTTAAACTAATCCTAAACTAAAATTAGCCGAGCCGGGCCCACCTGTCATTGAGCTAGGGGAGGTCAAACCCCCTGGTCAACTGGGGCTAACGCGCCGGCGTTTAGCCGCCGGCGGCAGCAGACGCAGCGGAGGGCGCGGGATTCGCCCTCCGGCGACCATTCGGGCGGCGGAGACCACGAGCGAGGAGCCAGAGCTCGTCCGCGTCTTCTGGGGCAAGTGGACGAGGCAGGGACGGCCGGAGCTCACCGGAATCAGGCTCGAGGCGGCGGCCGGAGCTCGGGCGAGCTCGGGTTCGAGGCTACAAGGCACGGGGAGGCGAGCGGAGAGGCCCTACGGGTTCCTGGCGTCACCAGGAACACGACGACGTGCTCGGTTGCGGCTGGCTCGGCCCCTGGCCACAGTGGCGCCATGAACGGCGGAGCCGAGTTCTCGGCCAAGGTGGCCGGCAGGGCTAGGGGGGCGCTCGAGCTACGGGGCTAGGGGGATGAGGAAGGGGAGCTCACGGCGGAGTTGCTGAGCAGGCCAGTGGGCTCGGGGAGGCGCTGAAGATGGTGAATCGAAGTCGGTGATCGGCGGCGCCCGAGGAGGAGGATGATGGCAATGGCGGTTCCACAGGGCGTCCGGCGTCTTGTGGCTCGGCGGAGAGCTTCAGAGGGAGGAGGCGGAGCTTCTGTACACAACAATGAGGCGAGGGGAGCACGGTGGCTATGGCTATAGCGTGCGGTGGCGACGGCAGCGCTCGGGCATGAGCGAGAAAGTGAGGGAGAGGAAAGGGGAGAGCTGAGGGGAGTGAGAGAGGGCCGAGGGGGAGTGCGTGGCGTCGTTGGGTGCCTCCAGCGACGAGCGAGGAAGCAGGAGGTGGCCGGTGTGTGCTCGCGCGCGGCGAGCACACGCACGCCGTCCTCCTGGCAGGAGATAGGCGATGACCTGGCCTGGGCCAACAGTGCTGGGCCTCCAACAGTACTGGGCCGGCCAGAGGCGCCAGGTAAGCCCAGGTAGGTCTCTCTCCCTTTTCTGTTTTCTTTTCTATTTTCTGACATTTGTTTTGTAACTAAAAGAAATGTTGAAACATTTCCATAAATGCTGAAAATAATTGTGGCATCTAGACATAATATTCTAGAGGCCCTCACAAATTCCCAACATTTTTGGAGCTATTAAAAATATTTATATAATTTAAACAGCTCCAATTCAAATATTTATGCATTGATTCAAAAATCCAAAATGAGTAGAAAAAATGTGCATCACCTCTGGTTGTTGTTCCCAACATTTTCCAAAGACCATGAACATTTTTGAGAGGCATTTTGGGTTCATTGAAATTCCACTTTTAATTTGAACCTATTTGAATTGCTTTGGTGCTAGGGTTTGCAACTTCCCCATTTCAATTTCATTTGAAAATTAAACATGATGCACAAAGCAAGCCAAGGACCATACCAAACTAGGGATGTGACAACGGTTTACTGCTAGACGGGTTATAATGCCCCACCATGAACTTATCATGATTTATAACCAAGGCTGGTCAAAATAATAATCATATATGAAAAAATATATCATACCTGTGATATTTGATCACACTTGTTGATTTTACCAAGCCAGTGTAGTAAGGTTGATAACCCAAGACTTTGGATGCTGGTAGTTATCAGAGATTGTCGGCTTATGAACAAACCCAGACTGGTTTAATAAACACCGGATATTTACCTTTATTTTATACTAGCGACTTATAGTCGAAGACCAGGCCGGGTTAATAAACACCGGTTAATGTCATATATGACTCAGAAGGCATTATAAGCCTTATTGTTTTTCAACCATGTATTACTATGACACAAAAGAAATAAAATCTCAAAAAGACATTCAAATCAAAACAACAGAAAAAAATCCGAGGCTTTCATAGGCCGCCAAGCCAAAATATCTTCTTCAATGAAACTAGCATTAGCCACTTGAAGATACACGCTTTCTGTGAGCCGGCCCTCATTGACCCAATCAACATTTTAACCCAGATAAGTTCATTTCTTATTTAAAGATAGACTTATCAGGAGTACACGGGGTTAGAGCAGCATCGTGCATCACAGGCCGATTTATCCAAGTTTCAAGGAAGGCGGCTTTACAGCCTGAGCTTCTCCTTGCTATCCGTAAACCGTGCCCTCTCATGACAAACCGACGTTTTAACCTTAACGAGTTCAGGGTCTTGTTTAAAAGATTGACCGTTAAGAGTTCGGCGGGTCAATCAGGATTACCTGATGGAGAAGCATCTGGCATATAGGCAGGATAACCTGGGGTTTTAGGTGAATACACCTGGCTTCCAAGCCTGGCTTTTATAGCCTATCACAAGGTTACGAACTCTTCATTCTTTAGAACAAAAGAGCCTCCAAGTGATATTTTGAGCTGTGCTCAGGGGGAACCTATGTTTGAGTCATGCTTTTGCCACAGACTCTCTTTGTCCCCAAGTTTTTATGTGACCTATAGGCCGGATCAAAGGGTAATTATAAGTTCGTTGTATAAAGCAGAAGCCCCCATGTAACCGAAGACTCATTAATTTAGAGAGAAAAAAACAACAGAGGCCCTGCTTTAGCAAGGATGCTGGCTTTATTATTTTGATCATAATATATACATTGTCAAAATATGTACATTGGATGAGCCGGTGGCTCATGTGTAGTATGGCCTAAGCCGAGGAATATTCCAAGGCCGGCGGGTCTCCGCCTCCGACGTGCGTGAGTCCTTGTGGTCTTGAACATCGATAAGGTAATATGACCCGTTGTTTAGATTCTTGTTGACCACAAAGGGTCCTTCCCAAGGTGGGGATAACTTGTGCATATCGGTCTGATCCTGGATAAGCCGGAGCACCTGGTCGCCTTCTTGAAAAGTTCTGGGTTTAACCTGGCGGCTATGATAACGGCGCAGATCTTGCTGGTAAATCGCCGAATGAGCTGTTGCTATGTCACGCTCCTCATCCAACAGATCAAGTGCTTCTTGACGTGCTCTTTCATTGTAAGCTTCAACATAAGCTGCCACATGAGACGAGTCATGACAGATGTCACTAGGGAGAACTGCCTCTGCTCCATAAACCATGAAGAAAGGTGTGTATCCTGTAGATATGTTTGGGGTGGTATTGATTCTCCATAACACGGAAGGTAACTCATCCACCCAACAACCCGGCATCCTCTGCAGGGGAACCATAAGCCGGGGTTTGATGCCTTTCAAGATCTCTTGGTTTGCTCTCTCAGCTTGACCGTTGGATTGAGGGTGAGCTACTGATGATACATCAAGCCAGATATTCTCATGTTGACAAAATTCTTCCCTAGCACCCTTAGAGAGATTAGTGCCATTGTTTGTTATAATGCTGTGTGGAAAGCCAAAACGGAAGATCACCTTCTTCATGAATTGAACCACCATTGCTGCATCACACTTACTGACCGGCTCTGCCTCTACCCACTTAGTGAACTTATCAACCGCCACCAAAAGGTGGGTCTTCTTATCCTTGGATCTTTTGAAAGGCCCAACCATATCGAGCCCCCAAACTGCGAATGACCAAGTAATTGGAATCATCCTCAATTCTTGAGCCGGCACATGGGCTCGACGTGTAAATTTCTAACATCCATCACACCTGTTGACGAGGTCCTCTGCATCAGCATGAGCTGTTAGCCAATAAAACCCATGACGGAAAGCTTTAGCCACAAGGGACTTCGAACGGGCATGATGACCACAATCTCCTTCATGAATTTCTCATAAGATCTCACAACTCTCTTCTGGAGAACCACAACGCTGAAACGCCCCTCTGACACTGCGATGATGTAACTCTCCATTGACAATCGTCATTGACTTAGACCGCCGGGTTATTTGCCTGGCTAAGGTTTCATCCTTAGGTAACTTTCCCTGGGTCATATAGGCCAAGTAAGGGACTGTCCAATCTAGGATTACATGAAGAGCCACCACCAACTGAGCCTCCGGGTCAGGAATAGCCAAATCCTCCTTTGTAGGAATCTTAACCGACGGGTTATGCAAAACATCAAGAAAGACAATAGGCGGCACCGGCTTACATTGAGAGCCCAGCCGGCTTAAAGTGTCTGCCGCTTCATTTTTCCTCCGATCAACATGCTCAACTTGATAACCTTTGAAGTGACCAGCAATAACGTCCACCTCTCGCCAATAAGCCGCCATGAGTGGATCCTTAGAATCCCAAGTACCAGAGACTTGCTGAGCCACCAAATCCGAGTTGCCGAAGTATCTAACCCGACTTAAGTTCATTTACTTAGCCATCCGAAGACCGTGGAGTAAGGCCTCATACTCAGCTGCATTGTTAGTACAAGGAAACATCAAACGAAGAACATAGCAAAATTTATCACCTCAAGAGGAAGCAAGAATAACTCCAGCCCCCGAGCCCTCCAATTGCCTGGACCCATCAAAGTGAATAGTCCAATATGTGTTATCCAGCTTTTCCTCAGGCATCTGCAGCTCTGTCCAATCATTGATGAAGTCAACCAGCGTTTGAGACTTGATGGCTGTGCAAGGCACATATTTTAACCCGTGAGGTCCAAGCTCAATGGCCCACTTAGCAACCTGGCCAGTTGCCACCCGGTTTTTGGATGATATCTCCCAAAGGATCAGAGCTAACCACAGTGATGGGATGACCTAGAAAATGGTGTTTAAGCTTCCGGCTGGCCAAGAACACCCCATATACAAGCTTCTGCTAGTGTGGATACCTCTGCTTGGACTCAATAAGCACCTCACTGATATAGTAAACCGGCCTTTGAATTGGATATTCCTTTCCTGCCTCCTTTCTTTCTACCACAATAGCCACACTGAAATCCCGGCTATTAGCAGCCACATATAGCAACAAAGGCTCCTTATTAATAGGGGCTGCGAGTACTGGTGGCTCAACCAGCCGCTTCTTCAAATCCTCAAACGTTGTATCAGCAGCATCACTCCAGACAAAGTTGTCTGTCTTTTTCATCATCTAATAAAGAGGGATAGCCTTCTCCCCAACCAGCTTATGAACCGGCTTAACGCTGCAATACGACCCGCCAGACGTTGCACATCATTGATACATGCCGGCTTAGCTAGAGAGGTGATAGCTTTGATCTTCTCCGGATTAGCTTCAATTCCTCTGTTAGACCCCAAAAAACCCAGGAGCTTGCCTGCCAGCTCTTGATAACCCACAAGTATAGGGGATCGCAACAGTTTTCGATAAGTAAGAGTGTCGAACCCAATGAGGAGCTAAAGGTAGAACAAATATTCCCTCAAGTTCTATCGACCACCGATACAACTCTACGCACGCTTGACGTTCGCTTTACCTAGAACAAGTATGAAACTAGAGGTACTTTAAAGGTGTTGTTCGATAGGTTTGCAAGATAATAAAGAGCAAGTAAATAAAAGGTAGGGGCTGTTGTAGGTAAAGAAGCAATAAAGTAAATATAGCGAGTGTGGAAAAGTGGTGATAGGAGTTGTGAAATTACCCATAAGCAATTGACTACTTCACTAGACCGATAGCAAGTATTATGTGGGAGAGGCCACTGGTACCATGTCATCCCTGACTTGGAATTCTATGCACTTATGATTGGAACTATTAGCAAGCATGCGCAACTACTAATGTTCATTAAGGTAAAACCCAACCATAGCATTAAGATATATTGGTCCCCCTTCAATCCCGTATGCATCAATTTCTATGCTAGGTTGAAGCTTTTGTCACTCTTGCCCTCAAATACATAGTCCTATCAACATACAACTAACCCTAGGGTGTGATCCACGTGCGCAATCATATGATGGGCACCAAAGGACAGCAACATAACCACAAGCAAATTAAATCAATCATAGCAATTCATCAACCACCGATAGGACAACGAAAATCTACTCAGACATCATAGGATGGCAACACATCATTGGATAATAATATGAAGCATAAAGCACCATGTTCACGTAGAGGGTACAGCGGGTTGCGGGAGAGTGGACCGCTGTGGATAGTGGGGGGAAGGTGATGGAGATGTTGGTGAAGATGGCGGAGGTGTTGGTGTAGATCGCGGTGATGACGATGGCCCCCGGTGGCACTCCGATGCCACCGGAAGCGAGGGGGGGGGGGAGAGCCCCCTCCTTCTTCTTCTTCTTCCTTGACCTCCTCCCTAGATGGGAGAAGGGTTTCTCCTCTGGTCCACGGCCTCCATGGCACGGGAGGGGAGAGATCCCCTCCGAGATTGGACCTGTCTCTTTATCTCCCTCTGTTTCTGCATAACCAGATTCTTCCCTTTCACCATTTCTTATATTCCTGGAGATCTCTAACTCCGATTGGTCTGAAATTTTGACATGATCTATATCCGGAAATTAGCTTTCTTGCTGCGAAAGGAGGGCATCAACTGCCTTACGGGTAGCCCACGAGGGTCAGGGGCGCGCCTGGGGGGGCAGGCGCGCCCTCCTGCCTCGTGGCCACCTCGGGCACCGTCTCGCGTGGATTTTTCTTCCCAAAAATCATATATATTCCAAAAAAATCTCCGTTAGTTTTTATTTCATTTGGACTCCGTTTGATATGGATATTCTGCAAAAAAAAAACATGTAACAAACAGGAACTGGCACTGGGCACTGGATCAATATGTTATTCCCAAAAATAGTATAAAAGGTTGCCAAAAGTATATGAAAGTTGTAGAGTATTGGCATGGAACAATCAAAAATTATAGATGCGACGGAGATGTATCAACATCCCCAATCTTAATTCCTGCTCGTCCTTGAGTAGGTAAATGATAAAAAAGATAATTTTTGATGTGGAATGCTAGCTAGCATAATCTTGATCATATGTCTAATCATGGCCTGAATATTAAGATTCAACTGATTCAAAGCAATAGTCTATCATTTGAGATAAAAACAATAATACTTCAAGCCTACTAATAAAGCAATCATGTCTTTTCAAAATAACAAGGCCAAAGAAAGTTATCCCTACAAAATGATATAGTCTGGCTATGCTCCATCTTCACCACACAAAATACACACATCATGCACAACCCCGATGACAAGCCAAGCAATTGTTTCATACTTTTGACGTTCTCAAACCTTTTAAACTTTCACTCAATACATGAGCGTGAGCCATGGACATAGCACTATAGGTGGAATAGAATGTTGGTTGTGGAGAAGAGAAAAGGAGAAGATAGTCTCACATCAACTAGGCGTATCAACGGGCTATGGAGATGCCCATCAATAGATATTAATGTGAGTGAGTAGGGATTGCCATGCAACGGCTGCACTAGAGCTATAAGTATATGAAAGCTCTGACTGAAACTAAGTGGGTGTGCATCCAACTTGCTTCCTCATCTTTTTCATCCAATGAGCTCACAGTTTCATCAACTTCTTCTTCCATAGATTCCTGCAAAATATTAGTCTCTTCTTGGACAGCGGAGACTTTCTCAATAAGTGCATTAATATCATAATTGTATTCATATTTCCCATAACAATATTTAAGCATAGCTAAATTTTCAGGTCAATAAACCGAATCATCAAAATCTTCAAACTCTTTAAACATAGATTCAACTTCATAAGCACCCATAAAAGCAACAAATTCTTCTATTTGTTCCATATCATAGTAATCATATATACCTCTAGCATAAGAAGCTAAGGTTTTATTATCATTAAATTCGCATAAAAAGGGAAGGTGTGGAGCCTTCATCTTAGAGCAACAAGTATAATCATATCTCAAGCATAGTTGCGTAGCATACCAATTCAATATATGAATTTGATCCCATAATTGTTTCCCTTTTTGTGTCAAGCGGTAATCCCTAAAGTATTCACGTTGATCCAACTTTACTCCCATTACATAATTGAATGGGGTTTTCTCAGGATTATTAAAGTAGTACATAATATTTTTCACATAACTAGCATCGAGGGTTTTAGGAGGTTCCCCATCTCCATGTGTAGCAAGTACACCTAATTTATTTGGTATTTTGTGTTCCATATCCATAACTAAAGATAAAGAACAACTAAGAACAACAAATAAAAATTACTTAGTGATAAAGAAAACAAGCACACACGAGAATATTCACGCCACGCTATTGCTCCCCGGCAACGGCGCTAGAAAAAGGTCTTGATAACCCACAAGTATAGGGGATCGCAACAGTTTTCTATAAGTAAGATTGTTGAACCCAACGAGGAGATAAAGGTAGAACAAATATTCCCTCAAGTTCTATCGACCACTGATACAACTCTACGCACGCTTGACGTTCGCTTTACCTAGACCAATTATGAAACTAGAGGTACTTTATAGGTGTTGTTGGATAAGTTTGCAAGATAATAAAGAGCAAGTAAATAAAAGGTAGGGGCTGTTGTAAGTAAAGAAGCAATAAAGTAAATATAGCGAGTGTGGAAAAGTGGTGATAGGAGTTCCGAAATTTCCCCTAAGCAATTGACTACTTCACTAGACCGATAGCAAGTATTATGTGGGAGAGGCCACTGGTACCATGTCATCCCTGACTTGGAATTCTATTACTTATGGTTGGAACTATTAGCAAGCATCCGCATCTACTAATGTTCATTAAGGTAAAACCCAACCATAGCATTAAGATAAATTGGTCCCCCTTCAATACCGTATGCATCAATTTCTATGCTAGGTTGAAGCTTCTGTCACTCTTGCCCTCCAATACATAGTCCTATCAACATACAACTAGCCCTAGGGTGTGATCCATGCGCGCAATCATATGATGGGCACCAAAGGACAGCAACATAACCACAAGAAAATTAAATCAATCATAGCAATTCATCAACCACCGATAGGACAACGAAAATCTACTCAGACATCATAGGAGGCAACACATCATTGGATAATAATATGAAGCATAAAGCACCATGTTCAAGTAGAGGGTACAACGGGTTGCGGGAGAGTGGACCACTGTGGATAGAGGGGGGAAGGTGATGGAGATGTTGGTGAAGATGGCAGATGTGTTGGTGTAGATCGCGGTGATGATGATGGCCCCCGGTGGCACTCCGGTGCCACCAGAAGCGAGGGGGAGAGAGCCCCCTCCTTCTTCTTCCTTGACCTCCTCCCTAGATGGGAGAAGGGTTTCCCCTCTGGTCCATAGACTCCATGGCACAGGAGGGGCGAGAGCCCCTCCGAGATTGGACCTATCTCTCTGTCTCTCTCTGTTTCTACGTTCCCAGGTTCTTCGCTTTCACCGTTTCTTATATTCCCGGAGATCCGTAACTCCGATTGGGCTGAAATTTTGACACGATCTCTATCCAGAAATTAGCTTTCTTGCAGCGATAGAAGGGCATCAACCGCCTTACGGGTGGCCCACGAGGGTCAGGGGCGCGCCTGGGGGGGGGGGGGGGCAGGCGCGCCCTCCTGCCTCGTGGCCACCTCGAGCACCGTCTCGCGTGGATTTTTCTTCCAAAAAATCATATATATTCCAAAAAAATCTCCGTCAGTTTTTATTTCATTTGGACTCCGTTTGATATGGATCTGCGAAACAAAAAACATGCAACAAACAGGAACTGGCACTGGGCACTGGATTAATATGTTAGTCCCAAAAATAGTATAAAAAGTTGCCAAAAGTATATGAAAGTTGTAGAATATTGGCATAGAACAATCAAAAATTATAGATACGATGGAGACGTATTACCCGGCACACCAAAAACACACTTGGCTTGGTTAAGCATCATCTTGCAAACCCGGAGATTATCAAAGGTTTCCTTCAAATCATCTATCAGTGTCTCTTTCTCTCTAGATTTCACCACAATATCATCCACAAAGGCATGAACATTACGCCCAATTTGGTTATGAAGGCAATTTTGCACACACCTCTGATAAGTCGCCTGGGCACTCTTGAGCCCAAAAGGCATAGACACATAGCAGAAGGCTCCAAAGGGAGTTATGAAAGTCGTCTTCTCCTGGTCCTTAACTGCCATCTTGATCTGATGATTACCAGAATAAGCATCCAAAAAACTCAAATGCTCACAACCCACCGTAGCATCAATAATCTGATCAATACAAGGGAGAGTAAAAGGATCAGCCGGACAAGCCTTGTTTAAATCCGTGTAGTCCACACATACGCCAAGTGCCATTTTTCTTAAGTACCAGCACCGGGTTAGCCAACCACTCAGGTTGGAAAACTTCAATGATAAACCCAGCTGCCAAGAGCCGGGCTACTTCCTCTCCAATGGACTTCCGTCTCTCCTCATTAAAACAACGAAGAAACTATTTGACCGGCTTAAACTTTGGATCAATATTAAGAGTGTGCTCAGCGAGTTCTCTCGATACACCCGGCATGTCTAAAGGCTTCCATGCAAATATGTCCCGGTTCTCACGGATGAACTCGATGAGCGCGCTTTCCTATTTCAGATCCAGATTAGCACTAATGCTGAACTGCTTGGGTGAGTCGCCAGTAACAAAATCAACCATCTTGATATCATCTGCCGATTTAAAATTTAACACCGGATCATGCTCTGTGGTTGGCTTTTTCAAAGACATCATATCTGCCGGGTCAACATTGTCCTTTCAAAATTTCAACTCCTCTATTGCACAAACTGACTTAGCATAAGCCGCATCCCCCTCTTCACACTCCAGAGCTATCTTACGGCTCCCATGCACTGTAATGGTTCGTTTGTGACCCGACATCTTGAGCTGCAGATACACATAACACGACCGTGCCATGAACTTGGCATAAGTCGGCCGTCCAAACAGAGCATGATATGGGCTGTGGATCTTGACCACTTCAAAGGTCAACGTTTCTGACCTACAGTCATGATCATCTCCAATAAAAACTTCCATAGCTATCTTACCGATTGGATACGCCAACTTACTAGGCACCATGCCATGGAAAACAGTGTTTGACGGCTTAAGATTTTTATCAGTCAACCCCAGGCGATGGAAAGTTTCATAATAAAGGATATTGATGCTTCTCCCTCCGTCCATGAGTACTTTGGTAAACTTATACCCTCTTACCTGCGGTGCAACCACCAAAGCCAAATGACCCGGATTATCAACCCGGGGTGGATGATCTTCCCGACTCCACATGATGGGCTGCTTAGACCAACGTAGATAGCGAGGAACTGCCGGCTCAGCATTGACTAATCTCTTATGAAGCTTCTGGTCACGTTTACACAAGCTAGTGGTAAACACATGATATTGCCCACTATTCAACTGCTTCGGGTTGCTCTGGTAACCAGACTGTTGCTGTTGCTGACCCCCTTGATTACTCTACTAGTTGTAACCACCCTGGTTGTTGTGATTACCTTGATTTCCTTGGAAACCAGAGTTAGAACCACCACCGCCATAACCCGGACCATGAGAGCCGGGCCCAGAACCGCCACCTGGCCCATGGCTATCAAGGAAAATATTTGAATTTTTGTATTCCTTCATGATGTGACAATCCTTCCATAGATGCCCGGATGGTCTTTCTTTCGTACCATGTCGTGGGCAGGGCTGGTTCAACATACACTCAAGATTGATACCGGATCCGCTGGCTTGTGGGGGCGGTTTACCCTTACGACGCCGACCATTATTCTGTGCATTGGTGTTAGCCACAAAGTCAAAACTATTATCAGCTTTGCGCTTACCATTGCCTCCTGGGTTATACTGCTGCCCCTTAGAGTTGTTGCTCCTCTTCCCCTTCCTCGCTTTATCATCATCAGACTTGGGGTCTTTGGTACTATCAGAGTCAGCATATTTAACCAGAGCCGCGATGAGTGTCCCCATGTCATTGCAGTGGCATTTGAGCCGCCCTAATTTCTGCTTCAAGGGCGTGAAACGACATTTGTTCTCCAACATCAACACCGCTGAGTCAACATTGATGCGATCCGACGAGTGTACGATTGTTGAGACCCGATGCACCCAATGGGTTGTTGATTCACCTTCTTCTTGCACATAGGAGGCTAAATCCACAATCGACATGGGCTGTTTACACGTATCTTTGAAGCTCTGGATGAACCGGGCTTTCAGCTCTGCCCATGACTCGATGGAATTCGCAAGGAGCCCCTTCAACCAAGTGCGGGCCGTCCCTTCTAACATTAGGGGAAAATACTTAGCACATGCAGCCTCACTGACATCCAATAACTCCATGGCCATCTCATAGCTCTCAATCCATGCCTTGGGACTTAAATCTTTCGTATAGTTAGGCACCTTGCCAGGGCCCTTGAAATCCTTGGGCAGGTGCTCATTTCGTAGATTTGGTACTAAGCATGGCACGCCCAAGTTTCTAAAGGTTACACCCGGCTCCACAGAGGTGGTTGGACGAACTGGAGTTGGCTGACGATCCGCATACTGAGCCGCCAGCTCGGCCTCTTGACGAGCTCTGCCTTGATCCACCACTTTTTGAGCATTTGCACCGCCGCCCGCCGGGTCATGCCCACGGGGCGGGTTACGATTCCTCCCACTGCTTGACACAGCCAGCTCATCGAGATGCCTGCTGTAACTCCAGCTCGGGTGAGGGGTAGAATGAACTCGATCGCGGCTGTAAGAATAAGCCTGTTGTTGAACCAGCACTGTCTGAAGAAGATCTCTAGCCCTCCGTGTCTCGACTGTTGCTGGCGATTCACCTTCAATAGGGATAGCTTCCAATCGAGATGCCGCAGCGATCATTTTATCCAAAGGGTTGGAGTAATGATCCGATGGCGTCGGCACGTGCTGTGGTGGGTTATTGTTCTGACGAGGTGGGTCCATCACGCGCGGTTGAACCGGCGTACCCGTCCCAGGTGCTTCGACCCGGTTTACCCCTGTTGGGTTACTGGTTCCTGCTCCTGGCTTGTTAAAAAGATTTCTTGCTTCGTAAACCGAAGGCAGACGGGTCTGATGCCTCCTCCTCATGACATCGTTTGAAGCATTCTGATCCAACATGAGCCGGTAAGACTCCGCTTGAATCCATTGTGACTAGGCGTCCAAAGCAGCCGATTCTTCAGCCATCTTAGCGCTTTTTGCATTTAGCTCCTCCTTAGCCTGTGCTATCTCATCGCGCGATCTTGTGATCGCCATGTTATGTTGATCTTGATCCGCCGGGTTAACCACCATTGTTAATAGCGTCGTCAATTTATCCAGCAAATCAGTTAAAGCCTGAGCCGGCGGGTGCTCAGGGCCTCCTGCCCCTGTAGCCGCTGCCGCCCTTGACCCGGAAACCAGCTCCGCCGCAGTTGATGAGTGCTGCATGGGCTGTGCACCGGCCATGAAAATTGCAACTCGATTCGGCAGCTCACAGGGGTCCGGAATACTGTCGCCATTGGAACAGCCCCCAAGCCGGCCCTCTTGCAGTTAATACAACGATTCGGTCTCACCAGTAGATGACTCGTCATCAGAATAAATGATGGTCTCACAACCAGATGCCAATCTATCCTCAGGTTCCGCTCCATGGATAAATCCCACGAAGGCACAATTTATGGCGGGCTGAAACCGGGTGGGTCTCGCACGCTGAGCCGTCTTGATGATGTCGGTGCAGATGTCCGGCTCAGGGCCCGGTTCGCCGATCTTGCCGATGAAGATGTGAATTCCGCCGAAGGGGGCCCGGTACCCGTACTCAATTGAGCCGGCCTCAGGGCACCAGCCCGCGTCGTCAATGTAGAGTTTGCCGCGGCAACTCTTGGTCATCTGGCCCACGGCATATCCCTTGACCCCTTCAAAATTTCCCTTTAAGAACTCGAAACCATCGTGCGATAGCCCCACGGTGGGCACCAACTGTCGTGGAATTGTCACTGCAGATGTCCTAGTGTGAGGACTTAGTCGTGGAGCCATCACGTTGAGGTTAGATTAAAGGGGTTAATCAGGACAAAGGACACGAGGAGTTTATACTGGTTCGGCCCCTTACGATGAAGGTAAAAGCCTAGTCCAGTTTGTAGTTGGTATTGCTAGGGTTTCGATGAGCAGGGAGCGAATATGCTTGACTCGGCTCTCGATCTGTTGTTTCTTGCCCTAAGCCGCCGATAGGTCATCCCCTTATATAAACGGGTTGACGCCCTACGGCCCTCAGAGTCCCGGCCGGTTTATACAACGTATCCGGCTCGGTGACCTTTCTTACATACCTTACAATACAAGTTTTACATACATGGCGGTTTATATTTATGGGCCTTAAGACGCCATTGGGTCTGGGCCCTCTTCTAAGCCTACCTATGAACCGCCATATGATCTTGGGCTTAATTGTGATGAATCGCCATAGGGATGACCCGGCCCCTCCTGGGCGGGTCACACCTAATAGTTATATCCCCAACAAGATCCAATCTAGACACCATCTCGGATGGGGTTCACCACCTCCATTGGTGCCTCTCCGATGATGCGTGAGTAGTTCTTTGTAGACCTTCAGGTCCGTACACTACTGTAGGATGCTGCTAACGCGACACTATGATCAGAGACCCTTCGAGAAAATGTGTGCGATGCCATAATCACAAACGGTGCTGTATGAAAAACGTCAAAAAGGTGAAAACGTTTGCAATGGAGGATGCATCAAACACAGTTCAGATTTTAGTTGTGTGTGCGATCCAGGGCACATGGTTTAGTCCAATGAACTGTTTGCGATGAGGTGGAACAAAAGAAATGGGGAGCCTGATGAAGGCGTGTGCGATATAGAGCATACGGTTCACTCGGATGAACTGTTTGTGATTAGGCAACACAAAAGAAACGGGCAGCCAGATGAAGGTGTGTGCGATATACAGCATACGGTTCACTCGGATGAACTGTTTGTGATTAGGCAACGCAAAAGAAACAGCCAGCCACATCAAGGTGTGTGTGATTGAGGGCATACCATTCAGAAGGGTTAACTGTTTGCGATTAGGCAACATAATAGAAATGGGTAAGCCAGATCAAAGTGTCTGCGATTGATGGCATAGACTTCACATGGATGAACTGTTTGCGATTAGCCACAACAAACTGAAACAGTTAGATAGATCAACATGTGTGCGCTAGACGGGCACACCCATTCTAATTAAAAGACATGTGCTGACATTGCCTATTGCGGTGCACCCTATGGTGCAAACGCCACGTACGCGGCCGAGAAGGCGTACGTGCGCATGTTACGCCTTTCGGGAATAGTGCCGCACTTATAACCGTTAGTAAATTTTGAGCATGCATCCCGCACATTCCAAATTGCAAACCTGTTCACACCGATCAAAACCTAAACGGTTTCCCATTTAGGAGCGTATTACTACACAGTTATAAATACTACTACTCCAAGATGACTGCACATTCCTCCTCAACTCCTCATCCACAAAAAGTCAAAAACAAACAAGTCATTCATCCTCATTCCCTTGTGTCCTCCATGGCCAGTGTGAGTTCTGGGTCGAGAGATTGCGACTAGGGAGAGGCGAACCTGGAAGCAGGAGCATGCGAGATGTCCCGCCTCGCCGCGATAGCAGCCAATTGCTACCTCTTGAGCACTGCGTTGGTTTTCCCTTGAAGAGGAAAGGGTGATGGAGCAAAGTAGCATAAGTATTTCCCTCAGTTTTTGAGAATCAAGGTATAAATTCAGTAGGAGACTACACGCAAGTCCCTCATACCTACACAAACAAATAAGAACCTCGCAACCAACGCGATAAAGGGGTTGTCAATCCCTTCACGGTCACTTATGAGAGTTAGATCTGATAGAGATAATAATAATAAGATAAATATTTTTGGTATTTTTATGATATAGATTGGAAAATAAAGATTGCAAAATAAATGGTAATAGAAGTGTCTAGTTGACGGGAGATTAATATAATGGAGAATAGACCCGGGGGCCATAGGTTTCACTAGTGCCTTCTCTCAAGATAGCATAAGTATTATGGTGGGTGAACAAATTACTGTCGAGCAATTGATAGAAAAGTGCATAATTATGAGAATATCTAGGCATGATCATGTATATAGGCATCACGCTCGCGACAAGTAGACCGAAGCGATTCAACATCTACTATTATTACTCCACACATCGACCGCTATGAAGCATGCATCTAGAGTATTGAGTTCATAAGAACAGAGTAACGCATTAGGCAAGATGACATGATGTAGAGGGATAAACTCAAGCAATATGATATAAACCCCATATTTTATCCTCGATGGCAACAATACAATACATGCCTTGCTGCCCTTGTTGTCACTGGGAAAGGACACCACAAGATTGAACCCAAAGCTAAGCACTTCTCCCATTGCAAGAAAGATCAATCTAGTAGGCCAAACCAAACTGATAATTTGAAGAGACTTGCAAAGATAACCAATCATACATAAAAGATTTCAAAGAAAAATCAAATATTGTTCATAGTTAAACTTGATCATAAACCCATAATTCATTGGATCTCGACAAACACACCGCAAAAATAGTTACATCAAATAGATCTCCAAGAAGATCGAGGAGAACATTGTATTGAGATCCAAAGAGAGAGAAGAAGCCATCTAGCTAATAACCATGGACCCGAAGGTCTAAAGTAAACTACTCACACATCATCGGAGAGGCTATGGTGTTGATATAGAAGCCCTCCGTGATTGATTCCCCCTCCGGCGAAGCTCTGGAAAAGGCCCTGTCGGTGTCAAAACCGGCGGATCTCGGGTAGGGGGTCCCGTACTGTGCGTCTAGGCCGGATGCTAACAAGAGGCAGGGGACACGATGTTTTACCCAGGTTCGGGCCCTCTTGATGGAGGTAAAACCCTACGTCCTGCTTGATTAATATTGATGATACGGGTAGTACAAGAGTAGATCTACCACGAGATCAGAGAGGCTAAACCCTAGAAGCTAGCCTATGGTATGATTGTTGTTCGTCCTACGGACTAAAACTCTCCAGTTTATATAGACACCGGAGAGGGCTAGGG
Organism: Triticum monococcum; assembly: GCA_034509565.1. Classification (NCBI taxonomy): domain Eukaryota; kingdom Viridiplantae; phylum Streptophyta; class Magnoliopsida; order Poales; family Poaceae; genus Triticum; species Triticum monococcum. The sequence goes on from CM067842.1 coordinate 156,739,463, forward strand.
TTACACAGAGTCGGTTACAATGGTAGGAGATCTACATATTCATATCGCCAAGCTTGCCTTCCACGCCAAGGAAAGTCCCTTCCAGACACGGGACGAAGTCTTCAATCTTGTATCTTCATAGTCCAGGAGTCCGGCCGAAGCTATAGTCCGGCTGTCCGGACACCCCCTAATCCAGGACTCCCTCAGTAGCCCCTGAACCAGGCTTCAATGACGACGAGTCTGGTGCACAAATTGTCTTCGGCATTGCAAGGCGGGTTCTTCTCCAAATTCCGTGTACCTGTTGAACAGTGTCCGGTTTCTTGTAAATGCAGTGCTCCTTGGCTTCTACGCCCAATAATGGCCGTTTTCCTTGTGTCAAACGAATACGAAAAGTCAGGGTGTTTTTTATATTTACACCCCTAGTCGCGTGAATGAGCCACCTATTTAAGGGGATGAGGATTTAGATCCAAACCACACCTTCTCCCTTCCGCGAGTATTCATCAGAGCGTATCCGACAGAGGTCCATTCCATCATGGCCGGCCACCGCAGCTCCTCCTCTCGCCCTTCCAGCCCTCTGCCTGGAGATTGGAAGAGGTGCTCCATCCCGCACAGCGAGCTAGTGACGCTCCAGACCAAGGGATTTCTCCCCCCGCCTATATGGTCCCGGTTCGAGCCGGACTTGCCACCTATAATGGCGGAGAGCAAGCGGAGAGCGCCCCCAATCCCTCCAAAGGAGAGCGGGTATGCCTTGCCCCCTACTTAATAAGAGGGCTCAGATTTCCAATTCATCCGTTTCTCCAGGGGCTTCTGGAGTTCTATGGCCTCCAGTTGCACAACCTCACGCCTGCCTCCATATTGCATATCGCGGGCTTCGTAGCCCTTTGCAAGCTGTTCTTGGGCTGCGAGGCTCATTTCGCGCTGTGGAAAAGGATATTCTGCCCTGTGCCCCGCTCTAAGGAGGGGTCAATATATTAGGTGGGCGGAGCTAAAGTGTGGCGCATCGCCGGTGTCACACCCTAGCTAGGTTATGCATTAGAGTGTGCATCATGTTTACCTTCATCAGAAAATTGAAATGGGGAAAGCAGAACCCCCAGCACCCCCCCCCTGAAATCAACTAGGGTTTACTAAAAATAAATTCAATGAACCTGAAATGCCCTTCAAATATGTTCACCCTCTTTGCCTCGGGTTAGAACCCTTGGGAAAAATGGTGCATATAATTTTAGGTCAACAAAAGGGGCATTGACTTAATTCATAAATATTTGAATTTGGGCATTTAAATACTATTAAATAATTCAAATGCTCAAATAATGTTGGAACTATTTTTGGGCCACTGAAATATTTCAGAAAGTGTCCATAAATATTTTCAGGATTTTATAAAATGATTTAGTATTTAAACTAAATCAAAACAGAATAACAGAAATAGAAAAACAGAATAAATTAGAGAGAGAGAGAGAGTACTTACCTGGCGGCCCAGCTGTGGCCCAGCACTGTTGGCCCAGCCCACCTCCTTCCCTGTCGTCTTCCCCCTCGCCAGGAGGACGAGCGCGTGGCCGGCGCGCGCGAGCACGCGCTCCGGCCAGCTCCTGCTTGCCGGCCCCCCCTCGACGCCTGGACGCCCCTGGGAGACGCCACGCAGCCCACTGATCCCTCTCGCTCACTCCCTCGACCTCATCCCCTCCCCTGTCTTGATCTCTCACACACACCCGAACGCGCCGTCGCCGCCGTTCGCTGCCACCGCGTCCACAGCCACCCCCTCGCTCCCTCTCCGCATCCCTGGGCTCCGCCCTGACCCCGTGGAGCTACACACCCGAAGCACGTGACCAGAGGAGGCCCCAGTCGACCCAAGAATCGTCGTCTTCATCTCCGGTGCCCGGAGATCGCCGTCGTGAATTCGCCATTGCAGAAGCTTCCCCGAGCCCGCTGAGCTACTCATCGACCTCCCTGTGAGCTCCCGAGCATTTCCCCCTTCTCCCCGCAGTGAATCTCTTCCCCTAACTAGCCTAGCCACTGGAGCCGTGAGCTCCTCGCCGCCGGCCATGGCGCCGTTGTGGCTAGACCCAAAGTGGCTCGAAGCCAAGCCCACCTTCGTGCTCAGCGCACCACCAGGGGCCCGTAGCCACCACCAGCTCCTCCTCCCGTGCACCGCAGCATCGATCCCGCGAACACCCGAAGGCCGGCCGCCGCATTCGTGCTCGCCGGCGTCATCTCCGGCCACCCCCGCACCCACCGCCTACACCACTCGACGCGCGAGTCCACCAGCAGCATGCAGCACGCCTCCGCCGTCGTTTTGGTCGCTGGAGCGTGATACCCATGCTGCTCCGCCGCGTCTGGCCTCGCGGGCGACTCGACGCCGGCGAGTTGACCCCGCCGACCACGTTTGACCACGGGTGGGCCCAGTTTGACCCCTGGGTCAATGACAGGTAGGGCCCAACCCTGCTGACTAATTAGGATTAGTGCTAATTAATATTCTAGTTAACAAATTACACTGACACGCGGGACCCACTGTCAGGTTTGACCTGGAGGCAGCTCAGTTGACCAGCTGACGTCACCCTGACGTCGGGCTGACGCAGTAAATCATTTTCTAGTTTAAAAATAATTCAGGAAATTCCAGAAAATACCCAAAACTTCAAAAATTCATAGAAATTCAACCATAACTCCAAATGAGACAAATTATATATGAAAAATTATCAGAAAAATTCAAGGAATCCATCTGTACCATTTTCATGCATGTTTGAACAATGCTTGTCCTCTGTTTTGGACAAAACAAATAAAGGGCATTTAAATAATCATATATGGGGTTGGAATTTGAATCTTGTACTCAAACCAACTTCATTTAAATCATAGCTAGTTGCATTAGCTCAAGACACATCCATATTGCCATGTCATAGCATGCATCATATTGTTGCATACCGTCATGTGTTGATTGTGCTCGGTTGTGTTCTTCGTGGTAGGTTCTGCCTCCGAGGATATTCACGAGTATCCAACTGAAGGGCAGTATCCCGTTACCACTCCATCAGGCAAGCAACCATTGATCATTCCGATACAACCCATGTTCTCGCTCCTGCTCTTGTTTACTGCATTAAGACAACACGATTCCAACTGCTGTGTGCTACGGTAGTTGAACCCTTATCCTCTGCATGACCTGTCATTGCCACAGTAACTAGATGAAACCCACTAGCATGTGTAGGAGTTGATTGAGCCATGTTTTGTGATTCCTACCTTGCTATGCCTGCTATGCTTAGAGTTGTGTCAGGTCTGGTTCATCTGGGTGATGGGCTAGAGTGAAATGCTTGTGCCAGTAATATGAGGGATGTGTTGAACATGTTTTGGTAAAGGTATCAATGAGAGGCCATGTAGGAGTACATCGTGGGTTTTTTCATTGAGGCCTTCCATAAGAACTGAGATCTGTATGTGTGATTTAAGATGCAGTTACTACCGTACATTGGGCCCGAAACAAATGGACCCTCTCGGCTTCTTAGCCACCCTAGTACCCTGTCCAGGAGTTGCAATTAGTTTCTGGTGTTTGTAGGATATGTGTTGGCGGCCGTGCGTAGCGCTGACCCTAGGGGTGGGCTATGTTGCGGTAGATACACCGTGGCACGGTGTACCGAGTCACCCGTTTGGTGTCTCGGGAACCCTGTTCACATCGTTCGGGGCCGTATGTGGAAACCTCGGCCAGACTCCCTGCGGATGGAACCTGGATAGGCGATAACCTGGACTAGGGGCTTAGGTGTTTAGGTAGGCCGTGGCCGACACCCTCGCTGGGCTTCCGCTTGAAGGTTGCCGAGTACATGTCGTGTAGACGGCGGTAAGCGGTGAAAGCGTGTATGACGAAGTACACCCCTGCAGGGTATGAAACTATTCGAATAGCCGCGTCCGCGGTAAAGGACTACTTGGTTGCCTATACAGTTCATAGACAAGTTAATGGATACTACTAAAAGACTCAAGATAAGTGTGAGTACCGAGGATGGCCCCCTCGCAGGATACGAGGGAGGATCCACGGTGGAGTATTGTGATGGTGAGTAGTGGACTCGTGTGCGAAAACTATTTTGCTAAAAGATTCCGTAGGATAGCTTAGCCAAGAGTCAAAGCTGGCTTGCTGCATAAACCCCACCACCTTCTTGAGAATGAGCATGTACAGTAGGTTCTGATGTAAGACTTGCTGAGTACCTTTGTACTCATGTTTGCTTATTTATTGTTTTCAGCCGACAACACTGCCCCCTCCGATGGGTTTTACGTAGACCTTGGCGTCGACGAGTGACTAGCCACCCAGGTGGTGATCCAGGCCATGGAGGGCCCTATGTAGATAGGCAGGCTTCGAGAAGCCTTCTTTCTTTCTAGAGTCTGTACTCAGACTAGTTGCTTCCGCATGTGCTTGTATGACTGTATGACTTGAGTGTCGGGTCATGTGACCCCTACCTGTATGGATATGTTATGTATGGCTCCCTGGAGCGTTTAAATAAAGTACTTGAGTTGTAGAGTTTTGTTGTGATGCCATGTTGTATGTACTCATATCGAGCATATTGTATGTATGATTGAAATGCTTGGTATGAGTGGGATCCGACAATCTAGTTGTTTGTCCTTCGCAGCCTTTCTTATGGGGAAATGTAGTCTAGTGCTCCTCGAGCCATAGTAGTCCGCTACAGCCCGGTTCACCGGAGTCCTGCTAGCCCCGCACTACTATTCAGGACACTTGACTGGCCGGCATGTGTTTCACTTCGTCCCTATGTCTGTCCCTTCGGGGAAATGTCACGTGGTGATCTCCGGAGTCCTGTCTAGCCTGCTACAGCCCGGGATTTCCCGGAGTCCTGTTAGCCCATTGCTACAGCCCGGAATCACTCGTTGATGACCGACATGTTCGTTGTGATTCATGTATGCCTGTCTCCATAGGTCTGTGCCACTTTGGGTTCACGACTAGCCATGTCGGCCCGGGTTCTCGGTCATATGGATGCTAGCGACATTGTCATATACGCGAGCCAAAAGGCGCAAACGGTCCCGGGCCATGGTAAGGCGACACCCGTGGGATACCGTGCGTGAGGCCGCAAAGTGATATGAGGTGTTACCGGCTAGATCGATGTGGCTTAGAATCGGGGTCCTGACAACGTTGGTATCAGAGCCGGACTGCCTGTAGGTTCGTTCAGCCAAACTGGTCGATGTCGAGTCTAGAAATGCTTTAGTTATATGTAAGGGAATTGATTGTGGGAGGGAACGTAAGGTTCTTTTACTCCTTTACCCTATGCTTCTGATCTGAGTCATTCTCTTCTCATTCAACGTGGGTTAAGGACTAGGCTCTCTTCTTCTATCAGGTTCACGTGTTACTAATCCATAGTAGTTCATAGGATTATTGCTACGAGTTCCAGTCCAGTTTCTACTATTTTAGTACGTTGCTATTTGAATCAGAACCTTGATATGATGCTGTTGAGCGGTATTGTGAACTGTTGTGGATGTCTCAAATCTTTTTCTGAGCATTTACAGCCGTTATGCTGCCCAATTTTCCCTAGGAATTCTGATGTCTTTGTCTTGTGGTTGTGCTTTCAGATGGCCAACCAGTCTCAAAATCAAGTGGTTCGCCTGACCAGGTGCCTTGACGTGCCCGGTCATACTGCTATGTTGGTCCGGGTCATGATCGAGACAGGATACCGTTAGTATCCTGAATATACTGTTGAAGAGCAGTTCCGCGACTTTAATCAAAGCCAGTATTTATGCACCGTCAGGATATTTCCTTCCTATCCTGGATCTACCGAGCCCCTTCACTGTTCCTATGGACTCGGAGTTACCATTGAGATGGCTGTGCAGGATGCTGCCTATTCCATGATGACCATCTTGCGAGTCCGGACTGGCCTGCTTCGGAACACTGACTTCCGTTACATGCCAGCTTCACTTCCGGGAGCGCAGGGGTATCTTCAGGCTATCTATGCTGACTCCACTCAGGAGGACTCATTAACTCGTACCACCGCTGAGATGCTCGAAGATAAGGACCGAGAGAATCGGGCCTTGAGGCTGGAGCTCTTTAATACCCGTGCTGATCATTGGGCCACATTGACTCGGTTTGCACCCGCGGTGCAAGCGGGATTTATGGATACCAGGGATCTGTATCCTGTGAGAGCAGCTCTGCCAGACATGGTGGATTGGCGTGATGTGGGAGGCATCACCCCACCCCTTGGTCCCCGCAGGCCACCGTTTGTTGGTCCAAGACCTTATCCTAGCCCCTATGGTCCACAGGCTCCTCAGGACCATCTGTTTCCGGATGATCACGTTGAACTTCCAGGCTATGGAGGTGACTTCTATGAGGACTACTACGGAGCTATCTGAGTTAGTAGTAGTACCACTAGTATTGTAGTAGTTGTATCTCCACTGTCCTGTGTGACTTGTGGAATACGACTTGGTGTGTAATCGATTCCGGAGGTGTAGACAAATAATGTATAGGGACTCGGAATGCCTCCGATGAGATGTAACGTCTACCTTCATAGTTGTACTGTAGCATGGGCTTGTACTAAACTATGTATGACGAGTATGACCGTTGGTGTATATATGGCAGTTTTATATTACCATGGCATACGAATGAGCATCTCTGCATTCCGCGTTATCCTTTACATTCTGCACTTCCCTGTTAAGTTTGAGCCATCCTTGTCTAAACCGTTGTCTTGTTTCTTTCTAGGATGGTCAACACCCGCGGAAACCCTGCTGCCCCGGAGCAGGGGGAAGCCAATGCAGCTAGAGGTGAAAATTTGCCTCACCCGCCTTCCCTGGCCGAAGTGATGCTGGAGGCGGAAAGGAACAAGCGTGAGACCAACCGCCTGTTGGAGCGGATTGAGCAGAACACTGCACGCCACCCATGAAATGACTTGGTGTCAATCAATGACTTTATCAAGCTGTACCCACCAAAGTTTAACCATTCCGTCGAGCCCCTCGACGCGGATGATTGGCTTCGCAGCATCACCCACAAGCTACGTTCTGCCAACGTAGCTGAAGCCGACAAGGTTACCTATGCTGCTTATCATCTCGAGGGCCCCGCTAGCCATTGGTGGGAAAACTACGAAGCTATGCGCCCGGTCGGCCAAATCACTACCTGGGCTGAGTTCAGCGAGGCTTTCCGTGAGCATCACATTCCGGAAGGTCTCATGGATCGCAAGAGGGAGGAGTTCTGCAACTTCACCCAAGGAAGGCTAACTGTGGATGCATATAGCCGAGAATTTGGGAACCTGGCACGCTATGCTCCTGAAGAGGTTTCTACTGACGCCAAGAAGCAGGCAAGGTTCCGTAAGGGACTTAGCCCTAAGCTTCGCCGTGATCTCCGTCTGCACGAGTGCACATCCTTCCAGAAGCTGGTCAATAAAGCTATCAGTGCTGAGACAGGCCAGACTGATTATGACGCTTCACGCAAGCACTCTCGTGATTTTGGGTCTCCATCCGGCTCTGGAGCTCAGAAGCGCCGGGTGTGGATTCCAAGCACCGCACTGCCACCCAGATTCACCCCGAGGCCATCCTTTGAGGCGCCTCGTCCCAACCAGCAATTTGCATCGCCCAAGCCCTATGGTGGCCCCGCTGCTAATATTGCTCCACGCCCCACTGTGGTAACATGCTTCAAGTGTGGAGAACCGGGTCACTATAGTCGAGAGTGTCCCCAGAACAACCCCAATCAAGCTGGAAAGTCCGTTGGCCGTGGTAAGCCCGCGGGAAAGACTTTCTACGCCAAGCCGGCCACTGCTGCACGTGGCCATGTCAACTATGTTTCAGCCGAAGAGGCTCATGAGGATCCCAACATCGTCCTTGGTACGCTCCTTGTTAACTGCCATCCGGCATCTGTTCTTTTCGATACTGGAGCATCTCATTCATTCATATCCGAGAATTATGCTCGGTTGCATAACACGACATTCTGTGACATGCCCACTTCCATGGTAATTCAAACTCTGGGTTCCAAATGGCAAACTTCTAAGGTAAGCCATGGGAACGAAATTCTTGTCGATAGGCTTGTTTTCCTCGCATCTTTAATAGCTCTCAAGTCCTCCGACATAAACATCATCTTGGGTATGGACTGGATGTCGGCTCATTATGCCAAGATCGATTGTGCCACTAGAACCGTTCAACTTACTCATCCCTCGGGCAAGACAGTTAATGTCTTAACTCGAGTGGCCAAGCGCCAACTTTACTCTCTCAATGCCAACCCCCTTCCAGACCTTGAGGACGTTCTGGTAGTCCGAGACTTCCCGGATGTGTTTCCGGAAGAACTGCCAGGTGTTCCACCTGACCGGGATGTCGAGTTTGTGATAGACCTTGTTCCAGGAACCGTTCCAATTGCTAGAAGACCCTACAAGATGGCACCCTTAGAACTAGCCGAGCTTAAGAACCAACTCGATGAGTCCTTGAACAAAGGGTTCATCCGTCCTAGCTCCTCTCCTTGGGCTTGCCCCGTCCTCTTCGTCAAGAAGAAGGATGGAACGGATCGAATGGTTGTGGATTACCGACCTGTCAATCTGGTCACCATCAAGAACAAATACCCGCTCCCTAGGATCAACGACCTATATGATCAGCTCGCTGGATCCTCAGTCTTCTCCAAGATGGATTTGAGGTTGGGCTACCATCAAATCAAAATCAGAAACGGGGACATTCCCAAAACGGCCTTTGTTACTCGCTATGGCCAATACGAGTACACCGTCATGTCCTTCGGTTTAACCAATGCCCCGGCCACTTTCTCCCGGTTAATGAACTCGGTTTTCATGGAGTACTTGGACAAATTCGTCGTAGTATACCTCGATGACATACTCATCTACTCCAAGAATGAAGAGGAACATGCCGAACATCTAAGGCTGGTATTGATGAAACTTCGAGAGCATCGCCTTTAAGCCAAATTCTCCAAGTGTGAATTTTGGTTGTCAGAAGTGACCTATCTAGGCCATGTAATCTCTGGTAAGGGTATTGCTGTCAATCCCGAGCGAGTTCAAGCCGTCCTTGATTGGACTCCACCTGTTACGGTCAAGCAAGTTCGGAGTTTCCTTGGCCTAGCGAGCTATTGCCGCCGCTTCGTCGAGAATTTCTCCAAGGTTGCTAAACCTCTAACTGAACTCCTCAAGAAAGATAAAAAGTTCGAGTGGACTCCACAGTGCGAGTTCAGTTTTCAAGAACTGAAAAGACGCCTGACATCTGCTCCCGTACTGGTACCACCAGATTTCTCCAAGGACTTTATTATCTATTGCGACGCCTCGCGACAAGGACTAGGTTGCATACTCATGCAAGATCGTCAGGTAATTGCCTATGCTTCACGGAAATTACACCCACATGAGGAAAATTATCCCACACATGATCTAGAGCTTGCAGCTGTAGTCCATGCACTCAAAACCTGGCGACATTACCTCCTCGGTAATCGTTGCGAGATATTCACCGATCACCAAAGCTTGAAATATATCTTCACCCAACCAGATTTGAATCTCAGGCAAAGACGTTGTGTCGAGTTGATCTCGGATTACGACTTAGGAATAACTTACACCCCTGGCAAGGCCAATGTCATGGCCGATGCATTAAGTCGTAAGTCCTACTGTAACAACCTGATGTTACAACAAAGTCAACCACTTCTCCATGAGGAATTTCGCAAGCTTAATCTTCACATTGTTCCTCAAGGATTCCTATCCACCCTGGTAGCGGAACCTACCCTTACGGATCAGGTCATCAAGGCACAGAAGATAGATCCGGGAATTTCCCGTATCAAGAGAAACGTTAAAAAGGGAGTCGTGGATTGTTTCTCCATTGATGATCAAGGTGTTGTATACTTTGGGAATCGCCTAGTGGTTCCGAAGGCGCGAAACCTGAGGCAACTGATCCTTAAGGAAGCTCATGAATCCCCTCTCACCATTCATCCCGGTAATACTAAAATGTATCAAGACCTACGCCAGAGGTTTTGGTGGACTAGGATGAAGAGAGAAATCGCTCAATACATTGCTAATTGCGACGTTTGTCGTCGTGTTAAAGCAGAGCATCAACGGCCTGCTGGCACCCTTCAACCTTTGGCTATTCCTGAATGGAAATGGGACAAAATCAGTATGGACTTCATCACTGGGTTTCCCAGGACCAAGAGGGGAAATAATGCCATCTTCGTCGTGATCGACCGTCTTTCCAAAGTAGCCCATTTTCTACCCGTTCGTGAGAGTATCACCGCTAGCCAGCTAGCTGACCTATACATCTCCCGAATAGTGTCTCTTCATGGTGTCCCATTGGAAATTAACTCAGACCGTGGAAGACTCTTCACCTCTCGATTTTGGGAAAGTTTCCAAAATGCTATGGGAGCTCATCTCTCCTTTAGCACCGCCTTCCATCCTCAGTCAAGTGGTCAACTAGAGCGAGTAAATCAAATTCTGGAAGATATGCTCCGAGCTTCTGTTATCTCGTTCGGAATGAGTTGGGAGAAATGCCTTCCATTCGCGGAGTTTGCCTATAACAATAGCTATCAAGCTAGTTTGGGCAAGGCTCCCTTCGAAGTTCTCTATGGACGAAAATGTCGAACGCCTCTTAACTGGTCAGAAACCGGGGAAAGACAACTCTTTGGCCCGGATATGATTCAGGAAGCAGAAGAGCAGGTTCGCGTTATTCGTGAGAAATTGAAAACGGCCCAATCTCGCCAAAAGAGTCAATATGATCGTAAGCATAAGCCTATGACATTTGAAATTGACGAGAAAGCTTACCTTCGGGTTACCCCGTTAAAGGGAACCCATCGCTTCGGTATCAAAGGCAAATTGGCTCCTCGTTACATTGGACCCTTTCGCATTCTTGCCAAACGAGGAAGAGTTGCCTACCAATTGGAACTACCTCCGCATCTTTCCAGAGTTCACGACGTCTTCCATGTTTCGCAACTCAGGCGTTGCTTCGCGGATCCTATTCGTGGAGTGGACCACGAAACGCTTGATTTACAAGATAACCTCTCTTATCGGGAATACCCCGTTCGTATCCTTGATCAAGCCGAGCGTACCACTCGACGTCATAATATCAAGTTTCTCAAGGTTCAATGGTCACACCATTCCGAGGAAGAAGCCACTTGGGAAAGGGAGGATCGTCTTCGACTCGAGTACCCCGCCTTCTTCCCAGATGATCCTAAATCTCGGGACGAGATTCTGTTGAGTGGGGGTGAGTTGTCACACCCTAGCTAGGTTATGCATTAGAGTGTGCATCATGTTTACCTTCATCAGAAAATTGAAATGGGGAAAGCAGAACCCCCAGCACCCCCCCTGAAATCAACTAGGGTTTACTAAAAATAAATTCAATGAACCTGAAATGCCCTTCAAATATGTTCACCCTCTTTGCCTTGGGTTAGAACCCTTGGGAAAAATGGTGCATATAATTTTAGGTCAACAAAAGGGGCATTGACTTAATTCATAAATATTTGAATTTGGGCATTTAAATACTATTAAATAATTCAAATGCTCAAATAATGTTGGAACTATTTTTGGGCCACTGAAATATTTCAGAAAGTGTCCATAAATATTTTCAGGATTTTATAAAATGATTTAGTATTTAAACTAAATCAAAACAGAATAACAGAAATAGAAAAACAGAATAAATTAGAGAGAGAGAGAGAGAGAGTACTTACCTGGCGGCCCAGCTGTGGCCCAGCACTGTTGGCCCAGCCCACCTCCTTCCCTGTCGTCTTCCCCCTCGCCAGGAGGACGAGCGCGTGGCCGGCGCGCGCGAGCACGCGCTCCAGCCAGCTCCTGCTTGCCGCCCCCCCTCGACGCCTGGACGCCCCTGGGAGACGCCACGCAGCCCACTGATCCCTCTCGCTCACTCCCTCGACCTCATCCCCTCCCCTGTCTTGATCTCTCACACACACCCGAATGCGCCGTCACCGCCGTTCGCTGCCACCGCGTCCACAGCCACCCCCTCGCTCCCTCTCCGCATCCCTGGGCTCCGCCCTGACCCCGTGGAGCTACACACCCGAAGCACGCGACCAGAGGAGGCCCCAGTCGACCCGAGCATCGTCGTCTTCATCTCCGGTGCCCGGAGATCGCCGTCGTCAATTCACCGTTGCAGAAGCTTCCTCGAGCCCGCTGAGCTACTCATCGACCTCCCCGTGAGCTCCCGAGCATTTCCCCCTTCTCCCCGCAGTGAATCTCTTCCCCTAACTAGCCTAGCCACTGGAGCTGTGAGCTCCTCGCCGCCGGCCATGGCGCCGTTGTGGCTAGACCCAAAGTGGCTCGAAGCCAAGCCCACCTTCGTGCTCAGCGCACCACCAGGGGCCCGTAGCCACCACCAGCTCCTCCTCCCGTGCACCGCAGCATCGATCCCGCGAACACCCGAACGCCGGCCGCCGCATTCGTGCTCGCCGGTGTCATCCCCGGCCACCACCGCACCCACCGCCTACACCACTCGACGCGCGAGTCCACCAGCAGGATGCAGCACGCCTCCGCCGTCGTTTTGGTCGCTGGAGCGTGATACCCATGCTGCTCCGCCGCGTCTGGCCTCACCGGCGACTCGACGCCGGCGAGTTGACCCCGCCGACCACGTTTGACCACGGGTGGGCCCAGTTTGACCCCTGGGTCAATGACAGGTAGGGCCCAACCCTGCTGACTAATTAGGATTAGTGCTAATTAATATTCTAGTTAACAAATTACAATGACACGCGGGACCCACTGTCAGGTTTGACCTGGAGGCAGCTCAGTTGACCAGCTGACGTCACCCTGACGTCGGGCTGACGCAGTAAATCATTTTCTAGTTTAAAAATAATTCAGGAAATTCCAGAAAATACCCAAAACTTCAAAAATTCATAGAAATTCAACCATAACTCCAAATGAGACAAATTATATATGAAAAATTATCAGAAAAATTCAAGGAATCCATCTGTACCATTTTCATGCATGTTTGAACAATGCTTGTCCTCTGTTTTGGACAAAACAAATAAAGGGCATTTAAATAATCATATATGGGGTTGGAATTTGAATCTTGTACTCAAACCAACTTCATTTAAATCATAGCTAGTTGCATTAGCTCAAGACACATCCATATTGCCATGTCATAGCATGCATCATATTGTTGCATACCGTCATGTGTTGATTGTGCTCGGTTGTGTTCTTCGTGGTAGGTTCTGCCTTCGAGGATATTCACGAGTATCCAACTGAAGGGCAGTATCCCGTTACCACTCCATTAGGCAAGCAACCATTGATCATTCCGATACAACCCATGTTCTCGCTCCTGCTCTTGTTTACTGCATTAAGACAACACGATTCCAACTGCTGTGTGCTACGGTAGTTGAACCCTTATCCTCTGCATGACCTGTCATTGCCACAGTAACTAGATGAAACCCACTAGCATGTGTAGGAGTTGATTGAGCCATGTTTTGTGATTCCTTCCTTGCTATGCCTGCTATGCTTAGAGTTGTGTCAGGTCTGGTTCATCTGGGTGATGGGCTAGAGTGAAATGCTTGTGCCAGTAATATGAGGGATGTGTTGAACATGTTTTGGTAAAGGTATCGATGAGAGGCCATGTAGGAGTACATGGTGGGTTGTTTCATTGAGGCCTTCCATAAGAACTGAGATCTGTATGTGTGATTTAAGATGCAGTTACTACCGTACATTGGGCCCGAAACAAATGGACCCTCTCGGCTTCTTAGCCACCCTAGTACCCTGTCCAGGAGTTGCAATTAGTTTCTGGTGTTTGTAGGATATGTGTTGGCGGCCGTGCGTAGCGCTGACCCTAGGGGTGGGCTATGTTGCGATAGATACACCGTGGCACGGTGTACCGAGTCACCCGTTTGGTGTCTCGAGAACCCTGTTCACATCGTTCGGGGCCGTATGTGGAAACCTCGGCCGGACTCCCTGCGGATGGAACCTGGATAGGCGATAACCTGGACTAGGGGCTTAGGTGTTTAGGTAGGCCGTGGCCGACACCCTCGCTGGGCTTCCGCTTGAAGGTTGCCGAGTACATGTCGTGTAGACGGCGGTAAGCGGTGAAAGCGTGTATGACGAAGTACACCCCTGCAGGGTATGAAACTATTCGAATAGCCGCGTCCGCGGTAAAGGACTACTTGGTTGCCTATACAGTTCATAGACAAGTTAATGGATACTACTAAAAGACTCAAGATAAGTGTGAGTACCGAGGATGGCCCCCTCGCAGGATACGAGGGAGGATCCACGGTGGAGTATTGTGATGGTGAGTAGTGGACTCGTGTGCGAAAACTATTTTGCTAAAAGATTCCGTAGGATAGCTTAGCCAAGAGTCAAAGCTGGCTTGCTGCATAAACCCCACCACCTTCTTGAGAATGAGCATGTACAGTAGGTTCTGATGTAAGACTTGCTGAGTACCTTTGTACTCATGTTTGCTTATTTATTGTTTTCAGCCGACAACACTGCCCCCTCCGATGGGTTTTACGTAGACCTTGGCGTCGACGAGTGACTAGCCACCCAAGTGGTGATCCAGGCCATGGAGGGCCCTATGTAGATAGACAGGCTTCGAGAAGCCTTCTTTCTTTCTAGAGTCTGTACTCAGACTAGTTGCTTCCGCATGTGCTTGTATGACTGTATGACTTGAGTGTCGGGTCATGTGACCCCTACCTGTATGGATATGTTATGTATGGCTCCCTGGAGCCTTTAAATAAAGTACTTGAGTTGTAGAGTTTTGTTGTGATGCCATGTTGTATGTACTCATATCGAGCATATTGTATGTATGATTGAAATGCTTGGTATGAGTGGGATCCGACAATCTAGTTGTTTGTCCTTCGCAGCTTTTCTTATGGGGAAATGTAGTCTAGTGCTCCTCGAGCCATAGTAGTCCGCTACAGCCCGGTTCACCAGAGTCCTGCTAGCCCCGCACTACTGTTCAGGACACTTGACTGGCCGGCATGTGTTTCACTTCGTCCCTATGTCTGTCCCTTTGGGGAAATGTCACGCGGTGATCTCCGGAGTCCTGTCTAGCCTGCTACAGCCCGGGATTTCCCGGAGTCCTGTTAGCCCAGTGCTATAGCCCGGAATCACTCGTTGATGACCGACATGTTCGTTGTGATTCATGTATGCCTGTCTCCATAGGTCTGTGCCGCTTTGGGTTCATGACTAGCCATGTCGGCCCAGGTTCTCGGTCATATGGATGCTAGCGACATTGTCATATACGCGAGCCAAAAGGCGCAAACGGTCCCGGGCCATGGTAAGGCGACACCCGTGGGATACCGTGCGTGAGGCCGCAAAGTGATATGAGGTGTTACCGGCTAGATCGATGTGGCTTAGAATCGGGGTCCTGACAGCCGGGACCGGATATCTATCTGGAACCCCAATGAAGGCGTCCGAGGACTGGCCTTCGGAATGGTTTTATATAGAGGACGTCCCGCTGCCGGATCCTGTCCGGATCAGCCTCCCTGAGTTTGACAGTGCTCCCCTAAAGAAGCGCCTAAGCTGGCGTCCACGGAGCCCTTAGAGGGAAAGTGACAGGGACGTTATTTACCTGATGGGCCGGATAAGGTTGTTAGCTCATTCCGGATTGACCATGATTGGGGTCATGGCCGCATGCATCATGCGAAGGGTGCAACCGCTTCAGTATAGAGGCCTCCCCATGTGGGACTTCAACGGGGAGGACGACGCCACCCGCTACGGTCATAAGGGGCCGGATTCGGCTGCCGCTCTAATAAAGACCTTGTTCGCTTTGTACAAGGGAGAAGAGGAGGAATTTCTCCGCATCAACCCACGGGGTGGATTTTCTATGTACAATCCCCCAAGTTGGGTAAGTGGACACTTTTACTTGCCCATCCGTTTTATATTCCCATTGTTAAATTTTCAGTCTAACGACTTCAACGCAGGAACTGCGCCAGGCTGTTAAAGAAATAAACAGCCCTCCTCCACAACCCGAGGATCTGGGATTATCCAGGGCTACTCCCAGCCTCACCGGAGTCCTAGCACTTTGAAAAGCGATTTGTCCTCGTGTGTTTTCGATTGTCGTATGACAACCGTGTTTTGCAGGGGAGGTCCTTGAGACGGGAGGCCGAGCCTGCGGCGACTAGCCAACGAGGGGCGGCAAGGCCCCGCGAGCTGAAAAGAAGTGCGGTCCGGACTAAGGCACCGGCACAAAGGTATAGCATGCCACCTTATTCCCAGGTGTTATTCCTTCGAGGCATATTAACGCTGGTCCTCTCTTCAGGATGAAGAGACCTCGCCGGACTATATTCGGAGAGGCTGCCAATTGCGCCTCCACCAGCCAGGCTCCAAAGCCTGGTTCGGAAGCGGAGGCGAACACGAGGCGCGCACCGGACGCTCCTTTGATGGAGGATGTGGACAGGCTATATGCCACCAATTCCGAGGTGGAGAGTGCCATGAACCACAGGCGTCACTGGACAGTTCTTCGTGACGCTTGTTTCTCCCAAGAGGCATTGGATGCCTTCAATTCGGGAGACGCGTACCTCCGTGCCGCTCAAAATGTTCTAGCTAGAGCCACGGAGCAGTATGTGAAAGACATACGGGTAAGAAAATTTTGGTAATTATATATATGTACCAGTAGCCCCCGAGACTTGAAATAGTTAGAATAACTGATTTAAGGATCATCTGTTATGCAGGTTCTTACGGAAAAGAATACCCTGCTATCCCAGGAGCTGGAAGAGTGCAAAGCCCAACTTGAGGCCGCACTAGCCGCGGCAAGGGAGCCCAAGGAGACCCCCTCTGGTAATATACGCTTCGAAAGATAAGTATTTTCTGAAGTGCAGCGTGGGTGCAAATCTGACAAATGAAATTGCAGATGGCGCCGGATTAAATCCAGAAGTGGAACAACTCCGATGCCTGCTGAAGGCTGGTGAGAGCGTGCTGACAAAGGTGAGGCGGGAGAAGAACGATCTCCAAGATGCCAACACCAAGCTAGGCGTTGAACTGAAGGACGTTCATGCCCAGCTGTTGGACTCCGTGAAGGAGAATCAACGGCTTCGACGCGGCATATATAGTAAGTGCTTAAACAAACCTTCAAAAAGGAGTTCGGCGAGGAAGTCGACTAACAGAGTAATGTCTGTAGGTATGCTAACAGGTCGTCCTGCAAAGGAAATGCCCGGTTCTACGGGTGACCTTCTTCCCGAGCTCTCACAACCGCACGAGCGAGTTCGGCAGGTGATGCAAGGCGCCGCCCAGGCTTTGTGGCCATCCATATCCATGCCCGAAGGCCTTGGAGAGCTTGTAGAGAAGCTGAAGGGAGCGCGGCGGCGCCTCCGATTGTGGAAGATGTCGGCCCGCCGTCAAGGCGCCAGGGAGGCCTGGGCCATGGTGAAGACGCGGTACACGAAGGCTGACCCAAACCACATGGCCGAGGTCGGACCCGTAGGGCCCGATGGGAAGGAGATCCCTGTGAGATTAGTATACGGCCAAGTAGAGTTGGCCGCAAAGTATTCCCAACAGGACTGTAAACTAGACAGCTTGTTAGATGGTATTGAAGAGGAATACAATCAGTCAGATTGACTATGTAATTTTAATTGACTTGTGTAATGCCTTCTAGCCGGATTGTAGATTGTTTGTCATGGCCGACCTTTTCGCATCAACCTCGGGACCTGACTGTCCGGAGTGTGTCCGAATACCCTCGCGGTTATATAAGAACCGGGGTATGCATGGAGACCAGGCGTAGGGGTCATTAGTGCTTGAATAGACAAGTCCCCAACTAGTTATGTTATATTACATGGTTAGTAAGAAACATCTTCCAGGGAGAATAGTTCCGTTAGGGGTTCCTTTCCCCAGGAGGCATGCCCTAAAGTGCATGTCCATTCTGTGAAAAGAGGCGCAGGAAAAACATCTGGGGGCGTATAGATAAAAAAAGATCATCTTTAGTTCACCGATCGAATATTCCCTTAAGAACGGTAGCTTTCGGCTTCACCCAGTCTGAGGTACACATCCGGCTAAACCGGCAGTAACAATCGCAGAGGTGCTCCCTTTACCACCTAGCCGAACAATCGGGAACATAGGGGTAAGCACCGGAGCCAGGCAACCCAGCTTGGCCAAAACTTAAGTCATATCGATGCATATCATGGCGAATAAAAAGTACATGCGGAAGTGTGACACATGTGTTGGGCATGAAGCCTGTATAAATAAGCTTCTGTTTAAAGAAGCCCCGAGGTTTAATGAGCGCGGATAGCGCGTCATTTTATGAGCCTTTAAAGGCTATAAGAGAGAGAGAGAGTAGAAGGGGAGAAATGTAAGACAGAAAGTATGTAAAAATGGACAGAGGAAGGAGACGAACACAGAGTCCGACACTAGGCATAGAATCTTCGGAGACGGGCTGCGTTCCATGGGTTCAGCTCGAGTCGGTTATCCGATGCATCTCGCAGGCGGTACGCTCCACCAGTCAGGACTTGGTCAATTATGAAGGGACCTTCCCACTTGGGCTTGAGTTTGTCCTTTTTCTTGTTCGGCAGGCGTAGAACTAATTCGCCAACGTTGTAATTTTTGGCCCGTACTTCTCTGCTTTGGTATCTTCGAGCCCGTTGTTGATAGAATGCGGAACGGGATTTTGCCACGTCTCGCTCTCCTCCAAGGCGTCCAAACTGTCCTGCCGATCGAGCTCGGCTTCACTTTCTTCGTACATGCGCACTCGAGGTGAGTCATGAATTATGTCGCAGGGCAAAACTGCCTCTGCGCCATACACCATGAAGAATGGTGTGTATCCGGTGGTGCGATTCGGCGTGGTTTGCAGCCCCCAGAGTACGGAGTCGAGCTCCTCTACCCAGTGCGTATTAGATTCCTTGAGGGATCGCACTAATCTGGTTTTGATGCCGCTCATGATAAGACCATTTGCACGTTCGACCTGGCCGTTGGTTTGTGGGTGATAGACGGAAGCATAATCGAGCTTGATGCCCATGTTTTTGCACCAGAGTTTTACCTCATCAGCCGTAAAGTTCGTGTCGTTATCAGTGATGATGCTGTGGGGGACGCTGTAACGGTGTACAACCCCGGATATAAATTCTATCACCGGTCCGGATTCGACCGTCTTAACAGGCTTGGCTTCTATCCATTTGGTGAACTTATCCACCATGACCAGTAAGTATTTTTTATTGTGGGTTCCGCCTTTAAGGGGTCCAACCATGTCAATCCCCCAGACCACGAAGGGCCTGGTGATGGGGATAGTTTGGAGGGCGGTGGGTGGCATATGGCTTTGGTTTGCAAAAAGCTGGCAACCGACGCATCGTTGGACTAAGTCCTGGGCGTCTGCCCGGGCCGTCGGCCAATAAAAGTCTGTACGGAAGGCCTTGCTTACAAGGGACCGAGCTGCAGCGTGATGTCCACCGAGTCCGGCATGAATTTCAGCCAGGAGGTTCCGCCCTTCCTCTTCGGAGATGCACCTTTGAAGGACTCCGATAGTGCTTTTCTTATAAAGATCTCCCTCATGGACTTTATAGGCTTTAGATCGCCGCACTATGTAGCATGCCTCATTTTGGTCCTCAGGGAGTTCCTGCCTGGTAAGGTAGGCGAGGAATGGTTCTGTCCACGGGGCGATGACGGCCATTATTACGTGGGCTGAAGGTGTTATTTCATTGGCAGAGCATCCAATTCTGTCAGAGTGTTCGGTGTTGGGCAGTGCGGTTGGGTCCGGGCTGTTATTGCCAGGTTCCCCTTCCCATACTACGGACGGCTTGAACAACCTTTCCAAGAAGATGTTGGGGGGGGGGACTACATCACCCTTTGCGCCGATGCGTGCCTGGACATCTGCCGCCTGATTATTTTCCTGGGCTATATGGTGAAATTCGAGGCCTTCGAACCGAGCTGACATTTTTAGGACGGCGTTGCGATAAGCTCCCATTTTTGGATCCTTGGCATCAAAGTCTCCATTTATTTGGGATATTGCGAGGTTCGAGTCCCCGCGCACCTCTAAGCATTGAATGCCCATGGATACTGCCATCCGGAGACCATGTAAAAGGGCCTCATATTCGGCTGCGTTGTCGGAGTCTGTGTACATTATCTGGAGTACATATTGAACTGTGTCTCCTGTGGGGGACGTCAAAACGATGCTAGCCCCTAGACCGGCCAACATTTTGGAGCCGTGGAAGTGCATGACCCAGTTTGAATATGTGCCGTACTCTTTAGGGAGTTCGGCCTCCGTCCATTCTGCGATGAAGTCGGCCAAAACTTGCGACTTGATAGCTCACCGTGGCTTGTAAGTTATGTCGAACGGGAGGAGCTCAATGGCGCATTTTGCAATTCGGCCTGTCGCGTCGCGGTTGTTTATAATATCGTTAAGTGGCACTTCCGAGGCTACTGTTATTGAACACTCTTGAAAGTAGTGTCGCAGCTTTCGGGATGCCATAAATACCGCGTACGCAATCTTTTGATAATGCGGGTACCGTGACTTGCATGGAGTAAGGACAGGGGACACATAATAGACCGGCTTTTGAAGGGGGAATTTGTGTCCGCCCGTTTCTCGTTCGACGACAAGCACTGCACCGACGACCTGATGGGTTGCTGCAATGTATAATAGCATTGGTTCGACAATGTTTGGCGCGGCCAGGACTGGGTTTGTTGCCAAGATGGATTTTATTTCATCGAGTCCGGCCGTGGCTGCATCCGTCCACTTGAAGTGTTCGGTGCACCGAAGGAGGCTGTAAAGGGGTAGGGCCTTTTCTCCTAAGCGGGAGATAAAGCGGCTTAAAGCCGCCACACATCCAGTTAATTTTTGTATTTGTTTGAGGTCCTTCGGGATATCCAATTGTGACAGAGCTCGGATCTTGGCTGGATTTGCTTCAATTCCTCTATCGGATACAATGAAGCCCAAGAGCTTTCCGGCTGGAACGCCGAAAACGCATTTTTCCGGGTTGAGCTTGATGTCGTATGTTCGGAGGTTATCGAATGTTAGCCTCAAGTCGTCTACTAGAGATTCAACATGTCTTGTTTTAACGACCACATCATCTATGTATGCCTCCACTGTTTTGCCGATCTGGCTTGCCAGACATGTCTGAATCATGCACTGATATGTTGCGCCGGCGTTTTTGAGCCCGAAGGGCATTGTGTTGAAGTAGAATGGGCCGTATGGTGTTATGAATGCCATTGCGGCTTGGTCTGACTATGCCATCTTTATTTGATGGTAGCCGGAGTATGCGTCGAGGAAACACAACGAATCGTGTCCTGCGGTAGCGTCGATAATTTGATCGATGCGGGGGAGAGGGAAGGGATCCTTTGGGCAAGCCTTGTTAAGGTCTTTGAAATCAACGCACAGGCGCCAGGATTTGTCCTTCTTTGGTACCATTACCAGGTTGGCTAGCCTGTCCGGATGTTTTATACCTTTGATGAATCCGGCCTCCAATAGCTTGGCTAGTTCCTCTCCCATGGCCTGTCTCTTAGGTTCGGAAAAACGCCGAAGAGCCTATTTGACTGGCTTGAATCCTTTTAGGATATTTAAGCTGTGTTCGGCCCGCCTGCGTGGGATTCCTGGCATGTCTGAAGGGTGCCAGGAGAAAATGTCCCAGTTCTCTTGAAGGAACTCTCGCAGTGCGGCGTCTACATCAGGGTTTAACTGTCCCCCGATGGAAGCTGTTTTATTGGGATCCATTGGATGGACCTGGAATTTTACTATTTCGTCCGCCGGTTTAAAGGAGGTGGACTTGGATCTTTTATCGAGTATCACATCATCCCTATTCACCGTGGAGCGCAGCGCAGTCAGTTCCTCAGCCGCTAGGGCTTCGGATAGCCCCTCGAGGGCCAGTGCGGTTGTCTTGTTTTCGGCGCGGAGTGCTATGTCCGGATCACTAACGAGAGTGATGATTCCGCTAGGCTCGGGCATCTTGAGCTTTATGTACCCGTAATGGGGTATTGCTTGGAAGACTGTAAACGCTTCCCGCCCTAGCAGAGCGTGATATCCGCTACTGAACGGGGCCACATGGAACGTGACCTCTTCGGACCTGTAATTATCCGGCGTGCCAACACCACATCTAGTGTGATTTTTCCTGTACAGGGCGCTTCCCAACTGGGGATTATTCCTCTAAAGGTTGTGCTGCTTCGCTCAATGCGGTTCCAGTCTATTTCCATTTTTTGAAGGGTTTCCTCATAAATGAGGTTCAATCCGCTGCCGCCGTCCATGAGTACCTTGGTAAGATGAAAGCCGTCCACTATTGGACTGAGGACCAATGCGGCTGGTGCTCGGGCTGTTCAGAATTTAGGTTCATCACTGGCGTTAAAAGTAATAGCCGTGTCACTCCATGTGTTTATTGTTGCTACTTGGTAGACTTCGGCAAGGCCGTGGAGTGTACTTTTTCGCATATTATTTGATGCGAAAGTCTCGAAGACTATTAATACCGTACTAGTTTCTCTAGGGTGGCTTTCTGTGGCTTCTGGAATTAGAAGATCTTTGCCAATTTTTGCCACCTGCCGGAGTATCCAACATGCTCTAAGGCTATGAGTTGGTGTGGCGCCCTCTGCACTGTGAATTTTACAGGGTCCATCAAGCCATCCTTCCAGTACGGTTCCGTGCCCTGTAGAGGGCGTTTGCCTTTTGGTATTGAACCCGGGTGTCTGACGATGATGCACCCTTTTATTTCGGACCGGGTTTGTATTCAAGGCCGGATTGTCCCAAAATTTTGTTTCGGTTTTCCAAGCGCTTTCCATCGCACACTACTTTTGTACTATGGACGCCAAGTCAGCAAAGCGTGTAATATCACAGCGACTTATGGCGTTGAGGATTCCCTTGTTCGTGCAATTATTGTAGAAGAATGAAATTGTGTCTTCCTCGCGGCAGTCCTTTATCCTGTTCATAACCAGGAGGAATTTGGCCCAATAATGATGTACTGTTTCTTCGAGCTCGTTCCTAATTTGAGATAGATCGCTTATGTATGGGTGGGTGGGCGGAATCAAATCCGAAACCTCACCCAATCTGAGACCCAGGGGCCAAGGAGTTTCCGAACTCGGAAGTTTGGATTCTTGGATGCTGTCTAATGAATCTAGCCCGTCACCTGACTTTAAGTTCAGGTCTTGAGTGATGTCCTCCCCTCCGCGGGTATCCGACTTGGAGGGATCGGGAATCCGGACATATCTATTGCTTAATATAGATGAAGGGTCGCCGCACTGTCCCACTACCACGGCAACGTGATGGGTGACCTAGGGGGAGTTAATCTCTCTCAGATCGGGTTTAGACCCAATCTGGTCGTAATCCGTAGTGACTCCCAGGGTGGCAAAGCGATCCAAGAGCTTGTTTTGGGAAGAGAGCTCCATTGGATCTAGCTGCTCGGCGAATTCTGAGCTGATGTGAAGATTGCTTTTGATGACCCGAGAGGTCATCGTCGACGCAGCAGCCGAACGGGTGGTCATAAGGAAAGCACCTGGCCTGAGAGTCTGGCCGACAGCCAAAGCTCCCTTAGCAACGGTGCCGTCTTTAAAGACGGGAGGAGGCATCCTTCCTGATGGTGACGACACAGAGGAACTCTCAATGAAAGCACCAATGTCGGTGTCAAAACCGGCGGATCTCGGGTAGGGGGTCCCGAACTATGCGTCTAGGTCGGATGGTAATTGGAGGCAGGGGACACGATGTTTTACCCAGGTTCGGGCCCTCTTGATGGAGGTAAAACCCTATGTCCTGCTTGATTAATATTGATGATATGGGTAGTACAAGAGTAGATCTACCATGAGATCAGAGAGGCTAAACCCTAGAAGCTAGCCTATGGTATGATTGTTGTTCGTCCTACGGACTAAAACTCTCCGGTTTATATAGACACCGGAGAGGGCTAGGGTTACACAGAGTCGGTTACAATGGTAGGAGATCTACATATCCGTATCGCCAAGCTTGCCTGCCACGCCAAGGAAAGTCCCTTCCGGACACGGGACAAAGTCTTCAATCTTGTATCTTCATAGTCCAGGAGTCCGGCCGAAGGTATAGTCCGGCTGTCCGGACACCCCCTAATCCAGGACTCCCTCAGTCCCCAAGATGGGATCTCTTGGGTACAGAAGGTTGCGATAGTGGAAATAGGGTTTTGTGGTGATCCTGGATGTTTTCGGGGTATACAGATGTAACACCCACAATGCGGCTATATCTCCCACGTGTTGGAGGATGACTTAGAGGCATAGCGGCATAGTAGGCATGTCGCAAGAGGGGTAATCTTTACACATCCCACGTATTGAATATGAAAGGGATAAAGAGTTGGCTTACAATCGCCACTTCACACAATACATAAATATAGCATTACATCATCCAGAATACAATCAAGGTCCGACTACGGAACCAAATAAAGAAAGACAACCCCTAATGCTAGATCCCCGATTGCCCCAACTGGGCTCCACTACTGATCGAAAGGAAATGAAACAACTCAACAAACACGATCTTCAACGAGCTCCCATTTGAGCTAGGTCGCTTCACCTGCACTGGTATTGTCGGCACCTGCAACTGTTTTGGAAGTATCTGTGAGTCACGGGGACTCAGCAATCTCACACCCTCGCGATCAAGACTATTTAAGCTTAAAGGCAGGAAAGGGGTAGTGAGGTGGAGCTGCAGCAAGCACTAGCACATATGGTGGCTCACTTACGCAAAAGAGAGCGAGAAGAGAAGCAAAGCATGGTCGGGAAGCTAAAGGTGATCAAGAAGTGATCCTGAAGCTACTTATGTTCAAGCATAACACGAGACCGTTGTCGGGGGGTGCTAATCCACGAACACCTATGGGACCGGCAGACCGAGCCCCTTTTTGGTTCGGCAGGGGGCGGAGATCGCACGAACAGCAGATCGAGGCGAAGCACGCGAGCGGTTTACCCAGGTTCGGGCCGCACGGATGCATAAAACCCTACTCCTGCTTTGTGATTGGTATTGAGTTCTTGCTCGGGAGCGCCAAGTGCTACAGTACACACCAGTAGCTAACGACACCGAGCATGAGTGTTCTGTTTTGCCGACCCCCTCTCTATGTTGCGCATGGGCCTCCTTTTATATGCTCAAGGGGTCACCGACAGGTGGCAACATAGACAAGGGCAAAAATGGAAAGGCGTTGCGGTTGGCACCACCGCCTACTACAGTGTATCATACCTAACCCTGACGGCAGGGGACAAGGGCATTAAATGCCCGTCTGCGTCACCCAAATAGTGCAAAAGGGACTGCCAGGGACGCCACCGCTCGCCACGATGGCGATCTTGTCAGCGCCGCTTGCCACCGGGTACCGCTGGCTGCACAGCCTCCCGCCACGTACGCCTGGAAGGGTCCTAGAGCGACACGTTGGTGGATGTGCTGGAGCGCAGGTACAGAGTGGAAGCTTGCCGCGGCAAGCGCCTTGCCGCGGTCGTTGTCTTGTCGCGTCCGGGAGCTTGTCGCTCACCGGGCCTTGCCGGGACGCGTGGAGCGTTGCGGCAAGTTCCTTGAGATGCCTTGGTTGGCCTTCCCGGCAAGCTCCTCTTGTCGGGGTCTTGTCTCTTCTGCTTGGATACTTTGTTCTTGAATGGCCCCAAAGGAACCACAGAGGACCTTGGCGGTCACCCGGCAAACCTTGCCGCGGGACGCTGCGACTGCCCGTGCACAAGTTCGGGATACTAGGGTACCCCTACTCTAGTACACCGACAGGAGCCCCCGTGCCTGGGCCATACACGGTGCCGAGCGCTGTTGGGCCAGGCCCAAAATAGGGCACAGGCACGCGCGGCCTGGGTCATGCTGCATCTCTCTCCGTATCCACCGCACCCTCCCCGAATGGCACGCGGCGGATGCGGCGTCGTGGGAGAGATCGTGGGTGGTTTCTTTATTAGGAAAGGCGGAACGTCCGCCCCCTCTCTCTTTATAAGCAGGGGAAACAGGGGTAGTGCACCCATTCGCCCCTTTCCATTCCAATCTCGGAAACCTCCGCCGCTCCTCCGTCTTCCCAAAGCTGAAAGAGAGCAGCGCCCTGCCCCCCATTGCCACCAGCACTACCAACACCGTCGACCTCCTCCACCACTTCCGCCATGGCTCCGAAAGCCGACAAGGGGAAGGCTGTGAAGTCGACCGAGGCGCAGCGGCTTGCGGCGCTGCGAAAGGAGCGGGCAATCTCCCCCCCCCCCCCAAGCTCGCCGCAAAGGAGATGAGGGAGTACTACTACCTCTTCTGGTCGACGGAGACGCGAGCGCATCCGAGCATGAAGGTACTTCCAGCCTCCGCTTGGAAAATGGCTCCAAACGGATATCCTTTCTTCACCGTGTTCTTCTACTGCGGGCTCTGCCCGCCTTTCTCGGAGTTTTTCTGTGATATCATGAACACCTACGGGTTCTGCCTCCTTGATTTCACCCCCAATGCCGTTCTGACCATGGCAGTTTTCGCACATCTTTGCAAAAACTTTGTCAGAGTCCATCCCAACGTAGCCCTTTTCCGCCACTTCTTTATGCCCCGAGTAGAGAGAGGGGAGCCTCTATCTGGTGGAATCGCCTGGATCTCGAGGGTCGGCAAGAAGGATGCTTATCTGGAGGGGGAGTACCGCGGCAAGTGGGAGGAATGGAGAGCAGACTGGTGCTGGATTGTCGAGGAGAACCCGCAGCCGTTTACCGCCCGGCGCCAAGTCCCAGCAGCACGCGGCAGCGATTGGAACGACGTGGCCCCGGAAGACGATAGGCTGAAGATTGCCATCACCCGGATCCAAGCCTCAGGCTTGCCGGGCTTACTGTAGGCGCTGTTGGCACCGATTTTCTTTGCCGCCGCATTGCCCCCTTGCAGGAATAGAGGAGGCCCGCCTGGGAATTTAAGAATGCGGCGGATATCATGAGGCTGCGCCCGGGCCTTAACTACAATTTCACTGTTCTGGAGCTCAACGCGATGCTCCAGGAGATCTTCAAGTATGACCACGAGCATCCCGAAGTGTTCAGGTTGCCACAGGGCGTCGTTCCACTGTGCAACAATTCCGCGCTCGACCGCATCCGGCCAATGATGCCGCTGTGCGACTCGCATGGAATTGTCCCAACTTGGCAAGAGCCTGCAGATGACGTCGTGCATGAGTTCTTTGACGGCCTAGTAGAAGTGCCGGTCCGCCCCGACGAGAAGAATGGCCTCACTCGCGACACCACCGATGCGGAGTCGAAACGCATTGCCACCAGGTTGGAAGAGGCAGCGGCGGCCGCAGCTACGGGCGAGTTTGGATTCACCGTGGAGGAGGCAGAGGCAGCAGAGGAGGCAAGCCGTGCCGAGCGAGAGGAGCTTGCCGGCAAGAAAGAGCTTGCCAGGCGAGAGGATCTTGCCAGCAAGAAAGAGCTTGCCGGACGTGACGTCGAGTCGAGCGAGCCCGCCGAGGATACGAGCGGCTCGTTGGAGATCAACTCCTCTTCCTCCTCATCATCAGACAGCTCGCCGCAAGCAGAGCCTCCATCTCCACCAAGAAGGCGTCTTCGCAAGGCCGGGGATGTAGCGAGGCGGCGGGCGAGTCAACAGTCGCCGCGCCGCATGACACACTCCACCACGGCAAGCACTGTTGCCGCGGGAGCACCTCACGTTGCTGCGGCAACTGGAGCGGGGTCCACCCGGACCACCACTTCTGCTCCTGCCGCTTCTCATGCCGCGGCGGCAGCTGGAGCGTGGTCGTCTCAGACCACCACCACGGTTCCCGCCAAGCGGCCAAGGGAATCTACTCCTCCACTTTCTCGCGCCGGACGTGAACCGGACTTCGACTTCTCCACGTTTAGCTCCGACGAGGAAGAAGAAGAAGAGTAAGATTCTCTTTTTGTACTTGCAGTTCTTCAATTCTTGCCGTTCCGTCTTGTATCTCACTTGCTTTACTCTGAATTTATTCCTTTTTAGGACTCTGGCCCAGAGAGCAGCGAAGAGAGCCAAGGCCCCGATGATTATCATCAAGGACGAGCCCACCGCGACAGCAGGGGATACGTCCGAGACAACCTTGCCGGACCCGGCAACTGTTCTCCAGAGCATCCCCCAGCGTAAGTATATGGTTCACTCTCCGCTGTTGGGCGCGCATGGAGATTCTTGCTTTGCTGATATTTGATTGTTGACTTGTGCAGGAGCAGAGCAGCCCCACCAGGAGCACCCGGAGGCCGCCCTCGAAATGCCAAGGGAGAGTCCTCCGGCAAGGGAGAGGTCCCCGGCAAGGGAGAGCTCTCCGGCAAGGGAGAAGTCTCCGGCAAGGGAGGATTCTCCGGCAAGGGACAGCACCAGCGCCCCCCGGCGGCGGAGACCACGACTGCAGAACCTGGCACAGGTAATCTTCTTGCTTCAAAACTTCCCTCGAGTTCTTCTTCTTTTGATCTTCTTTTTTGGGTATTTGCTTGACTCTTCTCCCCTTTTCCGGCTGTCATATCCATCTGCTGCGGAGTCGATGGAGACCGAGGTTGCCGCCGACGGCGCTGCTGCCACCGAATAAGCAGCCGGCGCTGACGATCCCGCCGGCGCAGAGGCCGCCAAGGCTGCCGCCGCAGAAGCAGGCGGGGAATCTGGCGATCGCACTGACGGCCCTAAGGCCGCAGGAGCGCTAGGCGCTACATCGACCGCCGATCCCTCCGCCGCTGCCGCAGCGCCGGGCTTCGAAGAGCCCCAGCCAGACGTCTACTTGAAGGCCGGCGATGGCATCTTCATCAACCTCCCCTGGGCGTCAAGCTCCAGGGCGCCGATCGAAGGAGAGAGCTTTGACGGAGAGGTGCTCGCCTCCGCTGGGCTGGCGCTGGTTGACGCGCCGAGCAGTAGCGGCAGCGAGCCTGAGGAGGAGCGGCTGCTGCGGAAGCTGGTGTCGCTCTACCGCGCCCGGCAAGCCCAGCTAGAATCCCGTGAGGCGCTTGTCGCGAAGGAGGGAGCGGACATCAAGAAGTGCGCAGAGGAGCTCCGGGGTCACAACCAGGAAGCTCTCCGGTCTCTGGCAGAGGAGCGGGTGCAGCTTGCCGAGGAGCAGAGGGCCTTCCTCCTCGAGAAGGCTGAAGCCGAAGAACAACAACGGCTTGCCGCTGAAAAGCTGTCCGTGCAGGAGGGCGAGCTGGTGCAGCGGAAAGTCAACCTCGACAGCCACGAGGAGGAGCTTGCCGCACGCGAGCGGACATTTGGCGAAGCCCTCAAGCAAGCAGAGGATGCTGCCGCAGCTGCCCAGGCCGCCAAGAAGGAGCTGGAGACGAAGGTGGCGCAGCTGGAGGCCGATCTCAAGGCGAGCGGTGAAGAGCTTGCCGCGCTCAAGCTTGAGCGGGAGAAGGATGCCCACAGCTACTCGGAGCTGCAGGCCCGTCTCGCCGAGAAGGGCCAGGAGCTTAGCACCGCCAAGGACTCCAACGCAGATCTTGAGTTGAAGCTGACCACTTTGACCAAGACGCTGGACGGCGCCAAGGAGCAGGAGACGGCCCTAAAGGAGGAGGTCAAGGCCGGCAAGGCGCTGCTGGCGAGTGCTGCTGCCGCCTAGAGCACTTTCCGGGAGAATGTGGAGCACTGGACGGAGGGTCTCGTGGACGTTGCCATAGACATTGACAGGGAGCTGGCGCAGCTGAGGATGGAGGATCTCGGGTATCCCTCCGACGAGAACCTCCAACCCAGCGTCAAGCTCAGCTCGTTCTTCAAAGGCGTGGCGACAGCCCTCCGGCGACTCCGGGAGAGGATCCCAAAGCAGCTGGCCGCGAGTCGCGCAAGATCTACGTGGGAGCTCTTCATAAGGTGTTGGTGAAGGTGGCCTTCCACCACCCGGGCCTCAACCTCACCAACGTCCTCAGGACCTTGCTGCCGGATGCCGATCTGGAGGCGCTCAAGACCCTTGTCGCACCCATTGTGGACAAGGTGAGCGGGATCAAGAGGGTTGAGGGCGATCGCGTAGACTAGGCCGCCTGTTTTCTTCTTTTCTTGTCGCTGCTGGTCATGTTATGAGAACAATCTGTTAGAGCCGCGACAAGTTATCTTGTAATATAACTTTATTTTGGGTACTGATTGCAATGTTATTTCCTTTACTTGATTCCTTCCTTTGTATGTTTTCCCCTACGCTTTTAGGGAACTTGCCGGTGCAGGCACCTTGGCCGCGAGCGCTGAGTGCAGGACGTCAGCAGCCCGCTGGCGGTGCCGCTACCGACAAGAAACCTTGTTGCAGCTAGTCGCAGCTCACTTAAGTTGTTGAGCGGACTCGAAACAAAGTAAGGGCGCAACTAGCTACGAGTTGGTTCCTCCGCTCACAGGTTTTTCATACAAAGCAAGGTCGTTCAAGGAAAATAACTTAAAAATTTAAAAAATATGATTGCTCAAACTTTGGCAACTTATCTTTTCTGTTGTTCGCTTCCTGGCAAGGTGAAACTTTCCTGAACGACGCCTGGTCCATACCATATCTTCTCCTTTCCCCCCCGGCAAACTTGTGGGCGAGGGACCCTTCTTTTCCTTGAGAAAAAAAGAAAGAGGAGAAAAAATAAAGATATGGAGCCTTATGGCTCGTTGTTGCTTACCGGGGGTAAGTGCTGCACAAAGTGTCAGATAACACATGCGAAAAATAGAAAGCATGAAATTGACAAAATGCGTGGAGGACATAAGCTTTATGTACGGGGTCTGCGCCCGGCTTTGTACAAAGGATTACATGCAACAGCGGCAAGACTTGTACAAAAGGTGGTTGCCGGAACGGATTCCGGCAACCGCGCCTTACGGGTAAAACTTACGAAGATGCTCAATGTTCCAGGAGTTTCTCACTGGAATGCCATCTTCGGTCTCAAGGCGGACAGCGCCAGGCCTAGTGACTCGTTTCACCCGGTAAGGGCCTTCCCACTTCGGCGTCAACTTGTTGTAATTCTTGGCGGACTGAACACGCTGAAGAACAAGGTCGCCTTCCTCGAGACTTCTGGCGTTAACTTTGCGGCTATGGTAGCGGCGCAAAGCTTGCTGGTAGCGAGCAGCTCGTACAGCAGCCTGAAGACGGTCTTCCTCAAGGAGCAGCGCGTCATCTTGTCACAGCTGCTCTTGCTCGAGCTCATCATAAGCGAGCACTCGAGGTGACCCGTATACGAGTTCCGTGGGGAGAACTGCCTCTGCTCCGTAGACTAGAGCGAAAGGTGTCTGGCCAGTGGCTCGATTTGGCATCGTCCTGATCGACCAGAGAACCACCGGCAGCTCCTCGATCCAGTTTCTTCCGCACTTGTGCAGCCTGTCGAAAGTCCTGGTTTTGAGCCCACGCAGCACTTCAGCATTTGCCCTCTCCGCTTGACCGTTGCTTCTCGGATGAGCAACAGAAGCGAAGCAGACCTTGGTGCCAAGATCTTGGACGTACTGCATGAAGGTGCGGCTCGTAAATTGCGTACCTTTATCGGTGATTACCCTGTTAGGAATCCCGAAGCGGCAAACAATTGACCTGAAGAACTTGACTGCTGACTGTGCTGTCACCTTCCTCACTGCTTCCACTTCCGGCCACTTTGTGAACTTGTCGATTGCTACGTACAAGTACTCAAAGCCCCCGACTGCTCGGGGAAAGGGGCTGAGAATGTCGAGCCCCTAGACCGAAAATGGCCAGGATAAAGGGATCGTCTGGAGAGCTTGAGCTGGCTGGTGTATCTTCTTGGAATGGAACTGGCATGCTTCACACTTGGTTACTTGTGCAGTTGCATCCTGGAGGGCTATTGGCCAAAAGAAACCTTGCCGGAATGCTTTGCCGGCGAGTGCTCTTGCGCCAATGTGGTGACCACATATGCCTCCATGTATCTCTGCCAACATCTTTTGTCCATCTTCCCGGTGAATACACTTTAATTTCACACCGTTGAGTCTTCTTCTGTACAGTGTGCTGTCGACAAACTGGTACATACTTGACTGCCGGGCTACTCTTTCCACTTCTTGTTGCTCTTCGGGAAGTTCTCCTGTCTAAAGGAAACGGACAATCTGCTGTGCCCATGCTGGAGCCTGTGGCTCGACAACAAGGACTAAAGGCACATCTGCTGCTGCAGGAACGTCCGCTTCTACAATGAGAACCAGAGGCTCTGCCAGAGCTTGACGTTCCCCGGCAAGCTTGCCGGAGCAAAACTTGTCGGGAGCATCTGCTTCAACGGAACAAACCCTAGGGCTTGCCGGAGCAGATTGCCCTTCAGCACTCTTGGTGTTGATCTTGGGGACCTTCTTGGCGGCGGCTTCGGGAAGCTCTGCCGGAAAATAGTCACCAGAAATCAAATTCCTCTTCTTGCTCTGTCCAGTTGATGGCGTAACGGACGGTCGAGTCAGCTTGAGCACAAAGATCCCTGGTTCCACAGGTAACTTAAGTGCGGCGCACTTTGACAGGCCATCGGCAATGTCGTTCTGAGCTCTTGGGACATGTTCCATTTGTAGGCCGTCAAAGTGCTCTTCTAGCTTTCTCACTTCGTCAACGTAAGCTTCCATCAACGGACTCTGATAATTCTTGTTCACTTGGCGGACGACAAGTTGCGAGTCACCCCTGACAATGAGCTTCTTGATCCCAAGGTCTGCTGCGATCCTGAGGCCGGCAAGCAAGCCTTCATATTCTGCAGTATTATGTGTTGCTTGCTCCTTGGGAAAGTGCATCTGGACTACGTACTTGAGGTGCCCTCCGGTGGGTGCGAGAAGCAGCACGCCAGCGCCGGCGCCTTGCAGCGAGAAGGCACCGTCAAAGTACATGAGCCACTCTTTGCTTGCTTCCTTGACGGGGATGCTCGTTTCTGGAATTTCTTCATCTGGTGTTGGCGTCCACTCTGCTATGAATTCTGCCAATGCTCTGCTTTGGATAGTTGAAGTACTCTCAAATTTGAGGCCAAAGCTTGACAGTTCCAGTGCCCACTCAACAATCCTGCCTATCGCTTCTGGATTCTGTAGTATCCTCTTCAGCGGAAAGCGAGTGACAACTGTGATCTGATGTGCTTGGAAGTAATGGCGCAGCTTTCTCGAGGCCATGAGAAGGCCGAAAAGAAATTTTTGCACACCAGAGTACCTTGACCTAGCCCCCTACAGAAGGGAACTGACAAAGTAAACTGGGCGCTGCACCATTCTCTTCTGTATCTCTTCGCGCACCTGCGCAGATCCATCTTTGTCGGGACCAGAGCTTGTCGAGGAAGCCCTCTACTTGTCGCTGGATGCGCTTGCCGTGGTTGCCGGCTCGTCATCTGCCTCCCTCTCTGCCACTAACGCAGCACTAACCACTTGATTGGTTGCCGCTATATACAGCAGCAACTTCTCTTGTGGCTTAGGTGTGACAAGTGTTGGAGTGGAGGACAGGTATCTCTTCAAGTCCTGCAGCGCAGCCTCCGCTTCCGGAGTCCATTTCATTGGACCTGCCTTTTTCAAAATTTTGAAAAACGACAGGGCGCGCTCAGCAGACCGAGAGATAAACCTGCTGAGAGCAGCCACGCAACCGGCAAGTCTTCATACATCCTTGACGCGCTTTGGTGCTTCGATCTGCTCAATGGCCTTGATCTTGTCGGGATTGGCTTCAATTCCCCGCTGAGACATGAAGAACCCGAGAAGCTTGCCGGAGGGGACTCCAAACACACACTTCTCGGGGTTGAGCTTGAGGTTGATCTTGCGCAGATTTGCAAAGGTCTCGTCTAAATCTTGAATCAGAGTTGCCCTGTCCTTGCTCTTGACCACTATGTCATCTATGTAGGCTTCCACATTTCTGTGTATTTGTGGCTCAAGAGCGACATGGACTACCCTTGCAAATGTTGAACCAGCATTCTTTAAACCGAAAGGCATCCGTATGAAATAGTACATGCCACATGGAGTGATGAATGCGGTCTTCTCCTCACCTTCTTCTGCCATGAAGATTTGATGGTATCCTGAGTATGCGTCAAGAAATGAAAGCAAGTCACATCCGGCCGTGGAGTCAACAATCTGGTCAATGCGCAGCAAGGGAAATGGGTCTTTGGGACAAGCTTTATTAATATCGGTAAAGTCGAAACAAAGCCTCCATTTCCCGTTTGCCTTGCGCACGACTACAGGATTGGCCAACCACGTAGGATGGAGCGCTCCTCTGACAAGGCCTGCTGCTTCCAATTTCTTGATCTCTTCTGCGATGAATTCTTGGCGCTCCACTGCTTGCTTCCTGACCTTCTGCTTGACGGGCCACGCATGAGGACAAACGGCAAGATGGTGCTCAATTACTTTCCTGGGAACACCGGGGATGTCAGACGGTTGCCATGCAAACACGTCGACGTTCGCCCGCAGGAAAGCAATGAGCGCGCTTTCCTATTTAGGGTCAAGAGTGGCACTGATGGTGAAGGTACCACCAGTGCCGTCCTCCTTGGCGGACACCTTCTTGGTCTCTGGCGGAGCTGCCATTGCTTTCTTACACTTGCCGGTGGAGCTCGATGGTGCGTCCTCGACGGTAGCGCAGCACTCCGAAGAGGTGCGCTTGCCGGAGTGGGCATCAGAACTCTTGCCGGACTTGGTATTCTTCTTCCCCCGGGAGCTTCAACGGCAAGTGACTTGCGAGCTATTGCGGCTGCCGCTTCCCGGTAGATCTTGTCGGCGCAGATAAGAGCATCCTTCTTGTCGCCAGGGACAGAGATGACGCTTATCGGTCCTGTCATCTTGAGCATGTTGTATGCGTAGTGAGAGGCTGCCATGAACTTGGCGAGTGCAGGACGGCCGAGTATCCCATTGTAAGGCAATGGAAAATCGGCAACGTCAAAAGTGACCCTCTCAGTCCTGAAGTTCAACTCGCTGCCAAATGTTACTGGCAACGTGACCTTCCCCTTCAGCTGGCTCCTTCCCGAGTTGATTCCTTGGAATGTGCCGGTCTCTTCAAGCTCGCTGTCAGGGATCTGGAGTTTCTAGAGTACAGTGGAGGAGATCAGGTTCAAGCCGGCCCCGCCGTCAACTAGCATCTTAGTGACCTTGAGGTTGCGGATAGTTTGTGAAACCAACATCGGCAAGCACCCGACCGCAGTTGTGCGATCAGGGTGGTCCTCAATATCAAAGATGATAGGCGTGCTGGACCATTTCAGAAGTTTGCATGACTCGACAGGTGGTTCCGCCGCATTGACTTCCCGCACCCACTGCTTGAGTTGGCGGTGCAAAGTATGCAGAGAAGCACCGCCGTCAACACACAAGACCTCTGTGGCTTTCTAGAACTCCTGCTCACTGGTCTCGACATCATCCATGTCTTCGTCGTCGTCGTCATCTTCATCCTTGTCGCGGCCGCGGGGAGGTCTGTCTCCTTGCCACTGCTTGGCCTTGCCGCGGCGTCCTCCCCGGCCGGCGCGCTTCTTACCGGATTCTCCAGCGCCTCCTTGGGCCCTTTCCTTGTCGCGTCGCTCGTATTCAGCCTTTTGCTGCTGGACAAGCTGCTCGACCTTCTTGCAGCTCTGGAGGTCATGGCCCTTGGTGCGGTGGATCTTGTAGTACCGCTTGTCGGTGCCGTCCTGCTTGTCAGCGACCGCCATAGCCTGGCAGTTGGTGCATGCGGCAATCTCCTTGCCGGAGCTACCAACTTTGGCTTTCTTGGCGCCACCTTCATTGCCGGACTGCTCAATGACTAGCACATCTTTGCCTTTCTTCTTCCTGTTGTTCCGCCGCCGGTTTTTCTTTGCCGGGGCAACATCTTCACTGTCAGATCCTCCTGCTCCTGTATTCTCTCCGGGGAGTTTCCTCCCTTCCTCGGCACGTGCACACTTATCGACCAGGGCATACAGCTCACTGACGTCTCTGATCTTGCACATCGCCATCTCCTCCCGCATCCTGCGGTTCCGCACGTTCTGATGGAACGCGCTGATAACCGCGGCAGGGTGGACATCTGGGATGTTGTGCTGTACACGGCTGAATCTCTGAATGTACTTGCGCAGGGGTTCTCCTTCCTTCTGGGCGAGCAGGTGAAGGTCACTCTCTTGGCCATGAGGTTTGTGGCCGCCTGTAAAGGCGCCGATAAACTGATGGCACAGGTCTGCCCAAGAGGATATGGAGTTGTCCGGCAAATGCATGAGCCAGGACCTGACGTTGGGCTTGAGCACCAGCGGGAAGTAGTTGGCAAGGATCTTGTCGTCCCGCCCCCCGGCAGCTTGCACCGCGATGGTGTAGATGCTGAGGAACTCCGACGGATGCGACTTGCCGTCGTACTTCTCTGGTACGTCTGGCTTGAAATTCTTCTTACTGGGCCACTGGACTTGCCGCAGCTCACGAGTAAACGCAGGGCAACCTACCTCATACGGCAAGTCGCCTGGTTCCCCTGGCGCATGCATGTCGACAGAGGGCCCAGCGCGCTGGTCTGAATGACGTCGTGCTTCTCTTCGGCGCTCGATGCGAGTACGAGCGTCTTCTTGCTGTCGTTCGTGAAGAACTTGGCGCTGATCGCGACGAGCTCGTGGATCCGATGACGCGGTGGAGTCGCTGTCGGGGTGGATCCGGCGAGTCGGCGATCTTGGCCTTCGGGGCGGAGAGTGCACGGTGGTTGCACCTCCACCGGTCTGGTCGCCACCGGCCCATGCCTGGCTGACTTGCCGCGGCTGCGAAGTACTCGGCTGCCGCGGGTTGTCGCCATTGGCGAAGCCGATGAGACTTTGAATGGTGGCCCTCCAGTCATCGATCTTGTCTGCCGCTGGAGGGTAGTCTAGGAGCAGTTGAGCTCACGCCAAAGCTTCTGCTGAAGTGGCGGGAGGCGGCGGTGAACGGTGCGAGGAACGGGATATGCTCAGACTTCTAACCATGTTAGAAGGAGCAGTATCTCGTCCGGGCGACCGTGCCCCGCTCGCGCCAGCATGTTGGCGTGCATGCTGGTCTTGTGCACTCCGAGATCCACCAGCTCGATCTTGGTCCAGCAAACCTATGGTACCGTGAGTATCATGACACTGGCGGTCCCGCGCCTCCTGGGATGGGCGCGGTGCATGTACGAACGCCGAGGTCTTGGAGTGCGCCC
The DNA here is from genome assembly GCA_034509565.1 of Triticum monococcum. Taxonomy (NCBI): domain Eukaryota; kingdom Viridiplantae; phylum Streptophyta; class Magnoliopsida; order Poales; family Poaceae; genus Triticum; species Triticum monococcum. Next base: position 156,776,076 of record CM067842.1, read on the forward strand.
GGTCGTTGTGGGAGCCGACTGCGCCACCGATGGGCAGCGCAGCCTTGTCCTTGGACCTGGCAGCACCGTGAGCTCCCTCGTCGACGCCCGTTCTTCCGCCGGCGTCTACCCCACCAGCCGTTCGCTCCGGCAATGGTGGGTTCGGCGCGGACGAAGCAGCCGCTTCCGAAGCCTTCTTCTTCGGCGGCATGTCGATGAAGACGATGAAGATTTAGCTCGTGCGAACGCCGGATCAGGTTCACACAACCTCGATGCTCCCCCTACCTGGCGCGCCAAAGATGTCGGGGGTGCTAATCCATGAACACCTATGGGACCGGCGGACCAAGCCCCTTTTTGGTTCGGCAGGGGGGCGGAGATCGCACGAAGAGCAGATCGAGGCAAAGCACGCGAGCGGTTTACCCAGGTTCGGGCCGCACGGATGCGTAAAACCCTACTCCTACTTTGTGATTGGTATTGAGTTCTTGCTCGGGAGCGTCGAGTGCTACAGTACACACCAGCAGCTAACGAGACCGAGCGTGAGCGTTCTGTTTTCCCGACCCCCCTCTCTACGTTGCGCATGGGCCTCCTTTTATATGCTCAAAGGGTCACCGACAGGTGGCAACGTAGACAAGGGCAAAAATGGAAAGGCGTTGCGGTTGGCACCGCCGCCTACTATAGTGTATCATACCTAACCCTGACGGCAGGGGACACGGGCATTAAATGCCCGTCTGCGTCACCCAAATAGTGCAAAAGGGACCGCCAGGGACGCCACCGCTCGCCACGATGGCGATCTTGTCAGCGCCGCTTGCCACCGTGTACCGCTGGCTGCACAGCCTCCCGCCACGTACGCCTGGAAGGGTCCCAGAGCGACACGTTGGTGGATGTGCTGGAGCGCAGGTACAGAGTGGAAGCTTGCCGCGGCAAGCGCCTTTCCGCGGTCGTTGTCTTGTCGCGTCCGGGAGCTTGTCGCTCACCGGGCCTTGCCGGGACGCGTGGAGCGTTGCGGCAAGTTCCTTAAGATGCCTTGGTTGGCCTTCCCGGCAAGCTCCTCTTGCCGGGGTCTTGTCTCTTCGGCTTGGATACTTTGTTCTTGAATGGCCCCAAAGGAACCACGGAGGACCTTGGTGGTCACCCGGCAAGCCTTGCCGCGGGACGCTGCGACTGCCCGTGCACAAGTTTGGGATACTAGGGTACCCCTACTCTAGTACACCGACCACCGTGTTCTCTTCCTGGACTCCGCCGAAAAGAGACCATCACTTCTACACACGCGGTTGATTCATTTTAATTAAGTTAAGTTTCGAGTTTTCTACAACCGGACATTAACAAATTCCCATCTGCCCATAACCACGGGCACGACTTTCGAAAGTTCAAAACCCTGCAGGGGTGTCCAAACTTAGCCCATCACAAGCACTCACGGTCAACGAAGGACATTCCTTCTCCCAGGAAGACCCGACCAGACTCGGAATCCCGGTTACAAGACATTTCGACAATGGTAAACAAGACCAGCAAGACCACCCGTTGTGTCGACAAATCCCGATAGGAGCTGCACATATCTCGTTCTTAGGGCACACCGGATAAGCTAAGCATACAGGAACCAACATAACCCAAGTTGCCAAGGGACGGCCCCGCATGGTGCTCTAGTTTGGACCAACACTCAGAGGAGCACTGGCCCGGGGGTTTAAAATAAAGATGACCCTTGAGTCTACAGAACTCAAGGGAAAAAGGCTTAGGTGGCAAATGGTAAAACCAAGGTTGGGCCTTGCTGTAGGAGTTTTATTCAAGGCGAACTGTCAAGGGGTTCCCATTATAACCCAACCGCGTAAGGAACGCAAAATCAAGGAACATAACACCGGTATGATGGAAACTAGGGCGGCAAGAGTGGAACAAAACACCAAGCATAAGGCCGAGCCTTCCACCCTTTACCAAGTTTACAGATGCATTAAAGTCAATACGATATAATAATGATATCCCAAAATATCCATTTTCCAACAAGGAACAAACTCCATCTTCACCTGCAACTGGCAACGCTATAAGAGGGGCCGAGCAAAAGCCGTAACATAGCCAAACAACGGTTTGCTAGGAAAGGCGGGTTAGAGGTTTGACATGGCAATATGGGAGGCATTATATAGAAAGTGGTAGGTATCGCGTCATAGCAATAGAGCGAGCAACTAGCAAGCAGATAGAAGTGATTTCGAGGGTATGGTCATCTTGCCTGCAAAGTTCTCCGAGTTGACGAAAGCTTGATCCTCATAAGAGTACTCAACGGGTTTGTCGAACACGAACTCGTCTCCCAGCTCTACCCAAGTCAAGAACACAACCAAAGGAAACCACAATCAACCACAGTGCAATGCGCAAGCAACATGATGCAAAACATGGCATGACATGCGGGATGTGATATGCGATGCATATGCGTGCTCCGGAAGGAAAAGATTGATCAAAGCATCAACTTGGCAAACCAAGTGTGCCGCTGGCAAGACGAGATGATTTCGGTCGAAATCTATATAAAGATCATCGGAATCGGTTGCACGGTTTGCAAATGGCAAGCAAAACAAGAATGGCACAATTCTACGATTAACAGTACGATGCCATCTAGAATGCAACAAGAAACTAAGCTACTGCACTCCAACATAGTAACAAAGCACATGGCAGTGATCTACTCAAGATGCTTGACAAAAGATGAACACTGAGCTACAGCTAAATCACACAAGAGCTGGTTCAAACAAGCATGGCAAAAGTGCAAAAGATATCAGCATCACAGACTTAGTGAAAAGAACTAACATGCCAGGAATTAACATCAGGGAGCAATGTTTAGAGCAAGCAAACAACATGCTACAGGAACATATCATAGCAATACAAGGCATGGCATGAATCTACTCAAAGCATAGAACAAAAGTCCCTTACTGACCATAAGCCAAAAAGGATCAGAAGATATGATGGCACCCATGTAAACATAGCAAGTTTTGTTAACAAATTCAGACTTAGCAAAAAAGTGAGCATGGCATCAACAAAATAATGAAGGCATCTTTGCGAGCTCGATTCACTCACCACAAGGCATTGCATGACAAACTAAGCATACTACCATAAATAAGACATGATCATAAGGCTAACCATGGCAACAAAAAGTTTATAGCATGCTTGGATCAACTACAACATCCATGGCAAAATTGATTAACATGTAAACAATCTACCAGGAACATTTCACTACAGGAAACAGATAATTTGCCGTCTGTGGGTCTCTTTGCCGTCTGCTTTTCGTCGGGGTAGACGGCAAAGAAAAGATTTGCCGTCATCTGCAGACGGCAAAGAAAAATAGACGACAAAATAAACTTTGCCGTCTGCGAAAAAAATCACAGACGGCAAAGAGATCACTTTGCCGTCTGCCAAGGAAAACACAGACGGCAAACAATCTTTGCCGTCTGTGTTATTTTTTTAGACGGTAAAGTCTTTGCCGTCTGTGTTATTTTGGCAGACAGCAAAGTGAGCTCTTTGTCGTCTGTATTGTTTTCCGCAGACGGCAAAGAGAAAGCACACCACGCGGATCAATCACGTGGATCAATGACGTGGCATAAATCCAACGGCGCCCCCGCCAGCCTCTCTCCCTCTCATCCCACGATGCACACACCCCCACCCACCTACTGGCCCACAACCACCAACTCCCCTGCCTTATCCCTCCACCTCCGGTTCACTCCTATCTCTTTCTCTTCGCTCGACGCCAGCCCACCGCTCGATGTCACCCTCGCCTCACTAGTAGTCGCCGCTGCGTGTGCCCTCCTCCGTGCGCCGCCCGCCTCCGTCGGCTCTGCCCTCCTCCGCGGGCCGCCCGCCTCCGCTCGGCTTGGCCCGTGCCACCCGCATCCGCGCGCCGCCCGCATCCACCGGCATCTGCGCTCCCTCCAACGCCACCCCCCGCCTCCACTCGGCTCCGCCAGCGTCGTCCCCCGCCTTCGCTCGGCTCCGCCAGCGCCGTCCCCCGCCTCTGCTCGGCTCGGCCCACGCCGTCCCCCGCCTCCTCTCGGCTTTGCCCGCGTCATCCGCCCGCCTCAGCCAGGCCCCGAAAAGACCTCGCACCACCTCACGGCTGGCGCCCTGGAGTGCAGCGAGGCAATGGCGCCCGGCTGCTTCGGCCATCCCTCCGGACTGCAGCGAGGCAACGGCGACCGATGACGGCAAGGCTCAACCGTGCAGGAGCTTTCAAGGACTCGATTACTTTTTTCTTTCTCTGTTTAGGATCCTCCCTGCATTACTCAAGTAATGCTTTGTAATTTCTTGGTTACTTTGGGCCCCGTAGTAACATGCATTGTACCGACATGTTCTAATATGCACTGTACTGCCATGTTATTCTTAATAATGCAGTTCTCGGGTCTTCCAGGTCCTTCTTGTTCCAAAAAGCCATGGAAAGTAGCAAGAAACGGCCAAGCCATATCTTTTTTTATTAAAATAATTCTTTTTGTGTGTGTGGAACAAAAATTCTTTGCCATCTGTGTGTGTTTGAGGCAGACGGTAAAGATGGATTTTGGCAGACGGCAAAGGTACTATTCTTTGCTGTCAATTTTTTATGCAGGTTGACAACAAAGACGGTTATGGCTGGCGGCAAAGACTTTGCCGTCTGCCCAATAAAAAACTGACGGCAAAGCAGCCTTTGCCGGCATCCTCTTTGCCGCCACTCTTTGCCGTCAGTCGGCTGACAGCAAACTCTTTGCCATCTGTATTTTGCTCTTTGCCGTTTGTACTCTCCAGACAGCAAACTAGCTGATTCCTGTAGTGTTTCATAGCAAAAATAGAGCAAGATTAAGTCATTCCAGGGCACTCCATAAATGCAAACAGGGGCATGGATGAATAGAGCACAACCATATGTCAAAATGATCCTTACTAAACATACTCAAAAGAAGTATGGATCTCACTGTAGCAACATGAATACATGGCATAAAAATAACAGCAGACAAATACTTAGTAAAATTCTATGTCCCTGAAATCAGCAATATTACGAGAGCTACTTTGGATGCTTGTGCTAGTCACCACAAAGATCACAAAAATACATGGCATACACCCCTGTAAACATGGCATGGCATAGATCAAAATACATGTAAAGCTCATGACCATAAGAAGCACACAACAATTGTAGCAAAAATGACAAATGCTCATACTCTGCTAAGAATCAGCACCTAACATTTTATAGCACTCTTGCATCAATGATTTGGGCATCAAGATGGACTCAAACAAGCAGGTCACAGTGGAAAAAAATGAAGAGCACATCATGATGAACATTTTGATATATCATGCATGCAAAACAGAGCTATGAGCATGGACATTTTGCATGTCAAAGATGCACACATAATATGAAAAATCTGGGACTTAGAAGAAAATATACCTTGCGAAAACATGGACGGGACGGTGCGGTGCAGCGGGGCCGTTTGGATGGATGAGCCGGTGGATCTCGTCCCAATTCACCGGATCCGACCTGCGACGAGTCCGGTGAGCGGCGTGGCGGCCGGAGGCGACGACGGCGGAGGCCGGCGACGAGGAGGCAGAGGGAGGCGTCGACGGAGCGGGGTCGCGGGCGGCGCGGTGAGGCTCGTCCGGCGTGCGCGAGAAGGCGCGGGCGGCGGTTGACGGCGGTGGGGTCCGGCCGGCGAGCGCGGGGAGGCACGGGCGGCGGTCGGCGGTTGGCAGCGACGAACGGCGGACGCAGGCGGCGCTCGGCGCGGGAGCCCACGGGAGGCGACGGCGCGGCGAACCGGGCCGGGGGGAGGATCTGGGCCTCCCGGGCCCGTGCGATGGAGGGGAACGGCGGCGGTGACGTGGCGGCGGATGATTGGGCGCGGGGCGGCGGAGGATGAGGTGGCGGCGTGCGATTGGCCGGGGCGACGTGGCAGGAGGACATGTGCGGCGCGGGCGGATGTGTCCGGCGGCGCGAGGAGGAAGATGCTAGGGTTTTATCTGCGCGAATTTTCAGAGGGGAGCACCTATTTATACCTAGAAGGAGGTGGGAGTGTCCAAATGAGGTGTGCTTTTCAACCACGCGATCGTGATCGAACGACCGAGAGGATGGAGGGGGTTTGGATGGGTGATTGGGCCACTTTGGAGGGGTGTTGGGCTGCAACACACACGAGGCCTTTACGGTTCCCCAGTTAACCATTGGAGTATCAAACGGACTCCAAATGGCACGAAACATGACAGGCGGTCTACCGGTGGTGTACCAAGGCCGCTTGGCAAATCTCGGTCCATTCCGAGAAAGTTTAACACCCGCTCACAAAAAGAGACAAAAGGGGGCACAGGAGGACATAGGAGTGTCGGATTACAAAACGAACAACGGGGAAAATGCTCGGATGCAAGAGACAAGCACGAATGCAAATGTGATGCACATGATGACATGATATGAAATGCACGAGATGAACAAAATGCAAAACGAAAGACAAAAACCCAACCACAAAGGGAAAATCATATCGCATCTCCGGAAAAGGCAAGAGTCGGAGTTACGAATATGGAAAATTGTATCCGGGGCATTACAATATATATATATATAGGAGGAAGAAGTAGGTCGGTGGATCTACAAGGGGCCCACGAGGGTGGGGGCGCGCCTCCCTGCCTCGTGGCCTCCTCGTTGTTTTCTTGACGTCCACTCCAAGTCCCCTGGATCACGTTTGTTCCAAAAATAACTCTCCCGAAGGTTTCATTCCGTTCGGATTCCGTTTGATATTCCTTTTCTGCGAAACACTAAAATAGGCAAAAAACAACAATTTGTACTAGGCCTTGGGTTAGTAGGTTAGTCCCAAAATAATATAAAACTGTATAAATAAGCCCATTAACATCCAATACAGATGATATAATAACATGGAACAATGAAAAATTATAGATATGTTTGAGACGCATCAAGCATCCCCAAGCCTAATTCCTGCTCTTCCTCGAGTAGGTAAATGATAAAAACAATTTTTTTGGTGTGGAATGCTACCTAGCATAATTCTCAAGGTAATTTTCTTTATTGTGGCATGAATGTTCAGATCCGAAAGATTCAAGACAATAGTTTAATATTGACATAAAAATAATAATACTTCAAGCATACTAACTAAGCAATTATGTCCTCTCAAAATAACATGGCAAAAGAAAGTTCATCCCTACAAAATCATATAGTTTGGTCATGCTCCATTTTCGTCACACAGGAATGCTCTCATCTTGCACAACCCCGACGACAAGCCAAACAATTGTTTCATACTTTAGTAATCTCAAACTTTTTTCAACTTTCACGCAATACATGAGCGTGAGCCATGGATATAGCACTATGGGTGGAATAGAATAATGATAGGGGGTTATGTGGAGAAGACAAAAAAGGAGAAAGTCTCACATCGACGCGGCTAATCAATGGGCTAGGAAGATGCCCATCTATTGATGTCAATGCAAGGAGTAGGGATTGCCATGCAACAGATGCACTAGATCTATAAATGTATGAAAGCTCAACAAAAGAAACTAAGTGGGTGTGCATCCAACTTTCTTGCTCACGAAGACCTAGGGCATTTGAGGAAGCCCATTGTTGGAATATACAAGCCAAGTTCTATAATGAAAAATTCCCACTAGTATATGAAACTGACAAAACAAGAGACTATAAAGATCATGGTGCTACTTTGAAGCACAAGTGTGGAAAAAAAAGGATAGTAGCATTGCCCTTTTTTTATTTTTTGGGCCTTTTTGGCCTTTCTCTTTTTTATTTGGGACAATGCTCTATTAATGATGATCATCACACTTCTATTTATTTACAACTCAATGAATACAACTCGATATTAGAACAAAACATGACTCTATATGAATGCCTCCGGCGGTGTACCGGGAAGGGCAATGAATCAAGAGTGACATGTATGATAAATTATGCATGGTGGCTTTGCCACAAATACGATGTCAACTACATGATCATGCAAAGCAGTATGACAATGATGAAGCGTGTCATGAATGAAACGGTGGAAAGTTGCATGGCAATATATCCCGGAATGGCTATGGAAATGCCATAATAGGCAGGTATGGTGGCTGTTTTGAGGAAGATATAAGGAGGTTTATGTGTGATATAGCGTATCATAAACCATGGTTTGGATGCACCGGTGAAGTTTGCACCAACTCTCAAGGTGAGAAAGGGCAATGCACGGTACCGAAGAGGCTAGCAATAATGGAAGGGTGAGAGTGTGTATAATCCATCGACTCAACATTAGTCATAGAGAACTCACATACTTATTGCAAAAATCTACAAGTCATAAAAAACCAAGCAGTACGTGTATGCTCCTAGGGGGATAGATTGGTAGGAAAAGACCATCGCTCGTCCCCGACCGCCACTCATAAGGAATACAATCAAAGAACACCTCATGTTTCAAATTTGTTACACAACGGTTACCATACGTGCATGCTATGGGACTTGCAATCTTCAACACAAGTATTTATCAAATTCACAACTACTCAACTAGCACACTCTAATATCACCATCTTTATATCTCAAAACAATTATCAAGTATCAAACTTCTCATAGTATTCAATGCACTTTCTATGATAGTTTTTATTATACCCATCTTGGATGCCTATCATATTAGGACTAATTTCATAACCAAAGAAAATTACCATGCTGTTCTAAAGGACTCTCAAAATAATATAAGTGAAGCATGATAGATCAATAATTTCTATAAAATAAAACCACCACCGTGCTCTAAAAGATATAAGTGAAGCACTAGAGCAAAATTATCTAGCTCAAAAGATATAAGTGAAGCACATAGAGTATTCTAATAAATTACAATTCATGTGTGTCTCTCCCAAAAGGTGTGTAAAACAAGTATGATTGTGGTAAACGAAAAAGCAAAGACTCAAATCATACAAGATGCTCCAAGCAAAACACATATCATGTGGTGCATAAAAATATAGCCTCTAGTAAAGTTACCGATAGAAGAAGACGAAAGAGGGGATGCCTTCCGGGGCATCCCCAAGCTTAAGATTTTGGTTGTCCTTGAATTTTACCTTGGGGTGCCTTGGGCATCACCAATCTTAGGCTCTTGCCACTCCTTGTTCCATAATCCATCAAATCTTTACCCAAAATTTGAAAACTTCACAACACAAAACTTAAACAGAAAATCTCATGAGCTCCGTCAGTATAAGAAAACAAACCACCACTTAAGGTTCTGTAATGAACTCATTCTTTATTTATATTGGTGTTAAACCTACTTTATTCCAACTTCTCTATGGTTCATACCCTCCGATACTAGCCATAGATTCATCAAAATAAGCAAACAACACGCGAAAAACAGAATCTGTCAAAAACAGAACAGTCTGTAGTAATCTGTAGGTTTCGCATACTTATGTAAGCCCAAAAATTCTAAAATAAATTTCTGGGCGTGAGGAATTCATCTATTAATAATCTTCAAAAAGAATCAACCTAATCGCGATCTCTAGTACAAAATGGCAGCAAATCTCGTGAGCGCTAAATTTTTTTTTACAGCAAGATCGCAAAGACTTTCCCCAAGTCTTCCCAAAGGTTCTACTTGGCACAAACACTAATTAAAAGCATAAAACCACATCTAAAAAGAGACTAGATGAATTATTTATTACTAAACAGAACCAAAAAGCAAGGAAGAAAAATAAAATTGGGTTGCCTCCCAACAAGCGCTATCATTTACCGCCCCTAGCTAGGCATAAAAGTAAGGATAGATCTAGCTATTATCATCTTTGGAAAGCAATCCATAAGTGTCTCTTATAATAGATTCATAATGTAATTTAATTTTCTCTCTAGGAAAGTGTTCCATGCCTTTCCTTAATGGAAATTGGAATCTAATATTCCCTTCTTTCATATCAATAATTGCACCAATCGTTCTAAGGAAAGATCTACCAAGAATAATGGGACATGTAGGATTGCAATCAATGTCAAGAACAATGAAATCTGCGGGCACATAATTCCTATTTGCAACAATAAGAAAATCATTAATTCTTCCCATAGTGGAATCCGCGAGGTGCAAATTAAGAACAATCATCAAATTCACGAAATCCTAACACGTCACACAAAGTTTTTGGAATCGTGGAAACGCTAGCACCCAAATCACATCAAAGCATAGCGTTCATGATCTTTAATCTTAAATTTCATAGTAGGTTCCCACTCATCATGAAGTTTTCTCGGGATAGAGACTTCTAATTCAAGCTTTTCTTCATAAGATTGCATTAAAGCATTAACAATATGTTTAGTAAAAGCTTTATTTTGATTATAAGCATGCGGAGAATTTAGCACGGATTACAACAAGGAAATACGATCTATTAAAGAGCAATTATCATAATTAAATTCCTTTAAATCCAAAATAGTGGGTTCATTGCTATGTAAAGTTTTGACCTCTCCAATCCCACTTTTATTAATTTTTGCATCAAGATCTAAAAACTCCGAATCATTGGGACGCCTTTTAACTAAAGTTGACTCATCTCCAATCCCATCATTATCAAGATTCATATGGCAAAAGAAAGATTTAATACGGAACACATCAATCACTTTTAGATCTTCATCCTTATTGTCATCAAAACTAGAAGAACACAATTTTATAAAACAATCTTTTTTAGCACGCATCCTAGCGGTTTTTTCTTTGCACTCATCAATGGAAATTCTTATAGCTATGAGAGACTCATTGATATCATGCTTAGGTGGAATAGATCTAAGTTTCAAAGAATCAACATCAAGACAAATTCTATCCACGTTCCTAGCCAACTCATCAAGCTTAGACAGTTTTTCTTCAACCAAAGCATTGAAACTCTTTTGCGAACTAATAAATTCTCTAATATTAGATTCAAAATTAGAGGGAATCCTATTATAATTTCCATATGAATTGTTGTAGGAATTACCATAATTATTAGAGGAATTACTAGGAAACGACCTAGGATTAAAATTACCTCTATACGCGTTATTACCAAAATTGTTCCTACCAACAAAATTCACATCCATAGATTCATTATTATTCTCAATCAAAGTAGACAAAGGCATATCATTAGGATCTTAAGAAACACTCTTATTAGCAAACAATTTCATAAGTTCATCCATCTTTCCACTCAAAACATTAATTCCTTCTATAGCATGAACCTTTTTACTAGTAGATCTTTCGGTGTGCCATTGAGAATAATTAACCATAATATTGTCCAGGAGTTTGGTAGCTTCTCCTAATGTGATTTCCGTAAAAGTGCCTCCCGCGGCCGAATCTAAAAGATTTCTAGAAGAAAAATTCAATCCACCATAAATTTTTTGTATGATCATCCATAAATTCAAACCATGAGTAGGGCAATTACGAATCATTAATTTCATCCTCTCCCAAGATTGTGCGACATGCTCATGATCTAGTTTCTTAAAGTTCATAATATCGTTTCTAAGAGAGGTGATCTTAGTGTTAGGAAAATACTTAGAGATAAAAGCATCTTTGCACTTATTCCATGAATCAATACTATTTTTAGGCAAAGAAGAAAACCAAGTTTTAGCACGATCTCTAAGTGAAAACGGGAATAGCTTCAATTTAACAATATCATTATCCACATCTTTATTGTTTTGCATATCACACAAATCAACAAAGCTATTTAGATGGGTAGCGGCATCTTCACTAGGAAGGCCGGAAAACGGATCTTTCATGACAAGATTCAGCAAAGCAGTATTAATTTCACAAGATTCAACATTGGTAAGAGGAGCAATCGGAGTGCTAATAAAATCATTATTGTTGGTATTTGCAAAATCACACAATTTAGTATTATCTTGAGCCATCGTGACAAACAATCCAACACACAAGCACACAAGAGGCGAGCGAAAAGAGACGAACTAGAAAAGAGAAGGGGAACGGAAAAAGAGGGTGAATACAACGGCACGGGTGAAGTGGGGGAGAGGAAAATGAGAGGCAAATGGCAAATAATGTAATGCGAGGGATAAGAGTTTGTGATGGGTACTTGGTACATCTTGACTTGTGCGTAGATCTCCCCGGCAACGGCGCAGGAAATCCTTCTTGCTACCTCTGGAGCACTGCGTTGGTTTTCCCTAGAAGAGGAAAGGGTGATGCAGCAAAGTAGCGTAAGTGTTTCCCTCAGTTTTTGAGAACCAAGGTATCAATCCAGTAGGAGACTACACGCAAGTACCTCGTACCTACAAAAAAAATAAGAACCTCGAAACCAACGCGATAAAGGGGTTGTCAATCCCTTCATGGTCATTTATGAGAGTGAGATCTGATAGAGATAATAATAATAAGATAAATATTCCTAGTATTTTTATGATATAGATTCGAAAATAAAGATTGCAAAATAAATGGTAATAGAAATAGCTAGTTGACTGGAGTTTAATATAATGGAGAATAGACCCAGGGGCCATAGGTTTCACTAGTGGCTTCTCTCAAGATAGCCTAAGTATTACGGTGGGTGAACAAACACTAGTAGAAAAAAGGGTTAAACGTGAAGCACATTAGTGCCGGTTTGAATCTGAGCCGGCACTAATGTGTGCATTAGTGCCGGTTCCAACGGCTAGCCGGCCGCTCTCATTAGTACCGGTTCGTGGCGAACCTTTAGCACCGGTTCGTGCCACGAACTGGTAGTAAAGTGAGTGGTGGCAGGAAGTTGTCAGTCCGGGACCCCTCCAGCACCTTTAGTACCGGGTCGTATCACGAACCGGTACTAAAGGTCGTCCTACATAGACCCTTCGTCCACCCGAGCTCGCAATGTTCTTCCCCTTTCCCCTCTTCTCTCTGTTCTTTTCCCTCTTCCTCTCAATCGCATCACACATTGTCCCAAAATTTGTCAAGATTTGTAGGCCCCCATCCATTCAAATGATCACAAAGGTTAGCAACTTTGTCCTTTCATCTCTCATTGCTAGATTAGCTCGTGCAATGCTTTATATAGTGATTGATTTTCGAGTTTAGTAATTTGGGAAGAATTATATATATGTGCTAGTATTTGATTTATATGCAATTTGAGGTCAAAAATAACACTTAGTTTGCATATGTAGGTGTGGTTTACTTAGTACCTTCTAAATCTCCGTCGTAACCACCGTCGATCGCTCGCAACGTCCCGTCGCCGGCACCACCTTGTGGTGAGCCAATTGTTCATGAAGTTTTATATAAAAAATTGATGTTTGTGTGATTTGGATATATAGTTACTCGTATAATTATCTTACCCATACGTTGTTTGTTATACATAGTGCCATGGTTTTGATATGCGTCCCCGTCGGCCCTCGTCTGGGTTATGATTCGGATGTGGTATATTCTCTTTTAAAACTATTCATTGCATTTCGTGTTTGTGACAAATTATGCCCATCAAGTTGACATAGATATTTGTATGTAGGAGGTAGTTGAACCGGAAATTCCAACCGACCCTATTGTCGAGAGGTTAAATTTAGTTGAAAGAGAAAACGAGGATTTGAAGGAAAAATTGAAAAGAATTGAGGGGGAGAAGATGTAATTGGAGTTGCATGTTGCCGATGTCGTCGATGATCACAAGATTAAGATGGAGAAAATGCGCTTGAAGATTAGAATGATTAGAAAATATGCCATTCATAGTGAGGCTTGGTATCATTATGTTGTTGGATCAATTGTTACCTTAGTTGCAATCTTGATCGCATTTGTTGTTGCATTTAAATTCTTTAGCTAGAGAGTTATTTGTTTGTTGCATTTAAGTGTTGTATGATCTTTATGTATGAACTTTATGTATTGTATTAATTTGGTGTTTTCGGTGCTGTGTATTGAAGATGAGCCGGCAATGGATGTACGATGACCGATGCTGTCCCGAGTTCATTAATGGCGTGCGTACTTTTCTGCTTGCGGCTGAGGCAAACAAGCGGGCGGATGGTTTTATGCCTTGTCCATGTGCTGGCTGTAAGAATGGTCACAATTACTCTACGTCAAGAACCATTCACGTCCACCTATTTGAGTCTGGTTTCATGCCCCACTATAATGTTTGGACCAAGCATGGAGAAAGAGGGGTTATGATGGAAGACAATGAAGAAGAAGAGGACGACGACATCTATCCTGGCCATGGGTTCCCTGAATACGATGATACAACAATGAGGGAAGAAGCTGAGCCGGTAATGCGGGAAGAAGTTGAGCCGGCAATGCAGAAAGAAGCTGAAGAAGAGGCATCGGATGAGCCCGTTGATGATCTAGGTCGGGCCATTGCCAATGCAAAGAGAAACTTCGCAAGTGATTTGGAGAAGAAGAAGTTGCAGCGCATGTTAGAGGATCACAAAAAATTGTTGTACCCGAATTGCGTAGGTGACAAGAAAAAGCTGGGCACCACACTGGAAATGCTACAATGGAAGGCAGAGAATGGTGTATCTGACAAGGGATTTGGAAAGTTGCTGGTAATGATAAAGAATATGCTTCCAAAGGACAACGAATTGCCCGAGAGTACGTACGAAGCAAAGAAGGTTGTCTTCCCTCTAGGGTTAGAGGTGCAGAAGATACATGCATGCCCTAATGATTGCATCCTCTACCGTGATGAGTACGAGGATTTGAACGCCTGCCCAGTATGCGGTGCATTGCACTATAAGATCAGCCGCGATGACCCTGGTGATGTCGAGGGCGAGCGCCCCAGGAAGAAGATTCCTGCCAAGGTGATGTGGTATGCTCCTATAATACCACGGTTGAAACATTTATTCCAAAACAAAGAGCATGCCAAGGCAATGCGATGGCACAGAGAAGACCGTAAGAAAGATGGAAAGTTGAGAGTACCCGCTGATCGGTCGGAGTGGAGAAAAATCAAAAGAAAGTACGGGAAGGAGTTTGCAGATGACGCAAGGAACATATGGTTTGGTCTAAGCGTAGATGGCATTAATCCTTTTGGGGAGCATAGCAGGAACCATAGCACCTGGCCTGTGACTCTATGTTTGTATAACCTTCCTCCTTGGTTGTGCATGAAGCGGAAGTTCATTATGATGCCAGTGCTCATCCAAGGCCCTAAGCAACCCGGCAACGACATTGATGTGTACCTAAGGCCATTAGTTGAAGAACTCTTACAACTATGGAATGGAACAGGTGTACGTGCGTGGGATGAACACATGGGGGAAGAATTTGACCTAAAGGCGTTGCTGTTCGTGACCATCAATGATTGGCCTACTCTCAGTAACCTTTCAGGACATACAAACAAGGGATACTGCGCATGCACGCACTGTTTGGACGATACCGACAGTATATATTTGGCTAATTGTAAGAAGAATGTGTACCTGGGACATCGTCGATTTCTTCCGAGCAGGCATCCCATAAGAAAGAAAGGCAAGCATTTCAAAGGTGAGCCGGATCACCGGACGAAGCCTCGCCACCATACTGGTGCTGAGTTACATGATATGGTCAAGGATTTGAAGGTGGTCTTTGGAAAGGGTCCTGGTGGACAACTGTTCCGAATGACGCTGACGGACGCGCACCCATGTGGAAGAAGAAATCTGTATTTTGGGACCTGCCCTATTGGAAAGACCTAGAGGTCCGCTCCGCAATCGACGTGATGCACGTGACGAAGATTCTTTGTGTGACCTAGCTTGGCTTCTTGGGCGTGTATGGGAAGACAAAAGATACAACTAAGGCACGAGAGGACCAGCAACATATGCACGGAAAAGACGGCATACATCAGGGTCATGCAAGCTACGCTCTTACCAAAGAAGAGAAAGAAATCTTCTTTGAATGCCTGCTCAGTATTAAGGTACCGTCTGGCTTCTTGTCGAATATAAAGGGAATAATAAACATGGCAGAGAAAAAGTTCCAGAACCTAAAGTCTCATGACTGCCACGTGATTATGATGCAACTGCTTCCGGTTGCATTGAGCAGAGGAAGCTAGACTATGAACACCTTCAAGGCCTGGAATCAGCGCACGCGGATTTGGCAGTAAAATTCCAGTGGCAGCAGGAGCAGATCGACTCAATTAGCCAGCAAAGGGGGTCTCCGCAGCTAGCAGATGATCCACGATTGGATAGCACTGTCCCATCCATGCCGAGAAGCAGCGTGGGTTCCGCCCCGGGCGATGCATTGCTGGATCGCTACCTAGTGGATGACATCATGGAGAACACTAACTGCGAGCTACACTTCAAAATGAAGAACATATCCATGAAGGTGGCGGATGCCCTTGCTTTTAAAAATCCCCCCGAGGCAACCTTCCATTGCAACCCGATTCCAGCGGGCTATGCTCGTGTCTTGGTTGATGAGGTGGTGGACCAATATTCAGGACTAGAGCTTGACATTCCTGGAGGTGACGATGAGCACACACTAGGAGAGGCCAACCATCGTATCATCCTATGGAGAAAGGATTGCATCATCTTTCGAAGGCCACTGACACCGCGTCATCCGACTCCTCATCGCAGTCCGCCACCGAGTCAGCAGACTCCCGCTGCTCCAAGTCCACCAACGCGTCAGGCCACTCCTCCTCCAAGTCCGGCACAGCTTCAGGCCCCTCCTCCTCCTCCAAGTCCGGCAAAGCGTCAGGCCACTCCTCCTCCAAGTCCGGCACAGCTTCAGGCCAATCCTCCTCCAAGTCCGGCCCAGCTTCAGGCCACTTCTCCTCCTCCAACTCAGCCACGTTAGCCGTCTTCGCCGCCTCAGCAATCACGGAAGAGAGCCGCCTCAGCTATGGTGCGTAGCGGTACAAGTCGAGGTAGTACTGGAGGTACAGGTGGAGGCAAGCGATTTCAATATGGTCCAAGCCTCGCGCCTCTTCCGCAGAGGCCTTACGACAAGTCCGAGGAGGAAAACGTAGCCATATTGAAGGCCGAGGTGGAAGCCCATTTTGCACCGAAACCGCCACCGCCGCCAAGGGAGAAAGTGCCTGTGGAAAAGATTGACCACTTCATTCGTATGGCTAGAGCACCAGCTCCCAAGCCTATTGACACAGACTATGAGCACCACATCAAGAAGTTAAATCGAGCACGTCTACAGAAAGAGGCGAGCTCGAGCTCGAGCAACTCAGCTGGCAAAAGGAGCGGTAAAACCGTTCCCCAGCTAGGAGAACAGGCGGCGCAATCAACCCCCCCCCCCCCCCCGCTTGTTGTGCCAACAACACATGAGAGTAGGTGTGCCCAATATTATTGGGGGCAAACCATTAACGTTCCCGAGGTGGGCGATGTGGTAATAACCGAGGAGCATATTGCGCAGGCTGAATCGATCGGGATCACTGTTGGACAACTCCTCGATATCGAGCCCATGTCTCCGACTAGAGAGGAGGAAATAAAACGGAAATATGCCCGGGGCCAACCTTTGGTCGAGCCAGAGGAGGTCAATAAGCTCCCAACGAGAATGTAATAATTGCATCAATGGTACATGAACATTACCAAGATTTCCAATCGAGAGTCCCTCATGGTGAATGTCAACAAGGATCATTACTACCATGAGAAAGCTATGACCGTTGAGTATTCAGAACTATTTCAGCTATACAATGAAGACGCACTCGACAAATCTATCGTCAGTTGCTATTGTCTGTAAGTGATTTCTTTCTGTAATTTAAGTCTCAAGCTAGCTGTAGTGATCATTTTGATCAATCATTACCTGTAATTATCCTCACTATATTCTTTTCTGTGGTATTATGCAGGATGAAGATTTATCAAATGAAAAAGGTGGACGTTATCGTATTGGGTTCGTTGACCCAAATACCATTAATGAATACACATGGAAAATAGATCCATGTCACGAAAAAAGTGTAGAGGAAAGCATGCTATAGTTCTTAAAGGAACTCAAATACAATGAAGATATACTACTTCCTTACAACTTACAGTGAGTCACACTTTCTTGTACTACAAATTCTGTTTTCCCTACTAGCTAGCTACATGTTTTTGCTTACATATGCCCGCTTAATTAAGACATGCGAACATGTGTGCATGCAGATTTCACTGGATCTTGTTAATCATTAAAGTTGATGAAGGAACAGTTGAAGTACTAGACTCACTACTTAAGAAAGCAAGTGACTACATCATCATGAAGGGGATAGTCAATAGGTAATTTCAATCATTATTAACTATATCTCGGCCTATTTAATTAGTTCGTCATTTCCTGATAACAACTATTTAATAACCCATTTATTCATTTTCTTTGTCAGCGGGCAGGGCTTGGGCAAAGTTCATCAGGGCCACTCCAGGCCCATGGAAACAAAATCTGAAATGGTATCGACCCAAGGTAAGTAATTATGTAGTACTAGCTAGCTGCCATCTCTTTAATTATCATGCTTGATTAATTATTATTTGATCAAATTCCATTCTCGTAAAGGCCCTGAAGCAGGCGCCGGGGAATGATCTATGTGCATACTATGTTTGCGAGAACATTCGCATGATGGCGTCCGAAAGGAGCAAATCTCAAAGATAGGAGTGGGTACGATATCGATTGTCAGAACACTATTCACAATTTTTACACCATTATCAATATCTAGTCACCCAACTAATACACATGCATATTGATCTTCTTCTTAATAGTTCAAAGAGGTGCGGGACAAGCTCCTAGCACAGGACCGCATAGAAGCAATTCAAGAGGAAATAGCGGGATTTTTGCTCGACCAGGTCATAGATCCCAAAGGAGAATACTATTACCCGCTACCGCCCCCATGAACCACTTCCAATTGTTATCGTGCTCCGAAGGCACCATTTAGCTAGGCTAATGCCACTGGCTCCGAAGGCACCAATTAGGAGAAATTGTATATATATATATATATATATATATATATATACATGTGTGTATATGTGTGTGAATTAATTAAAGGTGGTTGTGAGACATTCCATGATATATATATATATATTATGATCGGTTCTACTAGAAATTCTATTTATATATATGCATAACGTGTACAATATGTAGTATCGTAAAATACCAGCAAACGAAAAATAATTAAATGGAAAACACAAAATTAAATGAAAAAGGAATCATAAACCCAAACCCCCCAACCTTTTAATACCGGTTGGTGACACCAACTGGCGCTAAAGGGCTCCCTGCCCCCGAAGCTGGCTCATGCCACGTGGTTGCCCTTTAGTGAAGGAAATATGCCCTAGAGGCAATAATAAAGTTATTATTTATTTCCTTATATAATGATAAATGTTTATTATTCATGCTAGAATTGTATTAACCGGAAACATAAATACATGTGTGAATACATAGACAAACAGAGTGTCACTAGTATGTCTCTACTTGACTAGCTCGTTAATCAAAGATGGTTATGTTTCCTAACCATGAACAAAGAGTTGTTATTTGATTAACGAGGTCACATCATTAATTGAATGATCTGATTGACATGACCCATTCCATTAGCTTAGCACCCGATTGTTTAGTATGTTGCTATTGCTTTCTTCATGACTTATACACGTTCCTATAACTATGAGATTATGCAACTCCCGTTTACCGGAGGAACACTTTGGGTACTACCAAACGTCACAACGTAAATGGGTGATTATAAAGGAGTACTATAGGTGTCTCCAAAGGTAGATGTTGGGTTGGCGTATTTCGAGATTAGGGTTTGTCACTCCGATTGTCGGAGAGGTATCTTTGGGCCCTCTCGGTAATGCACATCAGTTAAAGCCTTGCAAGCATTGCAACTAATGAGTTAGTTGCGGGATGTTGTATTACGGAACGAGTAAAGAGACTTGCCGGTAACGAGATTGAACTAGGTATTGGATACCGACGATCGAATCTCGGGCAAGTAACATACCGATGACAAAGGGAACAACGTATGTTGTTATGCGGTCTGACCGATAAAGATCTTCGTAGAATATGTAGGAGCCAATATGGGCATCCAGGTCCCGCTATTGGTTATTGAACGGAGACGTGTCTCGGTCATGTCTACATTGTTCTCGAACCGTAGGGTCCGCACGCTTAACGTTACGATGACAGTTATTATGAGTTTATGCATTTTGATGTACCGAAGGTTGTTCGGAGTCCCGGATGAGATCACGGACATGACGAGGAGTCTCGAAATGGTCGAGACGTAAAGATTGATATATTGGAAGCCTATGTTTGGACATCGGAAGTGTTCCGGGTGAAATCGGGATTTTACCGGATTACCGGGAGGGTTACCGGAACCCCCCGGGAGCCAAATGGGCCTACATGGGCCATTGTGGAAAGGTGAAAGGGGCTGCCAAGGAGGGCTGCGCACCTCCCCCCTCCCCTAGTCCTATTAGGACTAGGAGAGGTGGCCGGCCACCTCTCTCTCTTTTCCTCTCCCTTTTTCCCAAGGAGTCCTAGTTGGAATAGGATTGGAGGGGGGAGTCCTACTCCCGGTAGGAGTAGGACTCCTCCTGCGCCTCCCTCTCTTTGGCCGGCCAGCCCCCCTCCCTCCAACCTTTATATACGGGGGCAGGGGACACCCTAAGACACACAAGTTGATCCTTGAGATTGTTCCTTAGCCGTGTGCGGTGCCCCCTGCCACCAAATTCCACCTCGATCATACCGTTACAGTGCTTAGGCGAAGCCCTGCGTCGGTAGTACATCAAGATCGTCACCACGCCGTCGTGCTGACGGAACTCTTCCTCGACGCTTTGCTGGATCGGAGCCCGAGGAACGTCATCGAGCTGAACGTGTGCTAAGAACTCGGAGGTGCCGGAGTAACGGTGCTTGGATCGGTCGGATCGGAAAGAAGACGTACGACTACTTCCTCTACGTTGTGTGATCGCTTCCGCAGTCAGTCTGCGTTGGTACGTAGACAACACTCTCCCCCTCGTTGCTATGCATCACCATGATCTTGCGTGTGCGTAGGAAAATTTTCGAAATTACTACGTTCCCCAACAGTGGCATCCGAGCCTAGGTTTTATGGTTTGTTGTTATTTGCACGAGTAGAACACAAGTGAGTTGTGGGCGATACAAGTCATACTGCCTACCAGCATGTCATACTTTGGTTCGGCGGTATTGTTGGACGAGACGATCCGGACCAACCTTACGCGTACTCTTACGCGAGACCGGTTCCCTCGACGTGCTTCGCACATAGATGGCTTGCGGAAGACTGTCTCTCCAACTTTAGTTGAACCAAGTGTGACTACGCCCGGTCCTTGAGAAGGTTAAAACGGAGTCTATTTGACGAACTATCGTTGTGGTTTTGATGCGTAGGTGAGATGAGTTCTTACTTAAGCCCGTAGCAGCCACGTAAAACTTGCAACAACAAAGTAGAGGACGTCTAACTTGTTTTTGCAGGGCATGTTGTGATGTGATATGGTCAAGGCATGATGCTGATTTTATTGTATGAGATGATCATGTTTTGTAACCGAGTTATCGGCAACTGGCAGGAGCCATATGGTTGTCGCTTTATTGTATGCAATGCAATCGCGATGTAATGCTTTACTTTATTGCTAAGCGGTAGTGATAGTCGTGGAAGCATAAGATTGGCGAGACGACAACGATGCTACGATGGAGATCAAGGTGTCGCGCCGGTGACGATGGTGATCATGACGGTGCTTCGGAGATGGAGATCACAAAGCACAAGATGATGATGGCCATATCATATCACTTATATTGATTGCATGTGATGTTTATCCTTTTATGCATCTTATCTTGCTTTGATTGACGGTAGCATTATAAGATGATCTCTCACTAAATTATCAAGAAGTGTTCTCCCTGAGTATGCACCGTTGCAAAAGTTCTTCGTGCTGAGACACCACGTGATGATCGGGTGTGATAGGCTCTACGTTCAAATACAACGGGTGCAAAACAGTTGCACACGCAGAATACTCAGGTTAAACTTGACGAGCCTAGCATATGCAGATATGGCCTCGGAACACAGAGACCGAAAGGTCGAGCGTGAATCATATAGTAGATATGATCAACATAACGATGTTCACCATTGAAAACTACTCCATCTCACGTGATGATCGGTTATGGTTTAGTTGATTTGGATCACGTGATCACTTAGAGGATTAGAGGGATGTCTATTTAAGTGGGAGTTCTTAAGTAATATGATTAAATTGAACTTAAATTTATCATGAACTTAGTCCTGGTAGTATTTTGCAAATCATGTTGTAGATCAATAGCTCGCGTTGTTGCTTCCCTGCGTTTTATTTTGATATGTTCCTAGAGAAAATTATGTTGAAAGATGTTAGTAGCAATGATGCGGATTGGATCCGTGATCTGAGGTTTATCCTCATTGCTGCACAGAAAAAATATGTCCTTGATGCACCGCTAGGTGACAGACCTATTGCAGGAGCAGATGCAGACGTTATGAACGTTCGGCTAGCTCAATATGATGACTACTTGATAGTTTAGTGCACCATGCTTAATGGCTTAGAATCGGGACTTCAAAGACGTTTTAAACGTCATGGACCATATGAGATGTTCCAGGAGTTGAAGATAATATTTCAAGCAAATACCCGAGTTGAGAGATATGAAGTCTCCAATAAGTTCTATAGCTAAAAGATGGAGGAGAATCGCTCAACTAGTGAGCATGTGCTCAGATTGTCTGGGTACTACAATCGCTTGAATCAAGTGGGAGTTAATCTTCCAGATAAGATAGTGATTGACAGAATTCTCTAGTCACCATGACCAAGTTAGTAGAACTTCGTGATGAACTATAATATGCAAGGGATGACAAAAGTAATTCCTAAGCTCTTCGTGATGCTGAAATCAACGAAGGTAGAAATCAAGAAAAACATCAAGTGTTGATGGTTGACAAGACCACTAGTTTCAAGAAAAGGGCAAAGGGAAGAAGGGGAACTTCAAGAAGAACGGCAAGCAAGTTGCTGCTCAAGTGAAGAAGCCCAAGTCTGATCCTAAGCCTGAGACTAAGTGCTTCTACTGCAAAGGGACTGGTCACTGGAAGTGGAATTACCCCAAGTGATTGGTGGATAAGAAGGATGGCAGAGTGAACATAAGTATATTTGATATACATGTTATCGATGTGTACTTTACTAGTGTTTATAGCAAACCCTCAGTATTTGATACTAGTTCAGTTGCTAAGATTAGTAACTCGAAACGGGAGTTGCAGAATAAACAGAGACTAGTTAAGGGTAAAGTGACGATGTGTGTTGGAAGTGGTTCCAAGATTGATATGATCATCATCGCACACTCCCCATAATTTCGGGATTAGTGTTGAACCTAAATAAGTGTTATTTGGTGTTTGCGTTGAGCATGAATATGATTTGATCATGTTTATTGTAATACGGTTATTCATTTAAGTAAGAGAATAAATTGTTGTTCTGTTTACATGAATAAAACCTTATATGGTTACACACCCAATGAAAATAGTTCGTTGTATCTCGATCGTAGTGATACACATAATCATAATATTGAAACCAAAAGATACAAAGTTAATAATGATAGTGCAACTTATTTGTAGCACTGCCGTTTAGGTCATATTGGTGTAAAGCGCATGAAGAAACTCCATGCTGATGGGCTTTTGGAATCACTTGATTATGAATCAGTTGATGCTTGCAAACCATGCCTCATGGGCAAGATGACTAAGACTCTGTTCTTCGGAACAATGGAGCGAGCAACAGATTTGTTGGAAATCATACATACTGATGTATGTGGTCCGATGAATATTGAGGCTCGCGACAGGTATCATTATTTTCTGATCTTCACAGATGATTTGAGCAGCTATGAGTATATCTATTTGATGAAACATAAGTCTGAAACATTTGAAAAGTTCAAAGAATTTCAGAGTGAAGTGAAAAATCATCGTAACAAGAAAATAAAGTTTCTATGATCTGATTGTAGAGAAAAGTATTTGAGTTACGAGTTTGGCCTTCAGTTAAAAACAATGTGAAATAGTTTCACTACTCACGCCACCTGGAACACCACAGCATAATGGTGTGTCCGAACGTCATGACCGTACTTTATTGGATATAGTGCAATCTATGATGTCTCTTACCGATTTACCACTATTGTTTTTGGGGTCATGCATTAGAGACAGCTGCATTCACGTTAAAAAGGGGCACCATCTATATCCGTCGAGACGACGCCTTATGAACTATGGTTTGGCAAGAAACCAAAGTTGTCGTTTCTTAAAGTTTGGGGTTGCGATGCTTATATGAAAAAGTTTCATCCCGATAAGCTCAAAACTCAAATCGGAGAAGTGCATCTTCATAGGATATCCAAAGGAAACTATTGGATACACCTTCTATCACAGATCCGAAGGCAAGACTTTTGTTGCTAAATTCGGAAACTTTCTGGAGAAGGAGTTTCTCTCGAAAGAAGTGAGTGGGAAGAAAGTAAAACTTGATAAGGTAATTGTACCTTCTCCCTTATTGGAAAGTAGTTCATCACAGAAATCTGTTCCTGTGACTACTACACCAATTAGTGAGGAAGCTAATGATGATGATCATGTAACTTTAGATCAAGTTACTACCGAATCTCGTAGGTAAACCAGAGTGAGAACCGCACCAGAGTGGTACGGTAATCCTGTTCTGGAGGTCATGTTACTTGACCATGACGAGCCTACGAACTATGAAGAAGCGATGGTGAGCCCAGATTCCGCAAAGTGGCTTGAAGCCATGAAATCTGAGATGGGATCCATGTATGAGAACAAAGTTTGGACTTTGGTTGACTTCCCGTTGATCGGCAAGCCATAGAAAATAAATGGATCTTCAAGAGGAAGACGGACGCTGATAGTAGTGTTACTATCCACAACGCTAGAATTGTCGCAAAAAGGTTTTCGACAAAGTTCAAAGGTGTTGACTATGATGAGAGCTTCTCACTCGTATCTATGCTTGAGTCTGTCCGAATCATGTTAGTAATTGCCGCATTTTATGAAATCTGGCAAATGGATAAACAAAACTGCATTCCTTAATGGATTTATTAAAGAAGAGTTGTATATGATGCAACATAAGGTTTTGTCAATCTGAAAGGTGCTAACAAAATGTGCAAGCTCCAGCGATCCATCTGTGGACTGGTGCAAGCATCTCGGAGTTGGAATATACGCTTTGATGAGTTGATCAAAGCATATAGTTTTATACAGATTTGCGGTGAAGCCTGTATTTACAAGAAAGTGAGTGGGAGCACTACAGCATTTCTGATAAGTATATGTGAATGACATATTGTTGATCGGAAATAATGTAGAATTATTCTGTAAAGCATAAAGGAGTGTTTGAAAGGAGTTTCTCAAAGAAAGACTTCGATAAAGCTGCTTACATATTGAGCTTCAAGATCTACAGAGATAGATCAAGACGCTTGATAAGTTTTTCAATAAGTACATACCTTGACAAGATTTTGAAGTAGTTCAAAATGGAACAGTCAAAGAAAAAGTTTCTTGCCTGTGTTACAAGCTGTGAAGTTGAGTAAAGACTCAAAGCCCGACCACGGCAGAAGATAGAAAGATAATGAGAGTCATTCCCTATGCCTCATTCATAGGTTCTATAAAGTATGCCATGCTGTGTACCAGATCTATTGTATACCCTGCACTGATTTGGCAAGGGAGTACAATAGTGATCTAGGAGTAGATCACTGGACAGCGGTCAGAATTATCCTTAGTGAAATAAGGATGTGTTTCTCGATTATGGACGTGACAAAAAGGTTCGTCGTAAAGGGTTACGTCGATGCAAGTTTTTGACACTGATCCAGATGAATCTAAAGTCACAATCTGGATACATATTGAAAGTGGGAGAAATTAGCTAGAGTAGCTCCATGCAGAGCATTATAGACAAAGAATTTTGCAAAATACTTACGGATCTGAATGTGACAGACCCGTTGACTAAAATTATCTCACAAGCAAAACATGATCACACCTTATTACTCTTTGGGTGTTAATCACATAGCGATGTGAACTAGATTACTGAATCTAGTAAACCCTTTGGGCGTTGGTCACATGGCGATGTGAACTATGGGTGTTAATCACATGGTGATGTGAACTATTGCTGTTAAATCACATGGCGATGTGAACTAGATTATTGACTCTAGTGCAAGTGGGAGACTGAAGGAAATATGCCCTAGAGGCAATAATAAAGTTATTATTTATTTCCTTATATCATGATAAATGTTTATTATTCATGCTAGAATTGTATTAACCGGAAACATAAATACATGTGTGAATACATAGACAAACAGAGTGTCACTAGTATGCCTCTACTTGACTAGCTCGTTAATCAAAGATGGTTATGTTTCCTAACCATGAACAAAGAGTTGTTATTTGATTAACGAGGTCACATCATTAGTTGAATGATCTGATTGACATGACCCATTCCATTAGCTTAGCACCCGATCGTTTAGTATGTTGCTATTGCTTTCTTCATGACTTATACATGTTCCTATAACTATGAGATTATGCAACTCCCGTTTACCGGAGGAACACTTTGGGTACTACCAAACGTCACAACGTAAATGGGTGATTATAAAGGAGTACTACAGGTGTCTCCAAAGGTAGATGTTGGGTTGGCGTATTTCGAGATTAGGGTTTGTCACTCCGATTGTCGGAGAGGTATCTTTGGGCCCTCTCGGTAATGCACATCACTTAAAGCCTTGCAAGCATTGCAACTAATGAGTTAGTTGCGGGATGTTGTATTACGGAATGAGTAAAGAGACTTGCCGGTAACGAGATTGAACTAGGTATTGGATACTGACGATCGAATCTTGGGCAAGTAACATACCGATGACAAAGGGAACAACGTATGTTGTTATGCGGTCTGACCGATAAAGATCTTCGTAGAATATGTAGGAGCCAATATGGGCATCCAGGTCCCGCTATTGGTTATTGACCGGAGACGTGTCTCGGTCATGTCTACATTGTTCTCGAACCGTAGGGTCCGCACGCTTAACGTTACGATGACAGTTATTATGAGTTTATGCATTTTGATGTACCGAAGGTTGTTCGGAGTCCCGGATGAGATCACGGACATGACGAGGAGTCTCAAAATGGTCGAGACGTAAAGATTGATATATTGGAAGCCTATGTTTGGACATCGAAAGTGTTCCGGGTGAAATTTGGATTTTACCGGATTACCGGGAGGGTTACCGGAACCCCCCGGGAGCCAAATGGGCCTACATGGGCCATTGTGGAAAGGTGAAAGGGGCTGCCAAGGAGGGCTGCGCACCTCCCCCCTCCCCTAGTCCTATTAGGACTAGGAGAGGTGGCCGGCCACCTCTCTCTCTTTTCCTCTCCCTTTTTCCCAAGGAGTCCTAGTTGGAATAGGATTGGAGGGGGGAGTCCTACTCCCGGTAGGAGTAGGACTCCTCCTGCGCCTCCCTCTCTTTGGCCGGCCAGCCCCCCTCCCTCCAACCTTTATATACGGGGGCAGGGGACACCCCAAGACACACAAGTTGTTCCTTGAGATCATTCCTTAGCCGTGTGCGGTGCCCCCTGCCACCAAATTCCACCTCGATCATACCATTACAGTGCTTAGGCGAAGCCCTGCGTCGGTAGTACATCAAGATCGTCACCACGCCGTCGTGCTGACGGAACTCTTCCTCGACGCTTTGCTGGATCGGAGCCCGAGGAACGTCATCGAGCTGAACGTGTGCTAAGAACTCGGAGGTGCCGGAGTAACGGTGCTTGGATCGGTCGGAGCGGAAAGAAGACGTACGACTACTTCCTCTATGTTGTGTGATCGCTTCCGCTGTCGGTCTGCGTTGGTACGTAGACAACACTCTCCCCCTCGTTGCTATGCATCACCATGATCTTGCGTGTGCGTAGGAAAATTTTCGAAATTACTACGTTCCCCAACATTTAGCACCGGTTCGTGCTGGACCGGTACTAAGGTGGGGGGCTTTAGTGCCTACACTTTAGCACCGGTTACCAAACCGGCACTAAAGGGCCTTACGAACCGGTGCTATTGCCCGGTTCTGCACTAGTGAAATTACTGTCGAAGTGCATAATTATGAGAATATCTAAGCATGATCATGTAAATAGGCATCACGTCCGCGACAAGTAGACCGAAACGATTCTACATCTACTACTATTACTCCACACATCAACCGCTATCCAGCATGCATCTAGAGTAGTAAGTTCATAAGAACAAAGTAACGCATTAGGCAAGATGCCATGATGTAGAGGGATAAACTCAAGCAATATGATATAAACTGATACGTCTCCGTCGTATCTACTTTTCCAAACACTTTTGCCCTTGTTTTGTACTCTAACTTGCATGATTTGAATGGAACTAACCCGGACTGACGCTGTTTTCAGCAGAATTGCCATGGTGTTATTTTTGTGCAGAAATAAAAGTTCTCAGAATGACCTGAAAATCAATAGAGAATTATTTTGCAATATATAATAAATATTGGAAGGATGATCCACATCAGGGGGGCCTCCACCTGTCCACGAGGGTGGGGGGCGCACCCTACCCCCCTGGGCGAGCCCCCCTGCCTCGTGGGCTCCCTGATGCTCCACCGACCTCAACCTGGACTCCATATATTCACTTTCGGGGAGAAAAAAACCAAGCAGAAGGATTCATCACGTTTTACGATACGGAGCCGCCGCCAAGCCCTAAACTCTCTCAGGAGGGCTGATCTGGAGTCCGTTCGGGGCTCCGGAGAGGGGAATCCATCGCCATCGTCATCATCAACCTTCCTCCATCACCAATTTCATGATGCTCACCGCCGTGCGTGAGTAATTCCATCGTAGGCTTGCTGGACGGTGATGGGTTGGATGAGATTTATCATGTAATCGAGTTAGTTTTGTTAGGGTTTGATCCCTAGTATCCACTATGTTCTGAGAATGATGTTGCTATGACTTTGCTATGCTTAATGCTTGTCACAAGGGCCCGAGTGCCATGATTTCAGATCTGAACCTATTATGTTTTCATCAATATATGAGAGTTCTTGATCCTATCTTGCAAGTCTATAGTCACCTATTATGTGTTATGATCCGTTAACCCCGAAATGACAATAATCGGGATACTTACCGGTGATGACCATAGTTTGAGGAGTTCATGTATTCACTATGTGTTAATGCTTTGTTATGGTACTCTATTAAAAGGAGGCCTTAATATCCCTTAGTTTCCAATAGGACCCCGCTGCCACGGTAGGGTAGGACAAAAGATGTCATGCAAGTTCTTTTCCATAAGCACGTATGACTATATTCGGAACACATGCCTACATTACATTGATGAACTGGAGCTAGTTCTGTGTCACCCTAGGTTATGACTGTTACCTGATGAACCGCATCCGGCATAATTCTCCATCATCGATCCATTGCCTACGAGCTGCCCATATGTTGATCTTCGCTTATTTACTTTTCCGTTGCTATTGTTATCATCACTATAAAACACCAAAAAATATTACTTTTGCTACCGTTACCTTTAACCACCGTTACCACACTATCATATTGCTTTGCTACTAAACACTTTGCTGCAGATATTAAGTTTCCAGGTGTGGTTGAATTGACAACTCAGCTGCTAATACTAGAGAATATTCTTTGGCTCCCCTTGTGTCGAATCAATAAATTTGGGTTGAATACTCTACCCTCGAAAACTGTTGCGATCCCCTATACTTGTGGTTTATCATAAACCGCATACTTTTATCCTCGATGGCAACAATACAATACGTGCCTTGCTACCCCTGCTGTCACTGGGAAAGGACACCGCAAGATTGAACCCAAAGCTAAGCACTTCTCCCATTGCAAGAAATATCAATCTAGTAGGCCAAACCAAACTGATAATTCGAAGAGACTTGCAAAGATATTAAATCATGCTTAAAAGAATTCAGAGAAGAATCAAATATTGTTCATAGATAATCTTGATCATAAACCCACAATTCATCGGATCTCAACAAACACACCGCAAAAAGAATTACATCGAATAGATCTCCAAGAGAATTGAGGAGAACTTTGTATTGAGATCCAAAGAGAGAGAAGAAGCCATCTAGCTAATAACTATGGACCCGAAGGTATGTGGTAAACTACCGACACATCATCGGAGAGCCTATGGTGTTGATGTAGAAGCCCTCCGTGATCGATTCCCCCTCCGGCGGAGCGCCGGAAAAGGCCCCAAGATGGGATCTCACGGGTACAGAAGGTTACGGCGGTGGAAATAGGGTTTCATGGTGCTCCTGGATGTTTTCAGGGTATATGGGTATATATAGGAGGAAGAAGTAGGTCGGTGGAGCTATGAGGGGCCCACGAGGGTGGGGGCGCGCCCAGGGGGCAGGCGCGCCTCCCTGCCTTGTGGCCTCCTCGTTGATTTCTTGACGTCCACTCCAAGTCCGCTGGATCATGTTTGTTCCAAAAATAACTCTTCCGAAGGTTTCATTCCGTTTGATATTCCTTTTCTGCGAAACACTGAAATAGGCAAAAAAATAGCAATTTGCACTGGGCCTTGGGTTAGTAGGTTAGTCCCAAAAATAATATAAAAGTGTATAAATGAGCCGATTAACATCCAAAACAGATAATATAATAGCATGGAACAATAAAAAAAATTATAGATACGTTGGAGACGTATCACCAACATGTCCTGCCGCACGGCCGTAGCAGTAGAGAGGTCTCACCGCGCCGTCGAAGAATCACGGAGGACCCGCCACGCCGTCGATGCAGCAGACTGGTCCGGCCACGCCGCGGAAGCAAAAGAGGTGTCTCGCCGCGCGGCGAATGCAACAGAGATGTCCTCCTTTGCCATGGTGTCCTGGGAAAATGCCTCGTGGGCAGGCGAGGACTCTTACAGGCGCATGCGTGCCCTCGTCCATAGGCAGATGGATCAGATCTCCAGGTGGGCGAGGGTGCAGGATGACCTGCAAGCCTTGTTTGAACAGTCTACCAACGCCAGCCAGCAACTAAATGAGAGCAATGTGAAGCTCTGGGCTGAGCGTGACCTGCTAAGGGCGAAGATCGTCGGAAGTGTGGAGCAGCAGGAGCAAACCACTGCCTTGTTGAAGAGGACCGGCGTCATCATCGAGAAACTTATGGACGAGAATAAGAAGCTGCGCATCGAGCGCAGAAGGCTGGTGGAGGAATCCGTGGATGCTCTCAAGCAGCATCTTGAGGACAAGAAAGAGCTCGTCGCCGCTCACCGCGGAGACTAGTTCTCGTGGCCTCCAGCATCAAGAAAGTAGAGATCAGTGAGCCAGATCGTTATCTTCCTTCTTCTTTTGCCCTTGTGTATTTCAGGCGTGGTTGCATGTGGCTTTTTAAATTATGTTTCTAAATATGTAAGACAATTATTATCCACTATCATCGTTCTTATATTCATCATGCTTGCTATAAGTCACAGTCGATGCTATATAGGTCCGTCGGATCTTACATCAAGATCTGTGCAAAACTTTCTATTCAGATTTTCATTTCTCTCTCTTAAATATCAGTCCAGTGAGACATATAGCCACGCTGCAGAACAGGTGCTCGGGAGCCATTAATGGAGACGTTGGGAGGGTGGTGCACGGCGGGTAGTGGTCAAAGGGCTATCCTCCCGATGACCACGCGCGGGGGTCTGATCGCACGCCTCCCGTACTCAAATAGCTACCCCGCACGACACCTCCTAGCCAATAAAAAGGGGGATGCGTGGCCGCACATAATTGGTAAGTCGAACGCCCACGGTTTCAATAATACTTGTGTTTCCGATTTGTAACGTGACGGCACTTGTTCCAAAATAACTTTGTTGATTGTTAATGTGTGGGCCTTCGCAAATCGGACAGAAAAATTACCACAACATGTTGGTGCCATGTCATGAGACCATGCCAAGTTTCATGATTTTCAGGCGTGTTTTGGAATTACAGGAATTAAAAAACCTAGTTTCTCATTCTTTCCGGCAGAGCCACGACGCCAGATGTTTGAATTTCACTCCCATCTCTTGCATGGGACCTAGAAATTCACCCAAGGACATATGTGATTTTTCAAACAACTTTGGTGCACTGGAGCATGTACTTGCAGTTCAAATTTGAATTGTGCACATTAAATGCCCAGAAACTCAATTAATATATAAACAAGGCCAAATGAACCCGGAATAATTCCAAAATTTAGCACGGTACTTCTATCTGGTCTAATCTGGCTGTGTAAACAAATAAGGCGGGAGAAGGCATTCTACGTATGTCGTTTCGCACACGGAGGTGACACGTTCCCTCTCGGAACCACGAGCCTTCTTGAGGGAAGCTTCGGTTTGCAAGAAGCTTACACCAAAGCTTGTCCCAATTCGGCTAAAAAAATTACCGTAGCATGTTCGTGCCATGTCATGACACCATTCCAAGTTTCATGATTTCCATGAGGGTTTTGGAAATACAGGAATTAAAAAACCAAATTTCTCAATCTTTCTGGCCAAGCCACGACGCCCAGATGTTTGAATTTCACTCCAATCTCTTGCATGGGACCTAGAAATTCACCCAAGGACACACATGTGATTTTTCAAACAACTTTGGTGCACTGGAGCCTGTGCTTGTAGTTCAAATTTAAATTGTGCACATTAAATACCCAAAAACTCAATTAATGTATAAAAAAGCGAAACGAGCCTGGAGTAATTCCAAAATTTAGCATGGTACTTCTATTTGGTCTAATCTGGCTGTGCAAAAAAATTAAGGCGGGAGAAGGCAGTGTACATATGTCGTTTCGCACACGGAGGTGACACATTCCCTCTCGGAACCACGAGCCTTCTTGAGGGAAGCTCCAGTTTGCAAGAAGCTTACACCAAAGCTTGTCCCAATTCGGCCAAAAAAATTACCATAGCATGTTTGTGCCATGTCATGAGACCATGCCAAGCTTCATGATTTCAGGCGTGTTTTGGAATTACAGGAATTAAAAAACCAAGTTTCTCAATCTTTTTGGCCGAGCCACGATGCCCAGAGGTTTGAATTTCACTCCCATCTCTTGCATGGGACCTAGAAATTCACCCTAGGACACACATGTGATTTTTCAAACAACTATGGTGCACTGGAGCACGTGCTTGTAGTTTAAATTTTAATTATGCACATTAAATGCCCAGAAACTCAATTAATGTATAAAAAAGGCGAAACGAACACAGAATAATTCCAAAATTTAGCACGATACTTCTATTTGGTCTAATCTGCCTGTGCAAAAAAATTAAGGCGGGATAAGGCAGTGTACGTATGGCGTTTTGCACACGGAGGTGACACGTTCGCTCTCGGAACTAGGAGCCTTCTTGAGGGAAGCTCCGGTTTGCAAGAAGATTACACCAAAGTTTGTCCCAATTTGGCCAAAAAAATTACCACAGCATGTTGGTGCTATGTCATGAAACCATGCCAAGTTTCATGATTTTCAGCCGTGTTTTGGATTTACAGGAATTAAAAAGCCAAGTTTCTCAATCTTTCCGGCTGAGCCACGACGCCCAGATGTTTGAATTTTATTCCCATTTCTTGCATGGGACCTATAAATTCACAAAAGACGCACATGTGATTTTTCAGCAAACTTTGGTGCATTGGAGCTTCTGCTTGTAGTTAAAATTTGAATTATGCACATTAAATGCCTAGAAACTTAATTAATGCATAAAAATGCCAAACGAACCCGGAATAATTCCAAATTTAAACACGACACTCATGTACTAGTTGCATGTTCATTGTACGTAAATGTTCTAGCAATTCAAACGCTATCCTTTCCCTCCGTAACACCATTTTGTCTTTCAAAACATAATGAAAAAAATTAGGTATACCACAAAAAGTTACTAGAAAGAATCGTGTGGGATGCAATATAAAATATATTGGCGCACCGTCTTGTCTGGCTTACGTAGGAAGCCTCGTCGTCTACAGTCCACTGCCCCCGCTTGAACCACACTTGCACGCCAGTTTCTCGTGGCACCGAGCGAATTTTTTTGCCACCGCGGAAATATGTATCTCGCCGCCCCTCCCTCCTACCAAAAGCCACATTTCCATTGTCCCTCCTTGCTTTCCAAGGTCAAACCTTCACTGCTGCTTACTGGCAGCTCAGCCTCCTTGCCGGCGATCCTTCTTCTTGCAGCGCCGCTGAGGGAGTCCTAGACTAAGGGGTCCTCGGGCATCCGGCCTGTTATCTATGGGCCAGACTGATGGTCTGTGAAGACATGAAGGTCGAAGACTGCACCGTGTCCGGATTAGACTCTACTTGGCGTGGAAGGAAAGCTTGGTGACCGAAGATTCCTTCTTATGTAACCGACTCCATGTAAACCCTAGATCCCCTCCGTGTCTATATAAACCGAAGGGGGTACTCCGGAAAGGACATCATATATACCCATTACCATACCCATATAGGCTAGACTTCTAGGGTTTAGCCATTACGATCTCGTGGTAGATCTACTCTTGTAACACTCATATTCATAAATATCAATCAAGCAGGACGTAGGGTTTTACCTCCATAGATAGGGCCCGAACCTGGGTAAACATTGTGTCCCCCATCTCCTGTTACCATCGATCCTAGACGCACGGTTCGGGACCCCCTACCCGAGATCCACCAGTTTTGACACTGACATTGGTGCTTTCATTGAGAGTTCCACTATGCCATCAGCAAAGGGCTCGATGGCCCCTTCGATCATCAGTAATGGCGTTGTCCATGGAGAAACCTTCCTCCCCGGACAGATCTTCATATTCGGCGGCTTTGTACTGCGGGCCAACTCGCTTGGCCCTCTGGAGCAGATTGACAGCTACGCCACTGGCCAACAGGTTAGATTTGGGAGCTTGAATTACGTTGCGGACATCCGTGGAGACTTGATCTTCGACGGATTCGAGACCGCCACAACCGCTCCCCATCGCCCCGATGAACATGGCTTAAACCTGTCATCGGGCCGCATCCAGGAGATAGCTCCTGTGGCAGCTCCGGCCTCAAATTCGGAGCATCTCATGTCGTCCGAAGATGGGAAGCTCAACCGCATCGCGGGGACCACCAATTCCGCGGCGCTGGAGCCGCATGTGGATTCCACTTCGTACGGTATCTGCATCAACAGAACCCCGGACTCGCCTCCGATGTCGAGCTCCGAACCCAGCGAACCTGCGTACGCCGAACTCGATCAGCTATCGATCTTCAAGTTCAGCACCACAGATGTCTTCCAACACTCGCCCATGGGCGACATACTAAATTCGCTAAAAAAACCTATCCCTGGCGGGCGACCCGATTCCGAACTATGTTCGGTTCGAACTTGTGGCGGACAACGGAGAATTTTGCTTCCCACCTGCCACCCACTTCATAGCCACTGATGTAACCAACACACCCGATCCCCACTCCCAAGACATCGACAGTATGGATGACGATGAGGGGCAAGGCCAGAACTAACTACCCGCTAGACATGGGACAGGTACTTCCTGTATGACGTGTGTATGATAGACACACCTTACGTCGCTCTCGGCGATGAGAAGGAGAATCCGGTCAAGGACAAACCGCCTGGTACACAGCCCGGACATCGGCGCCCTGGGCCTCATCTCCCAAGAGAGGACACTGCCAGCACCAGAGAAGACGATACTCTGGACAACGAAGACCCTGTTGAAGTAGAATCCGAGCAGGAGGAACAGGAAGACAGGCAAGACACACCTGATGAAGATGCCACATGTGGGGACTCGGAGGACAACAACTATTTCCCCCTATCCGAGGAGGAGGAGGAGATCCTCGGAAAAAAAGGATTTTACCACGCCAAAGGAACCTCTCGAGTAGGAACGCTTTAAACGTCGGCTTAGAGCCACTACAAGGAGCTTAAGAAAGAAGCAGCTGCAGCTTCAAGCAAGCCAAGACTTGCTCAATGATAGATGGACCAAGGTCTTGGCCACCGACAAAATATGGCCTTAGCAGCCCAGACAAAAGCCACCCCAAGAGCAGGTGGCTCCCTCAATACGATGGTAGGGCAATGGAGCCCATACCACCATCGAATAATGCGGCGGGGTGATCACAGTTCGGTCCGGCATGGAGGGCACCGTACCAACCCATCCGGCATGGAGGGTACAGCGGGATGCAAAAGATCGACGTACAGATCACGAAGATATACCCCGACCGACGATGATGGTCGCCTATCCGGACACTACAGAGCTGACCACGCCCGGTCCGAGCACCGTAAACGGAGCCCGCCGAAGGTACTTCATAGTGTGGCCCAAAATAGAGGAGCCGCACACCCCCTCTACTTCACGGATGAAGTAATGGAACACGAATTTCCAGACGGGTTTACACCCATTAACATCGGATCATACGATGGGACAACAGACCCCGCGGCATGGATCGAGGATTATCTCCTCCATATCCACATGGCCCACAGAGACGACCTCCACGCCATTAAATACCTACCTCTCAAGCTTAAAGGGCCAGCTCGGTACTGGCTAAACAATTTGCCAGAAAATTCTATTGGCAACTGGGAAGATTTGGAACACGCTTTTCGAGACAACTTCCAGGGAACATATGTCCGGCCATTATGCGCTGATGACTTAAGTCACATTGTCCAGGAGCCTGACGAATCAGCTAGGGAGCTCTGGACCAGGTTCTTAGTCAAAAAGAACCAAATTGTCGACTGTCCGGACGCAGAAGCCCTCGCGGTCTTCAAACATAGCGTCCGGGATGAATGGCTCGCGCGTCACCTCGGCCAGGAAGGACCCAAATCCATGACAGCCCTCACCGCTCTAATGAACCGCTTCTGCGCGAGAGAAGACAACGAGCTTGATCATAAAAGCAACGACGCCAGCGGCCCGGGCACTTCCGAAATATGATATGGCAACGGCAAGCCACGACAAACCGAACATAACAACATACGCGACACGACGGTGAATGCCGGATTTCACAATCCGAAGCCCGGTCAACGGA
The DNA here is from genome assembly GCA_034509565.1 of Triticum monococcum. Classification (NCBI taxonomy): domain Eukaryota; kingdom Viridiplantae; phylum Streptophyta; class Magnoliopsida; order Poales; family Poaceae; genus Triticum; species Triticum monococcum. Next base: position 156,812,550 of record CM067842.1, read on the forward strand.
AGAAGCCACTAAAGGCAAACCAGGATGGACCATCCACCCTTGATAGGATATTGGATCGACCTTGTCAGATTCACGGTCTCCCTGATAGGCTAGCTAATCATACCAACCATAACTATTGGGTCTTAAAGCAGGCAGGCAAGCTTAACGCTGAACACAAGGGGAGGAGGCCACCGGGTGACAAAGACGACGGATCGGCTTGCCAGCAGAACACCAGGGGCCAAAAAAAGTTCCCCTCCGACGTTCGACCACTCCTAGAATGCAAATAGTAGTTCGGCTTACGCCACCCACCTACTGTACTGGCGAAATTTGCAACACGCGCACATCACTATGCACTCAAGATAGCATGGGTATCGGCGGAAGCACAATTCGGACAACCCTACAACCATTCCTGTAACGTTTTCTATATGTTTTTCTCATTTTTCTGTATCATGTTTAAAGAACATGTGACAAACTGGAAAGCATCTACAACGGACTCTATCGGAGTTCGGATCCATACACTCACCTAAGGGGTTACTTCCGTTAAGGATCCCACTCCCCAAGGATGGGCTACGCAGACGTGCGACAGGAGGTCCAAAATTACGTTTGGTAGACCGCACTCTTTGCTCTGAGCCTGTACTATGCCCCTTTTCCTCTGATCCCGACCACGAGCATGTCAAATAGCCGGGTCCATGATTTCTTTATATATATATGTATATATATATATATATATAAATTTATCATTGGCATGTTGCTCCGTCCTCAGTAAGCCTCACTCGAGCCAAACTCTGATACCCTTTGAACAATAAGGTACGGCCTCAACGGCTGTGATGTCTACTACACAACCTTCTTCTTGTAGACGTTGTTGGGCCTCCAAGTGCAAAGGTTTGTAGGACAGTAGCAAATTTTCCCTCAAGTGGATGACCTAAGGTTTATCAATCCGTGGGAGGTGTAGGATGAAGATGGTCTCTCTCAAACAACCCTGCAACCAAATAACAAAGAGTCTCTTGTGGCCCCAACACACCCAATACAATGGTAAATTGTATAGGTGCACTAGTTCGGCGAAGAGATAGTGATACAAGTGCAATATGGTTGGTAGATATAGGTTTTTGTAATCTGAAAATATAAAAACAGCAAGGTAACTAACGATAAAAGTAAGCGTAAATGATATTGCAATGTGTGGAAAGAAGGCCTAGGGTTCATACTTTCACTAGTGCAAGTTCTCTCAACAATAATAACATAATTGGATCATATAACAATCCCTCAACATGCAACAAAGAGTCACTCCAAAGTCACTAATAGCGGAGAACAAACGAAGAGATTATTGTAGGGTACGAAACCACCTTAAAGTTATCCTTTCTGATCGATCTATTCAAGAGTTTGTAGTAAAATAACATGAAGCTATTCTTTCCGTTCAATCTATCATAGAGTTCGTACTTGAATAACACCTTAAGACACAAATCAACCAAAACCCTAATGTCACCTAGATACTCCAATGTCACCTCAAGTATCCATGGGTATGATTATACGATATGCATTACACAATCTCAGATACATCGATTCAAACCAACACAAATAACTTCAAAGAGTGCCCCAAAGATTCTACCGGAGAGTCAAGATGAAAACATGTGCCAACCCCTATGCGTAGGTTAATGGGCAGAACCCGCAAGTTGATCACCAAAACATACATCAAGTGGATCAATAGAATACCCCATTGTCACCACGGGTATCCCACGCAAGACATACATTAAGTGTTCTCAAATCCTAAAAGACTCAATCCTATAAGATAACTTCAAAGGGAAAACTCAATCCATTACAAGAGAGTAGAGGGGGAGAAACATCATAAGATCCAACTATAATAGCAAAGCTCGCGATACATCAAGATCGTACCACCTCAAGAACATGAGAGAGAGAGATCAAACACACAGCTACTGGTACATACCCTTAGCCCTGAGGGAGAACTACTCCCTCCACGTCATGGAGAGCACCGGGATGATGAAGATGGCCACCGGAGAGGGATTCCCCCGTCCGGTAGGGTGCCGGAACGGGTCTAGATTGGTTTTCGTGGCTACGGAGGCTTCTGACGGCGGAAGTCCCGATCTATTGTGCTCCCCGAAGTTTTTAGGGTATATGGACATATATAGGAGGATGAAGTACGTTGGTGGATCTCCAGGCTGTCCACGAGGCAGGGGGCGCGCCTAGGGTGGGCGCGCCCCCACCCTCGTGGGCAGCCCGGGACTCTTCTGGTCCATCTTCGATACTCTGTGGGCTTCTTCTGGTCCAAAAATAAGTTCCATGAAGTTTCAGGTTAATTGGACTATGTTTGATTTTCATTTTTTGCGATACTCTAAAACAAGGAAAAAATAGAAACTGGCACTAGGCTCTAGGTTAATAGGTTAGTCCCAAAAATCATATAAAATAGCTTATAAATGCATATAAAACATACAAGGTTGTTAATATAATAGCATGGAACAATCAAAAATTATAGATACATTGGAGACGTATCAACATCCCCAAGCTTAATTCCTGCCCGTCCTCGAGTAGGTAAATGATAAAAACAGAATTTTTGATGTGGAATGCTACCTAACATATTTATCCAGGTAATTCTTTATTGTGGCAAGAATATTCAGATCCATAAGATTCAAGACAAAAGTTTAATATTGACATAAAAATAATAATACTTCAAGCATACTAACAAAGCAATCATGTCTTCTCAAAATAACATGGCCAAAGAAAGTTATCCCTACAAAATCATATAGTCTGGCTAAGCTCCATCTTCACCACACAAAATATTTAAATCATGCACAACCCCTATGACAAGCCAAGCAATTGTTTCATACTTTTGATGTTCTCAAACTTTTTCAATCTTCACGCAATACATGAGCATGAGCCATGGACATAGCACTATAGGTGGAATAGAATGGTGGTTCTGGAGAAGACAAAAAAGGAGAAGATAGTCTCACATCAACTAGGCGTATCAACAGGCTATGGATATGCCCATCAATAGATATCAATGTGAGTGAGTAGGGATTGCCATGCAACGGATGCACTAGAGCTATAAGTGTATGAAAGCTCAAAAAGAAACTAAGTGGGTGTGCATCCAACTCACTTGCCCACGAAGACCTAGGGCATTTTGAGGAAGCCCATCATTCGAATATACAAGCCAAGTTCTATAATGAAAGATTCCCACTAGTATATGAAAGTGACAACATAGGAGACTCTCTATCACGAAGATCATGGTGCTACTTTGAAGCACAAGTGTGGTAAAAGGATAGTAGCATTGCCCCTTCTCTCTTTTTCTCTCATTTTTTATTGTTTTGGGCCTTCTCTTTTTTTAAGGCCTCTTTTTTTCTTTTTTTTCGTTCGGAGTGTCATCCCGACTTGTGGGGGAATCATAGTCTCCATCATCCTTTCCTCACTGGGACAATGCTCTAATAACGATGATCATCACACTTTTATTTACTTACAACTCAAGAATTACAACTCGATACTTAGAACAAAATATGACTCTATGTGAATGCCTCCGGCTTTGTACCGGGATGTGCAATGACTTATGAGTGACATGTATGAAAGAATTATGAATGATGGCTTTGCCACAAATACGATGTCAACTACATGATCGTGCAAAGCAATATGACAATGATGAAGCGTGTCATAATAAACAGAACGGTGGAAAGTTGCATGGGAATATATCTCGGAATGTCTATGGAAATGCCATAATAGGTAGGTATGGTGGTTGTTTGGAGGAAGGTATATGGTGGGTTTATGGTACCGGCGAAAGTTGCATGATACTAGAGAGGCTAGCAATGGTGGAAGGGTGAGAGTGCGTATAATCGATGGACTCAACATTAGTCATAAAGAACTCACATACTTATTGCAAAAATCTATTAGTTATAGAAACAAAGTACTACGCGCATGCTCCTAGGGGGGGTAGATTGGTAGGAAAAGACCATCACTCGTCCCCGACCGCCACTCATAAGGAAGACAATCAATAAATAAATCATGCTCCGACTTCATCACATAACGGTTAACAATACGTTCATGCTACGGGAATCACAAGCTTCAACACAAGTATCTCTCAAATTCACAACTACTCAACTAGCATGACTCTAATATCACCATCTTCATATCTCAAAACAATCATCAAGTATCAAACTTCTCATAGTATTCAATGCACTTTATATGAAAGTTTTTATTATACCCATCATGGATGTCTATCATATTAGGACTAATTTCATAACCAAAGCAAAATACCACGCTGTTCTAAAATACTCTCAAATAATATAAGTGAGGCATGAGAGTTCATCTATTTCTATAAAATAAAACCACGGCCATGCTCTAAAAGGATATAAGTGAAGCACTAGAGCAAATGACAAACTAGTCCGAAAGATATAAGTGAAGATCAATGAGTAGTCGAATAATTATACAACTATGTGAAGACTCTCTAACATTTAAGAATTTCAGATCTTGGTATTTTATTCAAACAGAAAGCTAAAAAAATGACGCTCCAAGCAAAACACATATCATGTGGTGAATAAAAATATAGCTCCAAGTAAAGTTACCGATGAACGAAGACAAAAGAGGGGATGCCATCCCGGGCATCCCCAAGCTTACGCTCTTGGTTATCCTTGAATATTACCTTGGGGTTCCTTGGTTATCCCCAAGCTTTGGCTCCTTCCACTAATTATTCCATAGTCCATCGAATCTTTACCCAAAACTTGAAAACTTCACAACACAAAACTTAACAGAAAACTCGTAAGCTCCGTTAGCGAAAGAAAACAAAACACCACTTCAAGGTACTGTAGTGAACTCATTATTTATACATATTGGTGTTAAAATTACTGTATTCCAACTTCTCTATGGTTTATAAACTCTTTTACTAACCATAGATTCATCAAAATAAGCAAACAACACACGAAAAACAGAATTTGTCAAAAACAGAACAGTCTGTAGTAATCTGTAACTAACTCAAACTTCTGGAACCCCAAAAATTCTAAAATAAACTTCTGGACGTGAGGAATTTATATATTAATCATCTTCAAAAAGAATTAACTAAATATCACTCTCCAATAAAAAATGGCAGCAATTCTCGTGAGCTCTAAAGTTTCTGTTTTTTACAGCAAGATCAACAAGACTTTCCCCAAGTCTTCCCAACGGTTCTACTTGGGACAAACACTAATTAAACACAAAAAACACAACAAAAACAGAGGCTATATAAATTATTTATTATTAAACAGGATCAATAATCAAGGAATAAAAATAAAATTGGGTTGCCTCCCAACAAGCGCTATCGTTTAATGCCCCTAGCTAGGCATGATGATTTCAGTGATGCTCACATAAAAGATAAGAATTGAAATACAAAGAGAGCATCATGAAGAATATGACTAGCACATTTAAGTCTAACCCACTTCCTATGCATAGGGATTTTATGAGCAAACAACTTATGGGAACAATAATCAACTAGCATTGGAGGGCAAAACAAGCATAACTTCAAAATTTTAAGCACATAGAGAGGAAACTTGATATCATTGCAATTCCTACAAGCATATGTTCCTCCCTCATAATAATTTTCAGTAGCATCATGAATGAATTAAAAAATATAACTATCACATAAAGCATTATTTTCATGATCTACAAGCATAGAAATTTTATTACTCTCCACATAAGCAACATTCTTCTTATTCGGAAAAGTGGGAGTATCATAAGAAACTCGAATACTATAAATTGTTTCCATATTAAAAGAGTAATGTTCAGAAAAGGGGTAATCATAATAATGACAAGTTTTATAAATATAATCATCACTACTTTTTATAGCACAAGTATCATCACAATAATCATCATAAGTAGCAACTTTGTTCTCATCATAATTGACTGAAACCTCTTCCAAGATAGTGGAATCATCACTAAATAAAGTCATGACCTCTCCAAATCCACTTTCATAATTATCATAATAAGATTCAACATCCTCCAAAATAGTGGGATCATTACTTCCTAAAGTTGACACTCTTCCAAACCCACTTTCATCAATATAATCATCATAAGTAGGATGCATGCTATCATCATAATAAATTTGCATATCAAAACTTGGGAGACTAAAAATATCATCTTGATTAAACATAGCATCCCCAAGCTTGGGGTACACATTAATTGCAGAAAATATATTCTCGAAAACATCATCTTCATCAAACATAGCATCCCCAAGCTTGGGCCTTTTCATATCATAAATATAATCACTCTCATCATTAATAGTATGGATAGCATCAATAGTATAACAATTATCATCATCACAATGAGTAAGAGGAGCAACATTATTTGGGAGAGATACCTTTCTACCTTTGCCTCTCCGTCTTTTCTTTTTCTTCTTCACATCATGTGTGGGTTCAACCCTCTTTTTGGAGCTCCTTATTAATGAGATTGGTTGAATAGAAGGCTCCTCCTCGTTACCTGATTCATCATAAGAAATAATAGGAGGATATTGGGAAGTCTCTTCCATTTCATTAGTATTCTCTTCATCTTCTTTTTGTTTTATTTTCTTTATGTAATTGGCAATATAAGGATTTTCAATACAATCCACCGCATAATACATATAAATATCTTCTAGATCAATATCGAGGAATTTCTCGATGTTATATTTTGGAATAATCATAGTTTGACGTTTCATTTTTTCATAACCCAAAAGCAAACTAAGTTCATTATAATGTGCAAGGGAAATCAAGTCATCACAACTTTTGGACATGATTCGATCATGAAACAATTTGCATTTGATATTTAAATGACCATGTTCATTGCAAAGTTCACAAGTATGGCTAAGGAATTTTAAATTTTCAGCACTAACATTTAGCCTTTCTTGCAACCATTTAGTTTCTAAATGCTTATGCCTCTTGCAATAACTATCTTCCCTATTTGGTGTGTACTTGCAAACCCAATGCACTCCACAAAAATTGACATGTTTATAGGAGACATTTTCATCATAACTAGTGCAATCATCATTAGTACTATGGACATTCAAGGAGTTCATACTAACAACATTGCAATCATGCTCATCATTCAAAGATTTAGTGCCAAACATTTTATAGACTTCTTCTTCTAGCACTTGAGCACAATTTTCCCTTCCATCATTCTCACAAAAGATATTAAAAAGATGAAGCATATGAGGCAAACTCAATCCATTTTTTTGTAATTTTCTGTTATAAACTAAACTAGTGATAAAACAAGAAACAAAAAGATTCGATTGCAAGATCTAAAGTTATAACTTCAAGCACTCACCTCCCGGCAATGGTGCCAGAAAATAGCTTGATCTCTACTAGACAACCTTCTTGTAGACGTTGTTGGGTCTCCAAGTGCAGAGGTTTGTAGGACAGTAGCAAATTTCCCTCAAGTGGATGACCTAAGGTTTATCAATCTGTGGGAGGCATAGGATGAAGATGGTCTCTCTCAAACAACCCTGCGACCAAATAACAAAGAGTCTCTTGTGTCCCCGACACACCCAATACAATGGTAAATTGTATAGCTGTACTAGTTCGGCAAAGAGATAGTGATACAAGTGCAATATGGATGGTAGACATAGGTTTTTGTAATCTGAAAGTATAAAAACAGCAAGGTAACTAATGATAAAAGTGAGCGTAAATGATATTGCAATGTGTGGAAACAAGGCCTAGGGTTCATACTTTCACTAGTGCAAGTTCTCTCAACAATAGTAACATAATTGGATCATATAAAAATCCCTCAACATGCAACAAAGAGTCACTCCAAAGTCACTAATAGCGGAGAACAAATGAAGAGATTATTGTAGGGTATGAAACCACCTCAAACTTATCCTTTCTGGTTGATCTATTCAAGAATCCGTAGTTAAATAATACGAAGCGATTCTTTCCGTTCAATCTATCATAGAGTTTGGTACTTGAATAACACCTTAAGACACAAATCAACCAAAACCCTAATGTCATCTAGATACTCTGATGTCACCTCAAGTACCCGTGGGTATGATTATACGATATGCATCACACAATCTTAGATTCATCTATTCAAACCAACACAAAGAACTTCAAAGAGTGCCCCAAAGATTCTACCGGAGAGTCAAGACAAAAACGTGTGCCAACCCCTATGCATAGGTCCATGGGCGGAACCCGCAAGTTGATCACCAAAACCTACATCAAGTGGATCAATAGAATACCCCATTGTCACCACGGGTATCCCACGCAAGACATACGTCAAGTGTTCTCAAATCCTTAAATACTTAATCCGATAAGATAACTTCAAAGGGAAAACTCAATCCATTACAAGAGAGTAGAGGGGGAGAAACATCATAAGATCCAACTATAATAGCAAAGGTGCAATACATCAAGATCGTACCACCTCAAGAACACGAGAGAGAGAGAGATCAAACACACAGCTACTGGTACATACCCTCAACCCTGAGGGAGAACTACTCCCTCCTCGTCATGGAGAGCACCAGGACGATGAAGATGGCCACCGGAGAGGGATTTCCCCCTCCGACAGGGTGCCAGAACTGCTCTAGATTGGTTTTCGGTGGTTACGGAGGCTTCTGGCAGCGGAACTCCCGATCTCTTATGCTGCCCGATGTTTTTAGGGTATATGGACATATATAGGAGGAAGAAGTACGTCGGTGGATCTCCGGGCTGTCCACGAGGCAGGGGGGCGCGCCCCCCACCCTCGTGGTTAGCCCGGGACTCTTCTGGTCCATCTCCTATACTCAGTGGGCTTCTTGTGGTCCAAAAATAAGTTCCATGAAGTTTCAGGTTAATTGGACTCCGTTTGATTTTCCTTTTCTGCGATACTCTAAAACAAGGAAAAAACAGAAACTGGCACTGTGCTCTAGGTTAATAGGTTAGTCCTAAAAATCATATAAATGCATATAAAACATCCAAGGTTGATAATATAATAGCATGAAACAATTAAAAATTATAGATACGTTGGAGACGTATCAGGTTGCTTTGCAGATGCACCTCGGCACACCCTGCCAGGGGCTCGGCATGGGAACGAATGACTCGCCAGTAAAAGTCCGAACAATTGTATAGCGTACTTCGGCGTCGCAAGTTTGGCCTTATATGCATCAGCTCTGAATCATTTTCTTGGGTCAATAGTTGGGTTGCCTGGCTCCTATGTTTTCTACCGTACGTTCTGCTCTATCGGCTAGGGTAGTAAAGGGAGAAAAACTGCGATTTTGCCCTGGCCTAGACCGGATGAGCACCTCAGTAGAGAAAGCCGAAAGCTGACTGTCATGATGCAGCGAGAGCTGGTCAACCACTTTATGACTTATTGGAATCTTTAGTGATTCTCCGTGTAATACAAGGGATCTTTTTCAGATCAGATATGTAAAGCACCACATGCCGCATACACACTAGGGGCTATGTCGTAGCCCCACCATAAAAATCCTATGGTTAAGTGAAAGTGCTAACGCCTCATAGTCTGATTGCCTGGTTCGTCGCATTATCACCTCCTTCATGGACCAAGACGTTGGATAAAGAGTGATTAAATGCTTTTCCAAACACCCATGTACTTCCTACGAGGGGGCTGAAGCTGACGACTGGAAAACTTTGAGATTATATTAAAACGACCGCACAGGAGGTATTCAAGCTTTTCAAGCAAAACATAAATAGATTAACTATAAAGTTGTCCTTTACAATCATCATACACCTCACTCGAACATTATGTTCTTCGAACATTGACCCTCAATCAAGCGGGCAGCCTCGAGGACATCTTCAAAATAATGCTCTGGTTTCGGACGGTCCTCACCCTTTGGCGGACTCTACGTTGCGACATCGATAGCCTTTATCTTCCCCCAGAATGTCTTGACTTGGCCAAAGGCCATCCGTGCACCATCAACACACACCGATCGCTTCACAGCATCAATTTGCGGCACTGCATCGACAAGCTTCTGCACCAAACCGAAATAGCTATTCGGCACATGCTCGGTCGGCCATAGCCGGACTATGACGTCCTTCATGGCAGCGCCAGATACCCTATGAAGTTCGGCCCATTGGGACATCTGTTCATTAAGTAGCAGTGGGTGTTTTGACACACCAAACTGTGACCAAAGAAGCTTCTCCATTGCATATCTAGCATGCGCTTGGTAATACCGCGTCAGATCGGAATAACTCTTCGGCAAGTCAAAATACTCATCCGGAGAACTCCACACTTGGTTCATCTGAACATAGTCCGGGTCACCGAACTTAGTCTGCAGCAGAAAAGGCTTTCCGGCCAATATCTCTTTCGCCTGCTGAACCTCCTCATGGAGTGCTCTGGATTCTGATCGCGCTTCTCTTGCCTCCTATTGGGCCTTATCCAGTTCATCCGCTAAGACTTTATTCTCCTTCTCAAGAAATTCGCAGCGGCCATTAGCACCCTCCAAAGCGAGTGTCATCGTGGATATCTTCTCCTCGCCCTGGCATTGGGAAACTTGTTCGACCTTCAGTTCAATCGATGCTCTTTCAGCAGCAGCATCACTAAGCTAGGCCCGCTCCTTGGCCCGGATTAGCTCCGACCGAAGAGCCTCCATGGTGGCAGCACCATCTGCATTTTACGCAAATCTCATATAAAGCTCTTTCCCATGTCAAGCACACTGATGTAAAGAATGCTCAAAATACATACCTTGCGAGTCGTCAAGACGCCTGATGATCAACGCAATGTCATCCTCCGCAACATCTAGCTTTCGTTGCAGTTCGGCCACTTCCGTATTCCGGGCAGCCGCAGGAGGGGAAGCAGCCTGTATTTCAAATTAAACTGGGGTTAATACATGATCATATCTCTTTGATCCTCCGATCACTCCCTTCGGAAGGCAATCCGAGTCTCAGGGGCTACTTCATATACAATAGGTGCATTCTGTCAATGAAATTCAATTGAAAAAGCTACATCACAAACCTCAAAACCTCTTAGAAGGCTCATGAAGGCCTTGTTTAGTCCACTCTTCGTGGACAGAACCCTTTCGACCACCGTAACCATCAAGGAACGGTGATCTTCTAAAATAGACGCTCATCGTAGCATGTCCGTCAGCATTTTTGGCGCTCTTGGGTCTTCGGAAACCACCACCGGAGTACGGCATTCCAGTGAAGGAACCCGCTTGCTTACCTCCAGAACCGTCTTCGGCTGTAAACCAGACGGTTCAGGGACGTTGGTCTCGATCCCGGAACCTCGGGTAACGGAGGCGCCGCCTTAGGGTGCCCATCGGGATGATACCTCGATCGGTATCATCTCCTCTGTTGGGCGACGGGGCCGGAGGAGGCGTGTCTCTCTCCATCATCTCTGGAAGAAGATCTCCCAAGGAGGAGGACGATTGAGAAGCACCAGGCGTTAACCTGCATGGACGAACATGTATCAGATGATTACTTCACTAAAAAAGAGAATGAGGTGCGCTTAAAGTACCCCAGCCTGGCTTACGGCCCGCCTCGAGGTTCGTCCTCGCCATCAAACTCTACGGCAGCCTCGCTTGACCGGCCCAAGCCGCTCAACGACGCCATTTTTCCTCTCTTGGAAGGCTTCCCCTCCTGATCTTCAGAGGCGACCCTCTTCTTGCCCTGGAAGGCTCCCTCTACACTCTTGCCCTTGGGCAAAAGGATTTCGGTTTCCCCAGACGCAGCCACCTGGTATGGTGTTGGAATCAGCATTCTCGTCAGCAGGTCGGTTGCAGGGCCTTCTGGAAGATGCATCGGACACCAGATTAGCACCGCTTTCTTTATCCAGTCCTGAGCAGGGACGAGTTGTTCAATATCTCATTAAAAGATGCTCGAATGAAAGGTGCTCATGTACTTACCGAAGTAGCCGGACGATTGTTGTCAAGGCCAACATCCTCGGTAGTGTCCGACCTTTTTCCTCATTCCCCAAAATACAATTTCCACATTCCTTCGTGCGTAATGCCGAAGAAGTGCTGTAGGGTCCTCCGCCCTTCTGGGTTAAACTCCCACATACGAAGAGGCCACCGCTGACACGGCAGGATCCGGCGGACTAGCATTATTTGAATGATGCTCACAAGATCGATGCCCTTCTCGGTAAGGCATCGGATGCGGCTTTGCAGAGTCCGCACTTCGTTGATGGATCCCCAGTCCAATGCCTTATTAACCCATGAAGCAAGCTGAATTGGAGGACTGGGGCGGAACGCAGGTGTAGCCGCCCACTTGGAGCTTCGCGGCTCGTTGATATAAAACCACCCCTGCTGCCATAGGTCGGGAGATTTGGTGAAAGATCCTTTGGGCCAATCCACGCCGGCTAGCTTGCCTATTATGACGTTGCCGTACTCTGCCTGCTCCTCCTCTGTCAGTTGCGGCCTCACACCAAAGGTCTTGAGCCACAAACCAAAATACGGAGGAGTCCGGAGTAAGGCCTCACACATGACGATAAATGTCGAGATAAGGAGAATAGAGTCCGGGGCCAGATCATGAAATTCCATACCATAGTGGAACATGAGCCCCCAGACGAAGGGGTTAAGCGCGAACCCTAGCCCATGAAGGAAGTGGGATACAAATACTACCCTCTCAACCGATCTAGGGGTCGGTATGACTTGTCCTTGTGCCGGGAGCCGATGAAAGATTTCCGAGGTCAAATACCTCGCTGTGCGGAGCTTCGCAATATCCTCCTCCGTGAAAGAAGAAGGCACCCACTGGTCCTGATGGTTGGATCCGGAAATGACTAGGGCTGGTGGCGATTGAAACCCGAGGGTTGGAAATTGGGGTGGCTGGGTTTGAGGAAGAAGCAAGCGCAAAGGAAGAAAACGAGATTGGATCTCTATATAAAGGCCCCAAGTATTGGGCGTCTCCCCCAAGGTCTCTAAGCTTACCTATTACCAAGGAGTTGTACCCCGGGGACGGTTGGGTTACCCACGCCTACGTTAATGAAAATCCCATAAATAAAGGGACACGATCTCTGCCTTGGCAAGATGTGCCAGTAAAACCGCACCCCGAGACATGGGGCGGCTCGCTAGCCGACGAATGGAAATAGCAGCCGGGCAGGCACGATATAATGTCATGAATAGTCATCAACAAGTTGGGCTCGTGGGGTATTATATTCTCTACCATTATATACACAGGTATGCATATACTTACTTCATCCGAAGTCTATTCTGGAGTTCGGAAGGAGGGAACCTGCCTTGCAATGCCGAAGACGAATCTGAGCGCCGGACTCCTCGTCATTGAAGCCAGGTTCAGGGGCTACTGAGGGTGTCCTGGACTAAGGGGTCCTCGGGCGTCCGGCCTATTATCTATGGGCCGGACTGATGGGCTGTGAAGACATGAAGGCCGAAGACTGCACCGTGTCCGGATTGGACTCTACTTGGCGTCGAAGGCAAGCTTGGCGACCGAAGATTCCTTCTTATGTAACCGACTCCATGTAAACCCTAGATCCCCTCGGTGTCTTATTAACCGAAGAGGGTAGTCCGGAAAGGACATCATACATAATCATTACCATACCCATATAGGCTAGACTTCTAGGGTTTAGCCATTACGATCTCGTGGTAGATCTACTCTTGTAACACTCATATTCATCAATATCAATCAAGCAGGACATAGGGTTTTACCTCCATGGAGAGGGCCTGAACCTGGGTAAACATTGTGTCCCCCATCTCCTGTTACCATCGATCCTAGACGCACAGTTCGGGACCCCCTACCTGAGATCCGCCGGTTTTGACACCGACAGCCGCCTCCTCGCCGGCTACCCTTCTTCTTGCAGCGCCGCCTCCTCACCGGCAACCCTTCTTCTTGCAGCGCCGCCTCCTCGCTGGTGACCCTTCTTCTTGCTGCGCGGCCTCCTCGCCGCCGACCCTTCTTCTTGCTACGCGGCCTCGTTGATATGGTCAGGTAATCCACACCCCACCCACACCATCCTCCTCCTTTCCCGTCCCACATTCCCCGACTAATGGAGCGACACCTTCCACCGAAATCACTGCCCCCTCCTCCAATTAACCGCAGCCCGCATCCATTTTACACGCAGTATAGAATGGAGCTGAGTAGCTTGCGGCCGCACGTGCGAACGAGGTCGCTATGGCTGACATGCATGTCGACCGCCAGATCTTGGAGGAGCACCTCGTCTTCCAGGCCACCGTCGACACCGCCGCATGGTTGTCTACTTTAAAATACAGTTCATGATGTTTTCTCGAGGCCACCGCCAGTGCCTTCTAGTGATTTGTCCTCTGTAATGTTAATATGCAATATGATGTTCAGTTAACAGTTTAGTCCTCTGAAATGTAATGTTCAATTAACACTTTGGTCCAACAATTGCTACATTTCGTAGTACTGTTCTCAAGCATTCTTTGTTTTGTTAACTGTCTTATCTTCTAGTACATGTTTCTATTCTGCAATGTCATGCCCAGTTAACTATTTTGGTTCATTTGGTCTGCTGTCCATTTCACTGTTTGGTTTAGTTCTACAATTTGATTTTCATTTGTTGTGGGTACAATTTTGTATTGTTATGCATGTGACACCAATCGAATTTGGTTGTACTCAATACATATTCTACTAATATTATGACAACTCTCGGTTAACCTAATCAAGATCGTCCTTATGTGTGTTGCAAGGAAACAATGGGAGACACTGCGGTTTACCATCGAGGTTTGTTCAAGCAGGGTCCTTTGGCTAATAGCACATTATTTTGTAGTTGCAGGAATCATTCTTATATTTAGGTTTCTTACAATTTGGTCTTGCACATGTAGGTCTTGCTGTCAGAGGCTTAGACCCACTGTTCGATCCATTTTGCATATGGGGAAATAAGATGTCCATGAATATCAGTCAAGTCAAGAAACTCAGAAAGATTGTTAGGATGAAGAAACTTGCGACGAATGACAGCAAGATCTTTGTTTGCACAATGAAGAAGACATCAGTCAACTATAGGATGGTACCAACTCTTTTACCCTATTTTTACCCCTTACGCCATGTCAAAATTTACAACTGCAATTTATGCATAGCTTTGTTTTCAGTACTTTTCAAAACAGTTCACCGATGATTACCTCTCAAACCACCTGCATGGTCTAGAGGCGAGGAAGGTATTCATTCAACACCCACGGTACAATATTGAAGTCTTGCTGAAGAGGAAGAAGGCTGGCCGAGCAATTATCCATAGACACTAGCGTAAAGTTGCAAGGACATTCAACATCACTGAAGGCTAAATATTTGCCTTCCGCTTCTGCAGTTTCCCAGATGAGATTCATCTATCTATTTACCGCGTATGATGCTACTTTCCAAAGGTTTTTGATGCTGCATGTGAAACTTGCTGTTGTTGTGTAATGGTGTAACTGAGTGCCGAAGCTATCTGATGTAATTCGATTATGAAATCCTGGTTGCTTTTATACGAATATGAAATATCTGGTGTGTTTTATAAGAAATATCAGTTTGATTAGTACATGGATTATCAATAATAGGCTAATTACCCTGCTTATTGGGGTTTTCTATTGCAAACGGTTACTCAGATAGCACCGTGGGTGATGAACTCAAATAACCCGCACGGTTTCTAGAAAGTAGGTGTGTTCGATCAAGTAACAATCACACATGGATTCCGGCAGCGAAATGTTTGCGTTAGGCCACCTTGCACGCACGTTTCCACACAAAGAACTGTGTGGGATGTATATACCTATGAGAATGATTTTCCGGGATTCACCGTGTGGGATGTACATACCTATAGAAATGATTTCTGGGATTCACCGTGTGGGATGAACATACCTACAGAAATGATTTCTGGGATTCACCGTGTGGGATGTACATACCTACGGAAATGATTTCTGGGATTCACCGTGTGGGATGTACTACCTATGGAAATGATTTCTGGGATTCACCGTGTGGGATGTACATACCTACGGAAATGATTGGGTTTCCATGCCTTGCCCGATCGCACACGGCCCCAGCCTGGGTCACATGAGGGCCTATCCCCAACGATTTATGGGTCGTGTGGGAAGGACCCCCCTATCGCCCACACTCACTTGGTGACGGTTCCAAATGCCGTTGTGGAAAGGGGTTTTAAACCATTTGTTTAGGACGTTGTCGGTGTCAAAACCGGTGGATCTCGGGTAGGGGGTTCTGAACTGTGCGTCTAGGATCGATGGTAACAAGAGACGGGAGACACGATGTTTACCCAGGTTCGGGCCCTCTCTATGGAGGTAATACCCTACGTCATGCTTGATTGATCCTGATGAATATGAGTGCTACAAGAGTTGATCTACCACGAGATCTTAATGGCTAAACCCTAGAAGTCTAACCGGTACGACTATGGTAATGAATATATCCTTTCTCGACTAACCCCTCCAGTTTTCATAGAGACCGGGGGAAATCTAGGGTTACATAGAGTCGGTTACATAAGAAGGAATCTTCATAGTCGGTCACCAAGCTTTCCCTCCACACCAAGTAGAATCCAATCCGGACACGGGTACGGTCTTCGACCTTCATGTCTTCACAACCCATTAGTCTGTCCCATGGATAAACAGGCCGGACGCCCGAGGACCCCTTAGTCCAGGACTCCCTCGGTAGCCCCTGAACTTGGCTTCAATGACGAGGAGTCCAGCGCACAGATTGTCTTCGGCATTGCAAGGGGGGTTCCCCCTTACGAACTCCTAGTTGATCTTTAGATGTGATGATTGTATCCGGACTTGTATACACAACCGCACATGACATAATATTTTACGAGTTCACCTCATCGACCATTTTTTGGTAGACACCACGCCTATCCGGCCACTACTTGCAAACCGTTTTAGCCGGCCCATCGCCCCACGTCCCAAGACGTGGCTTTATTTGCGCGTCTTATCCAAGCGGAGATCATGCCTCCCTTTTTTAAGGGATTCATGTCAACCCGGACGTGGGTAACCCAACCGTCTCTAGGGTACAACTCCTTGGAAACAAGCACGTTTTTGAGGTCCAAGAGGAGACGTTTGATATTTGCAGCCTTTATATGGGGGTACATACCCGTCTTTTTCTTCTACGCTTACCTCTTCCTTGACCCGTACAACCCCGAGATCCAACACCCTGGTTTCGGTCGCCACAAGCCCCAATCATGTCCCGATCCAGCCGTCAAGGCCGGTGGGTAGCTTCTTCTGTCACCAAGGAAGATATTGCAAAGCTTCGGGCGGCGAGATACTTGACCGCAGAAATCCATCACCAGCTTCCTACCGAGGGGCAGGTTATTCCGACCCCCAGATCCGGCGAGAGGGTCGTGTTTGTGTCCCACTTCCTCCGCGGGTTAGGGTTTGCACTTAACCCCTTCATCCGAGGGCTCATGTTCTACTACAGGCTAGATTATCACGATCTGGCCCTGGACTCTATTCTTCTTATCTCGGCATTTATCATCACGTGTGAAGCCTTCCTCCGAACTACTCCACACTTCGGCTTGTGGCTCAAGACCTTCGATGTGAAGCCGCAAGTGGTAGAGGGGGAGCAAGCCGAGTGCAGCAGCGCTGCACTGAGTAAGCTTTGCTAGCACCGTTTGGCTGAAAGGATCCTTCGCCAAATCTTCTGATCTGTGCCAGCAGGGGTGGTTCTATATCACCGAGCGCCGTAGCTCCAAGTGGGCAACTGCGCCCGCCTTCCGATCCAGCCCCCCAATTCAACTTGCATCGTGGATTAACTAGGGGCTGGATTGGGGACCAACGAATGATGTCCGAACTCTGCAAAGTCGTATCCGAAGCCTCATTGAGAGGGACATCAACATAGCCAACGTCATTCAAGTAATGCTAGTTCGTCGGACCCTGCCGTGTCAGCGACAGCCACTTCGCCTATGGGAGTTTAATCTAGAAGGGCCGCGGACTCTTCAGCACTTCCTCGGCACAACGCATGAAGGAATGTGGAAATTATTCTGCGGGAAACGAAGGCAATGGCCGGATACCACCGAAGATGTCGGCCTAGACTGTAACCGTCCGGATACCCCGGTAAGTACCCGATTACCGAATACCCTATAATCAAATACCCAGTAGCAAGATACCAACAATATCATCCTTTTTCAGGGATGGATAAAGAAGGTGGAACTGATTAGGTGTCCGGCTCCCCTTCCCGAAGATCAGTAACTCCCGTGTTAACAAGGATGCTGCCTTGGCGCCATACCAGGTGCCAGCAGTGGAGGGCGAGAAGACCCAAGATGTCGTTGGTTCCAGGGGTAAGTCGGACACTGAGTCCGGAGAAATCGACCTTTCCTCGCCCGAAGACGGAGGTGGAAAAGGACCCAGTATCCCCTCTCCAAACAGGAGGAAAAGGGCCACCTCTGAAGTTTGGGAGGGGCGGTCTCCCAAGAAGGGAAAGATGCCACCATCGAGCGGCCTGGGTTTGGAAAGCGACACCGTTAAACAGCTCCAACAAGGGGACAAGATCTCGGCCAAACCGTAAGAGAATCCGGAGCACTTTGATAACGTCACGCTCCGTTGCTGTTACCTAAGATATACGTAACACATTCATGTATTTCTACAGGTCGGCACAGAGTTTTTCTGCGCGATCCTCTTCTTCGGGGAGTCTCCTCCCAGACATGCTGGAGAGAGAGAGACGCCTCCTCCAACCTCCTCGCCCAACAAGGAAAATGACTCTGAAGTGTCATCGCGGAGGGTCCCTTTTGACCAACAAGTTACGCAGGGGACAAAAGAGGTAGTACTCAAAGGTGGAGCTTCGACCATCCGGGATTCTGGGGCTGATGATAACAAAGGCCCTGGACTGACTAGTTCACAGCCGACAGTGATTTTGGAGACGGGTGAACAGATTCCTTTAAAGGATGATTGTGCTCCTGGAGCAGCTTCCGGAAACCCGGAGAATCCGGATATATTGCAGGACATGTTGGGCAAAGCATCTGTCATGGGGGAACAACGTACCTTGATGGGTGCAGTGATTGAGAAGATTTCGTCCGTGAAGAGCGGATTAAATGAAGCCTTCATGAGTCTACTAAAGGGCTTTGAGGTTTGTGACATAATGTTTTCGGCTATGCTTCATTTTCAAAGATGCGGCTGTGTATAGGTAGTAGCCCCTGATACTCGGGTTGGCTTCCACTGGGAAGCAAAATGGAGGATCGAAAAGGATCATTTGAGGACTAACCTGGTCAACTTTGACCACATGCTGCTTCCCCCTTGGCTGCTTCTCGGACTATGGAAATGGCTAATTTGCATCGGAAGCCTGATGTGGCAGGGGATGATCTTGCCTTAATCAATATGCGTCTGGACGAGTCACAAGGTATGTATTCAGGACAATCCTCATACATTTTTGTGGTATAAGCATGATGCTAAGATTTGGCTGCAGATGGTGCTGCCGCCGTTGAAGTTCTTCGAGCGGAGCTGGCCCGGGCCAAGGAGCAGGCCCGGCATAGCAATGCTGCTGCCGAAAAGGCATCGGCTGAATTAAAAGCCGAACAAGCTGCACGATGCCAAGATGACAAGATATCCATGATGACGCTCGAACTGGAGAATGCTACCAGTCGCTGCGAATTTCTGGAGAAGGAGAGTAAAGCCTTAACGGCTGATCTGGACAAGGCCTTACAAGAGGCGAGAGAAGCATGGTCGGAATGTAGAGCAGCCCGTGAGGAGGTTTGACATGCGAGGGAGATTACGGCTGGAAAGCCCTTTCTACTGCAAACTAAGTTCAATGATCCGAACTATGCCCAGCTTAACCAAGTATGGAGTTCTCCAGGTGAGTTCTTGGACTTGCCAAAGAGTTCTTCCAATGCGGCGCAGTATTACCAAGCGTGAGATGGATATGCAACAGAGAAGCTTTTTTGGTTGCGGTTTGGCACATGAAAGTGCCCTTTGTTGCTAAATGAAAAGATGTCCCAATGGGCCGAACTTCATAGGATATCCGGTACTGCCATGAAGGATGTCGTAATTCGGTTGTGGCCAACCGAGCCTGTTCCGAATAGCTATTTTGGTTTGGTGCAAAGGCTTGTTGACGCGGTGCTGCGTATCGACGCTGTGAAGCGGTCAATGTGCATTGAGGGTGCACAGATGGCTTTTACCCGAGTCAAGATGTTCTGGGGGAAGATGAAGGACATCGATGTTGTGACGAAGGGTCCACCCAAAGGCAAGGACCGTCCGGAACCGAAGCATTATTTTGAAGATGTCCTAGAGGCCGCCCTCTTTATAGAGGGTCAGTGCTCAAAAGACATAATGTTCGAGTGAGGTGTACGTAAATTGTAAAGACAATTTTATAGTTAATCTATTTATGTTTTTCTTGAAAGCTTGAATTCCTCCTGTGCGGCCGTTTTGATATAATCTGAAAGTTTTCCAGTCGTCGGCTTCAGCCCCCTCGTAGGAAGTATAGGGGTGTTCAGAAAAGCATTTAATCACTCTTTATCCAACGTCTTGGTCCATGAAGGAGGTAATAATGCGGCGAACTAGGCAATCGGACTATAAGGCGTTAACACTTTCACTTAGCCATAGGAGTTTTATGGTGGGGCTACGACATATCCCCTGGTATGTATACGGCGTAAGGTGCCTTACATATTTGATCTGAAAAAGATCCCTCGTGTGACACGAAGAATCGCTAAAGATTCCAATAAGTCATCAATTGGTTGACCAGCTCAGGCTGCATCATGACAGTCAGTTTTCGGCTTTCTCTACTAAGGTGCTCGTCCGGTTTAGACCAAGGCACAATCGTAGTAGTTATCCCTTTACTACTACCCTAGCCGATAGAGCGAAGCGTAGGGTAGCAAGCACAGGAGCCGGGCAGCCCAACTATTGACCCAAGACAATGATTTGGAGCTGATGCATATAAGGCCAAGCTTGCGACGCCGAAGTATGTTATAGAGCTGTTCGGACTTTTACTAGCAACTCATTTGTTCCCACACCGAGCCCCTCGCAGGTTATGCCAAGGTATTTCTATGAAATAACCGTAGGATCCATATTTGTCAGGAAAACAATATGGATGATTAGTTCGGATATTGTTTACTAGTAACTGAGCGATATGCCAATGATTATATATATATAAGCCATCCGCCCGACTATTTGACATGCTCGGGGTTGGAGGCAGAGGAACATGCATAGTACAGGCTCAAGAAATAGGGAGTGCGGTCTACAAAAAGTTATTTTGGACCTCCTATCGCACGTCTGCGCCGCTAGTCCTCGGTGGCGGGGAATCCTTGATGGAAGTAGCTCCTTGGGTGAGTGTA
This sequence comes from Triticum monococcum, assembly GCA_034509565.1. Taxonomy (NCBI): domain Eukaryota; kingdom Viridiplantae; phylum Streptophyta; class Magnoliopsida; order Poales; family Poaceae; genus Triticum; species Triticum monococcum. Next base: position 156,833,583 of record CM067842.1, read on the forward strand.
CGGATCCGGACTCTGATAGAGCTAGTTTTCAGATGTTTATCCTGTTCGTCACCTATTTTTAAAGGATAGTGAAGGAAGAGAATAAAAAATAAATAATAAAAGAAAGTTACTTGAGTGCTTACAGGCTTGTCCGTATTGTGCTTCCACCAATGCCCATGATATCTTGAGTGCGTAATGATGTATGCGCGGTACAAATTTTGTAGGTGATGGCGGCGATGACAAATAAGACTCAGATGTGACTATTTCTGCAAAAGGAGATGGCTAGAACAGGGCTTATGATCGTCTTGGGGTGGTCATTTCCGTTCTAGGAGTAGATGATCCTCGAGTGGAGGTTTCTTCTGACCCCCAGTGTTTCGTTGGTGAACCTTTCCGTTATCCTTGTCGCTTGGCGGCCTCCTCCCCTATGTTCGGCGTTGAGCTTGCCGGCCTGTTTAAAGACCCATCAGTTTCTGTTGGTATGATTAGCTAGTTTATTGGGGTGGCCATGAATCTGGCATGGTCGGCCCAATATCCTGTCCAAGTTGGATGGTTCGTCTCGATTCGCCTTGAATGGCTTCTTTCGCTGACCGGGCTTGGGTTTGCTGAATCCGGTGGTGACCGTCGTGTCGCCTGATCTTTCATTGTCATTGCGACTGTTGTTTTTGCTTCCTCGTGCTTGTCGTTGCCGTCTTGGATTTCGGAGGTGCCCTGGTTGCTGGCGCTATTGCTTCTACGAGCGCGGCAGTTGTCTTCTCCCGCGCAAAAGCGGGTCATCAGACAGTGAGGGCTGTCATGGATTAGGTCCTTCTTGGCCGAGGTGGCGTGCAAGCCATTCGTCCCGGACGCCATGTCTGAAAGCCGCAAGGGCTTCCGCGTCCGGACAATCGATGATTTGGTTCTTTTTGACTAAGAACCGAGTTCAGACCTCCCTGGCTGATTCTCCAGGCTGTTGGACAATTTGACTTAGGTCATCGACGGTGGCCGGGCATATGTTCCTCAGAAGTTATCGAGGAAGGCCTCTTCCATGTCTTCCCAGCTGCCTATGGAATTTTCAGGCAGGCCTTTTAACCAGTACCGAGCGGGCCCTTTTAGTTTTAGTGGGAGGTATTTAATGGCGTGGAGGTCGTCCCCACGGGCCATATGGATGTGGAGGATGAAATCTTCTATCCACACCGCGGGATCGGTTGCCCCGTCGTATGATTCAATATTGACGGGTTTGAATCCTTCGGGGAATTCATGATCCATTACTTAATCAGTGAAGCGAAGTGGGTGTGCGGTGCCTCTATGCTGGGCCACGCTGCGACGTAACTCCGAAGGAGTCCCTTTGCGGTTTTTGGCTCGGGCGTGGTGAGGTTTGACACGTCTGAATAGGTAGCCGTCGTCGCGTGTCGAAGCATGCTTTCATGATCCGTAGATCGGTCTTGCGTGTCTTGCTCTATTGTCCAAGTCTCTCTGCAGGTCATCTGGGTAATCATGACCTGTGTTGTTCCTGCCTTTATGGTGAGGTGGGGATGTCTGGTGTTCGGCTTGAGTTGCCTCTTTATCCGGACAGAGTTGCCGGCAACCTGTCGCATTGTGTGACGATGGTATGGGACCCAACGCTCCTTCATCAGACTAGTATAGCAATTTGTGCTTTGGGTAGCCTTTGGCTAGGCTACTAAGGCCGTATTCTTCGGCGACTAGGACTTCGGTCCATCTACCATTGAGTAGGTCTTGGTCAGCTCGAAGCTGTTGCTGCTTCTTTTTCAGGCTCCTTGCCATAGCTATTAGCCTGTGCTTGAAGCGCTCCTGTTTGAGGGGCTCTTCGGGTACGATGAAGTCTTCGTCACCGAGGCTTACCTCATCTTTGGAGAGCGGAAGGTAGTTGTCGTCCTCCGAACCGTCGCTGGGCAGGGCCTATTCGTCGGGGTTGGCTTGCCCGTTTTCCTGTTCCTCATGCTCGGATGTTGCTCCCACAGGGTCTTCATTGCTTTAGGCGTCGTCCGGAGTACTATTTTCTCTAGTGCCATTGTTGCTGTGGCGTGACTTGGGGCGGCGTTTGGGGGCCGAAACTTAGACTGTGACTCAGGAGTTTTAACTGGATATCCCTTGTCTTTGCCGCGAGGCTTTTTAAGTGTATCGATCATGTACACGTCATGTGAAGGGTGGCCATCTCGCGCCTGATGACTGGCGGTCTTGGTCTTGCTCCTTATCAGCATCGTCGTCTATACCATCAATGTGTGCGGAGCCAGGAGCGGGCATGTCGGTTAAGTCCTCGATAGTGGCTATGAAGTGGGTGGTGGGTGGGAAGCAAAATTCTTCGTCGTCAGCCCCTAGTTCGAGCCGGACATAGTTCGGTTGCGAGTCTCCCGTGAATGACAGGTACTTTGAAGAGTTTAGCACATCGCCCAAAGGTGAGTGCTGAAAAAACGTTTGCGGCGCTGAATTCGAAGATCGATAACCGATCTAGCTCGGTGTTCGCAGGCGTACATGGTTCGGAACATATAGCCGGAGACGAGTCCGGAGTTCCGTTGGTGCAAATATTGCAGGGTGTCGAGTCTGCGTGTGGCTCTAACGCCGCGGACTCTGTGGCCTCGAATGGCACGATCTGCTATGGTTCTAAGGCCATTGCAGCAATAGGAGCCATCTCCTGAATCTGGTCCGATGATAGATTTGAGTCATGTTCATCGTGGCGAGGGGGAGCGATCACTATGGTCTCAAATACATTGAAGATCAACTCTCCACGGATATCCGCGACATAGTTCAAGCTTCCAAATCTGACCTGATGGCCAGGGGCGTAGCTATCAATCTGCTCCAGATGGCCAAGCGAGTTGGCCCGCAGTATGAAGCCGCTGAATACGAAAATCTGTCCGGGGAGGAAGGTTTCTCCTTGGACAGTGTCACTATAGACAATCAGAGGGGCCATTGAACCTCTCGTTGATGGCACAGTGGAACTCTCAATGAAAGCACCAATGTCGGTGTCAAAACTAGTGGATCTCGGGTAGGGGGTCCCGAACTGTGCGTCTAGAATCGATGGTAACAGGAGACGGGGGACACGATGTTTACCCAGGTTCGGGCCCTCTCTATGGAGGTAATACCCTACGTCCTGCTTCATTGATCCTGATGAATATGATTTTTACAAGAGTTGATCTACCACGAGATCATAATGGCTAAACCCTAGAAGTCTAACCTATATGACTATGGTAATGAATATATCCTTTCCGTACTAACCCCTCCGGTTTATATAGACACCGGGGGGAATCTAGGGTTACATAGAGTCAGTTACACAAGAAGGAATCTTCATAGTCGGTCGCCAAGCTTGCCCTCCACGCCAAGTAGAATCCAATCGGGACACGGGTACGGTCTTCGGCCTTCATGTCTTCACAGCCCATCAGTCCGGCCCATGGATAACAGACCGGACGCCCGAGGACCCCTTAGTCCAGGACTCCCTCAGACATCGTTGTACCAGTGGTAGTTAGTAGCTAGATGGCTTCATCTCTCTCTCTCTTGATTCTCAATACAATGGTCTCTTGGAGATCCATATGATGTAACTCTTTTGTGGTGTGTTCGATGGGATTCGATGAACTTCGAGTTTATGATCAGATCTATCTTTTTATATCCATGAAAGTATTTGAGTTTCTTTGATCTCTTTTATGCATGATTTCTTATAGCCTCGTATTTCTTCTCCAATATTTGGGGTTTTTTTGGCCAACTTGATCTATTTATCTTGCAATGGGAAGAGGTACTTTGTAATGGGTTTTGTCGTGGTTTTGTCATGGCAGATGTCCTCGTGAAAGGACTTAGTCATGGAGCCATCGCTATGGGTTAGCTTAAAGGGGTTAAACCAGACAAGGGACACGAGGGTTTTTATACTAGTTCGGCCCCTTTGATGAAGGTAAAAGCCTACGTCTAGTTGTGTTGGTATTGCTAGGGTTTCGATGACCAGGGAGGAAATCCACTTTTCATGGCTCTCGAGATGTTGTGTGTTGTCTTGTCCCTAAGCCGCTGCCGGGTCGTCCCTTTATATACATAGGTTGACGCCCGCCGGTTTACAGAGTCCCGAGGCCGGATCATAAATGTGTCTGGCTCGGTCTCTATTCCTTCTAACTTACAATACAGATTACATGAGAGAGTCGGTTTACACCTACAGGCCTTAACCCGCCTTTGGGCCTTGGGCCTTCGTAAAGCACCATCATCCTTACGTCTTCATGGGCTTCTGACCTTCATAGAGTTAACCTGGCTATTCCTGGCCGGTTTACATCCAGTAGTAACATCCCCAACATTAGGCCCAGATTGGTTTGAACTTGTTCATGTCAATCTTCAACACTTATATAAATTCCTCCTTTGCATCTTCACCTTGATCTTGTAAACCGTCGTGACGTCATACTCCAGGATCATGATAAATCGCCATGATGTCACTTTTGTTATTTAAAAATGATACATCTCCCTTTTAGTTAATGAGCCTCCGATAATCGAGGCGACCGCTCTTGTTAGGTATCCAATATTCCGGATCCTCGATTCTTGCGCTTGTCACCTGTCCCTTTACCATATAAATAGAACCAAGGGTCATTTCCTTTTTTTCTCCTACGTCTCTTCGCTTCTTCTTCCTCCTTGTGATGCCCCTGCCTTCGAGCACCGCCACCGTTGTCGAACTTCACCTCTGTATCACCAACGGCCGCTGCATCGACCTGGTCGCACCAGATAAAGCTGGCGCACCTCCGCTTCCTCAACAGCTACTATAAGCCCTTCCTTTTCCCATTGTAGATCCATTAGGGTTCATGCGGGTTCATGTTGCTCTCTTCGTGTTCTTCGTTAGCGCATAGATAACAAAGCTCGGTCTCAACGTGTTCTGCACCGTAGCGATGGCACTCCTTACCTCGTCCGTTTAAACCAAACCTAAAATCTTGATCTGAACCTTGTGTGAACTACCTCGGGACCAAACCTTCTCAATATTTTTCCTTTTCCCAACTTACGGTAGATCTAAAATTTCAATGCAATCTTGTGAAACCTGTTTTACCTTACTTAGTCGTTCTTGCCTTAGATCTGTACCTTCTTTATCACATAGGTGGTTTACCCTTGTAGAGAGTAATCCATTAACTACCATTAGTCACCTTGTAAACCGGCAATCCCTTTATCTCCATTGTCATACTCCGGTTTAATAATATGTGTATATCTCTGTTTCCGCTTATCTCTTTGTCATTCATAATTGTATCAGCCTCCGGTTTACCAAATTTACATACTTGCATTCCTTTGTCCTGTTGCACTTTATGCATCACTATGAATGAATTGTAAACCGGCATTTCTTTCCAGCTTTTCACTTGCAATGGCCAAGCAGTTTTATTCCTGCAACTGGGTTCCCTCCCGGGTTACATAGGAGCAATTGAATGGAATGGTCAAGATCGGCACTTTACCAAAGAAGAATGATATCCGGTGGCGAGTTCCTGGGCCGGAAAATCCTCCCACCCCTAAGCAGGGTGAGGTAGTGGTGTTTGTTGATCACATAGGCCGTGGTTTCAAACCACCCGGATCAAATTTTTTCCAGGATGTGCTTGACAGCTTTCAGCTCCACCCTCAAGATATTGGACCCAACTCGGTATCCAATCTATGCAACTTTCAAGTTTTCTGTGAAGTGTACCTACAAGAAGGGCCAACTGTTGAGCTGTTCCGGGATTTCTTCCATCTGAACTGGCGCACTGAACTTGTAGACGGACCTAATACTGTACTTGGTGGCGTCTCCATTCAGAAAAGGAAAGAGGTTGAATTTCCTCATGCCAAGCTGCACAATCACCCCAAAGAGTGGAATCAAACATGGTTCTACTGTAAAGACACCTCCCCTGAAGATGAGAATCCTCTACCGGGTTACCATGCCCACCGACTTGCCAATACTCATCCACTTCCACAACGACTAAGTGCCCAGGAACGGGCCCCGTACGCACCTCAACTCGCTAAGCTGAGAGCCTTCTTGGTCAACGGTTTAACAGGTGTAGACTTCGTCCACTCCTGGATATCCTAGAGTATCTTGCCGTTGAGTCGCCGCTCCGACTTAATGTGCGAGTATACTGGTGAAGTAGAAGACTCCCAACATCATATCAATATTCAGCTAACAAATGAAGAAGTCACTGAAGCTGTCAAGAAAATATTGAACGAATCGGAAGTTGTCTGTCGCCAAACCGGATTAGACCCTTTTTACACGCAAAACAAACCGCCTGTTGTAAGCATTGTTCTTTCGCTTTACACTTGATATCTTTAGACTCTACAATCTTTGAATACCCTTCTCCTTATTTTTAAATAGGGTGATGATCCGTTCTGGAAGAAGAAGCCTCAAGAAAAAGCAGCAAAGCCTTCCCGTCCTAAAACAAAAGCCGTCAAGAAAACCACAAAGAGGAAGGCACCTGAACGCATCAGTATGGAACTGGATGATGACCCGGATGAACCGGAAGTTGAGGTAGAACTTGATTCACTTGGTTCACTTTTCATGCATCTCATTGACAATGATACTTATCAGGAGGACGTTGAGGGCATCCAAACTGACGATGTAGAGGTAATTATCCTTTCCTCCGGTTTAGACTCTCTGCCAACACAAAAAATCTGTCAAGCGGTCCGGAAAGTAAGCTTTTCTCATCCTCTTGCTCAATTGAATCCAACATTTATTTTGAAGAAGCAGCAGCATGAGGCTCGCCGCACAACCCGGCACAGCGGCCAAAAGGTAACTTCGACCGTTTTACCGGACACCCCGGTTCGGAAACGTCGATTTGAGGTCTCACCCGCTTCTGACACTTCTTATCCCAAGGCAGGCTATTTTCGACAACCTCTTAATCCGTCCGATTCGAATTATCAGGTGACACCTCCTTCATCCTCTGGCGAGTCAACAATGACCCAACTCCCTCCTCTCAAAACCGTAGCGGGGTAAATACTTCCATCCCTTCTTTTAATGTTTCATACTTTATATGCTATGCTAAACTTTGCATATTGTTCTATTTAGAGCCAATCCAGACCCAGTAAAAAGGCTCGGGTGAATAATCCGCCCGAAGACCAGGTGGTTATTGAACCGGAGCAAACTGCTGAACCGGAGGGTCCAAATACTGAAGCTACACTTGATGAACCACCCCCTCAAGAGCATAACACTGATGAACAAGAAGAGGCTGGTACTGTCTTGCCAGATGATGAACCGGAAGATCCAATTCGGACTAATGACAGACCTTCTAGTCCAGTGAGAACCGCTGACACTCCATCAACTCCACAAAAGGCTGCTGGAGACAAAGATGGCGAGGTTATCATTACTGGTATTGGTCACACCTCTCCTGGCCATCCTGTTATTTTGGCAAAACATAGTGCCAAGGAAGAGCGTGCTGCTATGTAGAAAGGCAAATGGAGCACTGATTTATCCAGCTATGCCCATCTTAGTGCTCAAGAACTCCACTCTGGTTTCCTAAACCGTCTGCACTCAAACCGTGATTATGAAGCCGGTCTGGTGAATTTTATTGAGGAACGCTATGAGGTATTTTCATCACTTTTCCTTTCGTAAATCCAGTGTGTAAATATCAACTCAAGTAGCCACCAATGGCCGGTTTATGATGGCAATCATAAATCAGGACTTTATAATATCTTAATCCTTTCATGCTTATCTGCCATATGTCAGGTGATCCTTAGAAACAAACCGGTACTTTATCATTGTATTACTATAGTTTTCATCGGTGTAGCCCCCAAGGGCCGGTTTATCTTTCCAAGGTAAATTGGGTCTTGAATCAATGCTTCAACTTTGAACAGATGTACATTAGCCCCCAAGTGTCAAAGATAATGCTTGCATTGTACTTGAGACTTGCAAAAAATATTTTGACGACAGAGAAAATAGGCATTAGCCCCCAAGTACAAAGTGCATGACTTATTATACACTTGGTACTTCATAGCCCATGGATGATATATCTTGCCTTTTTAGGCCGAGCTGAGTAAGAAGGATGCTCAAACCGCTGACCTTCAGGAGAATGTTAAATCTCAGCAAGCAGAGGCTTCCAAGGCCAACGAAGAGCTGAAAAATGCCTTAGCAGCCATGGAGAAGCTGAAAGAAACCTTTAACAAAGAGTGTGCAGACTGGGAGACCGAAAAGGCCGGTTTAACAAAGAAGGCCGAAGACGCAGAAGCAACCCTGAAGCCGGTGGTTGAAGAACTGACCGGTTTAAAGCGGCAGCTTAATGCGATGACTTCTGCTGTGTTTGGTGAGTACCCTCTCATGAAGTTTTTCTAATTTATAATATCTTATCAATGACCGGTTTACTCATGTTTTACCATGACAGGGACCCACATCACTCATCTAGGCTCCGACATGCGGATGAAGCTTAAAGCGGCCTACACTTTGATAGAACAGCTATATTCTGGATCCCAGCAAGCGATTTGCATGACAGCTTATAACAAGCCTCCTTCGACGATGATAAAACAAACCATCGAAAAGCTGGCCATGCTGCTTGCCCGGTTGGATGAACTGAAGAGATCAGCCGCAAGGTCCGGTGCGCTGACCGCACTAATCCGGGCTAAGGTGTGGATTCCAGATCTTGAACCGGCAGATATCGTGAAAGGCTATCCTGGTGTGAAGGAAGACGGTTCAGATTTCAATAATGATGATCTCCAAAGGCTGACAAATGAGATGCGACATATAGCAAGCAGATTGGCGGATGACACAGATCTATCTCATTTCCAAACGGTTTATGATTTTGAGGGGAAAAGACAGCCCGCGCTGATTCATAATGTAGAAGATCTTGTGCTGCCAATCCGTAAGCATACTTACGCTCCTGACATACACCCTTCCAACCTAATCCATGAAGAAGCCGTTTTTCAAGCCTTAACTGTAATTGATTGGTCAACGATTGATTTCCAGCGACTGGGTAGGGATGAGGAAAATGCGACCGTGCAAGATGACCCTCAATCTTCAAGCCGTCCAGAGGAGGAGGCATAAATCGGAGGCCGGTTTATCAGTTGCAGTCTGCCACATGTATTAAAACAATTGTTCAATTTAGGCTGTTTAAAGCGCCTTGTAATAGGATAGCGTGAACACTTGATCTGTCATGCCATCGAGCATGTTTGCTTCGCTTGATACTGAGAACTTGCCATGCCTTTGTGATTTATATGCATAGCCCGTTATGGCTTTCATTTATCTTGCTCCTAGAGATAAGAACTTGAACGTGTCCTAGTGGTTTACCACTGGACGGGTCATGATGCCCAAAAATATATACATAACTTGGATAGAGAACCAAGATTTTAATAACCAGATATATAAAATAGATGATACCTGTGATATACCTTTGTTGGCTGACCAACTATTGCTATAGTAAGGGTGAAAACACCAATGTGGAGTATTGATGACTCCTTTTCCTCTTGGCGGTTCATAGAAAAACCATACCGGGTTATGATAGCCACCGGTTTGTTCGAATAATGCTGGTGACCTTGAGTCAAAACCAGACCAGAGCAACTTACTACCGGGTAAGAACTGATCATGTACTGACAACTGAGCGTTGAAAGTCATGCCGGGTTGGAATAAACACCAGTTTATCAAAAAATATTCTTAAATCCCTTATCAAAATTTGTGTAAAAAACAGCAAATCCAAAAGAAATATGCAAGGCTTTTCGTGGGCTACCAGACCCTAAATCGAGGCTTTTCATGGGCTGCCAGGCCGCTGAGTTAAACCATTTTTCAAAGCCATTTAAGATGGACCTCAATCTTTAACCAATCACCGTTTTAACTTTGACAAGTTCAGGCTCTACGAGATTGACTTATCAAACGTTCGATGGGTCATACCAGGTTTACCTGGATGGAGTGGCTTACTTAAAGAGGCAGGATAACCCAGGGTTTTAGGTGAATACACCTGGCTTCCAAGCCTGGCTTGATAGCCTATTACAAGGGTGCAAGCTCGTTGTTCTTTGAGAAGCAAGGAGCCCCAGGTAATATTTGAGCTATGCTTAGTGGTTACCTATGTTTGAGTTGTGCTTTATGCAACAGACTCTCTTTGGTTCCACATAATGTCCTTTTGGCTTTAAGCCTATCAAAAGGTGTAGCTATGGTATAAATACAACCAAGCCCCCTAGTTATTTCCCTTTTTAGTTTTAAACCGATCAAGAGGTGTAGCGATGGTTCGAATACGAGCAAGCCCCCTAGTGATTTCCTTCATATTTGTGTGGCTTTATAGGCCGGGTTAATAGAACTCCGCTTTGTAAGTAGAAGCCCCCATGGAACCACACATGATGTAAAAAAAATAGAGACCCTGCTTTAGCTAAGGCTCTGGTTTATTATATAATATATACATTGTCATAAGTATGTACACAAGAAGAGCATGTGGCTCAAGTATAGTAAGGCTGAAGAAGAGCTACATTCCACGGCCGCTGGGTCTCGTCCTCCGATTTGCGTGAGTCTTTGTGCTCTCAAACATCGATGAGGTAGTATGACCGGTTGTGCAGGTTTCTGCTGACCACAAAAGGTCCTTCCCAAGGTGGGGATAACTTGTGCATATCAGTCTGATCCTGGATGAGCCGCAGCACCAAATCGCCTTCTTGAAAAGTTCTGGTCTTAACCCGGCGGCTGTGATAACGTCGGAGATCTTGTTGATAAATCGCCGAACATGTTGGTGCTAAATCACGCACCTCATCTAACAGGTCCAATGAGTCCTGACGTGCTTTCTCATTCTCCGCTCCAACATAAGCCGCCACACGGGGTGAGTCATGGCGGATGTCACAAGGGAGAACCGCCTCTGCTCCGTAAACCATGAAGAAAGGCGTGTAATCCGTAGATCTGTTTGGTGTGGTTTTGATACTCCATAAAACGGAAGGTAACTCCTCCACCCAACAACCCGGCCTCCGCTTTGAAGGAACCATAAGCCGGGGTTTTATACCTCACAAAATTTCTTGATTTTCCCTCTCTGCTTGACCATTAGACTGGGGGTGAGCCACCGATGCTACATCATGCCGGATGTGCTCACGTTGACAACATTCCTCCATATCTCCTTTGGAAAGATTAGTACCATTATCAGTTATAATGCTATGTGGAAAACCAAACTGGAATATCACCTTTTTAATGAATTGAACCGCCGTGGTTGCATCACACTTACTGACAGGCTCTGCCTCTACCCACTTGGTAAACTTGTCAACCGCCACCAACAGGTGGGTCTTTTTGTCCTTGGATCTCTTAAAGGGTCCAACCATATCGAGCCCCCAAGTTGCAAATGGCCAAGTGATTGGAATCATTCTCAACTCCTGAGCAGGAACATGAGCGCGGCGTGCAAATTTCTGACAACCGTCACACCTTTTTACTAAATCCTCAGCGTCAGCATGAGCCATCAACCATTAGAAGCCGTGACGGAAAGCCTTAGCCACCAGGGACTTTGAACCGGCATGGTGACCACAATATCCTTCGTGGATCTCACGCAAACTCTCACATCCTTCTTGAGGAGATACACAACACTGAATCGCCCCTGTCATGCTGTAATGATGTAACTCCCCATTGATAATGGTCATTGACTTGGACCCGCGGATTATCTGTCGGGCCAAGGTTTCATCCTCCAGTAACTCGCCCCGGTTCATGTAAGCCAGGTACGGAACTGTCCAATCTGGTATAACATGCAAAGTTGCCACCAACTGGGCCTTCGGGTCAGGAATAGCCAACTCCTCCTCTATGGGTAGCTTGATCGACGGATTATGAAGTACGTCGAGGAAGACATTAGGTGGCACCGGTTTACGCTGCGAGCCTAGACGACTTAAAGCGTCTGCCGCTTCATTCTTTCGCCGGTCTATATGGTCAACCTGATAACCTTTGAAATGACCAGTCAGTATGTCCACCTCCTGTCGATATGTAGCCATGAGTGGATCCTTGGAATCCCAAGTGCCAGATACCTGCTGAGCCACCAGGTCCGAATCACCGAAGCACTTAACCCGGCTTAAGTTCATCTCCTTAGCCATCCGCAGATCGTGGAGTAAGGCCTCATACTCAGCTGCATTGTTAGTGCAAGGGAACATTAAGCGGAGAACAAAACAAAACTTGTCACCTCATCGGGAAGTTAATATGACTCCAGCCCCCGAGCCCTCCAATTGCCTAGACCCATCAAAGTGAATAGTCCAATAAGTGTTGTCTGGTTTTTCTTCTGGCGCCTGCAACTCTGTCCAATCATTGATGAAGTCCATGAGTGCTTGATATTTGATCGCTGTGCGAGGTGTATATTTGAGGCCATGAGGTCCAGCTCGATAGCCCACTTGGCAATCTGGCCAGTCGCCTCTCTGTTTTGGATGATATCTCCCAAAGGGGCTGAACTAACCACTATGATAGGATGACCCTGAAAATAGTGTTTGAGCTTCCGGCATGCCATAAACACCCCATACACCAGCTTCTGCCAATGCGGATACCTCTGCTTTGATTCGATAAGCACCTCACTGATATAATAAACCGGCCGTTGAACCGGATACTCCTTTCCAGCCTCCTTGCGCTCCACAACAATAGCCACACTAACATCTCAGGCATTAGCAGCCACATATAGCAATAAGGGCTCTTTATTAACCAGGACCGCAAGGACTGGAGGTTCAGCTAATTGTCTCTTCAAATCCTCAAATGCTTTATCAGCCGCATTGCTCCAGACAAAGTCATCCGTTTTCTTTAGCATCTGATAAAAAGGGATAGCCTTCTCCCCAAGACGACTAATAAACTGGCTCAATGCCGCAATCCGGCCCGCCAAACGCTGAACATCATTGATACATGCCGGTTTAGCCAGAGAAGTGATAGTTGCGATCTTCTCCGAATTAGCCTCAATGCCCCTGTTAGACACCAGAAAACCCAAGAGCTTGCCTGCCGGAACACCGAAGACACATTTGTCTGGATTGAGCATCATCTTATAAACCCGGAGGTTGTCAAAAGTCTCTCTCAAGTCATCTATCAATGTTTCCTCCTTCCTGGATTTCACCACAATATCATCCACATATGCATGAACATTGCACCCAATCTGCTTATGAAGACAATTCTGAACACAACGCTGATAAGTCGCCTGGGCACTCTTGAGTCCAAAGGGCATGGAGACATAGCAGAAGGCTCCAAAGGGAGTTATAAAAGATGTGTTCTCCTGGTCCTTAACTGCCATTTTGATCTGAAGATAACCAGAGTAAGCATCCAAAAAACACAAACGGTCACAACCCGCCGTAGCATCAATAATCCGATCAATACGAGGGAGGGCAAAGGGATCTGCTGGACAACCTTTGTTCAAATCTGTGTAGTCCACACACATATGCCAAGTGCCGTTTTTCTTAAGAACCAGCACCGGATTAACCAGCCACCACTACAAGAAATATGTCAACTTATGACCTTCTGTCAGTGACCCTCGAAGAATTGGTCATAAATTTATGACCATTTTAGACCAATTGGTCAAAAGCTGTTCAGGAGGCTCCAAACCCTAAACCATTGCGACCATTTTGGTCAGAAAGGTCGTAAATTCCTTACATGAAATGGTCACAAAGGAAACAGTGCTAGTCCGCTGCCTTATTTCTAGTTGTTAATGACCAATATAGATGGTCATAGCCTTGTAGATTGTGGTGGGTTGTGATGACTAGGCGCCATCTCATCAGTTTTGCCTATGTGTCATGTCCATGTGGCAGTTTTTGCCCTAGGTTGTGAAGGAACCTATATTTCTATCATTCCCAAAATTCCCAAAAAATCTCACAATTTCTTTGGGGCATATCTTCATCAAATATGTAAAAATCCTTCCTTGCCTAGTTCAAAACTAATTCAACAATATTCATTTTCCTATTCTGTTCACAATAACACTTTATGAAGGAAGTGCTATTTATATATTCTTGATTGCCCTCGGAATTTTTGGGCACTCTTTCGTATGCAAATCATTACCGCATGACAAAATTCAGCTCCATTTGCCTTCATATGCCCAAATTTCCAAAGTTTTTGTCCACCTAGAAGCATTGTGAAGGAAGTACCTTTTTTATATCTCTAAATGACATGAAATTCATACAGTTCCTTCATATGCCCAAATTATCACCCTCCTCCAAATTGCAGCTCAGTCAAATCATCTATGTGAGCCCAGGTTCAATTTATATTTTATGGCCAAATTGGCACATTGCAAAGCAAGTGTTATATAGACCCCACCTATTACCCTCAAACTTTTCGGGCACTCTTCCATACCCAAATCATTGCCACATGATAATATTCAGCTCAATTTTCCTAGTAAATATTTCTCGGGAAATTTCCAAAGTTTCTACCTCGAGAGAAGCTTTGTGAAGTAAGTACTAGCTAGGCTTACCCAAATGATTTGAAAATTTACCAGCGCATGACCATACCTAAGTAACTTACCTGCACCAATTTTGAGCTCATTTCATTCATCCAATCTCTCTCACTAGTTTTCCCAAGTTTCTGTCCATAGAAGGGCATTGTGAAGGAAGTACTACTTTGGCATGTCCAAATGGTATCAATTTTCTACAATGCTTTCCTATGCCCAAATAACCATCCTCCACAAAATTTCAGATCACTCCATTCATTATTTTGAGCCCAGCTTCAACATTCATATTTTTGTCCAGCGTGGTACTTTGCAAAGCAAGTACCACCTAGGATCCTCCTTTTGAGCTCAAAATTTGTGAAGACATTCTCCTTAGTAGATGATCATCCTCAGCCAAAACTCACGCCCATTGGCCATATGCATTTCCCGTCCCGCTAATCAAACACTTGGCTGCTAATTCATGTTTGAGCATCGATCGGTCTCCTCGTGAGAATCTTATATTGTAATTTTCTTCCTAGCACCAACCCGGGGAGTGCCCAACCCACTAGACATGCCTAGGCCGCGCAGAACACATGGCAACGTCACAGTCGCGCGGTGACCACGCGGCGGGCATGCGAGTTTACACGCTCTAGAGTTGGGGCCCTCGGCCGCCGCCCAAACCTGGATGTATCGCCACCAAACCATGTATTTATGATTAAATAGGTCCTTATGTAACTATAAACGATTTTTGGAAAAAATAAATAGCAAACTATGAGGCAGCTGCAGTTCAAATTTGACCCGCTTCCAACTGAATCGGTGGAAATTTGTCTTTTTCATGAGAGGTGGATCAAATTTTTTTACACCCAACCATTTTGTCAATTTTGCATTAAATATGGCCTAGTATTTTATAAAAATGATTTGGTCCAATTTTGCAACAATTATTTGGTAGTTCCTTCACAAAAAAACCTCCTTTCGGGCACTCGAAAAATGGAAAATGGTTTTTTCGTCCAACGAAAATGAAAACTTCCTTAGACAACATTGTTTGCCATTCCAATATGCACTCTTGTGCACAATATGAGATCATTTGAACAAATTATGCCATGGATGTGGCCATAAGATTGATCATTTGGCTTGAAAGCCATTGATCTCCAAACATGATAGCTCGTTTCTGAGAACACTTTTTTATAATAATTGCCGCATTACAAGTTTGTTATTTTTCCTAGGAACTTGGCCACATATGATGACACAATGCGAAGGTTTCCCAAATTTTTGATTCTTTTTGAATTTTTTATGCCAGTTTCAAAATGCGGTTAAAACGGCGGGAATGACCGTTCCTAGGTAGTGGTTGAATCTTGGAATTTTTTTGGTGTTTCTATGATTAAATAGATACTTATGTACCTAGAAATGATTTTTGAAAAAAATAAAGAGCAAACTACAAGGTAGCTACAGTTCAAATTTGACCCGCTTCCAGCTGAATCGGTGGAAATTGGTCTTTTTCATGAGAGGTGGATCAAAACTTTTTACACCCAACCATTTTGTCAATTGTGCATTAAATATGGCCTAGTATTTTAGAAAAATGATTTGGTACAATTTTGCAACAATTATTTGGTAAGTTATTCACAAAAAAACCTCCTTTTGGGCACTCGAAAAATGGAAAATGGTTTTTTCGTTTAAAGAAAATGAAAACTTCCTTAGGCAATATTGTTTGCGATTCCAATATACACCCTTGTGCACAATATGAGATCATTTGAAAAAACTATGCCATGAATGTGGCCATAAGATTGATCATTTGGCTTGAAAGCCATTGATCCCCACACGTGATAGCTCGTTTCTGAGAACACTTTTTAAAAATAATTGTCATATTAAAAGTTTGTTATTTTTCCTGGGAACTTGGCCACATATAATGACATAATGCGAAGGTTTCCTAATTTTTTGATTTTTTTTGAATTTTTTATGTCCGTTTGAAAATACGGTCAAAACGGCGGGAATGACCGTTCCTAGCTAGTGGTTGAATCTTAGAATTTTTTTGGTGTTTCTCTGATTAAATAGATATTTATGTACCTAGAAATGATTTTTGGAAAATATAAAGAGCAAACTACAAGGCAGCTACAGTTCAAATTTGACCCGCTTCCAGCTGAATCGGCGGAAATTTGTCTTTTTCACGAGAGGTGCATCAAAACTTTTTACACCCAACCATTTGGTCAATTGTGCATTAAATATGGCCTAGTATTTTATAAAAATGATTTGGTCCAATTTTGCAACAATTATTTGGTAGGTTCTTCACAAAAAAACCTCCTTTTGGACACTCGAAAAATGGAAAATCGGCACTTGAAAAACCTCCTCAATTATTGACGAGAGGTGGATAGACAACTATTGAGACACAAGCATTTTGTCAATTGTACCTAAAATATGATCTAATATTATTGAAAAATAGAGTGGTGCCATTTTGCAACAAATATTGGTGGGTGCTTCGAAAAATATATACCATTTTCGACACTCCAAAGATAGAAAATGTTTTTTTTGCAAATAAAACTCATTTTTGAGATCAATTTTTAAAGATATTTGTATTATTCTAGGTTTGTTATTTTTCTGAAAAAGTCTCACTTTTAACACGATGCTATTGTTCTTATTTTTTTCTAATTCTATGATGTTATAAAATAGGTGACATGATTTAGCATATTATTTAATCGATTACGACCAATTTAGATGGTTATAAAATCGTCAAAGTATGTACTACATTGTGATTGGTGGAACCGTTTGGGCACGGATCGATGAGATGGCAGACATCCTACCATCCATTGCTAGCAATCCAACATCCATCCATCCGTCCATGCAAAGAAAGGAAAAAAACCACCGCACCAAACCCTACCTCTCTCTCACCTCTCCTCCCTTCCTTCCACCCGCCGCCTTCCTCTCTCTGTCCCCGATCCAGATCAGCCTCTCCCTCACCCCTCGCGCTGCACCCTCCTTCCCTCGCGCTGTCACCGGCGGCGCCCTCATTCCTTTCTGTCACCGGCGGCGCCCTCCTTCCCTCGCGCTGCACCCGAACCTCGCTCCAGCTCCCAGCTCTTCTTCCTCCTCCACTGCAGCTAGGGTTTCATCTTCCCGATCCCCAATCCCCGAAGCTCAGATCCAGCAGCAGCATCAGCGATGGCGGCCGCAGGAGATCCTCTCCAAGGTCAAGCACGTCCAGGCCAAGCCTACTAGCCGCCCTCGCGGGTGACTGCCTCCGCGGTGACGACGGCGGTGATCTCGTCGTCCCCACCCCCGATTCATCTCCAATCCCACCGCCGACACCCAACCCCACCCCCACCAGCGACCTCCCCTAACCCCATCACCACCGGCGACCTCCCTCCCTTGCTCCTCCCTCCCACGTCACCGCCGCGGCCACACACTGCCGATCCCCTCACAGCCCGTACCCTCTCCAGTCCCCTCCCCTCCCCTGCCCTCACCAGAAGAGGAAGAGAAGAGGGTTAGGCGGATCAGGCGGCCGCCATGGCGCGACCAGATCCGCCACGATTGCCCCACGCGTTGTCCACGGGCTCGACTCCAGGGACTGGTCTGCGAGGCCCTCAACGACGTGCGCCGCCTCGCCATCCACCACCCCGCCCTCCTCGTCCCCATCCTGTAAGTTCTTCGATCCCCTCTGTCGTTTCTCCTCTTGGCTTCTGTTTTGGCGAATTCCGTTGGGGATCTGACCCGAGAATCATTCGTCCATCCACGGGTGCTGATTGGCAGGGAGAAGGTGGTGCTGGGGATCTTGAAGACGGTGAAGAACCCGCGCAGCGCCGTGCTCAAGACCTCCGTGATGGCGTGCACAGACGTCTTCACGGCCTTCGGCAACCTCTCCTTGAGCAACAGCTTGTCCAAGTTGATGCAGTTGGAGTTCATATATATTTCTCCAAAAATTATACTCTCACTATGTAGAATCTTTTGGGCCTGAATGATTGGTTAAGTTTAGGTCAAAAGCATCTGTATGCCAATAGTTTTGATGTTGTTTTGTGCTATATACTTTAGGCAACAGTTAACTCATTAATTAAGATGCCGAGGTACTATCAACTAGATCTGTTCACACACATACTTTAGTTACCAGCTCCATTAATCATCTGATCAGCTATGTAAACTAATCACTGAACCTGGAAATTATGTGCTTTGATAGAACACGGAAACTAATCAAATGCAGCAGAGTTGTTTCAGTTTGAGTTCTGTTTGAAATGTTGCAACTTCAGAATTCTGGGAACTTTCCATAAAGTTTGCATCAGTTTAGTGGGTTCACCTATATTATGTTGTTGGAAGCTAGTTCATGATGAACTGATTTAACTCTCTACTAGAATATTATTATTTTCTTTATGGGAGGAATATAGTGTATTAGTTGATGTAAATTTGTTTGGGTTCAGACCTATGCTTCCTCCACTGTTTTGTAGAGTTGGCTAATTTTAGATGCTGCATAATAACCTTTAAGGCTGTGGCCAATTTTAGATGCTGCATAATAATCTTTGTACTGCATAATAAAAAATTGTACCGAAGATGAATGGTCGATTAGTTTTAGCTTCAAGCCATTTTAGTATATTCTTTGTGCATGTCACTACTGGAATCAGCTACTTTGCCATCTGCCAGTTCTTTGACGTCCGCTAGCGGACGACAAAGAAGCTCGTTGCCATCAGCTTCCAAAAAGCAGACGGCAAAGAACTGGCTGATGGCAAAGACCAAATTTGCCATCAGCCAGTTCTTTGCCGTCTGCTAGCGGACGGCAAAGAGGGAGGGGCCCCACTGACGAGCTGCAAAAAAAACCTAACGGGCCCCCTCTTTGCCGTCCGCTAGCGGACGGCAAAGAGCAAGAAGGCGGACGACAAAGGGTGGCGGACGGCAAAGAGGGAGGGCCCCACCTTACGTTAACGGCCGCGCCCCACCACACCCCTCTCTCTCTTTCTCTTCCACCTCTCGCCACCGCCCCGTCGCACCACCCCGCCGCCGCCCCAGCGCCCCCCGCCCCGTCGCCCCACCACCCCGCCGCCGCCCCGTCGCCCCCCGCCCCGCCGCCCTGCCGTCTGGGCGCCGCCACGCCCCGGCGCCCCGGCACCTCCGCGCCCCGCCGCCCCGGCCGGGCCCGACGCCGCCGCCCCAGGCCGCCCCGCCCGCCTCCTCCACCCTGCAGGTGAGTCTCTTCTTCCTTTTTTTTTCTTTTTTCTGTTTTTTTAGTTTTAGGTTTATGTTTAGTTTAGATTTAGTTTTAGTTTTAGGATTAGTTTTAGGTTTATAGGTTTAGTTTTAGTTTAGTTTTAGGTTTAGATTTAGTTTTTTCCTTTTTCTGTTTTTTTAGTTTTAGGTTTAGGTTTAGTTTAGTTTTAGGAAAGAAGAAGAAGAGAAAAAGAGGAGAGGAGAAGAAGAAGAAGAGGAGGAGGAGAAGAAAAAAGAAGAAGAGGAGGAAGAAGAAAAAATAGGAGAGGACGAGAAGAAGAGGAAAAAGGAAAGAAGAAGAAGAAGAAGAAGAAGAAGAAGAAGAAGGAAAAAAAGGAAGAAAAGGAAAAAGAGGAAGAAGAAGAAAAGGAAAAGGAAAAAAACCCGACCCGACACGGTACCCAAACCCCGACCCGGCACCCCGAGACGACACCCCGACCCCGAGACCCCGACCCCGAGACCCCGACCCCGACACCCCGACCCCGACACCCCGACCCCGACCCCGACACCCCGACCCCCCAAGCCTGACACGACACCCCGACCCCGACCCCGACACCCCGACCCCGACCCGACACGATACCCAGACCCCGACCCGGCACCCCGACACGACACCCCGACCCCGAGACCCCGACCCCGAGACCCCAACCCCGACACCCCAACCCAGACCCCGACCCCGACCCCGACACCCCGACCCCGACCCCGACACCCCGGCCCCCAAGCCTGACCCGACACCCCGACCCCGACACCGACACCCCGACCCCCCGAGCCTGACCCGACACCCCGACCCCGAGCCTGACCCGACACCCTGACCCCGACACCACACCCCGACCCCGAAACAACACCCCGACACCGACACGGCACTACCCCGACATCGACACGACACCCCGACCCCCGACCCCAAAACAGCACCCCAACCCCGACACGGCACCCCGACACCGACAGGACACCCCGACCACCGACACCTCCCGAAAAGGTGTTCTTTGGCCTTCCAGAGGCCGACGGGGTCATATATTTGTGAATTATTAGTTAGGTCATATATTTTTCGATTTTGTTATGAAAAACATCATATATAATTGTGTTGATCGTGTAGTTTTAAATGTGCAGTTGTTTCATCGCTGCGAGGTTTGGTGTTCGACGACCTAGCCGTGCGTTTGACGAGCTCTGCCCCTTCGTTCGTGGGTGAGCACAAATGACAAGTCCTCCTCCCCCATTAATTATTTGATCTATTCCGATGAAACTTGATAGCTAGCTATATATGTGTCTTGAATCATCAGTATGCGTAACCAATATGTGTCTCCCGTTCGAAAGCGTCATAGTTATAAATATGCATGCATTTGCATATTTATAACCTTGATTCTTTCGAATTGTCCAACGCTATCCATGGACAGCCCGAGTATGTGGAGATTGGGTTCGTTTTCCCATATGCTTTGCTCCGGATCCGACGCATATATTTCGTCAGTGCCTCCCCTGTTGTTCTCCGGGTACACATCCTCTCTGTTTATTGCAGAGACGTGTATTAGGAGAACAGCGGGGAGGTGCTGCCGAAATTTTGCGTCGGATCCGGAGCATAGCATGGGAAATGAACCCAATCTACACATACACGGGTGGGATTAGGACCTATCATTACCTATTGGAGTGTAGGTTGCATGGACGTAATAAAATTCACAAAGTAGATCAACTGATGAATATATACATGGTGAATTACATATATAATTGTTGTGTGTCCAGTAGCTCTAAAAGTCAAGATGAGTGACCGTGCTTGGATGTATACCGGTCACACTGGTCAGAACAAATGGAGCGCTGAATGGTTCACAAAAACTAAGGGGTTTGTGCAAGCCGCATTTTCAAATGGCCAAAAGAAAACCTGGTGCCCCTGTTTCCGGTGCGGCAATTGGCAAAAGAAGACAGAGGCTGAAATGGGCAAACACCTGCAGAAGAGTGGTTTTACGCCCGGTTATACGGTGTGGACATTTCATGGTGAGTCTGCCCAACGTGACCGAGCTGAGGTGGATCGTCGTCGCACCGACGAGCATGGTAACGGGATGGAAAACATGGTGCAAGGCTATGATGATGCTCGGGATTCGGACAAGGAGATGGAGGAATCTGCAAAAGCCTTCAATGAAATGTTGGAGTCTTCGAAACGTCCGCTCCACGAGCACACAGAGCTTTGTTAGTTGGATGCCATCTCACAAGTAATGGCTCTGAAGGCTCAGTTCAACTTGGGCAGAGAATGCTATGACGCAATTATGACAGTGTTTGGACGCTTTCTACCCAAAGGCCATGTAATGCCTGCAAACCTGTACCAGTCGGACAAAATCCTCCGTGCACTGAAGATGCCCTATGAGAAGATACATGCCTGTGAGAAAGGATGTGCCTTATTTAGGCTTGACTATGCGGACTTGAACTATTGTCCCATTTGCAAGTCTTCCAGGTATATTGTGGTAGACAACGGTATGGGTGAGAAGACACAGACCAAAATCCCCGTTAGTGTTCTTCGGTATATGCCAATCGTACCAAGACTTCAACGTCTTTTCATGGTCGAAGAGACGGCCAGACAGATGACATGGCACAAAACAGGCAAAAGAACCGAACTAGACGCAGATGGCAATCTGATGATGGTACACACATCGGATGGTGTTGCGTGGAAAAAGTTTGACGCCGAGGATTCCGTCGAAGAGTATGAGCTTCTCGCAAAGCAAGGAGGTGGCTATCCCGGTTTCATCTCTTGGTTCAAACAAACGGTAATTTCTATTAGACAATTTCATTTCATTCGCTAATTTGTGCATAATGGAACAATCCTTTCATATTAAACTTGTAGGCTAATTCAGAGTCTATGGACGCCGAATTGAGACAAGTCGCTAATGGTTTTGACTATAAGGTCCGTTCATTTGACAAGTACGACATCAACGGGTATCGCTTTCGTACCTATGGCAAAGAGCTATCTATGGCCGACCGAAAGTCTACAAATTGTTGTGTATCTGCTATCGGCGAAGGAGGTACCGAGTATTATGGGAGAGTTGAAGCAATTTATGAACTTCTGTTCTATGGTGAAAACCCACCGAATGTCGTAGTCTTCAAATGTTATTGGTTTCAGCCGAAGGAGACTAGAAGGACTCATGAACATATAGGGCTAGTTGAAATCAACCAAAGCACTCATTTAGACGTTCCTGATGTCTATATTATGTCTCAACAGGCGACCCAAATATTGTATCTACCGTGGGCCTGCCAAACTAATCCAAATCTGAAAGGTTGGGATGTCGTTTATGAAGTGCCGCCACGTGCTAGACTTTCTCCCCAAAGGAAGAGGATTATGAACCTCACATTAACCCAGACACATATGAAGGATAATTCTTCCAAGAGACATGTCTTTCCAAAAAGTGTTTCAAGAACCGCTATACTTCACCCCAAAACATTGAAGTAGACAGCGACAATGAATCCTAC
The DNA here is from genome assembly GCA_034509565.1 of Triticum monococcum. Classification (NCBI taxonomy): domain Eukaryota; kingdom Viridiplantae; phylum Streptophyta; class Magnoliopsida; order Poales; family Poaceae; genus Triticum; species Triticum monococcum. The sequence goes on from CM067842.1 coordinate 156,856,382, forward strand.
ATCACCCCAGAGGAGGAACAAGAAGAGCCGGAGCAAGAAGAGGTTACTGCTGCGGTGACCTGTCAATGCTTGACCGATTACGTCAAGGTGGCCTTGCACATGTTGATGCCAATGAACCCTATGAGCCCATCATTGATTATAGTGATGATGATGATGATTATGCATTTATTGATGATACTGATCGAGATTATTAGTAGTGTCAGGTATTCATTTTTTTTATGTTGTACTTGATGATGATACACTTAAGTGATATACATATTATTATTCATGTCGGTACTTTTTTATGTTGTACTAATTTCGTTTATTCTTTGTCATGGCAGGTGTTGAAAGATGGTGGGCGCTGGTCGGGAGCGCGCCGAGGCCCCTTCTTCGTCGGCGCGTGGTGCGAGGTCTTCCATTCCACACGCACCTCTCCGCCGAGCGTTGCTGGACAGTATGGCGACACCGCCGGGCCTTTCTTCGTCGACCGCGGTGCCCACCAGGGGACGAGGTAAGAAGAAGAGAGGAGGTGGAGCACGTGGTCGCGGGAGATGAGGTAGGGTGACTCTTACGGCGCCTTCCTCGCCACCGCCCCCAGCTGTTTCACCCGAGCACGTGACTCCTAGGGTGGACTCGTCTGGGGAGGAGGCTGCACGGACTCCGGTCCATGAGCCTCCGGTCCACGAGCCTCCGGTCCATGAGTCTTCGGCCCACGAGCCTCGGGTCGACGGGCCTTCGGCCCACGAGACTTGGGCCCACGAGACCCCGGAGGAGCACATGTCTGGATGGGGTACCTGGTCGGGTCAGCCTGAGCATGGCGGGGAGCCGAGTGGCCATGCTGATGATGGCGGGGAGCCGGCTGATGAGGAGGGGGAGGAGGGGGGCAACGTCTACCAGCGTGGTGCTACACGGCTCCCGTCCGTGCCGGTGACCCGTGAGCAGAGGTGGTTGATTTTCCCTGATGGGGAGAGGTACGTAAGTGCAGTTAATATTTTTGTACCTTCTGCGTTCACGTTTCTTCAAATAACTAATGCGTTGGCCTTGTCATACTGCAGGGGTTGGGACCACCATCATAGTGTCCGCCGGCCCAACTCCGTCCTTGTAGTTCTTTGCCGGCAAAACTTCCCGGGGTTTGTCACGTTTCCTGGTGAGGGTCGGCTTCCAAAGCTTGGATTGAGCTGGGAGCACTATGTGGCTGCCCTGGCCCCGCCGGATGAGATTATCGACGGTGTCGTGTGCGACATGAGGGCAGACATGGTGATCAGAAAGTTCTGGGTAATTTCTCCTTTACACATTTAAAAATCTTCAAGCGTCACATTGATCGTGTACTAATCAATATTGTCTCATTTGATTGCAGACGTTCTACAGGTGTGAGGAGGGATACGAGGAGGACGCGGCACATGTTATCGAGAACGTCTGCAAGCGCCTACTCCAGAACTTACGGCACGAGGCTCGGGTGCAGGCTGTTCGAGACTACTACGCCTTGCGTGGTATCAAGAAGACCAAGCCGGCATGCCGCGATAAGTTCCTGAGTAAGGAGCAGTACATGAAGGTAATTCTTAAGGCCTTCTCTACTTAAGTTCCTTCATTTAGTAATTCTTAGCCGTAGTGCTCAAGTTTCTATTTGCTAACTTAGGCGCCTCCGAGAAGGTGTGCGGATCGGATGGATTGTTGGGAGGTGTTGGTCGATGAGTGGTGCTCAAAACAATGGCTAGCCCTCCACAACGAGGCCAAGAACAAACGTGGCCAAATGGAAGGTGTGCCACACCATCAAGGCAGCTCCAACTTATATCAGTAGGGGCGCAACTGGGTATGTGGTTTGCTTCATGATTCATGCAATTCATTCATCATGCTAGCTAGCCCTTTAATTACTAATTTTCATTGTTTCTCTCTTTCAGGCATGCTACAATAAGGCGGATAAGGTGCCAGAGGTGTACGACCTGTATGCCATGGCCCACACTACCTCTTTCAAGAAAGTGAAGGCTTTCTCTCAGTCTGACCTCGATGATGCAAACAACTTCACCAACATCTCCTCCCACAACAAGCTCGTGAGATATAGAGATGAGGGGAAGGCGAGGAAAGGGGAGGACTTTAACCCGAGCCAGGGTCCCATTGATCCAGAGCTGCTGATGATATCTGGTGGCGGGAGGTCCCATGGCTCCATAGCCATTGGAGATGGACTTATCCGTTGTCCTAGCACTCTCCCGGAGATCAAGGCGCGCCAGTCGAGCTCTGCTCCTGAGATAAGGCCTCGTGAACGGCCAGTGCAACTCGCCATCAAGGTTAGTGATACGTACTCAGTTATCTTTCTCCATTATATTGTGTGCGCTTCCATCAATGATTACAAATGGTCATGTGAGTGGTGTTGCAGGCTGCTATACAGAGTGAGAGAGATAGAACGGAGAAACTTCTGGCGGAGGCGGCGGAGAGGCAGCGGGAGTTGGAGGAGAGGACGACAAAGATGATGGAGGAGGAGAGGGCACAGAATGACATGCAGGGAAGGGCCATGTACGAGCTCCTTGTGGTAAGTTTCTTCTGCGGATTAGCCAAAACATTCATGTAGTGTTTGTCTCATTACTAACTAGTATGACTGAGTCGTCAAAACCAAATGTGCAGTCTGTGTGCGGGAAGACAGGTCAGACCGCTCCGCCGATGCCAATTATTGCTCCTGGGACCACGGTGAGTTCTATTTGAATGGACATTACTTGCTAGTCTTAACATTTGAGTGTCATCATGCTAACAAGACATTGGAAATGATCTTTGGTGCAGCGTAACTCCAGACAAGCATTGCACGATCCTTTTTCAGCTACCGACATGAGCCACCCCGCTCCTACACCTCCTGAATCTTGGTAAGTTTATCTAGTGTTTTGCTTAACACATGCATAAAGACCTAGACTTAGCTTTATTTCCTCCAATGCTTACCATAATGACCTAGACTTAGCTTCTTCTCCTCCAAAATGACTTAATAAGCTTACTGACCTCCAAAACCATCCATTTTACCTAAGTTAGCTCTAAAACGATCTGTACTTAGCTTACTTATGTCAAAAATTACATAATTAGCTTAGTTAGCTCGTAGACGATCCATTTTACCTAAGTTAGCTCTAAAATGACCCATTTTACCTAGGTTAGCTTATAAATGATCCATTTCATCCAAGTTAGCTCAAAAATGACCCATTTTACCTAGATTAGCTCCTAAATGATCCATTTTACCTACGTTAGCTTTAAAATAACCCATTTCACCTAGGTTAACTCCAAAATGACCCATCTTACCTAGGTTATCTCATAAACGAGCCATTTCAACTAATTTAGCTCATAAACGATCCATTTCACCAAGTTAGCTAAAAAACGATCCATTTCACCTAAATTAGCTCTTAAATGATCCATTTCACCTAAGTTAGCTCAAAAAGATCCATTTCAACTAAATTAGCTCATAAATGATCCATTTCACCTAAGTTAGCTCAAAAACGATCCATTTCAACTAAGTTAGCTCATAAATGATCCATTTCACCTAAGTTAGCTAAAAACGATCCATTTGACCTTAGTTACCTCAAAAACGATCCATTTGACCTTAGTTAGCTCATAAACGACCCATTTCAACTAAGTTAGCTCATAAATGATCCATTTCACCTTAGCTAGCTCATAAACGACCCATTTCAACTTAGTTAGCTCATATATGATCCATTTCACGTAAGTTAGCTCATAAATGACATACTCTTCTTGTTCTAGTCTTCTTCTTGTTCTACTCTTCTTGTTCTAGTCTTCTTCTTGTTCTACTCTTCTTCTTGTTCTACTCTTCTTCTTGTTCTACTCTTCTTGTTCTGACTTTCTTATTTTTCATTTTGCAGATTTCATTCACTTGACGAAAGCTTGCATAGATGGAGTGCTCCTTATCCCTTTCTCTGTTTCTTTTGTATCGTTGAACTATGCATGTATCGTTGGATGAAACTATTGTAATATATATGGTTGGATGCCTCTATGTTGAACTTGTTATGTATGATGGAACTATGCATGTAATATATATGGTTGGATGATGAAGTTATGTGTTGGATATCTTATATGTTTGCTCTGTAATGGCCTTTTGAAATATATCTATATATGTCATATATATTTGTGATGAAAATTGTTGGATTTAATAAAAAATAGGTAAAAGAGCCAATATGCAGGCTCTTTGCCATCTGCCACCGACGGCAACGGCGTCTTTGCCGTCTGCCGCAGACGGCAAAGAAGACACGTGGCATCCAGCTGTGCTTCCTGGGAGCTGACCCATTTGATCAGTTTGCCTACAGTGGCAGACGGCAAAGACTTTGCCATCAGTGGCAGACGGCAAAGAACCTACCATGTAGTGATGTATAGATGACATCATATGGCGGACGGCAAAGACACTAGAAATTTTGCCATCAGCGGCGGACGGCAAAGGCCTGCCGTTAGCCACTTAACAGACTGACAGCGCAATTATTGTCGTCCGCTCTCTTTGCCGTCCGCCGCAGACGGCAAAGGGCCTTTGCCGTCAGCCGCCAGGAGGCAGACGGCAAAGTAGCTGTTTACCGTAGCCTACTATGCCGGAGCCTTTTGCCGTCCGCGGCTGACGGCAAAGGCCTTTGCCGTCCGCCGTTCAAGCCTTTGCCGTCCGCCGTGGCAGACGGCAAAGTAGCTGATTCCTGTAGTGTGTGGCCTATGGCTATAACTAGTTTGTTGTAGTTCATCCTGATGTCCAGTAGCTATGAGATCCGAGAGATGCCGACCATTCAAGCCACTTAACTTATTCAGCTTTCACTCTACAATCTTGCTAATTTAAAGTCAGTGGGGGGCTTTCCCCCACTGTCCATAGTTCCTAAAAAACATATTCAGCTTTGGCCATCCTCATTTGCTATGCTAGGTATAATGTAAACTCTCTTCTGAATTTGATTTGTACTAGTTTGACTTTCTTAAGTTTCTTTTCTTGTTAGCAGAGCTTACACTATCTTTCTATAGGCGCCGCCGGATTCGAGGGTGGAGCCCGAGCCTCCACTGGAGCATGGATCAGCTGTGCAGAGGTGGAGCTCCGCATGGATCACGACTTGGTCGTTGTGGGGGCCTGGACCATCAAGCTCGCGGGCGAGATGGACGGCCTCGGCAATGGAGGCGCGCATGAGATCCTGGGGTTGACCAATCCACGAGGCGCCAGATCTTCCCTCGGGGTCGCCTGATGTACCATACTGTCGCCGGATCTCCTCCCCCCTCCCTCTCTCTCTCTGTTTTTCTGTCAATAGCTAGTAGCATAAGTTGGTGCTGGCTGTACCAGGAACTTAATCTGCATTTATTCAACTAGATCAAGTACAAGTACATTAGTTCGTAATCTGCTATTAATACATCTCCTATTCATAAATTTCCTGAAGTAGTGCATGTAATATATTTAGGTGCTGGTTAATTAGAAAATGGATGTGATTTCTAACTTGATTGCTGTAGGATACAAGATATATCTCTGTTGGTTCATCTTGCTGTAGAATATGCCCCTGTTCATTCATTTATGTGTATTGCTATTTACGTCCTAAATATTTTTCTTGAAGCTCCACTTCCGCATCCTGTTCCTGGTAAAAATATGAAGGAATCCCTTTTAACTTGTTCCTGTTCACATACACATGTTCACGAGCACACATTGACATGGCCAAGCCTCACGTGCACATGGTGAGTGAGCTTCAGAATTGAATTTTGTTTTTGCTGGGTCAGCTCAACCCAAAAGAACTGTATCACACACATTTTTTTTCAAGTAAACTGAAGCATTCTTTTTTTCATTTCATTTCATCATGTGTGTGCCAGATGCTTTTACTTCTACAACGCGAATGAGCTAATGACGAACTACTCTAATTTAAATGAGTTGGGATTCATCACTACAATATGAGTATGTTTGCATTTTACTTAGCTTGTAATCAATAACCCAGTCCTTCACTAAATATTTGATTACATCATTAGGTTTTCTACAAATTAGTAAGGTAGTGGTTTTAGCTGCCGCATTGTTGCTTATATTTGATACTACACAATGTGACTGGAGTTTATTGTGATTTGCAGAAGATAGAATCTGGATGCAATTGCTTTGATATTCCTGTTTGGCCCCCAGGCATGCTCATGAAGTACAATGAGGTGTCCTCATCTGACTATTTCGCCAATGGGTAAGCCTCACTGCCAATCTTTCAAGTAGTAGTAGTACGGTGTCGCTATCATCTCTGTTTGTATATAAGTACGCCACTGTTGAGGTTTAGCAATCTCTATTATGGTGTTGATCTGAATCATGCTTTTCTTCATGATAAACGCCACTGTTGATTCCAGAAGGACTTATGATGGTGTCCAATGACTCGACAATATGAAAAATTAATCTATTTTGCAGCTGGTTATTGATTGCTGGTTAGAGAGGAACGACTACAATGGTTGTCTAGAAGATGTTTGTAGTTCATATTTCCTGGTTGATGGATTCAAACCTGTGCAACAACATAAGTTTGATGTGCTCTGTGATCATGTATGCAGGAGGAGCAGTTGAGGATGAGCACAGAGAGAAATTTAATCAAATCCAAAAGGTAGGTTCTTTGTTCTTATCAGATGTTGGCAGATTCTATTTTGTTGTGCATATGGCAAGTGTGTCTACCTGATTGTAAACATAATTGCAATACTGTATATATGTTGACAGTCTAGTAAAAACAAACTTGTTCTGCCTGGCTTTGTGGATCTTAAAAAAATCATCTATGCTTTCCTTACTCATACAAAACGCCCAGCTGTTGTTCTTGTTAATACAAGCGTGCATACCACCTGCACCTTCACCAAACAGAAAAGGCTCTAGACACATATTCCTCTTTACTGAAAACTCATTGTTCTTTTCTAAACTATTGCAAAAATCGAGCAGTGGTACTGATTATATAATTTTTTTATTGTCTTGGTAGCTTCACTCGTGTTTGCCACTGATTGGTTTCTGCTTAACCCATGTGTAGAGGGAGTACTAAACAACAGGATTTCAATCACCTTGTATACACTAGCAGCTTGCTTACACAGTTGTCACTTTTGCTTGTGGTAGCCATTATGTGGCTGAATCATGTTTGTGTCTACTAATCATCAGTTAATAGTATTTGGCTTCTTGTGATGGTCTGGGACTATTTTAGGGTGATGAGGATATGCTTTCTGATTTATAGTTACTAATCTGTGGTCTGGTGTCATATTATGGTCTAATATTTTTTGTTTTGTCTCTTTTTCTGGTGCGAGGAGAGTTGTGAGTAGACATCAACGATGCCTACTTGTTTGGCTGCTATAGTGATGCATGCGCCGGTCAAGCAAGCACACATGCATATACGTTCCTACTATATGTGTAAATGTATTTCTGAGAGATGTGTTATGTAAACCTGGGAGATGTGTTATGTGATGTGATATGATGGATGATTTGAATTCGACATGGAGTTTTCCTGATTTGAATATGAAACAACTTTGTCCAAACATTTCTTTCAAAATTTGAGATCTAATATTGGACAAATAATTGGGCTGGAAAAGGCAACAACCGAACAAGCATTGGACTGTTTAAAAAGCGAAACAAAAAAACCTTAGAAAATAAAAAAAAGAAATATACTGCAAAAAGGCCGAGGCCCCCTAGTATGGAAAAACCTAACAAAAAGGCCGAATTGTAGGGTATGGCCCATGCTGAAATTAATAGGAAAAAATACATTAAAAAGGCCGAATTGTTGGGCTCGGCCCATGTAGAAAATCGAATTGGACCGGGCTGAATCTTGTGCCACGTCAGATTGCCACGCTGGATGCCTACGTGGCCTGGGGAGGTTGCTAGTGACCAAAAACGCCATAGTAGACGTATTTTGGTCATAAACGTCTATGACCATTCCAGAAGAAAGGTCGCTATAGTCAGTTTACAACGGCCAGCTTTTAACCTTATGTTTTTGGTCACAAAAAGGTCACAAATGGAAATTTGTGACCATTCAGTGACCAATAGTGGTGGTCACAAGTTGACATATTTCTTGTAGTGCACTCCAGGTGAAAGACCTCCACAATAAACCCTGCGGCCAACAGCCGAGCTACCTCCTCACCAATAGCCTTACGCCTTTCTTTGTAGAAGCGGCGGAGAAACTGCCTGGCCGGTTTAAACTTAGGATCTATGTTAAGTGTGTGCTCAACGAGTTCCCTCGGTACACCTGGCATGTCAGAAGGCTTCCATGCAAAGATGTCCCGGTTCTCACGGATGAACTCGATGAGCGCGCTTTCCTATTTGGGATCCATGTTAGCGCTGATGCTGAACTGCTTGGATGAATCGCCAGGAACAAAATCAACCATCTTAGTATCTGTAGCTGATTTAAACTTCAACACCGGATCATGCTCCATAGTTGGTTTTTTCAAAGAAGTCATGTCTGCCGGATCAACCTTGTCTTTATAAAACTTTAGCTCCTCTGTGGCACAAACCGACTCAGCATAAGCCGCATCACCCTCTTCACATTCCAAAGCAATCTTCCCGATCCCATGTACTGTGATGGTCCCCTTATGACCCGGCATCTTAAGCTGTAGATACACATAACACGGCCTCGCCATGAACTTGGCATAAGCCGGTAGTCTGAACAAGGCATGATACGGACTTTTGATTTTCACCACTTCAAAGGTCATCGTTTCTGACCTTGAATCATGATCATCTCCAAAAGCCAACTCTAGGGCTATCTTGCCTACTTTATAGCCCGACTTACCAGGCACCACACCATGAAAGATGGTGTTCGACGGTTTAAGATTCTTATCTGTTAATCCCATATGGCGGAAGGTATCATAGTAAAGGATATTGATACTACTTCCTCCATCCATAAGCACCTTGGTGAACTTATACCCCCAACTTGAGGTGCCACCACTAAGGCCAGATGACCCGGATTATCAACCCGGGGCGGGTGATCCTCTCGACTCCATAAAATTGGTTGTTCAGACCAGCGCAAATACTGAGGCACTGCCGGTTCAACAGAGTTCACGACCCTCTTGTGAAGCTTCTGATCATGCTTATAGAAGCTAGTGGTGAAGACATGATACTGCCCACTATTCAACTGCTTCGGATTGCTCTGATAACCCAACTGCCGCCACTGCTGCTGATTCCCCTAATGGTTATAACCTCCCTGATTACCTTGATTACCATGTCCGGTCTAATGGCCTTGGAAACCTGAACTGGAGCTGCCGCCTCCATACCCCGGCCCATGAAAACTGCCTCCTGAACCGCCGGGCGGGCCATTGTCGTCTTGGAACATATTCGAATTTTTGAACTCTCGCATGATGTAGCAATCCGTCCAAAGATGCGAAGCTGGTTTCTCCTTTGATCCATGCTTCGGACAAGGTTGATTTATTAGGCGCTCCAGATTGGGGCCTGACACCCCCCTCTGGGGCGGTTTTCCCTTACGACGCTTATCGTTGTCCTGAGCATTGGTGTTAGCCACAAAGTCCAAACTATTGTCTGCCTTGCGCTTACCATTATTCCCATTTCCTACCGGATTGTGCTGCTGCGCCTTGTTATTACCGTTCTTTTTCCCCTTCCTCGGTTTGTCATCCTCAGACTTAGGGTCTTTGGTACCATCTGAATCGGCATATTTCACCAAAGAAGCCATAAGGGTTGACATGTCATTGAAGTGGCGTTTGAGCCTCCCTAACTTCAGTTTTAATGGCAGAAACCGGCAATTGCCCTCCAACGTCAAAACGGTTGTATCTGCGTTGATGCGGTCCGAGGAATGCAGAATAGCTGAGACTCGCTTCACCCAATCGGTTGTAGACTCCCCATCCTCTTGAACACAAGTGGCCAGGTCCACAATCGACATAGGCTGCTTACAAGTATCTTTAAAATTCTGGATAAACCGGTGTTTTAACTCAGCCCATGGCCCAACAGAGTTAGCTGGTAAGCTCTTTAACCAAGTACGAGCTGTCCCCTCCAACATCATGGTGAAGTACTTAGCACACACCACTTCATCCACATCCATCATCTCCATCGCCATCTCATAAATCTCCACCCATGACTCAGGGGGTAAATCGGCAGTGTAATTGGGCACCTTACGAGGGACTTTAAAATCCTTGGGTAGTCATACATTACGCAAAGCGGGGGTGAGGCACGACACCCCTAAGGAACTGAAGACCACACCTGGCTCCACTGAAACAGTAGGACGAACCAGAGTAAGCTGACGATCCGCATGCTGTGCTGCTAACTCGGCTTCCCGACATGCACAACCATCATCCACCACATCATGTGCATTAGCACCACCACCCGCCGGGTTATGCCCTCACGGCGAGTTATGGTGACGTGCGCTGCTTGACACGGCCGGTTCATCCTCAATGTGCCTGCTGTAGCTCCGACTCGGACGGGGGTGGAATGAATCCTCTCGCGACTATGCGAATAGGCCTGCTGCTGGTTTAAAGCTGTTTGAACGAGCTCTCTGGCCCGTCGTGTCGTAATCACCAGTGGTGACTCGCCGTCAGTTGGGAGGGCTGCCAATTGTGAAGTGGCAGCCACAATGTTATCCAACGGGTTGGAGTAATGCCCCGGGGGCGTAGGAACGTACTGTGGCAAAATGTTGTTCTGACGAGGCGGGTTCATCGCGCGGGCGCTAAACCGGCGCTCCTGTTACCGGTGCCTTAGTCCGGTTCCCCACCGGCTGGTTACTGGTCCCTGCTCCTGGCGTGTCCAAGAGATTTCTTGGTTCATAGCCCGGCGGGAGGTGCGACCGGTATCTCCTTGTGACGCCCCCGATTCAATCGTACACTAATCATACATGCAAACGTGTACGATCAAGATCAGAGACTCACGGGAAGATATCACAACACAACTCTACAAATAAAATAAGTCATACCAGCATCATATTACAAGCCAGGGGCCTCGAGGGCTCGAATACAAGAGCTCGATCATAGACGAGTCAGCGGAAGCAACAAATATTTGAGTATAGACATAAGTTAAACAAGTTTTCCTTAAGAAGGCTAGCACAAACTGGGATACAAATCGAAAGAGGCGCAGGCCTCCTGCCTGGGATCCTCCTAAACTACTCCCGGTCACCGTCAGCGGGCTGCATGTTGTAGTAGGCACCTATCAAGTAGTAGTAGTCGTCATCGACAGTGGTGTCGGGCTCCTGGGCTCCAACGTCTGGTCGCAGCAATCGAGTATAGAAAGGGGGGAAAGAGGGAGCAAAGCAACCGTGAGTACTCCAAAGTACCCGCAAGCAAGGAGCTACACTACATATGTATGCATTGGTATCAAATGGATTAAGGGTATCATATGTTTACTGAACTTCAGAATGCCGGAATAAGAGGGGGATAGCTAGTCCTTCCGAAGACTACGCTTCTGGCCACCTCCATCTTGCAGCATGTAGAAGAGAGTAGATGGTAAGTTCACTAAGTAGCATCGTGTAGCATAATCCTACCCGGCGGTCCTCTCCTCGTCGCCCTATTAGAGAGCGACCAATGGGTTGTATCTGGCACTTGGAAGGGTGTGTTTTATGAAGTATCCAGTTCTAGTTGTCATAAGGTCAAGGTACAACTCCAAGTCGTCCTGTTACCGAAGATCACGGCTATTCGAATAGATTAACTTCCCTGCAGGGGTGCACCACATTTCCCAACATGCTCGATCCCCTTGTCCGGACACACTTTTCTGGGTCATGCTTGGCCTCGGAAGATCAACACGTCGCAGCCCTACCTAGGCACAACAGAGAGGTCAGCACGCCGGTCTAAATCCTATGGCACAGGGGTCTGGGCCCATCGCCCTTTGCACACATGCATGTTGCGAACGCGGACGGAAGCAGAACTAGCCCCCTTAATACAAGAGCAGGCTTACGGTCCAATCCGACGCGCGCCGCTCAGTCGCTGACGTCACGAAGGCTTCGGCTGATACCACGATGTCGAGTGCCCATAACTGTCCCCGCGTAGATGGTTAGTGCGTATAGGCCAGTGGCCAGACTCAGATCAAATACCAAGATCTCGTTAAACGTGTTATCTTGAAATAACCGCGAATGCCAACCAGGGCTAGGCCCACCTCTCTCCTAGGTGGTCTCAACCTGCCCTGTCGCTTTGCCACAAAGATCCACATAGAGTGCTGTCGAGAAAGTATGTCCTTCCAGCCCCCAATTTGTGAATCAACCGCGGGTACTCCTCGAGCCGAACCGTCTTTTGTCACCACAAGTATCATATATTATGTATAAGTATATACCCGTGACCACCTCCCAAGTGATCACGGCCCGATAGTATAGAATGGCAGATATACAAGAATGTTGGGCCACTGATGATAATCTAGCATCCTATACTAAGCATTTAGGATTGCAGGTAAGGTATCAACAGTTGTAGCAACAATGACAGGCTATGCATCAAAATAGGATTAACAAAAAGCAGTAACATGCTACACTACTCTAATGCAAGCAGTATAGAGGAGAGTAGGCGATATCTGGTGATCAAGTGTCGCGACCGGTTTTCCGGGTATTAATTTCCAGAAAGTGGCAGTTGTGCTCACCAGCCCCAGGATTACTGTTAGCTGATGAGGCACCAACTTGATACATAAATTCTAGCAAAAATACAAAATATGTAGTACAAGACCATTCTGGCCTGTGAGTACAACAATTGGTTTATGGTGGTCGATGGCGGAAGCGGTTTGTGGATCATCGATGTCTATGGGACTCCATTTCCCACAGGAACACCTGACCAGGTCAACTCCTATCTTCGCGAGGCTGCTATCACCGTTGCTTAATTTCCGGGGTTGTCATTGCAACGCTCCTCTCCATGCAGAAATCTGGCCAAGACAATAGCCAGGGACAAGCCAGTGAGTACTTTGAATGTACTCGCAAACATTATGAACACTGGAATAATATAATTGATAATCATGCACTAAAATATTCTATGATCACATCGTCAGTCATAAATAAAACATCTTTTATGCATGCAAGCAGGTTATTTATATGCAACATGAATAAGTAATAATAGAGTGGGAAATAAATGCCGCAGTCGGGTGTCTGTGCGACACCGCATAAAGGGCTTATGAAGTAAATAAATAACAAGCAATGCCACAATCGGGCGTCTCAGCGACACCTCGTAAAGGGCTTATAAAGTAAACAAATAAAAACAATGCCACAGTCGGGCGTCTCAGCGACACCACATAAAGGGCTTATATGAAAATGAAATAACAAACATGCCGCAGTCGGGCGTCTCAGCGACGCCACATAAAGGGCTTGTAAGTAAATGAAGTAATGAATCTGCCACAGTCGGGCGTCTGAGCGATGCCGCATAAAGGGCGTATATGAAAATGAAATAACAAACATGCCGCAGTCGGGCGTCTGAGCGACGCCACATAAGGGGCTTATATGAAAACATAATCATAGTGAATATCCAGGAGGCGGTACCGCCCCAGGGATATTCCTTGTTTCAAACAATGCAAACGGTTAGTCCACAATGATAATAACCATGACCATCATATATCACAAGTCATAATCAATATTCGGGTTTAGTAGTTTCTCCTCCGAAGACCGACACTAAGACCGACACTTGACCCATCCCAGACTGTAGTCCTTAACCATGGACACGGCTATTCGAATAGGTTTAATCTCTCTGCAGAGGGTGTACTCTTTACCCACGAGTAACGGATTTCTTTAGTTCATCGGAACTAATTCTGTCTATGGTCTTTTAGTTGAAAACACGCCTGACTTGCACACACCAGCTTAACTTTACTCGTGTCTGGAATCACCTATGACACCTTTTAAGCAAAACTCTAAGTGGGGAGGCTACAACCTCGTGTAGCATGGGATCAAATTTCTATCTTGCGCTCTAAGGGGTGCCCCCCTCTCGGTCCCAACCGGATAAACCCATGCCCCCGGACCAGGTGGCACGCCTACCGGCTGCAACCGGTATCTTCCACCATGGCCTCTCTGTACGGTGTGTGCCAAGACAAGGGTTAACAACTTACTGAACCATACCCCACCTACGGTAGGGACCAGTGGCAGTACGAAACAAGTATGGGGGTTACCGGAACAAGACTCGATCTATGGCCGACTCAGGAGGCTTATGAGTTTCCTGCATGACATGTGTAACAAAATTATTTCAACCAACAAATCAACACTCATTATACCTTGCCATGCCATACCGGATATAACCGTCCCGACGGAGACCGGCGACAAGCTAACGCCTACCCAAGGCAGAGGCTTTCCCGGATTCCTTACCGGCATGCATGTAAGGCACATGAGGATGATTACCATCACATGAATGTTCATTTCCAACAGCAAGGAAAATCACCAATATGCATCCATGCAAAATAGCCATATCACATGAAATAACAAGTTCTCCGAAATAAGGTGGTGTCATAAACGGGTTAACTAACACACCAAAAATATTATTCCGGGGTTCAGAATGCTTGCCTTCAAGGTGTGGAGAGGTGGGGGTGCTCTCCAAAACTTTTGAAAGTTTTCTTCCTCTCTCCAAAAATCCTATTTTCAATAAATTTGAATTAACACACAATTTCAAAACAGCACAAAAAAGTTGTTTGAAATTTTTTCAAATAAATCTTAAAATAAACTAGACAGAAATTGAGAGATGTAGGAAAAGGAATCAACTCATTTGGAGTTATACTTAAAAAGATATAACCAGTCAAAGTTATGGTCAAAAATCTATTTTTAAAAATAAAACAAAAAGAAAACGTTTCAGCCATGAATACGCTTTCTAAGTAGGGGTTACATACTTGGGGGTTTTACTCTTTCACTTAACACGCGTGGCGGCGGGGTGGGTCACTGACAGTGGGTCCAGGGGGCCCACTGGTCAGGTTTGACTAGTCCTCTCCCTCCTCTTCCTCTGTCCCGAGCGGAGGCGGAACTCCGGCGATCGTCACCGGCGATTAGCGGCTCCTCGCGGGGCCCCGAGGAAGGGGATGGATCCGCCACTCCAGGGTGGTCCTCCCGGTGGTCGCCAGGCAGGTGGGGACGGAGGGAGCCGCCGGCGGCGAGCTCCTTAGCGGAGGTGGCCTCGGGAGCTTTTTGGGGCTTCTGGCTATGGTGGTTCTCGAGCGGGTCTGAGGTGTTGGGCGGCTCCGTAGGGTCATGGGGAGGAGGATGGAAGCATGAGAGGGGTCTAGGGCTTTGGCCTTGGCCGTACTTTGCCGGATCGAGGTGGCGGCCGATCCTGCCGGAGTTTGAGAAGAGAGTGGCCCCTGGCCAACTGGGGAGGGGGAAGGCTTCCTACGGCTCGTGTGAGGCCGCTGATGAGCCTAGGCAGGATCGAGAGGGCTTTATATAGCCCGGCGAGGTCGGTTGCCGTGGCCACGGATAAGCTTGCCGACGAACCGCCTCTCTGTTTGTGGCAGGGTGACTTGGTGGAAGCTAGCGGGGTCGGGAGGGCGAGCGGATGAGGACGGCCTGTACACGAGGGCAGCTGGCGAACGGAGGTGGCTCGGGCGGCGCTGCCCGTGGCAGAGGCGCACTGCTGACGCCGGCGTGCCGCCAAGAGTGCCCTGACGGCGGCGCTGTAGGGGGCCAGAGCGGCTGGCGTGTTGTGGCGAGAGGGGGAACGTGTGGCGCGGCTCTGTAGTGTGGGCCAAGCCAGGGGCGCGCGACGCGGCAGCTCGTGTGCGCGGCTACAATTGGCGCGCTCTGGGTGCGCCCAGTGCATGCCCACCAGCTGCTCGGCGAAATGCCATGGCAAGCTAGGTGGCTTGGTTGGAGCTGGGGGTTAGTAGGTCTAGGCTTGGGCTTGCAAGGAGATTAGTGGACAAGCTTGATGGGTCAGTGGATCAGGTTCACATTGCTAACTAAAATCCATGCCAAACCTGTCCATGCCCACAGGGTGTTTGACAAAATGCCAGAGTCATCTAGGCAGGTCTTGGAGTGGTCAAAAACTCCAGATGGTGGTATCTTTAGATCCATAAGAAGGTGGTGAAGTTAGTTTGCCAAAAGCAGATACTTGTTAGTGCAAGTTTTGCAGAATTTCAATTCTGGACAGAAGGTTAATGGCATCACTTCATGAAGCAAAATTGATCCAATGGGTGCATGCTCCTGGATTTAGGGGTTTGGTAGAGCTGACTGCAAGCAGGAGAAAGCACAAGGTCACTGGAGCAAAAATAATTAGGGTTGCAGTAGAAATCACAAGATTGGGTCAGAATGGAAAGGAGGTTGATTCACCCAAAATTTTCATAGAACACCATTAGATTATTGCATAAAGTTGAATCATATGCTACTGCTAACATCCCATAATTTTGGTGGAGGCTAGAAAGAAATATTTAAATGAGTTGTAGTGCAAAATTGCCCACTGGACCAGAGAAGAAAATTGGTTGTAGAGCTCAAGATATTGCATGAGTAAAAGATATTTTGTATAAACGTGATTTAAAAACATCACATGACATCTCGAAATTTTGGTTGGAATTTTAAGTGAATTTATCAAATGGTTGTATTTCAAATATGGCCATATAACCTTGGAAAACCATTTTTCAAGAAAACAAGCATCAAGCAAATTAATTATGTAATTAGTTCTACTAATAAAAGAAGAGTTTTTCTTGAGAGGGTAAACAAGTCCAATAACATATTTGAAAGGTTTTCACTTGGGGGGAAAAACTTCATTATAACAAGGGAGGAAATGGCTTAAACTCAAAAGGGAGTCCAGAAAATAAAAGTTTTAATTGCCAGGCAAAATTTTAATTAATAAAACAAGGTCAAAAATTTGGGGTGTCACATCAAGGGGGGGCTTGCCTGGTTGCTCTGGCAAGAGAGAGGGGTCGTCAACACTGTAGTCGTACTGGGTGGCCGCGATATCGGTCTCGGTGTCAAGCGAGAGAAGAGGGGGGAAGGAACAATAAATATTAAGCAAACAGATGCATAGCGATGCATGACATGACAAAGCGTGATGCTAGGGGGTGCCCTAACACGGTATGAGGTGGTACCGGTGAAGGGGGGAAACATCCGGGAAAATATCCCCGGTGTTTCGCGTATTCAGACAGGCGAATCAGAGGGGGAAAGTTGCATGTTCGCTATGCTAGGGATGCGCGGCGGATGAACTGGTTGCGTATCTAGGTTCGTCCCGTCGTTCTGAGCAACTTTCATGTACAAACTTTTCCATCCGAGCTACGGTTTATTTTATATTAATTTTAAAAGATTTAAATCATTTTTAGGATTTATTTAATTAATTAAATCAACATTATCCAGAATAGAGTTTGCTGACGTCAGAAGACATCAGCAAGCCTATCTGGTCAACCTGACAGGTGGGTCCCATCTGTCAGTGACACATTTAATTATCCAGTTTAATTAACCTAATCAGGATTAATTAGGAGGGTGGGCCCCACTGTCATTGACTAGTTAATTAACTAACATCAGTTAGTTTAATTAGTTATTTGGTTAATCTTAATTATGATTAATTAGTTTTATTAATTGTTTAGTTTATTTAATCAAGACTAATTAATTAATTAATTAATATTTTATTCATTATTCATTTTTTAAAACCTTTTTTCATTTTCGTTCACACGGGGGTGGTCCCCGTTTATCTGTGGCCTAGGGGCCTAGCGGGTCGGGCGAGGCAAGCGCCCGAGGGGCGCTGCGCCCGGGCGCGGGGCGAGGCCACCGGCCAATGGGGAGCCTGCCGGGCGGGCGCGGCTGCAGGCAGGGGCCCGGCCAAGGCGCGGCCGGCTGGTCGGAGCCACGACGGGCGGTGCGGCGGCGAGTGGAGGGAGCAGGCGCATGCGGGGCCGTGGAGGCGCACAGGCCGGTCGGGATCGAGGCGCGGGCGCGTCCAGAGGGGTGGCCGAGGACGTGGCGAGGGCGTCGCGAGCCCATGGCGACCATGGGGCAAAGGCTAGAGCTGCGAGGCGGCCACGAGAGCGCATCGGCAGGCTGGACGACCGGTGGGGTGCAACGGCGACGCATGAGCGAAGCAGTGGAGGCGCGACCGAGTGGATGAAGGCGGGGCATGGAGCGCCGGTGCGCGCAGTGCGGGGCGGGGCTCGGCGGGTGGCGTGCGGTCCTATAGAGGCGGGTGTGGCAGCTGCGCAGGCGAAGCGCGGCGATGCGAGCGGGGCGCGGACGCGCGCCGTCGAGCCATGGCACGGGCGCGGTGAGCGTGTCACGGGGGAGCAAAGGGCAGCCACGCGCGCGAGCAGCGGCGGCGCGAGAGCGCGTGCACGTACGTGCGCACGGGGGCAGGGGAGAGGAGGAGAGGGGGCCTCACGGGGGGGGGGGGTCGTAGGGAAAAGGGCAGTGGGGTGTGAGGTGGAGGTCCGAGACGACGACGATGGGGAGGCAGGCCGTCGGGGACGAGACGAGGTCGAGGTGGCGTCAATCCAGGCAGCAGGGTCGGCGGGCTCCGAGGCACGCGCGTGCGAGCCCCGATCCGATCTGGATCGGGGGGAAGGAGGGTAACGACATGGGGGAGTGGGTGGGTGTCGGTTAGGGTTTGGGTGCCAGGGGGTTAAGGGAGTGGTGGGCTGGCCGGTTGGGCCGGTGGAGCCCAGCTGGGCCACTTGGCCCAGCGGGGGGGGGGGGGGGGGCTTTTCTCTTTTCCTTTTTTATTTGTCTTCTACTTTTGTATTTTCTTTTCTTTTATTTCTTTTTCTATTTTATTTCATTCCAAATACTTAGGCACTTTATACAAATGTGTTTATTACACAATAATTACATATGCAAATTATGGCACCGCCCGAACATTTTTGTTTTAGCTTTTGAAAACTTTTATTATTAACTTTATTTTAAATTTGAATTTGACTCGGTTTTGAACTAACGGAAGATTAGCAATAGTAACCGTGGTGACATGGCACCATTTGCGTGGAATTACTGTAGCTTGATTACCCGGGTGTTACACTCCTCCTCATGACATCGTCTAAGGCGCTCTGATCCAGCCTAAGCCGGTAGGCCTGAGCTTCCAACTCGGCCCGTTCTGTAGCCATCCTGGCGTTCTCTGCTGCCAGGTCCTCTTTAGCCTAAGTTATCTGATCTTTCACCTTTGCAATCTCCGCATTGTGCTGATCTCGGGTTGCCGCATCCACTTCTGCTACCAGTAATGTTGCTAAGGCATCGAACAAACCAGACAGAACCTGAGCCGGAGGCGGCGCAGAGCCCCCTAATCCTGCTGGCGTTGCTGTTGCTGAACCAGAGAGCATTTTTGCGGCGGTAGAAGAATGTTGCGATGGCTGTGTACCGGCCATGAAGACCGTGACCCGGCTTGGCAGATCGAGGGGGTCCGGAATATGGTTGCCATCGGAACATCCACTAATCCGGCCGTCCTGCAGCTGATACAGCGACTCGGTCTCTCCGGTTGAAGACTCATCGTCAGAACAGATGACAGTTTCCCCATGAAATGTTAGTCCATCCTCATATTCCGCTCCATGGATGACACATACGAAAACATGCTTTGCAGCGGGCTAAACCTGGGCAGGGCTTGCACGCTGAGCCGTCTCGATGATGTCAGTGTAGGTGTCCGGCTCAGGGCCCGGTTCTCCGATCTTGCCGATGAAGACATGAACTCCACCAAAGGGAACCCGATACCCGTATTCAATTGAACCGGCCTCGGGACCCCATCCTGCATCGTCGATGTAGAGCTTGCCGCGACGACTCTTCGTCATCCGGCCCATAGCGTATCCCTTGAGTCCTTCAAAGCTGCCCTTCGAGAACTCGAAACCATCGTGCCATAGCCCCATGGTGGGCGCCAACTGTCGTGGTTTTGTCATGGCAGATGTCCTCGTGAAAGGACTTAGTCGTGGAGCCATCAGTACGGGTTAGCTTAAAGGGGTTAAACCAGACAAGGGACACGGGGGTTTTTATGCTAGTTCGGCCCCTTCGATGAAGGTAAAAGCCTACGTCTAGTTGTGTTGGTATTGCTAAGGTTTTGATGACCATGGAGCAAATCCGCTTTTCCTGGCTCTCGAGTTGTTGTGTGTTGTCTTGTCCCTAAACCGCTGTCGGGTCGTCCCTTTATATACATAGGTTGACGCCCGTTGGTTTACAGAGTCCCGAGGCCAGATCATAAACGTGTCCGGCTCGGTCTCTATTCCTTCTAACTTACAATACAAGTTAAATGAGAGAGTCGGTTTACACCAACAGGCCTTAACCCGCCTTTGGGCCTTGGGCCTTCGTAAAGCGCCATCATCCTTACATCTTCATGGGCTTCTAATCTTCATAGAGTTAACTCGGCTATTCCTGGCCGGTTTACGTCCAGTAGTAATATCCTCAACAGGTTCGATCTTACGGTGCTTGATCCAAATGCCAGAAGGGGAACCGACACGTATGTATCGTTGCTACTAGCGATCAAATGATGGGGTCTATCTCTACATAGATAGATCTTGTCTACATCATGTCATCATTCTTATTGCATTACTCCATTTCTCTATGAACTTAATACACTAGATGCATGCTGGATAGCGGTCGATGTGTGGAGTAATAGTAGTAGATGCAGGCAGGAGTCGGTCTACTAATCTTGGACGTGATGCCTATATAATGATCATTGCCTGGATATCGTCATAATTATTTGAAGTTCTATCAATTGCCCAACAATAATTTGTTCACCCACCGCTTTGCTATTTTTCTCGAGAGAAGCCACTAGTGAAACCTATGGCCCTCAAGTATTCTTTCTCATATCATTTGCCTTTGCGATCTATTTTTATTTGCTTTTATTTCCAGATATATTAATCTAAAAACCCAAAAATAACTTTCTGCAATTTATTTTATTTGGCATTCGATCTATCAATATTTATAACCTTTTTCCTGCCACGCACCAATTTCTGGTACCGTTACCCGAAAGGGATTGACAACCCCTTTTACATGTTGGGTTGCGAAGATTTGTTATCTGTGTGTAGGGGTTGTTTACGTTGTGTTGCTTTGTTCTCCTACTGGTTCGATAACCTTGGTTTCATATATGAGGAAATACCTAACGCCGATGTGCTGCATCATCCCTTCCTCTGTGGGGAAATACCGACGTAGCTTCAAGCGACATCAGGTCCATTGAAATTAAACTTAACCCGACGTTGACTCTATTAGCTTGCTAATTAAACCGGGGGCCCCACATGTCATAGAGTAAGGATTTAGTTAACCAGGTAATTAACCTAAACTAAACATGCCATGTCATGTCGCCGGCGGGAACGAAAACTGACGGCAGAGGAGCACCATTTGCTTGCTACAGGGCACCAAATTGTCCATGGATGGGTTCTACAGTTAGCTAGGATCGAGTCGCGTCACAATTGGGACATATAGGAAGTGCGGGGGGGGGGCTGATCTCATCAGAAGTGAGCTTGCGGCAGTGACCGAAGCTACGAGTGCGACGGTATCTATGCGACAACGCGTCTCAGCATGAGCTGGTGGGCTTAGAGGCTTCCTGGGGGAGTACCAAGCAAAGTGGGGTGCTCGGACTACTTTAGCAGTTGTAGTTGTGGTGGCGACAAGGCCGGCGGTGAGGAACTCTCGGCTCCGATGGAAACAACGGCTAGACGATGCAATTGATCATGAGAGAAAGTGAAAAGGCAGCAAAGCTCACAACAGTTCGGGAGAGCGGCATGGGAGGCTCCAGGATGGCCTAGTTGAAGTGAATCGATGTCGAGGAGCTCTTGGTACTGAGGTTGAAGACGACGATGGCCTTACAGACGAGGTGGGCACAGAAGCGGGGCGACAGGTTCTACGGCGTAGACGTCCCTTAGGTGCGCGCTTGCGCTCGCTCTTTGGGATATGTCTAACATATATCATGTTCACTGTTTTCACCTCAGGGGGAAATTTCTTCTGTCCCCCTGTGTTCGGAGGGTGGGGTTCATCATCGTCCTCGCTTTGAGGCCCTTTCCCCTTGTGTTTCGTATTTAACTTACCGGCCTGTTTAAAAACCCAACAGTTTCTGTTGGTATGATTGGCAGGTTTCTTAGGGGTGCCATGAATCTGGCAAGGCCTATCTGGTATCTTGTCCAAATTAGCTGGACCGCCTCTATTTCCTTTGAATGGCTTCTTCCGCTGACCAGATTTGGAGCCATTGAATCCGACGTTGACTGTCGTATCGTCAGCTTCTTCATTGTTGTTCCGACACGTATTTTTGTTATGTCATGGCCTTGTGTTGTCATCCCTGGATTTAGAGGTGCCATGGTCGCTGGTACTGTTGCTTCAATGAGCCAACCAGCTATCTTCGCCCGCACAAAAGCGGGTCATAAGTGCAGTGAGAACTGCCATAGGCTTTGGCTTTTCCTGACCAAGGTGTCGGGCGAGCCATTCGTCACGGACGCTGTGTTCAAATGCTGCTAAGGCCTTGGTATCTGGGCAGTCGACAATTTGGTTCTTTTTGATTAAGAACCGTGTCCAGAGTTTATGGGCTAACTCTCTGGGTTGCTGGACTATGTGACTAAGCTCTTCAGCGTCCGGTGGCCGGACATAAGTTCCTTAGAAGTTGTCTCGAAAAGCATCTTCCAAGTCCTCCTGCTGCCAATGGAGTTTTCTGGGAGGCTATTCAACCAGTGTCGTGCTGGTCCTTTTAGCTTTAGGGGGAAGGAATTTAATGGTGTGGAGATCATCGCCGTGAGCCATGTGAATGTGGAGAAGAAAATCTTCAATCCATACAGCGAGATCTGTCGTTCCATCGTATGCCTCAATGTTTATGCGTTTAAACCCTTCTGGGAACTGGTGCTGCATTACCTCATCGGTAAAGCACATGGGATGTGCGGCGCCTCTATATCGGGCAACATCACAATGGAGTTCAGATGACATCCGTGTTCGGTTCTCGGCCCGAACTTGGTGATGCTTGTCATGCGAGGCTTGATGGCCGCCGTCTCATGTTGGAGCACGTCCCCTTGACCCATAGATTGATCTGGTCTGGCGACTCTATTGTCCAGGTCCCGACGTAAATCATACGTGTAGTCCAGAGCTGCTTCCTCTTTGCCTCTTCAGCGAGGTGGTGCGGGCTGGTGTTCGGCATAATTAGCCGCTTTGTCCCGTCCGCGTGGTGATCAGTCCGGTTGATCAACATGGTTGTATCTGGACGATATTGGCTCAAGGGCCTCGTCGTCGAATTGTGGTAGTAGTCTGTGTTTTGGGTAGCTCTTTGTTGGGCGCTCAAGGCCGTATTCTTCGGCGGCCAGGACCTTTGTCCATCTGTCGTTGAGCATATCATGTTCGGCTTGAAGTTGTTGTTGTTTCTTCTTCAAGCTCCTCGCGGTGGCGATAAGCTGTCGCTTGAAGCGTTCTTGTTCGGGGGGTTCCTCTGGTATGATAAAATATTTGTTACCGAGGCTAACATCCTCCTCGGAGGCCGGTAGATAATTACTATCCTCCGAATCCTCATGATCAAAGAGTTTGTCTGGGTTGACTTGTCCTTCTTCCCACTCATCCTGCTCAAGCACAGGCTCGCCGGGGTGTTTGGAGCCTTCGGCATTGTCCGGGGTGTTGTCATCTCTGGTGCCGGTATTACTATCCTTTTCCCTACGCAATCGTGAGCGGCATCACTAACGTCGGTGCTTTGGTGGTGCCTCGACGGGCTTGTCCTTGATCAAATCCTGAGTGCCATCGTCGTCCTTCTTTTCAGGCGTATCCACCATGTACGCGTCGAATGTAGAAGTGGTCGTCCAACGACCAGTGATGGGTGGGTTTTGGCCTGATTCGGCTCCGGCATCGTCGTCCATGTCGTCGATGTCTTCGGAGGCGTAGTCTAGCATGTCGGTTAGGTCCTCGATAGTGGCTATCAAGTGGGTGGTGGGTGGGACGTAAAATTCCCCACTCTCAGCCCCTAGTTCGGGTTGGGCATAGTTTGGAAGTGATACTTCTGTAATGGGAGAGATCGCATTAAGTCTAGAGCCTTGTTTAGGACCGAGGGCTGGACGGGTGACTAAGGAAGCGCGGAGCTGGGCCTGGTAAACGCCCGCTGACCGTACTCAATGGACGTAGACCTCGAGAGTTCGGAGTTAACCTCCAGAGATGACTCCGGTTTCCCGATGACAGAGAGAGTCTTGTTTGACTCCAGGCCCGTTGATAACATGGCCACCTCTGGGTTTCCGGTTGGGAACTCCGTAACACAAGAGAGTCCAGTGGGGCTTAGCCTCCCGTTTTTGGACAGAGTGGTCTACTCTGGATCTAAGGCCAGGCCAGGAACGAGAGTTGATCTTTGAACGGAGCCTAGTGGTGGATCCAACGGGTTTCCTTCATGTAGATGAGGAGCGGCGGACGAGGCCGAGAACCCTTTGAAGATCAAGTCTCCTCGGATATCAGCGATGTAATTCAGGCTTCTGAATCTGATCTGATAACCAGGGGCGTAGTTGTTGATCTGCTCGAGGTGATCAGCTGAATTGGCACACAGAGCAAAGCCGCCAAACATAAAAAGTTAACCAGGGAGAAAGGTCTCCTCGGAAACAGCATCATCGCCGATGACAAGCTGAGCCATCGATCCTTGTATCGATGACATAGTGGAACTCTCGATGAAAGCACCAATGTCGGTGTCAAAACCGGCCGATCTCGGGTATGGGGTCCTGAACTATGCGTCTGAGTCCGAGGGGAACAAGGGACAAGTGGGACACAATGTTTACCCAGGTTCGGGCCCTCTTAATGGAGGTAAAACTCTACATCCTACTTGATTATATTAGATGGGTATAGAGGTTACAAGAGTTGATCTACCTCGAGATCGTAATGGCTAAACCCTAGCTCTCTACCCTATGAGAATTTTGATAGCCGCACGGACTAAACCCTCCGGTTTATATATACACCAGAGGGACCTAGGGTTGTATAGAGTCGGTTTGTGGGGGAAGGAAATAACATATCCGAACACCAATCTTGCCATCCATGCATAGGGCAGTCCTACCCGGACATGGGGGGGGGGGAAGTCTTCTGCTTGTATCTTCTCGGCCCATCAGTCCGGCCCGTATTGATAGCCCGGACACCCGAGGACCCCCTAATCCTGGACTCCCTTAGTAGCCCCTGAACCAGTTTTCGATGATGATGTGCTCAGCACGCGGATTGTCTTCGGCATTGCAAGGCGGGTCCCTCCTCCTGAACACTTTAAAACAATTCCCTGAACAAAGAAACTGTATCCGGCTTTGCATAATTGTTACAACCCTTAACCATGAAGGCAAGATATCAAACAAAGCAGTGACTTTCCACTAACAATTTTTTTGGCAAAACATCATGTCTGGCCTCTTAACATTTTGAACCGTTTTGACATCTCCTACTTCGCGTTTGAGGCACAACCTCCCGTGGCACGTCTTGTCAAAACAGAGATCGTACCCACCCATCACGGGATCCTCATCAATATGGTTTTGGGTAATCCAACCATGCCATTCGCACGACCCCTTGGGAACAGGTGAGTTTTAAGGCTTGAGGGGGGCGTTTGGTATTCACCGCTTATATAAGAAGGTAAAGATACCTCTTTTTCCCATGTCTTCTTCCTTCTCCTGCCTTCCCATCTTCAAGCTCCAGCGCCCAAACTTCAATCTTCTCCACCGCCACCAATTACCTTTCCAGCTATGTTTGGGTCCGACTCTAAGGGCAAGTGGGAGGCCTCCTGTGTCATGGAGAAGGACATCAAGCAGCTCCGAGGTGCGGGCTACCTGCCCGCGGATGTCGCGCACCGGCTTCCTAACAAGAACCAGATCATCCCCACTTCGGAGCCCGGTGAAAGGGTAGTATTCGTCCCCCATTTTGTTAGAGATCTAGGGTTTCCCCTCCATCCCTTTATCCGGGGCCTCATGTTCTACTGCAGGCTTGATTTCCATGATCTGGCCCCAAATTCTTTCCTTCACATCTCAGCGTTCATCGTCATGTGTGAGGCTCTACTTCGCATCCCCCAACACTTCGGCATGTGGCTCAAAGTCTTCAACATGAAGTCGAAGGTGGTCAATGGCCAGCACGCGGATTGCGGCGGAGCCATAGTGAGGAAGCTCCCCAACACCGTCTGGCCCAAAGGGGCGTTTGTGGAGACGGTCAAGGTGTGGCAGCAAGAGTGGTTCTACATCACCGAACCCCGCAACACCAACTGGGTAGCCGCACCCGATTTTAGATCTAGGCCCCCCATCAGGCTCACCTCCTGGACCGCTAAGGGCCTCGACTGAGGGTTCATTGCGGATGTTCAGGTGCTGCAAAAGCGCATCACCAACATGATCGGCAAGAACATCAGTCTCACGGACGTGATGGAGGTAATGCTATTCCGCCGGACTCTCCCCTGCCAGCTCCGGGCTTCTAATATGTGGGAGTTCAATCCGAAGGAGCCACAGACCTTGAAGCACTTCTTTGGCATGACGGACGAAGATATCTAGAAGTTGCTCTTCAAGGCCCAAAAAATGTGGCCAAAGAAGACTGAAGACATCGGTCTAGACAGTGAGAATCCGGCCTCACCAGTAAGCATAAGTTTCCTGAGTACCTATTCGGTAAATAAGTTTAGATATAATGGATTGTCTGTTCTTCGTACAGGGGTGGACGGCCAAGGCGGAGTGGATCAAGTGCCCGGCTCCACTGCCTAAAGACCGAACCACACCCCAGCTGACAGAGATGCTGGTCCCGGTGCCCTATCAGGCACCAGAGAAGAAGGCCAAGAAGAAGAAGGGCAAGGAGACCAAGAGCGGCCCCCGCCACAAGGGTCCTGAGGACGCTATGTCCGGAGAGACCGAAGCCCCCTCCCATGAGGGAGACGAAGAGGAAGAGGAGGAGGAGGAGGTGGAGAGAGATTCCCCCGCAAGGGGAGGAAGAAGAAGAGGGCAGCCACTGAAGACCCGCAGGGGGAGGCGGCCAAGAGGGGGAAGATAACCCTCTAGGACAGTTCGGACTCACATGCTGAACTAGTCCCCAAAAAGCCTCCCAGGGCGAAGCCCCTGGACGAATCATAAGTATCTAGACACTTACTATTTCATATTTGTTTTTCCTATTTTCATTATATAAGTTATCATGTAATGCACTTTTCAGCCCTCCCCGCGACCTCCCGAACCCCTCACTATCGGAGGGGAGTTCTCTGTCGCCTGAAATGGCAGAGAGTGAGACGCCGCCACGAGCCCCCACACCTACCGCCATGGATGACACCGAGGTGTTATCCTGAAGGACCTCTCCA
Source organism: Triticum monococcum (assembly GCA_034509565.1). Taxonomy (NCBI): domain Eukaryota; kingdom Viridiplantae; phylum Streptophyta; class Magnoliopsida; order Poales; family Poaceae; genus Triticum; species Triticum monococcum. The sequence continues at coordinate 156,883,313 of CM067842.1, forward strand.
GGTCACGGAGGGGCGTGCGAGGCTCTCAAGAAGGCGCCCGAGGGTAATTCCTCGGTCGCCGAGGACATATGGGAGGTTACCCCTATGGCAACCGATGGCTGGGACCGTCAACAAATTGGACTCCAGCCTGACACTCTCCCGAAGACCAATGTGGCTGTGAGATCGGATGAGCAGCCCCCCTCGAAGGAGGGGCATCAGCTCCATCAATGATCTCCACTAATCCGGAGGCACTAAATACTCTGGTGGAAGCATTGTAACGTGTGCTTCCATCATGGAGGAGCACCGCACCCTGATGGGTGCGGTGGTAGAGAAGGTTCAGTCCACCAAGAGAGGGCTGAATGAAGCTTTTACCGGCCAACCAATAGGCTTCGAGGTATGCGACGTAATGCTCTCGACGCTTTTTCATATAAAGGAATATACCTGTGCATAGATATTAGCCCCTGAGACTCTGTCTGGTTTTGAGAAAAGGCGGACGGAGGATCACATAGTATTCGGAAGAGCTAAACTACTTGCCTATTTTGCATCAGACTTCCCTGTTGGCGGCAACCGCCAGGCCGCCGAAGTTTTTGAGCTTAATCGAAAGCTGAAGGTGTCCGATGATGAAATCGACTGCATCAACAAGCGGTTCAATGAGACACAAGGTATGCGTATAATTTTAAGAGTTTAGTTGTATATCATAAGTGATAGCTACGTTCAGAGATTAACTCATGTAATGTATGTAATTATAGTGAGTGCAGCCAAGGTCGAGACCCTCAAAGGTGCACTTGCCCGAGCCCAAAAAGAGGCGAAGGCAAACAAGGCAGCCGCTGACAATGCGGCTGCGGAACTGAAGATCGAACACGCCACCCACAGACAACACGAATCTCGGGTGGCCGAGGTCGAGAAGGAATTAAAGGACGCCATCCTCAAGTGCGAGGGTTTGAAAGAGAAGGCTTCAGCTCAATCTTCCGAACTTGCCAAAGCTCTCCAGGAAGGTGGCACGGGAGGAGTCCCGAAGTGCTCACGAGGAAATCCACCAGGCGAGGCAGATAGCGACTGGTAAGCCTTTTCTTTTGCAGAGTATTTTTGGAGGTTAGTGGTATGCGTTACTCACACGGCTGTGGAGTTCTCTAGATGCGTTTGCGGATCTTCCGAGGAGTGCCGGCGATGCCACACAGTTCTTCCGAACCCTGGAGGGGAACTCGACCGAGAAGCTGTTCTGGTCATAGTTCCTTGTGCCGGAGCATCCGACACCTCTAAACGACCAGATGAAGCAGCTAATGGAGCTACATAAGGTGGCCGGCTTGGCCATGAAGTATCTAATACTCCGGTTATGGCCAACCAATTCTGATCAGCTACTTCAGTTTGGTGAGGCGACTCGTCGATGTGATGCCCCAAGTTGAAGCTGTGAAGTGCTTGGCATGCATAGAGGGTGCTCGGATGGCCTTCGCCCATGCCAAGATGCATTGGGCAAAGATGAAGGTCACCGATGTCGCGACCATAGGCCCGCCTGAAGGCAAGGACCACTGCAAGCTAGAGAGATACTTTGAAGACGTCCTGGCGGGTGCCGAATAGTAGAGGTCCAATGCTCGAAGGACGTCATATTTGATTAGATGTATCCGGGTTGTAGAAACTGTGTTTTGTGAACCCAGGCTTGTAATATATTTGCGCAATTTATCTTAAGTTATTTCCTCCCATGCGGCCGTTTTAATTATGAAAGTTTGCCATTCGTCGGCCTCAACCCTCATATAAATAATTCGGAGGTGTTCGGCCTGGAGCGTTACCACACTTTATCTAACGTCTTGGCCTGTGAAGGAGGTGTACACGAGGTGAACTAGGCAATTGGACTATGTGGCTTTATTACCTTCACTTAGCCATAGGAGTTTGACGGTGGAGCTGAATATTAGCCCCTTGTACGCGTGCGGCAGTCCGAACTAAGGTGCCTTTACCACGTGGCTGGACGAAGACCATCCCCTCGTATATCATGGAATAAATCACCAACGATTTGTAGTATAAGACTATGTTGCTGAATCGCTGACCAACTCTCGCCTTATGATGATAGTCAGTTTTCGGCTTTCTCTACTGAGGTATTTGACTAGACGAACCATGAATACAATTGTAGTAGTTCTCCCTTTACGACCTTGGCCACATGAGCGGAACATAAGGTGGTAAGCACGGGAGTCGGGCAACCCAACTATAGACCAAAGACATGATTCAGAGCCAATGCATATAGTGCGATATTCGGGACGCCGGATAGTATCCGATAGGTGTGCGGACTTGAGAACGTGCGGAGCCGAATATAGCCGCCGGTGTTTTAAGACTGGACTAAAGCACGAGTGGAAATCTGAAGTAAGGAGGGAATGCAGATGAAAAATGATATTAGTACCAAACAAAAAATGGTGATCATCTTCTTCCTTTATATCATGTATAATACGTCAAGACGTGCTATTACAGATAATGCCATGAATATCAAGGCTATTTTACATACCGATTGTTGATACAAGGGAAAGTTTTACACAGGGCCGTTTGAAAAAGTAGTGGCTTTAAAGTCCTAATGTTTCCCTGTTACACGTTGATACGTCTCCGTCGTATCTACTTTTCCAAACACTTCTGCCCTTGTTTTGGACTCTAACTTGCATGATTTGAATGGAACTAACCCGGACTGACACTGTTTTAGAAAATTGCCATGGTATTATTTATGTGCAGAAACAAAAGTTCTCGAAATGACCTGAAACTCCACGGAGCATCTTTTCAGAAATAATAAAAAAATCCTGGCAAAAGATCAAGACCAGGGGGCCCACACCCTAGCCACGAGGGTGGGGGCGTGCCCCCTACCTCGTGGGCCCCCTGGAGCTCCACCAACCTCAACCTTGACTCCATATATTTGTGTTCAAGGAGAAAAAAAAGAAGAAGGATTCACCACATTTTATGATACGGAGCCGCCGCCAAGCCCTAAAACCCCTCGGGAGGGCTGATCTGGAGTCTATTCGGGGCTCCGGAGAGGGGAATCCGTCACCATCATCAACATCAACCCTCCTCCATCACCAATTTTATGATGCTCACCACCATGCGTGAGTAATTCCATCGTAGGCTTGCTAGACGGTGATGGGTTGGATGAGATTTATCATGTAATCGAGTTAGTTTTGTTAGGGTTTGATCCCTAGTGTCCACAGTGTTCTGAGATTGATGTTGCTATGACTTTGCTATGCTTAATGCTTGTCACTAGGGCCCGAGTTCCATGATTTCAGATCTGGATCCTATTATGTTTTCATGAATATATGTGAGTTCTTGATCCTATATTGCAAGTCTATAGTCACCTACTATGTGTTATGATCCGGCAACCCCAAAGTGACAATAATCGGGACCACTCCCGGTGATGACCGTAGTCTGAGGAGTTCATGTATTCACCATGTGTTAATGCTTTGGTCCGGTACTCTATCAAAAGGAGGCCTTAATATCCCTTAGTTTCCGCTAGGACCCCACTGCCACGGGAGGGTAGGACAAAAGATGTCATGCAAGTTCTTTTCCATAAGCACGTATGGCTATATTCGGAATACATGCCTACATTACATTGATGAATTGGAGCTAGTTCTATGTCACCCTAGGTTATGACTATTACATGATGAACCGCATCCGGCATAATTCTCCATCATTGATCCATTGCCTACGAGCTTTCCATATATTGTTCTTCGCTTATTTACTTTTCCGTTGCTATTGTTACAATCACTACAAAATACTAAAAACATTACTTTTGTTATCATTACCTTTTGCTACTATTACCACTACTATCATATTACTTTGCTACTAAATACTTTGCTGCAGATATTAATTTTCTAGGTGTGGTTGAATTGACAACTCGGCTGCTAATACTTGAGAATATTCTTTTGCTCCCCTTGTGTCGAATCAATAAATTTGGGTTGAATAATCTACCCTCGAAAACTACTGCAATCCCTTATACTTGTGGGTTATCAAGACTATTTTCTGGCGCCGTTGCCGGGGAGCATAGCTCTATTCTTTGAGTCACTTGGGATTTATATCTGCTTATCATTATGAAGAACATGAAATATGCAAGAACCAAGATTTATCCCTCAACTACGAGGGGAGGTAAGGAACTGCCATCTAGCTCTGCACTTGACTCACCTTCTGTTTTGAGTAAGCTTGCGACACCTAAACCTGCTTCTGCTTTTGATTCTGATATGTCACATGTTATTGATGATGCCACTTCTACTATGCATGATACTTATGATGAAACTACTTCTATGCTTGATACTACTATGCCACTTGGTGAATTTCTTGATGAACAACTTGCTAGGGCTAGAGAGAATGAAATTATTGAAACTGATAATATGGATGAAAGTGATGATGAAGACCCTCCCCCTAATAAATATGAATTGCCTGTTGTTCCTGAGGGATATGTTATGGATGAAGAAGCTACTAGAGCTATTTGAGCTTGCAATGATAGATATGATCTAAAGAGGTTATTAGCTAAATGGAAGCAGCAATCCCTTAATGCTAGAATGAAACCTGACCCTGCTTTTGCTACTTCACCTATCTGTGTTACTGATAAGGATTATGAATTCTCTGTTGATCCTGATATAATTACTTTGGTTGAATCCGATCCTTTTTATGGCTATGAATCTAGAACTATTGTGGCACATCTTACTAAATTAAATGATATAGCTACCCTGTTCAGTAAGGATGAGAGAACTCGTTACTTTTATATCCTTAAAATATTCCCATTCTCATTAAAGGGTGATGATATATATGGTTTAATTCTCTTGATCCTGGTTGTGTGCGTAGTCCCCGGGATATGATTTATTACTTCTCTGCTAAATATTTCCCTGCTCATAAGAAACAAGCTGCTTTAAGGGATATTATATATATATATTTTGTGCAAATTGAAGAAGAGAGTCTCCCACAAGCTTGGGGGAGGCTTCTCCAATTACTTAATGCTTTGCCTGATGATCCTCTTAAGAAAAATGAAATACTTGATATCTTTTATAATGGACTAACCGATGCTTCCAGTGGATAGTTGTGCTGGTTCTGTTTTCACGGAAAGAATACCGGATGAAGCTGAGATTCTATTGAATAATATGTTGACAAATGAAAATAATTGGACACTTCCTGAGCCAACTCCTGAGCCTATTCCTAAACCAACTCCGAAGAAAAGGGGTGTTCTATTTCTCAGTCCTGAAGATATGCAAGAGGCAAAGAAATCCATGAAAGGATAACCCGACACAGGTAGTAAAGGTAAATTCTCTTTATAGATATGATAAAGCAGAAATCCCATTTACTAAGTGTCGGTGTCAAAACCGGCGGATCTCGGGTAGGGGGTCCTGAACTATGCGTCTAGGCGGATGGTAACAGGAGGCAGGGGACAGGATGTTTACCCAGGTTTGGGCCCTCTTGATGGAGGTAATACCCTACGTCCTGCTTGATTGTTCTTGATAATATGAGTAGTACAAGAGTTGATCTACCACGAGATCAGAGAGGCTAAACGCTTGAAGCTAGCCTATGGTATGGTTGTTGTCGTTGGTCCTACGGACTAAACCCTCCGGTTTATATAGACATCGGAGGGGGCTAGGGTTACACCGAGTCGGTTACAAGGAAGGAGATCCACATATCCGTATTGCCAAGCTTGCCTTCCACGCCAAGGAGAGTCCCATCAGGACACGGGACGAAGTCCTCAATCTTGTATCTTCATAGTCCAACAGTCCGGCCAAAGGATATAGTCCGGCTGTCCGGATACCCCCTAATCCAGGACTCCCTCAGTAGCCCCTGAACCAGGCTTCAATGACGATGAGTCCGGCGCACAGATTGTCTTCGGCATTGCAAGGCGGGTTCCTCCTCCGAATACTTCATAGAAGATTTTGAACACGTGGATCGTGTCCGGCTCTGCAAAACAAGTTCCACATACCACCGTAGAGAGAATAATATTTCCACAAATCTAATCTGCTAACATACCCTGTAGCGTGACATCACACCACAACCAGGTCTTTATTCAAATCGTTTTTAATAACCCATCTCAGCGTGTTTCGCGAGGCGGTTTCCTTGGCATGTATTGTCAAAGAAGAGATCGTGTCCCCTTTATCATGGGATTCTCATCAATACGGACGTGGGTAACCCAACCGTGCCTATGGGTAGGACTCCTAGATCTTAGGCAAGTCCCAAACGGCCACGAGGAGGACGCTTGATATTCACCCTCTTTATAAAGGGGACAAGGCCTTTTCATTTTTCCCTCTCGTGCTTAATCAAATCCTTCCCCCGCCTCGAGTTCTAACACCCAAAACTCAATTCAGGCGCTTCGGACCTTCAACTATGTCCGGATCCAACCTTCAAGGTCAGTGGATGCTTTCTTCCGTCACGGAGGAGGACATCAAGAAGTTGAGAGAGGCCAGGTATCTGACCGCCGAAATTTCGCATGGGCTGCCCACCCGAGGGAAGGTCGTCCCTACTCTAGAACCCAACGAGAGCGTCGTGTTCGTCTCCCACTTCCTCCGAGGACTAAGCCTCGCTCTGGATCCCTTTGTTAGGGGTCTTATGTTCTATTATGGGCTAGATTTTCACGATCTAGCCCCGGATTCCCTTCTTCACATCTCGACATTTATTGTCGTATGTGAGGCCATCCTCCGCATTACCCCTCACTTCGGCCTGTGGCTTAAGACCTTTGATGTGAAGACGAAGATGATCGAGGGGCAGCACGTAGTGTGCGGAGGTTCTTCAATAAGCAAAATCGCTGATGCTCCATGGCCTGAGGGTTGCTTCCCAGAGGTGTCCGGATTGTGGCAGCAGGAGTGGTTATACATGACAGCTCCCCGAAGTGCCAAGTGGGTAGCTGCCCCCACCTTTCGCTCAGGCCCCCTCACCACAACTGGCGTCATGGATCCGCAGGGGGCTGAGCTGGGGTCCAGCCAAGGACGTGCCAATACTGCAAAGCCGTATCCGAGATATCTTTGAGAGAGATTTCAGTCTGGTTATGGTAGTGCAAGTTATGCTAGTTCGACAAGTCCAGCCTTGCAAGGGCGGCCCCTTCGCATGTGGGAGTTTAACCCGGAAGGTCCGCGAGCTATTCAACATTTCCTCGGCATGACGCACGAAGAGATATACAAATTGTTCTTCGTACCACAAATAATGTGTCCGAACATCACTGAGGATGCAGGTCTGAGCTGCAATCGCTCGGATACCCAAGTAAGTAGCCCCGCATCCGAACATACTGTCCATTTATTTATCGCAACAACGCCCTAAAAAGCCGCTCTTTGACCAGGATTGGATAGCGAAGGCAAACTTGATCAGGTGTCCAGCCCCCCTCCCCGAGACTTCACCAAATCCCATACTAACCAGGATGTTGGAGATCGTGCCTTATCAAGCGCCCTCAGGAGAAGATAAAGGTGGGAACAAGGAGGCTAGCGCCTCCGTGAAGGAGGTTAGCCGGGGAGGAGGAACTGAAACTTCCTCCCCTCAGGGAAGGAAGAGAACCGCCTCTGAGGACCCGGAGACAACGGTCTCCAAACGGGGGCAGAAATCTCCGCCGGAGGGTCCTGCCTGGGGGATACCCTGGCTGCACTATGCCCTCAAGGGGATCAGCCCTCCACCGAGCTGTAAGTAAAAGGGCACTTAACAATGAAAATATCCCGCTTTACTTCTGAGGAAAATAATCAAAGCATTTATCTTGCAGTTAGGATCTCAGCCCTTCTCAGCAGAGCTCGTCTTCAGGGGATCTTCTTCCAGAGATGATGGAGAGCGAAACGCATCCCCCTGCCACACCGCCTCATGAGGTGGGCGACCCCAAGGTGTCGTCGCAGAGGGTTTCTCCTGATCTAGCAAGACCATAAGGTAATCCTATGGCCACCCGAAGTCCTCAGTATCCGGCTCTCGAAGAGAGCAATCAAAAGAGTCCGGCACCGTCTGGTGTACGGTCGGACGTACTGAGGGATCTGCTAGAGCAAGCGGCTATCTCAGAAGAGCACCGCACGTTGATGGGTACGGTGATTGAAAGGATTTCGTCCGCCGAAAGCGGGTTGCATGAAGCCTTTATGAGTCTACTGACGGGTTTTGGGGTACGTGAAATGATGTACATTTTTGACAATATCGCACATTTTTAGATGTGCCCTATGTAGATAGTAGCCCCTGAGACTCTGGTTGTCGCCGAAAACGGTGGCAAACAGAGGATCATAGTCCCTGGCAATAACCAGACTGCCTTTATGTGCATGTGGTTGAAGCTCCAGTGGCTAGCCGGACTGATGGGTTTGCCGAACTAAGGCGGCAACTGGATGCGGCAGATGCCGACATCGTGCTTGTTAACAAGCGGCTTGACGAGGCACAGGGTAGGTGATTTTTCTGGTGATTGTCACATAATAAGAGCAGCATGATGATAGTATCTTTAATATGTTGTGACTGCAGATGGAGCTGCCACCGTGGAGACCCTTCGGGTGGAGCTTGCCCGAGCCAAGGAGCAAGAAAGGAGTAGCAATGCGGCCGCTTTAAAGGCGGCCGAAGAATTAAGGCCAAATAGGCCGCACATTGCGTGAGCAAAGAAAAAAATAGCCAAGATGGTTGTAGAGTTAAAAGATGCTACAGACCGTTGCCAGCTTCTTGAAGAAGAAAACCGGGCGAAAGCGACGGACCTGGAAAAGGCCCGGGTGGCTGCCAAGGAAGCCCGCTCCAAAATTAGAGCGACGAAGGAGGAGCTGCATCAAGCTGCGGATATTGTATCTGGGAAGCCCTTCTTATTGCGGACTAAGTTCGGGGATCCGAAGTATGCGCCTCTGGACCGGCTATGGAGTTCTGCGGACGAGTACATGGATTTGGCTGCAACTGTTGCTGATGCGGCTGAGTACTTCAAGGATCAAAAAGGTCCTAAAGTGGAGAAGCTGTTCAGGTCATAGTTTCACGCTCCAGTCCGTCCGTTGTTGCTGAATGAGCGATTGACCGGTTGGGCCGAGCTCCATAGATTTTCCGGACTTGCCATGAGGTCTGTTGTGGATCATCTGTGGCCAGGAGGGCCAAGGCCGAATAGCTACTTTAGCTTAGTGCAACAATTCCTTGGTGATGTGCCACGCATGGATGCTGTAAAGAGGTCGGTGTGCATAGAAGGCTCGTGGATAGCTCTTGCCCGTGTCAAAACATACTGGCGGAGATGGATGCCACCACTGTTGCTGCACAGGGTTCGGCCATAGGCCGAGTGGCTGTCGAGCATGTTCTTGAAGGCACTCGTTTGATAGAGGCTCAGTGCTCAAAGATTATTATGTTTAAGTGACATGTATTCCCATTGTAAAAACAATGTTTTATTGAGTTTATCAAGGCTGTATTTATACTTTTGCCCAAAAGTACTATGATGCCTCCTGTGCGGCCGTTTATGTATATATGTATATAACCTGAAAGATGGCAGTCGTCGGCTTCAGCCCCCACGCATATAATGCGGTGGTGTTTGTAGAAGACGCATGTTCACACTTGATCCAACGTCTTGGTCCATTAAGGAGGTGATAGCGCAGCGAACTAGGCAATCAGACTATAATGATTTAACACTTTCACTTAGCCAGAGGAGTTTGACAGTGGGGCTACTATATAGCCCATGGTGGCTCCATGCTCATCCGAATTCGTGGCGCGTACATGCATGGCCGGGAAATGGCCCTTCGGTAAGGCGGAGGAATTCTGAAGATTCCGCTAGGTCATCGAGTGGTTGACCAGTCTCACGCTATATAATGACAGTCAGTCTTCGGCTTTCTCTACTGAGGTGCTCGTCCAGATGAACCAGGGCACAATCGCAGTAGTTCTCCTGGTGCCGCCTTAGCCGATAGAGCGGAACGTAAGGCAGCAAAACACAGGAGCTGGGCAAACCCAACATTTGACCAAAGACATGATTCGTAGCTGATGCATATAAGCAAAACTCGCGACGCCGAACACTCCCTAAGGTATTCGGTCTTTATGATGTAAACCGGGCTAAATGGTGCCCTTTGTAATAAGCCCCTGGTGTCCAGGTACATGCGATATTTTGACGTGGCCACATGCCAATACGTCAGCATCCTTCTCAATTGTATTGAGAATCCAGGGGATGTGTATCATCAAGAGACAGTAAAAAAGGTTTACGCAGGGTCTTAATCTAAAAAGAATCCTTGGAACGGGTCCCTGCTGCATGTCTGCGCCTATGTCTCTGTTGTGCCGTATCTTGGACGGGTGTAGCACGATGGTCATCGGTAAAAGAGAGGAACTTAGCTGAAAAGTTGTCGTGCAAAAGGTAGGTTATGCTAAATAAACCATGTACAGTTCAAGATGAGTAAAGTTGAGCCTAATTGTCACTTGTTTACACGCGTTGAGCCCCTTGTATTGTTATAGGGGTATAGCCATCAAACCTGTATCAATTATATATAGCTACACCGGACTCGTCTAACCGCGTCCGTGGTATTAATGACCTGTCAGATGCTCTAGTTGGTGAGGCCGTTTAGTGTGCGGCTGCCAAGGCAGCCGCACGGTCTTCCGCGCGCAAGGAGCGCTCAATATTTCCATTTACTGTAATGATGCCACATGGACTGGGCATCTTAAGCATGAGGGAAGCGTAATGCGGTATTGCGTTAAAGCGAGCGAAAGCTTCGCGTCCTAGTAGTGCTTGATAGCCACTTTGGAACAGAGCGATGTGGAAGGTTAAATTTTCGCTGCGGAAGTTATCGGGAAAGCCGAATATAACCTCTAGTAGTAGGGAGCCCGTGCAATGGGCTTCTGGGCCTGACATTACTCCTTTAAAGGTAGTATTGCTATGGCTGATTTTTGTTGTGTCTATCCCCATTTTGCGGACTGTGTCCTGATATATCAGGTTTAAACTACTGCCGCCGTCCATGAGGACTCGTGTGAAGTGGTATCCGTCAATTATCGGGTCTAACACCAAGGCAACCCATCCTGCATGCCGGATACTTGCCGAGTAATCCCGATGATTAAAAGTGATCGGTTGGGATGACCAGTGGCAGAACTCCACTATGACAGGCCCTGGGCCACGTGTCTCTAGGAGTGCCGCTTTGTTTCTCCCCTTCATCACGTGTAACACGTTTACTGTTTTGATTTCTGGTGGGAATTTCTTCTGTTCCCCAGTGCTTTGCTTGCGAGGCTTGTCCTCGTCTTCGCTTGGTGTATCCTGCCCCTTCTGTTCGGCGTTGAGCTTGCCGGACTGCTTGAAGACCCAACATTCTCTATGGGTATGATTTTCAGGTTTATTAGGGGTGCTGTGGATCTGGCATATTTTGTCCAGAATCTTGTTTAGGTTGGACAGTTCGTCTCTGTTGCCTTTGGAGGGCAGCTTTTGCTGACCTGGCCGAGAGCTTCTGAATCTGGTGTTTACCGCCGTGCTCTTCGGGTTGTCTTCTTTATTCCGGCACTTGTTTTTGCTGCGTCGTGGCTTCCCGTTTCCGTCCCTGACTTCGGATGTACTTGGGTCGCTGGTGCTGCATCAGGCTAACCAGTTGTCCTCGCCCATGCAAAAGCGGGTCATGAGGCTTGTTAGTGCTGCCATTGTTCTTGACTTTTCTTGGCCGAGGTGTCTGGCCAGCCATTCGTCTCGAACGCTGTGCTTGAAAGCTGCTAAGGCTTCGTCGTCCAGACAGTCGACTATTTGGTTCTTTTTAGTGAGAAACCTGTTCCAAAGCTTTCGGGCTGACTCTCTGGGCTGTTGAGTTATATGACTTAAATCGTCTGCATCCGGTGGTCGGACATAGGTCCCTTGAAATTTTCCCAAAAAGCGTCTTCGAGCTCTTCCCAGCTTCCAATGGAGTTTTCGGGGAGGCTTTTAAGCCAGTGCCGAGCTGGCCCTTTGAGCTTGAGGGGTAAGTACTTGATGGCGAGGAGATCGTCTCCTCGAGCCATGTGGATATGGAGGATGTAGTCCTCAATCCAGACCCCAGGGTCTGTCGTTCCGTCATATGCCTCTATGTTTACGGGTTTGAATCCCTCTGGAAATTCATGGTCCAACACCTCATCGGTGAAACATAGGGGGTGTGCACGAGGTCGTCTATCCGACCGGATGGCTGTTTTGTTTTTTGATTGTGGGGGATCTAAGGCCTCCTCATCGAATTCAGGTAGCAGCTTTCGCTTTAGGAAGCTCTTTGTGAGGCGACTACCGCTGTATTTTGCTGTAGTGTTGAGTACTTCACTCCATCTAATTCTGAGTGTGTCTTGTGCAACCCTAAGCCTTTGCTTCTGCTTTTTCAGACTCCTCGTAGTGGCAACAAGCCTTTGATGGGTATTCTGTTGCTCCGGGTGCCTGTCCGGTGTGATGTCATCCGGACTGTTATCTTCGCCGGAGTCGGGTTGTTCGGTTTGATTCTCCGTTTTTGCCGTGGTCGGACGGTGGTTCAATGCCATGTTTGTCATCCGCTGGCTCACCCTGCTCTGTCGTTGGGTCTGTATGATCGTTGTTTCTGCCGAGGCGGGATTTGGAGCGGCTCTTACGTCGCCGCTTTGACTGCTTCTCGAGGGAACGATCCTTCGCTGCGTCCTTCCGTTCCTCGTCATCGTTTTCTTTGGGTGTGTCCACCATGTGTACATCATATGATGATGTGGGCGTCTAGTGCCCTGTGGGCAGTGGCTCCTGTTCGTCTCCTGCATCGTTGTCCATACCATCGATGTCTTCGGAGTCGAAGTCGAGCATGTCGGTCAAATCGTCGATAGTGGCTACTAAGTGGGTGGTGGGTGGGTGGTGAATTTCTTCGTCATCTGCATCCCAATCCTGCCGGACATAGTTCGGCGAGGACTCCCCTGACAAGGAGAGAGACCTTAATTAGTTCAGTATGTCGCCGAAGGGCGAGTGCTGAAAGATATCTGCGGAAGTGAACTCCATGATCGGCACCCAGTCGGATTCGATAGGCACGGGCGCAGGAGGTTTAGAGTCCATGGCCGGGGAAGAATCCGGCAGTTTGGCGTCAGGGTTCATGTGAAGGGTAAGGTCGATACTTGGCTCGATCGCCGATAAGAATGTGGCCTCCGTGGCGGGGTTGGCTCCGAATTGAGGGTCGGAGCGGTCGCCGGTGCGATCTCTCAAACACTGTCCGATGGTAGAGCTAAATCATGCTCATCGTGACTGTGCAGCGCACGCGGCAAGGGATCGAATCCGTAAAAGATCAAGTCTCCGTGGACGTCGGCTGTGTAGTTCAAGTTTCCAAATCTGACGTGATGGCCAGGGGCGTAGCCCTCGATCTGCTCCAGATGGCCAAGCGAGTTGGCCCGCAGTGCGAAGCCGCTGAATACGAAGATCCGTCCGAGGAGAAAAGTCTCACCCTGGACTGCATCGCTATCGATGATTGAAGGAGCCATCAAGCCTAACGATGACAATACAGAGGAACTCTCAATGAAAGCACCAATGTCAGTGTCAAAACCGGCGGATCTTGGGTAGGGGGTCCCGAACTGTGCGTCTAGGCAGATGGTAACAGGAGGCAGGGGACACGATGTTTACCTAGGTTCGGGCCCTCTTGATGGAGGTAATACCCTACGTCCTGCTTGATTGTTCTTGATAATATGAGTAGTACAAGAGTTGATCTACCATGAGATCAGATAGGCTAAACCCTAGAAGCTAGCCTATGGTATGATTGTTGTCGTTGGTCCTACGGACTAAACTCTCCGGTTTATATAGACACCGGAGGGGGCTAGGGTTACACAGAGTCGGTTACAAGGAAGGAGATCTACATATCAATATTGCCAAGCTTGCCTTCCACCAAGGAGAGTCCCATACGGACACGGGACGAAGTCTTCAATCTTGTATCTTCATAGTCCAACAGTCCGGCCAAAGGATATAGTCCAGCTGTCCGGATACCCCCTAATCCAGGACTCCCTCAGTAGCCCCTGAACCAGGCTTCAATGACGATGAATTCGGCGCGCAGATTGTCTTTGGGACTGCAAGGCGGGTTCCTCCTCCGAATACTTCATAGAAGATTTTGAACACAAGGATCGTGTCCCACTCTGCAAAACAAGTTCCACATACCACCATAGAGAGTCCCATCCGGACAGGGGACGAAGTCATCAATCTTGTATCTTCATAGTCCAACAGTCCGGCCAAAGGATATAGTCCGGCTGTCCGAATACCCCCTAATCCAGGACTCCCTCACTAAGTTTGCTAGTCCATGCTAAGATGAGTTTGATAAATTTATGGTTATGCAAGAAGACTTCAATGCTTATTTTGGTAGAGAATTAAAACGCAGTGCTGATATGCTTGAACACTTGGGTGATTATATGGCTAATGTCAAAGGTGAACTTAAACTTATTAGTAAACATGCTTCTATGGTTACCACACAAGTAGAACAAGTACTTAAGGCTTAAAATGATTTGCTCAATGAATTGACTAGTAAGAGTAATGATTTTGTTGTTAGAGTGGCTACTAGAACTGGTAAAATGACTCAGGAACCTTTGTATCCTGAAGGCCACCCTAAGAGAATTGAGCAAGATTCTCAGAGAAATAATATAGATGCACCTAGTCCTTCTAAAAGGAAGAAAAAGAAAAATGATAGGACTTTGCATGCTTCTAGTGAACCTATTACTGAAACACCAGAGAATCCAAATGATATTTCTATTTCTGATGCTAAAACACAATCTGGTAATGAACATGAAACTAGTGATAATGTAAATTATAATGTTCATGTTGATGCTCAACCTAATGATAATAATCTAGAAATTAAACCTGTTGTTGATCTTGATAACCCACCATCAAAGAATCAATGTTATGATAAGAGAGACTTCGTTGCTAGGAAACATAGTAAAGAAAGAGAACCATGGGTTCAGAAACCCATGCTTTTTCCTCCCAAACCATCTAAGAAAATGGATGATGAGGATTTTGAGCGCTTTGCTGAAATGATTAGACCTATCTTTTTGCGTATGCGATTAATTGGTATGCTTAAAATGAATCCTTATGCTAAGTACATGAAAGAAATTGTCACTAATAAAAGAAAGATACCGGAAGCTGAAATTTCCACCATGCTTGATAATTATACTTTTAAGGGTGGAATACCAAAGAAACTTGGAGATCTAGGAGTACCCACTATACCATGCTCCATTAAAAGAAACTATGTTAAAACTGCTTTATGTGATCTTGGAGCCGGTGTTAGTGTTATGCCTCTCTCTTTATATCGTAGACTTGATTTGAATAAGTTGACACCTACTAAAATATCTTTGCAAATGGCTGATAAATCAACTGCTATACCTGTCGGTATTTGTGAGGATGTGCATGTTGTGGTTGCAAACGTTACTATTTTAACAGACTTTGTTATTCTTGATATTCCCAAGGATGATAGTATGTCTATTATTCTTGGAAGACCCTTTTTGAATACTGTAGGGGCTGTTATTGATTGCAACAAAGGCCATGTCACTTTTCATGTAAATGGTAATGAGCATACGGTACACTTTCTGAGGAAACAACCTCAAGTCCACAGTATCAATTCTATTGGAAAAATTCCATCAATTATTTTTGGAGGTTTTGAATTTCCTCTTCCTACTGTCAAGAAGAAATATGATATTCTTACTGTTGGGGATGTGCATATCCCCGTTGAGGTAACTTGGTGTTGTTCAAAATTTCTCCGATTCCATGTTATTCGGAATGAGTTTGTTAACAAGACCTGATCAACCTTGTTAATGGATTCCTTTTGATGATCATGAGATGGATGAAGTTAGAAAACACAACTCTCTGTATCCTCCTTTTACTTTCTGTTATTTATATTAAATAAAGCAAAAATAGTAATTTCTGTCTGTTTTTTTATTATCCGTGCAATATAAAAATACCCCAAAAATAAAAGTTCTCCAAATGCCCTAAAATTTAAATATGATTTTTTCTGGAATATTTGAGAATATTTGGCACTGGGAACACAGCAGGGGGGCATCCACCTGGCCACGAGGGTGGAGACCGCGCCGTACCCCCCTGGGCGCGCGCCTGCCTCGTGGGACCATGGTGGCCCTCCTCCACTTATTCCTGCACCCATACACTTCTTCCTCCCCCCACAAACACCATTATCCAGCTAAAACCCGAGTCCAAGCTCATTTTGCTGCCATTTTTGATCTCCTTGCTCAAAGCACCTCCCACAAAACTGCTGTGGGGGGTTGTTCCTTGGTATGTGACTCCTCCATTGGTCCAATTAGTTTTTGTTCTAGTGCTTTATTCATTGCAAATTTGTGCTGCCTAGGTGACCCTGTTCTCGAGCTTGCATGTCAAATTTATGTGGTTCCAAGTAGTTTTGATGCATGATATAGGCTCTAGGCACTTGTAGGAGTAGTTTCTATCAATTTTGTTGAGCTTGGTTTACTTTTATTTGAACTAAAAATTTCAGAAATTTTTCAGAGGAAGAAATATGTTTAGGAAAATGTGCCAAGGTGGTTCTTCGAGGAAGTAAGGACCCAGGATTGCAATGCGTGATGCTGATGATGAGCCACCAAGGGACACTCTAGTGCGGCCTTGTGAATGGCCTTTAGAGTACTTCATGGATCAAGCGGGAATTAAGGAAGAATTTAACGCATATTTGCGTAACGCTGATCTTGTGAGGTTCGAGGAAGAAAAATGTCGTCAGTACCACTATCTCACTAGTTCCTTCATGAGGAGGCTTGAATTTTCATCTTCACGTAATTCTCAAACTGTCATGTTTGATCTTTATGAAAATTCTTATACTATGGACTTAGAGGACTTTACCACTGCTTGCAAACTTCCACAATGGGGTAGTGCTAGTGAACATCGCAAATCTGAATTTAGAGATTTTCTTGCTACTATAACTGTGGGGGAATCTAGAGATATAGCACAAGCTACCATAGGGAGCATTCATTTTCCTGCTATACATTATTTTGCTCTCTTCATAGGTAGATGCATTAATGGTAAAGATGAAGCATGTCACATGTGTGTCCCTGACCTCAGTATTCTTAGGAGTGCTGTGTTAGGAGATAAATCTTATAATTTGGGAGCCATTGTTGCACGTAGGTTGCATCTTAATAGATTTAATGGAGTTTTCTTTGGTGTAATTTATGCAACCTGCATATCTAATTTTCTTGGTATAACTATATGTGAGGATGATATTGAGTTGCCTCCCACTTATTTGGATTATGAGGCTATGGTTCGTCATCAGTTTGTTGAGAGGAACGATAAGTGCCTCCAGTACCGACTAATCTTTGACAGACGACGCACCTATCACGTCACTCTCCCTGCTTCTACTTTCTTTGATTTTCAGGCAAAGGGGAGATATTTTATAACCAGAGAGGATGCGGAAGAGAATAAGAGGAGGGCTGAGATAGCTCGCCTCCAAGCTGCAGCCCACGATGCAATGACTGCTGCATCTTAGTTCAACCCCGACTACAACTTTGGATATCCGCCAGGTCATCCATGGCATTAGAACAACTTAGGCCGAAAACCTCAGCTTGGGGGAGTACGTATTTCTCACTGACATTACATTTATGTTCACACACTCATTGCTAGATGTCGGTGCTCATACTTTTTCATTGTAATATCCATGCTAGTTTATTTCCTTTTTATGCTTTCTTCCTGTGTGTTTGATAGATTTGTAGATTTTAATTAGTTTACTTTCATGCTTGTAGTAGTAATTAAAAAGAAAACCCAAAAAGATTTCATGTTCTTCTTTTTGCTTGTTGGGAGCTTTCCCATGTAAATAGTTTTATTTATTTTATTTTCTTTGGGGTCGATAGGAGAAGACCATGATTAAATTCTTAAAGTGGCTCTTATATGCATTATTGTTGATCTGACAAAAGAGCCCATATTGCCTTGTCTTCTCCTGTTTATTGAATGCTTGCAGATTCCAGCTTAGTCCAATGCACGTGCACTATTATTATTATCCACATCGTTCGGTCATGCAAGTGAAAGGCAATTATGACGATATATGATGGACTGACTGAGATGAGAAAAGTTGGTATGAACTCGACCTCTCTTGTTTTTGTAAATATGATTAGTTCATCGTTCCTGATTCAGCCTATTATGAATAAACATGTTTGCAATGACAACTAGAGATCATAGTTTCTTGTGCCATGTTTAATTAGTTAGGAGCTTATAATGGTTTACCTTGCGTGCCAACATGTTATTAAAATGGTTGTGATGTGGTATGATACGGTGGCATCCTCCTCTGAATGATTTAAGTGATTTGACTTGGCACATGTTCACGCATGTAGTTGAAACAAAATCAACATAGCCTTCACGATATTTATGTTCATGGTGGATTATATCCTACTCATGCTTTCATTCGGTGTTGATTAATTTTAATGCATGTTCATGACTGTTGTCGCTCTCTAGCTGGTCGCTTCCCAGTCTTTTTCTATCCTTCACCTGTACTAAGCGGGAATACTGCTTGTGCATCCAATCCCATAAACCCCAAAGTTATGCCATATGTGTCCACCATACCTACCTATACACGGTATCTACCTGCCGTTCCAACTAAATTTGTATGTGCCAAACTCTAAACCTTCAAATAAATATCTTGTTTTGTATGCTCGAATAGCTCATGTATCAACTAGGGTTGTCCGTATCTTCCATGTTAGGCGGGTTATTCTCAAGAGGAGTGGACTCCGCTCCTCACTCATGAGAAAATGGCTGGTCACCTGGATGCCCAGTCCCATGCTTTATGCAAATCAAATCAAAATAATTGCAAACGAAACTCCCCCTGGGACTCTTGTTAGTTGGAGGCACTCGTTGTTTCGAGCAAGCCTTGGATTGATGCTTGTTGGTGGAGGGGGAGTATAAACTTTACCATTCTGTTTGGGAACCGCCTATAATGTGTGTAGCATGGAAGATATCGTCATCTCTTGGTTGTTATGTTGACAATGAAAGTATACTGCTCAAAATATTATTCATATCTATTTCAAAACCGAGCTCTGGCACCTCTACAAATCCCTGCTTCCCTCTGCGAAGGGCCTATCTATTTACTTTTATGTTGAGTCATCATCCACTTATTAAAAAGCACCAGTTCGAGAGCACCGCTGTCATTTGCATTCATTACTGTTAGTTTACATTGAGTATGGCTTGACTGGATCTCTTTTACCATGAATTACAATGTATAGTCATTCCTTGATCTTTAAAGGTGCTCTGCATTTATGTTTTGCGGTCTCAGAAAGGGCTAGCTAGATACCATCTTGTTATATCATATTATGATTGTTTTGAGAAAGTGTGGTCATCCGAGATTTATTATTATTGCTCGCTAGTTCATTATGCCGTTGATATGAGTAAACATGAGACCTATGCATTGTTGTGAATATGCTTAGTCTATAATCTTCGCTGAAATCTTGAAAGCGGGCTTTACATATTTACAACAAGAAGAGCAAATAGAGTTTGTAAAAGTTTTTCTTTATCACTTTCAGTTTGTCAACTGAATTGCTTGAGGACAAGCAAAGGTTTAAGCTTGGTGGAGTTGCTACGTCTCCGTCATATCTACGTTTCCAAACACTTTTGCCCTTGTTTTGGACTCTAACTTGCATGATTTGAATGGAACTAACCCGGACTGACGCTGTTTTTAGCAAAATTGCCGTGGTGTTATTTATGTGCAGAAACAAAAGTTCTTGGGATGACCTGAAACTCCACGGATCGTATTTTTGGAAATAATATAAAAGTCCTGCAAAAGATCAAGACCAGGGGGCCCACACCCTAGCCACGAGGGTGGGGGCGCGCATGCCCCCCTGGGCGTGCCCCCCTACGTCGTGGGCCCCCTGGAGCTCCACCGACCTCAACCTTGACTCCATATATTTGCGTTTGGGGAGAAAAAATAAGAAGAAGGATTCATCGCGTTTTACGTTATGGAGCCGCTGCCAAGCCCTAAACCCTCTCGGGAGGGATGATCTGGAGTCTGTTCGGGGCTCCGGAGAGGGGAATCCATCGCCATCGTCATCATCAACCATCCTCCATCACCAATTTCATGATGCTCACCGCCGTGGGTGAGTAATTCCATCGTAGGATTGCTGGACGGTGATGGGTTGTATGAGATTTATCATGTAATCGAGTTAGTTTTGTTAGGGTTTGATCCCTGCTATCCACTATGTTCTGAGATTGATGTTGCTATGACTTTGTTATGCTTAATGCTTGTCACTAGGGCCCGACTGCCATGATTTCAGATCTGAACCTATTATGTTTTCATGAATATATGTGAGTTCTTGATCCTATCTTGCAAGTCTATAGTCACCTACTATGTGTTATGATCCGGCAACCCCGAAGTGACAATAATCGGGACCACTCCCGGTGATGACCGTAGTTTGAGGAGTTCATGTATTCACTATGTATTAATGCTTTGGTCCGGTACTCTATTAAAAGGATGCCTTAATATCCCTTAGTTTCCGCTAGGACCTGATACGTCTCCAACGTATCTATAATTTTTGATTGCTCCATGCTATATTATCTACTGTTTTGGACACTATTGGGCTTTATTATCCACTTTTATATTATTTTTGGGACTAACCTACTAACCGGAGGCCCAGCCCAGAATTGCTGTTTTTTTTGCCTATTTTATGGTTTCGAAGAAAAGGAATATCAAACAGAGTCCAAACGGAATGAAACCTCAGGAACGTGATCTTCTCAACGAACCAGACCCAGGAGACTTGGACCCTACGTCAAGAAACAAAAGAGGAAGTCACGAGGTAGGGAGCACGCCTACCCCCCAGGCGCGCCCTCCACCCTCATGGGCCCCCTTTTGCTCCACCGACGTACTCCTTCCTCCTATATATACCTACGTACCCCCAAACGATCAGATACGGAGCCAAACCCTAATTCCACCACCGCAACTTTCTGTATCCACGAGATCCCATCTTGGGGCCTGTTTTGGAGCTCCGCCGGTGGGGGCATCGATCACGGAGGGCTTCTACATCATCACCATAGCCCCTCCGATGAAGTGTGAGTAGTTTACCTCAGACCAACGGGTCCATAGTTATTAGCTAGATGGCTTGTTCTCTCTTTTTGTATCTCAATACAATGTTCTCCCCCTCTCTTGTGGAGATCTATTCGATGTAATCTTCTTTCTGCGGTGTGTTTGTTAAGACCGATGAATTGTGGGTTTATGATCAAGTCTATCTATGAACAATATTCGAATCTTCTCTGAATTATTTTATGTATGATTGGTTATCTTTGCAAGTCTCTTTGAATTATCAGTTTGGTTTGGGCTACTAGATTTATCTTTCTTGCAATGGGAGAAGTCCTTAGCTTTGGGTTCAATCTTGTGGTGTCCTTTCCCAGTGACAGTAGGGGCAGCAAGGCACGTATTGTACTGTTGCCATCGAGGATAAAAATATGGGGTTTTCTTCATATTACATGAGTTTATCCCTCTACATCATGTCATCTTGCTTAAGGCGTTACTCTATTTTCATGAACTTAATACTCTAGATGCATGCTGGATAGCGGTCGATGAGTGGTGTAATAGTAGTAGATGCAGGCAGGAGTCGGTCTACTTCTCTCGGACGTGATGCCTATATACATGATCATACCTAGATATTCTCATAACTATGCTCAATTCTTTCAATTGCTCAACAGTAATTCGTTGACTCACCGTAGAATACCTATGCTCTTGAGAGAAGCCACTAGTGAAACCTATGGCCCCCGGGTCTATCTTCATCATACTTATCTTCCAATACTTAGTTATTACCTTTTCTTTTATTTTACTTTGCATCTTTATCATAAAAATACCAAAAATATTATCTTATCATATCTATCAAATCTGACTCTTGTAAGTGGCCGTGTAGGGATTGACAACCCCTTATCGCGTTGGTTGCGAGGATTTATTTTTTTTGTGCAGGTACGAGGGACTCGCACGTAGCCTCCTACTAGATTGATACCTTGGTTCTCAAAAACTAAGGGAAATACTTACGCTACTTTGCTGCATCATCCCTTCCTCTTCAGGGAAAACCAACGCAGTGCTCAAGAGGTAGCAAGAAGGATTTCTAGCACCGTTGCCGGGGAGTCTACGCAAAAGTCAATATACCAAGTACCCATCACAATCCTTATCTCCCGCATTACATTATTTGGCATTTGCCTCTCGTTTTCCTCTCCCCCACTTCACCCTTGCTGTTTTATTCGCCCTCTCTCTCTATCCTCCCTCTCTTTCTCTATTTGCCTCTTTTTGGCCTTTGCACCTTCTGCCGTTATGTCTGAAATTGGGGAAATTATTGTCGATATGGACAACAATAATATCATGAAAAATTCTGATGCTCCTACTAAAGAACCCCCCATCTTACATACAAATAATTCCGTGTTGGTAGTGGTAATATTATTGGAAAAGGAGTTATTCAAGATTTCTTTACTTGTGCCAGTGCTTTACCTTCTATGGGTAGTTCTAACCTTCATAGAACTAGTAGTCTTGCGGACGCTATTGCCATGCTTGTAGTTGAACTTGAAAGACAATTCATGCACATGCATCCTTGCATACAAAGGATTTTCCTAGAATTTTCTAATATTGAGCATTCTTTTGTTAGGCGTGCCGCTACTATATTTTTGGCTCATGAGTTTAGATTCATAATAAAAGAGGCCAAAGAAATCTTTGCGCATTACAGAGTGGGCGCTTTCCGTCCTCCCATAGAGGCCATCCTCTTTGATCAAGAAGAAATAATGCGTTTTCATTCTCTAGACTATGTTGCTTTAATGAAAACCTTAGAAAAAGGGTTCCCACCAATATTTTAGTTGATAGAATTTCTGAACTTAATGATGATTTGGCTATTCAAAATAATGAACTAGGATATTCTCTTGAATATATGCTCACAAATTTATGTGAAAAGAATGCTTATAATGATGAATTGGTTGTGCAATACGAACGACCAAAGGAGGAACCTATACCTCCCTAGGTTGATCTTGGGGACTTTTATCCCATTAAATTTAGCCCGTTTGATTACTTTTTCTTGCCTCAAAGGAAACTTTCTGCCGAACATAGAGAATATGAAATGAGTTTTAAAGATCTATCTTACTATTATGGCAATACCTAGATCTATCCTTGCTTTTTATGCCTAGCTAGGGGCGTTAAACGATAGCGCTTGTTGGGAGGCAACCCAATTTTATTTTTATTCCTTGCTTTTTTCTCCTGTTTAGTAATAAATAATTTATCTAGCCTCTGTTTAGGTTGTGTTTTTTTGTGTTTAATTAGTGTTTGTGCCAAGTAGAACCGTTGGGAAGACTTGGGGAAAGTCTTGATATGTTGCTGTAAAAACAGAATATTTAGCACTCACGAGAACTGCTGCCATTTTTATTTGCAAAGTGATATTTAGCTAATTCTTTTTTCAGATGATTAATAGATAAATTCCTCACGTCCAGAAATTTATTTTAGAATTTTTGGGGTTCCAGATCTTGCGCTAGATACAGATTACTACAGACTGTTCTGTTTTTAAAAGATTCTGTTTTTCGTGTGTTGTTTGCTTATTTTGATGAATCTATGGCTAGTAATAGTTTATAAACCATAGAGAAGTTGGAATACAGTAGTTTTAACACCAATATAAATAAAGAATGAGTTCATTACAGTACCTTTAAGTGGTCCTTTGTTTTCTTTCGCTAACGGAGCTCACGAGATTTTCTACTTTAAGTTTTGTGTTGTGAAGTTTTCAAGTTTTGGGTAAAGATTTGATGGATTATAGAACAAGGAGTGGCAAGAGCGTAAGCTTGGGTATGCTCATGGCACCCCCAATATACTCTAAGGACAGCTAAAAGACAAAGCTTGGGGATGCCCCGGAAGGCATCCCCTCTTTTCGTTTACTTCTATCGGTAAGATTACTTGGAGCTATATTTTTATTCACCACATGATATGTGTTTTGCGTGGAGCGTCTTGTATGATTTGAGTCTTTGCTTTTTAGTTACCAAAATCATCCTTGCTGTACACACCTTTTGTGAGAGCCATACATGATTTGGAATTTGTGAGAATACTCTATGTGCTTCGCTTATATCATTTGAGTTGTATAGTTTTGCTCTAGTACTTAACTTATATCTTTTAGAGCACGGTGGTGGATTTATTTTATAGAAACTATTGATCTCTCATGCTTCACTTAGATTATTTTGAGAGTCTTAAATAGCATGGTAATTTGCTTAAATAATCCCAATATGCTTGGTATTCAAGAATAGTAAAAAAAATCTTATGAGTGTGTTGAAGGCTATGAGAAGTTTGATGCTTGATAATTGTTTTGAGATATGAAGATGGTGATATTAAAGTTATGCTAGTTGAGTAGTTGTGAATTTGAGAAATACTTGTGTTAAGGTTTGTGATTCCCGTAGCATGCACGTATGGTGAACTGTTATGTGATGAAGTCGGAGCATGATTTATTTTTTGATTGTCTTCCTTATGAGTGGCGGTCGGGGACGAGTGATGGTATTCTCCTACCAATCTATCCCCCCTAGGAGCATGCGCTTAATACTTTGCTTTGATAACTTGTAGAATTTTGCAATAAGTATATGAGTTCTTTATGACTAATGTTGAGTCCATGGAT
Source organism: Triticum monococcum (assembly GCA_034509565.1). NCBI lineage: Eukaryota > Viridiplantae > Streptophyta > Magnoliopsida > Poales > Poaceae > Triticum > Triticum monococcum. Next base: position 156,907,673 of record CM067842.1, read on the forward strand.
TATACGCACTTTTCTTCCTTCCACCTGTGCTAGCCTCTCTAATACTGCGCACCTTTCGCCGGTATCATACATCCACCATATACCTTCGTCAAAACAGCCAACATACCTACCTATTATGGCATTTCCATAGCCATTCCGAGATATATTGTGACGCCCCAAGACCGATGTGCCAGGTGTCCTCTGCTTATTTGCTGTTGTTGCCTCGTCTTTTGCTTGCGTGTCATGCATTTCATATCTTTGCATCATGTCATCATGTCATAAATCTTTTGCATCTCAACTAAATAATTTGTGTGGATCTTCGATCCATTTAAATCGAGGGAAGAGTGACTTCTCTTTATAACATTATCCTCCTAATATTTAGGGAGCTATTATAAATATTCCATTAATTTGGAATCATCATAACACACGTGCAAAATTATTCCCATGTCTTTTCCTCTTCGAGTTTGGCCTTCAAACCTGGCCAATATCTCTCATCTCTTTTATCGAGGCTCCTCCTAAATTCTCAACATTTATGGACCTTCCTTTTACCGAGTCTTAGTTCAAACCTTTTGTTTAAATTCAAATGAGTTTGGATTTAAACTTTGCAATCTTGGCCTTCTTCTATTTTCTCGGAACAAGCTCATTTTTGTGAGCCCGTGAAGTTTATCCGCATGTCCAACTCCTTCCCCTATCCTCCCTTTCTTTTCTTTCTTATCCATGTGCTGTTTTTTTCTTGAGAAGAGAGTGTAGAGAGGAGAGAACACAGCCCACCAAATTAGCCTAAGGCCCAGCCGCCGGTCTCCCTAGGCGCGACCCTCCCTCTCCACCAGGCCCACCTCTGCCCGCGGCCCTCCTAAGGCCCAGCAGCAGCTAGCCCACCTAAACTCGTAACCCTAGCGCATCCCTCCTCTCTCCCTCGTCTCATCATCACGCCGCCAGCCTCTTTCTCCCTCGATCCCATCCCCTTGCGCTCGACCTCCTTCTCCCTCTCGATCATCCAGTGCCTCCTCACCCATTCCCTCGATCCCATCCTCCCCGACGCCCTCTCCTGGCCTCGCGCCGCCTCTCTCCCCTTTTCCTCCTGGCGTCGCTGCACAGAGAGGGGGCCGCTACAGCGACCCTGCCGAACACTGGATCCCGAGCGTCGCGCCCTTAAGGGCCCCGCCTTCGCGCCACCGTCCTCCATGGCCATAGCCGACCGAGCTCAAAGCTCCCGCCGATCCACCATGTCGCGTCTCTGCTGCCTCCTCGCTGCCGCCCGGGGTTCCCCTGCACCTCAAGCCTGACGCCCGACCTGCGACCTCCGCCACCTCGATGTCCCCTTGGCGCCCTGCCGGCCAATCTAGCCCTGTCGTCCAGGATCTCCATGGTGCTACCTTGCTGCTTCCTCCAGCGCCCAAGTCCACCTTGCTGCTTCCGCCGTCCTCACGCCCCTGCTTCTTCCATGGCGTTGTTGCCATCCATGGCAGCTCTGCCGCTATCGCCTTACCGCCGCCGTCCAGCGCAACACCTGCAGGAGATGGCCAGAGCCTCGATCCCCTGATCCTCTGCTTCGGGTCCTACTGTCATGCGGCCATCGCCCCTACATCATGCCAAGTACATGCATCGTGCCCTGAACCGCCAAGGAAGACCACCGAACAGGGATTCGCCAAGTACCAGGTCAACGGAGATCGCCAAGTTCATTACCGCCGACGTGCATTTTGCCAAGTACCACTACTTTCGCCGAAGACCCATGCAACGGAACCGTCAAGTTCGACTACCTTCGTGTGTACCTTTACTTCCCATGATGACCGTGTACAACTACCATCCCGTGCATGTCGTGAAGTACCTCTTCGAGACGACCGAGTACCACTACCGTTGACCCTCGAAGAACCCGCGGACGATAAGTTCCTCGGTGTGAACCCGAACACCTACGGAGTGTGTACAACTACAAAACGAGAACAACTACTTCCTCTACTTTGCACCGAACGGGAATCGTCCCGTTTGCACGCTTCGAAGGTATAACCCCGAGACGACGCTCGTGAACGAACGCATGCATGTTGTATGAGATGCACCCTTGTTTTGCCTCGAGTCTTAACTATCGGTGCACGTTGCCCCTCTTTTGCCATGCCACCTTCATGTGGGACACCCGGAATCCGGGAGCGCCCCACCATCTTTTGCACGCATCAGCACACTTCCCGTTTGCATCGGTATCTCAATTAAGTACCGGAACCGTTATTGTTATCGTGGCCGTGGCACCCCTTTTGCTTCCGCCACGGTGACAAATGCTTCTTAATGCTCTTGTCAACATTTTTCATAAAAATTGCTTAAAACTTGCATATGTCATCCACATCATGATAATGTTGGGGAACGTAGTAATTTCAAAAAATTTCCTACGCACACGCAAGATCATGGTGATGCATAGCAACGAGGGGGAGAGTCTGATCTACGTACCCTTGTAGATCGCAACGGAAGCGTTGACACACCATAGAGGAAGTAGTCGTACGTCTTCTTCCCGATCCGACCGATCCAAGCACCGTTACTCCGGCACCTCCGAGTTCTTAGCACACGTTCAGCTCGATGACGATCCCCGTGCTCCGATCCAGCAAAGCTTCGGGGAGGAGTTCCATCAGCACGACGGCGTGGTGACGATCTTGATGTACTACCGACGTAGGGCTTCGCCTAAGCACTACAACGATATGATCGAGGTGGAATTTGGTGGCAGGGGGCACCGCACACGGCTAAGGAACGATCTCAATGATCAACTTGTGTGTCTAGAGGTGCCCCCTGCCCCCATATATAAAGGTTGCCAAGGGGAGGGCTGGCCGGCCAGCTATGGAGGCGCAGGAGGAGTCCTACTCCTACCGGGAGTAGGACTCCCCCCCCCCAATCCTATTCCTAATAGGATTCCCAAAGAGAAAGAGAGGGAGAGAGGTGGCCGGCCACCTCTCCTAGTCCTAATAGGACTAGGGGAGGGGGGAGGCACGCAGCCCACCTTGGGCTGCCCCTTTCACCTTTCCACTAAGGCCCAATAAGGCCCATATGGTTCCCGGGGGGTTCCGGTAACCTCCCGGTACTCCGATAAAATCCCGATTTCACCCGGAACACTTCGGATGTCCAAACATAGGCTTCCAATATATCAATCTTTATGTCTCGACCATTTCGAGACTCCTTGTCATGTCCGTGATCACATCCGGGACTCCGAACAACCTTCGGTACATCAAAATGCATAAACTAATAATAACTGTCATCGTAACGTTAAGCGTGCGGACCCTACGGTTCGAGAACAATGTAGACATGACCGAGACACGTCTCCAGTCAATAACCAATAGCGGGACCTGGATGCCCATATTGGCTCCTACATATTCTATGAAGATCTTTATCGGTCAGACCGCATAACAACATACGTTGTTCCCTTTGTCATCGGTATGTTACTTGCCCGAGATTCGATCGTCAGTATCCAATACCTAGTTCAATCTCGTTACCGGCAAGTCTCTTTACTCGTTCCGTAATACATCATCCCGCAACTAACTCATTAGTTGCAATGCTTGCAAGGCTTGTATAATGTGTATTACCGAGAGGGCCCAGAGATACCTCTCCGACAATCGGAGTGACAAACCCTAATCTCGAAATACGCCAACCCAACATCTACCATTGGAGACACCTGTAGTACTCCTTTATAATCACCCAGTTATGTTGTGACGTTTGGTAGTACCCAAAGTGTTCCTCCGGCAAACGGGAGTTGCATAATCTCATAGTCATAGGAACATGTATAAGTCATGAAGAAAGCAATAGCAACATACTAAACAATCGGGTGCTAAGCTAATGGAATGGGTCATGTCAATCAGATCATTCAACTAATGATGTGACCTCGTTAATCAAATAACAACTCTTTGTTCATGGTTAGGAAACATAACCATCTTTGATTAACGAGCTAGTCAAGTAGAGGCATACTAGTGACACTCTGTTTGTTTATGTATTCACACATGTATTATGTTTCAGGTTAATACAATTCTAGCATGAATAATAAAAATTTATCATGATATAAGGAAATAAATAATAACTTTATTGTTGCCTCTAGGGCATATTTCCTTCAGATAACAACATTTAAAATGTTTAAAATGTTGTTTGTTTAAATTTGCTTAAATGCCATGCTAAAATGATTTATTTCATAACTAAATAACCGTAGCTCTAAATTTAATAAACTTTATATGTATATGAGGTAGAATTTTGCCTAGTTTATCATGGTGACATTGTTTTGCATGCCTAACAACTCTAAAACATGGTTTAGGGCAGAACAGGACCTAACCTAATATATGCACATAAGGAGTTTCCGGATTTGTTGTTTGTTGTTCCCGGCCTCATTTAAACTTGACTAGGTGGGTAGTTTTCATTTCCTTCACCCTCTTGCCATGTTAATCAACATTTAATATTGTTGGGTACATAAGCGAGAGTGAACTAAATAATTGATGTGGTGTTTTGTCAATATGCATCCCGATGCATATTGAGCTCCACTTAATTTGTAGGATTGCTTGTGCACTTTGCCATGCCATGCATACTTAAACCGGTGTTGTTTGCGCATCATACTTGTTTGCGCATCATACTTGTTTGCGCATCGTGCCATGTTGCTGTCGTGGTTGTTTACTATGTTGTTTGCTTCTTTTCTAGTGTTGCTTCTTCGGGTTGGTTCCGATAACGTCGTGTGTGTGAGGATCCGTTCGAAGTCGTCCGCTTATCTTCTTCATGGACTCGTTCTTCTTCCTTGCGGAATATCAGGCAAGATGATCATACCCTCGAAATCACTACTATCTTTGCTATGCTAGTTTGCTCGCTCTTTTGCTATGCCAATGCTATGATGCCTACCACTTGCTTGTCAGCCTCCCAAATTGCCATGTCAAACCTCTAACCCACCATGTCCTAGCAAACCGTTGATTGGCTATGTTACCGCTTTGCTCAGCCCCTCTTATAGCGTTGTTAGTTGCAGGTGAAGATTGAAGTCTGTTCCTTGTTGGAACATGGAGATGTCGTTCCTTGTTGGAACATGTTTACTTGTTGGGATATCACTACATATCTTATTTAATTAATGCATCTATATACTTGGTAAAGGGTGGAAGGCTCGGCCTTATGCCTGGTGTTTTGTTCCACTCTTGCCGCCCTAGTTTCCGTCATATCGGTGTTATGTTCCCGGATTTTGCGTCCCTTACGTGGTTGGGCTATAATGGGAACCCCTTGACAGTTCGCCTTAAGTAAAGCTTTTCCAGCAATGCCCAACATTGGTTTTACCATTTGCCACCTAGCCTTTTTCCCTCGGGAGTCGCACATCCCGAGGGTCATCTTTATTTTAACCCCCCCGAGCCAGTGCTTGTCTAAGTGTTGGTCCGAAATGGGCAGCCTGCGGGGCCACCTCGGGGAAACTTGAGGGCTGGTTTTACTCGTAGCTTGACCTATCCGGTGTTGCCCTGAGAACGAGATATGTGCAGCTCCCATCAGGATGTCGGTGCATCGGGCGGTGTTGCTGGTTTAGTTTTACCCTGTCAAAATGTCTTGTTGTACCGAGGCACCGAGCCTGATCGGAATGTCTCGGGTGGAGGTCTATTCCTTCGTTGACCGTGAGAGCTTGTGATGGGCTAAGTTGGGACACCCCTGCAGGGATTTGAACTTTCGAAAGCCGTGCCCGCGGTTATGGGCAGATGGGAATTTGTTAACGTCCGGTTGTAGAAAACCTGAAGTTGACCTTAATTAAAATGAATCAACCGCGTGTGTAACCGTGATGGTCTCTTTCCGGCGGGGTCCGGGAAGTGAACACGGTTGTTGGAGTTATGCTTGACGTAGGTTGCTATAGGATCACTTCTTGATCATACTTTTATCGACCGTGCTTTGCCTTCTCTTCTCGCTCTCATTTGTGTATGTTAGCCACCATATATGCTAGTCGCTTGCTGCAGCTCCACCTCATACCTTTACCTTACCCATAAGCTTAAATAGTCTTGATCGCGAGGGTGCGAGATTGCTGAGTCCCCGTGGCTCACAGATAATTCCAAAACCAGCTTGCAGGTGCCGATGAGACCGTGCAGATGACGCAACCAAGCTCAGGAGGAGCTCGATGAAGATCTTGTCCTTTATGTTGTTTCGTTCTAGTTGATCAGTAGTGGAGCCCAGTTGGGGTCGATCGGGGACCTTTGTCGCATTTGGGGTTCTTCTTTTATTTTGGTTCCGTAGTCGGACCTTGAGTGTATTTGTATGATGTAATGCTTTATTCATGTAATTGTTTGAAGTGGCGATTGTAAGCCAACTATGTAACTTTTTCCCCTATTGTTTTACATGGGTTGTGTGAAGATTACCTCACTTGCGACATTGCCTTCAATGCGATTATGCCTCTAAGTCGTGCCTCGACACGTGGGAGATATAGTCGCATCGAGGGTGTTACATATATTTCCATGCAACTTTCCACCGTTCCGTTTATTATGACACGCTCCATCATTGTCATATTGCTTAGCATGATCATGTAGTTGACATCGTATTTGTGGCAAAGCCATCATTCATAATTCTTTCATACATGTCACTCTTGATTCATTGCATATCCCGGTACACCGCCAGAGGCATTCATATAGAGTCATATTTTGTTCTAAGTATCGCGTAGTAATTGTTGAGTTGTAAAAAAATAAAAGTGTGATGATCATCATTATTAGAGCATTATCCCAGTGAGGAAAGGATGATGGAGACTATGATTCCCCCACAAGTCGGGATGAGACTCTTGACGAAAAATAAAAAAAAATAAAAAAGAGGCCATATAAAAGAGAGAAAAGGCCCAAATAAAAAAGAGAAAAAATAAGAGAAAAAGAGAGAAGGGACAATGTTACTATCCTTTTACCACACTTGTGCTTCAAAGTAGCACCATGATATTCATGATAGAGAGTCTCCTATGTTATCACTTTCATATACTAGTGGGAATTTTTCATTATAGAACTTGGCTTGTATATTCCAATGACGGGCTTCCTAAAATGCCCTAGGTCTTCATGAGCAAGCAAGTTGGATGCACACCCACTTAGTTTCTTTTGTTGAGCTTTCATATACTTATAGCTCTAGTGCATCTGTTGCATGGCAATACCTACTCACTCACATTGGCATCTATTGATAGGAATCTCCATAGCCTATTGATATGCCTAGTTGATGTGAGACTATCTTCTCCCTTTTTGTCTTCTCCACAACCACCATTCTATTCCACTTATAGTGCTATATCCATGGCTCACGCTCATGTATTGCGTGAAGATTGAAAAAGTTTGAGAATGTCAAAAGTATGAAAAAATTGCTTGGCTTGTCATCGGGGTTGTGCATGATCTAAATACTTTGTGTGATGGAGATAGAGCATAGCCAGACTATATGATTTTGTAGGGATAACTTTCTTTGGCCATGTTATTTTGAGAAGACATGATTGCTTTGTTAGTATGCTTGAAGTATTATTATTTTTATGTCAATATTAAACTTTTATCTTGAATCTTTCAGATCTGAATATTCATACCACAATTAAGAAGAATTACATTAAAATTATGCCAAGTAGCACTCCGCATCAAAAATTATGTTTTTATCATTTACCTACTCGAGGACGAGTAGGGATTAAGCTTGGGGATGCTTGATACTTCTCCAACCTCCAACGTATCTATAATTTTTGATTGCTCCATGCTATATTATCTACTGTTTTGGACATTATTGGGCTTTATTATCCACTTTTATATTATTTTTGGGACTAACCTACTAACCGGAGGCCCAGCCCAGAATTGTTGTTTTTTGCCTATTCTAGGGTTTTGAAGAAAAGGAATATCGAACGGACTCCAAACGGAATGAAACCTTCGGGAACGTGATTTTCTCAATGAACAAGACCCAGGAGACTTGGACCCTACGTCAAGAAACAAAAGAGGAGGCCACGAGGTAGGGGCGCGCCTCCCCCCCCCCCACCAGGCACGCCCTCCACCCTCATGGGCCCCCTATTGCTCCACCGACGTACTCCTTACTCCTATATATACCTACGTACCCCCAAACGATCAGATACGGAGCCACACCTTAATTCCACCGCCGCAACTTTCTGTATCCACGAGATCCCATCTTGGGGCCTGTTCCGAAGCTCCGTCGGAGGGGGCATCGACCATGGAGGGCTTCTACATCAGCACCATAGCCCCTCCGATGAAGTGTGAGTAGTTTACCTCAGATCTATGGGTCCATAGTTATTAGCTAGATGGCTTCTTCTCTCTTTTCAGATCTCAATACAATGTTCTCCCCCTCTCTTGTGGAGATCTATTCGATGCAATCTTCTTTTTGCGGTGTGTTTGTTGAGACCGATGTATTGTGGGTTTATGATCAAGTCTATCTATGAACAATAATTGGATCTTCTCTGAATTCTTTTATGTATGATTGGTTATCTTTGCAAGTCTCCTCAAATTATCAGTTTGGTTTGGCCTACTAGATTGATCTTTCTTGCAATGGGAGAAGTACTTAGCTTTGGGTTCAATCTTGCGGTGTCCTTTCCCCGTGACAGTAGGGGCAGTAAGGCATGTATTGTATCGTTGCCATCGAGGATAACAAGATGGGGTTTTCTTCATATTGCATGAGTTTATCCCCTCTACATCATGTCATCTTGCTTAAGGCGTTACTGTGTTTTCATGAAGTTAATACTCTAGATGCATGCTGGATAGCGGTCGATGAGTGGAGTAATAGTAGTAGATGCAGGCAGGAGTCGGTCTACTTTTCTCGAACGTGATGCCTATATACATGATCATACCTAGATATTCTCATAACTATGCTCAATTTTGTCAATTGCTCAATAGTAATTCGTTCACCCACCGTAGAATACCTATGCTCTTGAGAGAAGCCACTAGTTAAACCTATGGCCCCCGGGTCTATCTTCATCATATTAATCTTCCAATACTGAGTTATTTCCTTTGCTTTTTTACTTTGCTTTTATTTTACTTTGCATCTTTATCATAAAAATACCAAAAATATTATCTTACCGTATCTATCAGATCTCACTCTCGTAAGTGGCCGTGTAGGGATTGACAACCCCTTATCACGCTGGTTCCGAGGATTTATTTGTTTTGTGCAGGTACGAGGGACTCGCGCGTAGCCTCCTAATGGATTGATACCTTGGTTCTCAAAAACTGTGGGAAATACTTATGGTACTTTGCTGCATCATCCCTTCCTCTTCGGGGAAAACCAACGTAGTGCTCAAGAGGTAGCAGGACCCTGCTGCCACGGGAGGGTAGGACAAAAGATGTCATGCAAGTTCTTTTCCATAAGCACGTATGACTATATTCAGAATACATGCCTACATTACATTGATGAATTGGAGCTAGTTCTGTGTTACCCTAGGTTATGACTGTTACATGATGAACCACATCCGGCATAATTCCCCATCACTGACCCATTGCCTACGAGCTTTCCATATATTGTTCTTTGCTTATTTACTTTTCCGTTGCTATTCTTACAATCACTACAAAATACCAAAAACATTACTTTTGTTATCATTACCTTTTGTTACCGTTACCACTACTATCATATTACTTTGCTACTAAATACTTTGCTGCAGATATTAAGTTTCCAGGTGTGGTTGAAATGACAACTCAGCTGCTAATACTTGAGAATATTCTTTCGCTCCCCTTGTGTCGAATCAATAAATTTGGGTTGAATACTCTACCCTCAAAAACTGTGTAGCGACCCGACCTCAAACGGTCAAGTCTCTGTGCTTGAGTGTCATCCCTGGATCGGTAATGCTGACACACACAGTACTTGAGGATTTATAACAGAGTAGCAATCACATGCTTATTACATCGAATGTCTCAAAAGAGAACTTATTACAATAAATATGGCTTAAGGCCATCTAATACGATAACAGCGGAAGGATTGGAAGATAAAGTGTGTCCATCAACTCCAACGGCATAGCTGAGCTGCACGACAACGACCTAACAAACCTTACTCCTCGTCTGAAGAGTCTGCAACATAATACATTGTAGCCTGAAAACGGGTCAGCACATGGAATATGCTGGCAAAGTAACACAGTAGAGCAAGAACAAAATAATACTATCACTATATGCATATTTGGCTGGTGGAAAGCTCTATGGTTATGGTTTTTGCGAAAAGCCAATTTTTCCCTACAACAAAGGAATAGATTTTATTTAACTATCATGGTAGTTGAAACATCATTGAGAAGGTTCCTCCAACTCAATCCCAATTAAAGTAATTAACAACCCAACAATATTAGTTTAGAGTGATGAGACACTTATGATACTCCAAGTACTAGATACTCAAGATGTACATAACTGGGGACACGGCTAACCATGATTAGTTTATACACTCTATAGAGGTTTGCACACTTTTCCCCACAAAACCCGATCTCCTCCGTTGGATTTCTCGCACTACAGGGTGTTTGAGAAACGGATGACCGAGACACAGTCTTTCAGAAGCATTAACCCCTTACTCCGGGCAGACCATACCAACGTACATCCCTCTACCTGCTGATCCGCCTCTTCAAGAGCTTAACGCAACTTACTCAACTATGCTAGAGCCCATAATAGCTTGTGGCTGCACACTGAAGTTTCTAGCATGAAAATATCTCAGTTCCCTTTGAGCCTGGGTGGCGGACCATAGGATTATCACACGGGTACTCTGGGATATCCAAGGACAACAATGGATTCCCCAGGTGCCCAACAAACAATCCACCCAGATGTGTATTTAAGTTGCCACCTTAAGTTGAACCATTAATTAACAATCTCACATTTGTCATGGATTTCACTCACCCAACCATGTCTACGAGCATAGCATAGCAATAAAAACAATACGTAGAAGTAACTCCCAAGGGTTTGAATATAACAGGGCAATAGGTTCTACCTCATCAACTACTTCCCAACCCACATGTTAATCAATTCCTAACCATGCAATGTTTGAGGATTGGAACTAATGCATAAAAACTGGGTGATAAAGGGGTGTGATCAAAGTGTTACTTGCCTTGCTGATGATCCGCAAAACCTAGAGACTCGTAGAAGCACGCTTCGCACTCCGGGTGTTCTATTGCAAGCAAACAATAGCATACATAAGCAATCAAGCAAAGAAACACGAGTAAATCTCAAATAAGATGATCTAACCAGAAAGTTCAACTTAAGAACTCCGGTTTGCGAAAAGAATCAAATCAAACGGAGCAACGAAACTCAAACAGCGAAAGAAACAAGATCCGTTTACTAATCTGGACTAAGGTCATATTTTTACAGTAGAAAAAGCTTGTTCAAGTTGGTTAAATGGAAAGAGGGTCTCGAGACGAAGATCTGGGCACTTGAATCGCCTGATTCCGACAAATGGGCGAAAAGACAAACTAAAACGAAAATCGGATCAGAAATCACGATTGAAAATAATCGTGGAAAATCCAAGAAAAAGAAATCTGACGAACAGGCTAACGAATGAACGTTCATTGTCTGCGGCTAACAAGTGAACATGTTCGTTATGACGAACGTACGGCCGAACGTCCACAAAGTAACAAAACCGAGAAAAACCGGCGAACCGATCTATCCAAAAAAACTAGGTTTTTCTAACAAAAAACCGAACCGGTTTAAAAAAAACGAACGACGCTTATACCTCCGGCGAGGTCTGGCACGGCGAGGCGGCTCCGGCGAGTGGGGCAGGGCTGCGCGGGGCAGCGGCAAGCAATGCGGCGGCGGCAGCAAGCGGCAGCGGGGCAGGCGGCTTGCGGCGACGGGGCGGCTCGGGCTCCTGGGGGTTGCGACGGCTTATAAGGGGAGGGGGGTGCGGCGGCTTATAAGGTGAGGGGGTGCGGCGGCTTGGGGAAGGGGGCGAGGCGGCGCGTGTCTGGGACGGACACGGCGGCGGCGGCGACGGGGCTGCTCGGGACTCCTCTCCCGAGCCGGTGCGGGGAGGCGGCGCGGCATAATTCAACTCTTCCGTATATCCGGTAGAATCAGCACTGGGGCTGTAGTCAAACGTTTCTTTAACTCCTGAAAACTCGCTTCACATTCTTCTGTCCATTTAAATTTGGTAGCCTTCTTCAATAACTCTGTCATTGGCTTCGCAATTTTGGAAAAATTCTCAATGAATCTCCGATAGTATCCTGTGAGTCCAAGGAAACTGCGGATCTCGCTAACTACAATGGGTGCCAACCATTCAGTGACTGACTGAACCTTGGTAGGATCTACTGCTACACCTTCTCCTGACATAACATGTCCAAGGAATCCAACTTCCTTCAGCCAAAACTCGCATTTGCTGAACTTGGCATACAACTGATGTTCCCAGAGTTTCTCGAGAACTAAACGCAAATGCTCTTTGTGCTCCTCCTCGTTCTTCGAGTATACCATTATATCATAAATGAACACCACAACGAGCTTACCCAAATATTCCATGAACACTTTGTTCATCATGCTCATGAAATAGGCAGGGGTCAGTCCAAACGACATGACCGTATACTCATACAACCCGTACCGTGTGGTGAATGTTGTCTTTGGTATGTCCTTCTCTCGTATCTTTAGTTTGTGATATACAGATCGTAGATCGGTCTTTGAAAACACATTGGCTCCTTGCAGCTAGTCAAACAAATCATTGATCATTGGCTGTGGGTATTTGTTCTTGACCGTCACCTCATTTAACGCACGATAATCAAGAACCATTCTTAGAGACTTATCCTTCTTCTCGACCAAAAGCACTGGGGCTCCCCATGGTGATGAGCTCCGTCGAATGTAACCTTTCTCCAATAACTCCTTGATCTGTTTCTTAATCTCCTCCAGTTCATTTGCGGGCATCCGGTATGGTCACTTCGATATAGGACCGGTGCTTGGCAATAGCTCTATCAAAAACTCGATGTCTCGATCCGGTGGCATGCCTGGTAACTCCTGTGGGAAAACATCTGGGTAATCCTTCACTACAGGCACTTCCTCTTGAACAACTCCCGTGAGGGTATTCACTTGGCTACTTCTTGGCGCATGCCTAGATACATACTTGATCCTTTTTCCCTCAGGGGTGGTGAGACAAATTGACTTACTAACGCAGTCAATGCTTCCTCCATACTTTGACATCCAGTCCATTCCTAATACCACATCCAATCCTTGTGACTCCAAGATTATTAGGTTGGATGGAAAAACATGGCTACAACTGGTTAAGGGTATCTGGTCGCACCATCGACTAGCCATATACTCTACTCCAGGTGAACTCACTAACAGATGGGTCCTAAGGGTTTCGGTTGGTAGTTTAAACTTATCCACACATTCCCTTGATATGTATGAATGTGATGCACCATTATCAAAAAGAACAAGGGTGGTAAAAGACTTAACCAAAAACTTACCAATAACCGCGCCTGGCTGCTCTTCAACCTCCTCCACGTTGATGTGTTTCACTTGTCCTTTGTTGAATGGATTGGGCTTCTTTCCAGCACTCCCATTACCGTTTACATTCTTCGCTTCAGGGCACTCCGTGGCATAGTGTCCAGTCTTCCCGCACTTGAAACAAGTAACGTGGCTTAGGTCTCTCTTCGCGGGTGTGGCTGGATTGGAGTGGTTCTGATTGTTGCTTGCTCCATTCCCATTCCCATTGCTTGGGCAGTATGATTATGGTTACTTCGTCCATTGTGGGTGTGGCCTCCATGGTTATGAACAAGTCCTCCCGAGTTCGGGGTTAGGCGAGGCTTCTGCTGAGCTCCTGAATTATACCTTCCTTATCCATACTTCCTCTTACAACTCTCAATTTGCTATTGTTTCGTTCAATCATAAGAGCTTTATCTACCAACTCCTGGTAGTTGTTGAATGTTGCCACCATCAACTGCATTCTCATCTCATCATTCAGCCCTTCCATAAACTTCTCCTGCTTTACGGCATCTGTGGCCACATCATCAGGGGCATAGCAAGATAACTTGCTAAACTCATCCGCGTACTGAGCCACAGTACAGTTCCCCTGGCGTAAGTTGCGAAACTCACTCTTCTTCATACTCATAGCTCCAGTTGAGACATGGGCTGTACGGAAAGCTTACTGAAACTGATCCCATGTGACAGTGGCTATAGGGTAAGTGATAGTGTAATTCTCCCACCATGAGGTTGCTGGTCCATCCAACTGATGTGCGGCAAAACGCACCTTCTCAGCATCTGTACATCCTGCAGTGGTTAATTCCCTTCCAATCCTGCGGAGCCAATCATCTGCCACTATCGGCTCAGTGCTACTAGAAAACACCGGCGGCTGCAACCTCAGAAAGCGGGCTAAGTTATCAACTGGTGGGGGTGGCAGTGGATTGTTGTTGTTGTTGCCTTGGTTCTGAACTAACAACTGCATCAGGGTATTCTGCTGCTGGATCAACAGAGTGAGCTCCGGTGGGAAGGTAAATCCGAGGTCACGTCTCGGAGGCATCTGATGGGTTTAGAGGGGAGAGATTAGAATAGAATGAGGTCTAATGAGAAAACACTACCATATGCACACGAGACAAACACAAACATTTCACTCAATCAATCAAGCAAGGGCATACAATCGATCTAACTATCGTTACGAAAGTGCTCGGACTATACTATTTACATGGTGGAACACTACTACTGATGTGGTGGTCTACTAAAAATATTCTTCGGTTGAAGACTCCATGATGTCTGCTCCAGTTTCGTCTTCATAGTCATCATCACTATTGTCGAGGTCCGAGTCGGTGTCGTCGATCATAATGTTGTCCTCCAGGCGAATCTCCTTGGGTTCTTCGTCTTCTCCTCCTGGTGTGGGGTCTCCCAGGAATACTCCTAGCTTCCTTTCCAGATCGTCATTCTTCTCTACTAGTACGGCAATTTCCTCCTCATAATATTCGCGTGTAGGCTTGAGTTCTTCCTCCAGTTCTGTGATCCTAGTCATCGCCTTCTTTAGGTTTATCATTCCTTCGCACATTTGGTTCTCCTGGTGACGAATATGCTGGTTTAACTCTTGAATGAATGCTGCAATTGATCTATCCTTCCTGTTACTGATCATTTCCCATTGCTCATCTCGACGCCCACAAATCTGGTAGATAGTATCCTTAAGCTCCTTATGGTTAACTTCTCCAATGCGTCCCATGGTGATGTGAGCTGCCATACTCTTTTCTAGACTCTAGGTTGGTGCATCGAAGGAAAACTCTATGGGCTTAGTGACTGGCGTGAATGTCCTTCCTGGAACTTGAACTTGAATCATCCATCGCTCCTCTTCTGGTAAAGTGGCGTTGTACGTCCCAGTGAAGCTTGGTATTCCAATGTTCAGGTACCTAGTGACTTCCTTCAAGTGTCGTCCAAAAGGTGCTTCTTCATTTGGTTGTGCAAACTTGTTCCTTGCCTCCGCCATCCTAAAGAGTAGAAAATGGAGAGGAGTCAGAAATGAGAAGAGAATAGTGATCTTGCGTATATCCGGCAGAATCAGCACTGGGGCTGTAGTCAAACGTTCCTTTAACTCCTGAAAACTCGCTTCACATTCTTTTGTCCATTTGAATTTGGTATCCTTCTTCAATAACTCCGTCATTGGCTTCGCATATTTGGAAAAATTCTCAATGAATCTCCGATAGTATCCTGCGAGTCCAAGGAAACTGCGGATCTCGCTAACTGAAGTGGGTGCCAACTATTCAGTGACTGACTGAACCTTGGTAGGATCTACTGCTACACCTTCTCCTAATATAACATGTCCAAGGAATCCAACTTCCTTCAGCCAAAACTTGCATTTGCTGGACTTGGCATACAACTGATGTTCCCTGAGTTTCTCGAGAACTAAACGCAAATGCTCTTCGTGCTCCTCCTTGTTCTTTGAGTATACCATTATATCATCAATGAACACCACAATGAACTTATCCAAATATTCCATGAACACTTTGTTCATCATGCTCATGAAATAGACAGGGGCGTTAGTCAGTCCAAACGACATGACCGTATACTCATACAACCCGTATCGTGTGGTGAATGTTGTCTTTGGTATGTCCTTCTCTTGTATCTTCAGCTGGTGATATCTAGATCACATATCGGTCTTTGAAAACATCTTGGCTCCTTGCATCTGGTCAAACAAATCATTGATCATCGGCAGTGGGTATTTGTTCTTGATCGTCACCTCATTTAACGCAGGATAATCAAGAACCATTCTTGGAGACTTATCCTTCTTCTCGACCAAAAGCACTGGGCCTCCCCATGGTGATGAGCTCCGTCGAATGTAACCTTTCTCCAATAACTCCTTGATCCGTTTCTTAATCTCCTCCAGATCATTTGCGGGCATCCGGTATGGTCACTTTGATATAGGACCATATAATCTTGGAGTCACAAGGATTGGATATGGTCCTATATCGAAGTGACCATACCGGATGCCCGCAAATGAACTGGAGGAGATTAAGAAACAGATCAAGGAGTTATTGGAGAAAGGTTACATTCGACGGAGCTCATCACCATGGGGAGCCCCAGTGCTTTTGGTCGAGAAGAAGGATAAGTCTCTAAGAATGGTTGTTGATTATCGTGCGTTAAATGAGGTGACGATCAAGAACAAATACCCACCGCCGATGATCAATGATTTGTTTGACCAGCTGCAAGGAGCCAAGGTGTTTTCAAAGATCGATCTGTGATCTGGATATCACTAGCTGAAGATACGAGAGAAGGACATACCAAAGACAACATTCACCTCACGGTACGTGTTGTATGAGTATACGGTCATGTCGTTTGGATTGACTAATGCCCCTGCCTATTTCATGAGCATGATGAACAAAGTGTTCATGGAATATTTGGATAAGTTCGTTGTGGTGTTCATTGATGATATAATGGTATACTCGAAGAACGAGGAGGAGCACGAAGAGCATTTGCGTTTAGTTCTTGAGAAACTCTGGGAACATCAGTTGTATGCCAAGTTCAGCAAATGCTAGTTTTCGCTGAAGGAAGTTGGATTCCTTGGACATGTTATATCAGGACAAGGTGTAGCAGTAGATCCTACCAAGGTTCAGTCAGTCACTGAATGGTTGGCACCCACTTCAGTTAGCGAGATCCGCAGTTTCCTTGGACTCGCAGGATACTATCGGAGATTCATTGAGAATTTTTCGAAAATTGCAAAGCCAATGACGGAGTTATTGAAGAAGGCTACCAAATTTAAATGGACAAAAGAATGTGAAGTGAGATTTTAGGAGTTAAAGAAACGTTTGACTACAGCCCCAGTGCTGATTCTGTCGGATATACGATGTGTTTAAATGCTTCTAAGGCCTTGGCGTCCGAGTAGTCAACAATTTGGTTCTTTTTTATTAAGAACCATGTCTAGAGTTTACGGGCTGACTCTCTGGGTTGCTGGACTATGTAACTAAGGTCATCAGGGTCTCGTGGCCGGACATAAGTTCCTTGGAAGTTGTCTCAAAAAGCATCTTCCAAGTCCTCCCAGCTGCCAATGGAGTTTCCTGCGAGGCTATTCAACCAGTGCCATGCTGGTCCTTTTAGCTTTAGGGGAAGGTATTTAATGGCATCGAGATTGTCGCCGCGAGCCATGTGAATGTGGAGAAGAAAATCTTCGATCCATATAGCGGGATCTTTCATTCCATCGTATGCCTTGATGTTTATAGGTTTAAACCCTTCTGGGAACTGGTGTTGCATTACCTCATCGGTAAAGCACATGGGGTTTGCCGTGCTTATATATCGGGCAACATCACGACAGAGTTCGGATGACATCCGTGTTCGGTTCTCGGCCCGAACTTGGTGATGCTTGTCGTGCCAGGCTTGATGGCCGTCGTCTCGTGTTGGAGCACATCCTCTTGACCCGTAGATTGATCTGGTCTGGCCGTCTCTATTGTCTAGGTCCTGACATAAATCATACGTGTAGTCCGGAGCCGCTACCTCTTTGCCTCTTCGGCGAGGTGGTGCGGGCTGGTGTTCGGCATAATTAGCCGCTTTGTCACGTCTGCGTGGTGGTCGGTCCGATTCATCGACATGGTTGTATCTAGATGGTATTGGCTCAAGGGCCTCGTCGTCGAATTGTGGTAGTAGTCTGCGTTTTGGGTAACCCTTTGTTGGGCGCTCAAGGCCGTATTCTTCGGAAGCCAGGATCTTGGTCCATCTATCGTTGAGCGTATCTTGTTCATCTTGAAGCTGTTGATGTTTCTTCTTGAGGCTCCTCGCGGTGGCGATAAGCTATCGATTGAAGTGTTCTTGTTCGAGGGGTTCCTCTGGTATGATAAAATCTTCGTTACCAAGGATAACATCCTCCTCAGAGGCCGGTAGATAATTACTATCCTTCAAATCCTCATGATCGACAAGTTCGTCTGGGTTGACTTGTCCTTCTTCCCACTCATCCTGCTCGAGCGTAGGCTCGACGTGGCAGTCGGAGTCTTCGGCATTGTCCGGGGTGTTGTTATCTCCGGTGCCAGTATTACTTTCCTTTTCCCAACGCGAGCGTGAGCGGCGCCGCTGACATCGGTGCTTTGGTGGTGCCTCGACGGGTTTGTTCCCGATCGGATCCTTAGTGCCATGATCGTCCTTCTTTTCGGGCGCATCCACCATGTACACGTCGTATGTAGAAGTGGCCGTCCAACGCCCAGTGATGGGTGGGTTTTGGCCTGATTCGGCTCCGGCATCGTCGTCCATGTCGTCGATGTCTTCGGAGGCGTAGTCTAGCATGATGGTTAGGTCCTCGACAGTGGCTATCAAGTGGGTGGTGGGTGGGACGTAAAAATTCCCGCTCGCAACCCCTAGTTCAAGCTGGACGTAGTTTGGAGGTGATACTTCCATAATGGCGAGAGATCACATTAAGTCCAGAGCCTCATTTAGGAGCGAGGGTTGGACGGGTGACTGAGAAATTGCGGAGCTGGGCCTGGTAAACGCCACCTGACCATGCTCAATGGACGCAGACCTCGAGAGTTCGGAGTTGACCTCTAGAGATGAGTCCGGTTTCCTGATGACACAGAGAGTCTCGTTTGACTCCAGGCCCGTTCATAACATGGCCACCTCTGGGTTTCCAGTTGGGAACTTTGTAACAGGAGAGAGTCCGATGGGGCTTAGCCTCCCGTCTTCGGACAGAGTGGTCTGCTCTGGATCTAAGGCCAGGGCAGGAACAAGAGTTGATCTTTGAATGGATCCTGGTGGTGGATCCGATGGGTTTCCTTCATGTAGATGAGGAGCGGCGGCCGAGGCCGAGAACCCTTCGAAGATCAAGTCTCCTCGGATATCAGCGATGTAATTCAGGCTTCCGAATCTGATCTGATAACCAGGGGCATAACTGTCGATCTGCTCAAGGTGACAAGTTGAATTGCACGCAGAGCGAAGCCGCCAAACAAAAAAAAGTTGACTAGGGAGAAAGGTCTCCCCGGAAACAACATTGTCGCTGATGACAAGCTGAGCCATCGATCCTTTTGTTGACAACATAGTGGAACTCTCAATGAAAGCACCAATGTCCGTCTCAAAACCAGCCAATCTCGGGTATGGGGTCCCAAACTATGCGTTTGAGGACCGAGGGGAACAAGGGACAAGTGAGACACAATGTTTACCCTGGTTCGGGCCCACTTAATGGAGATAAAACCCTATGTCCTTCTTGATTATATTTGATGGGTATAGGGATTACAAGAGTTGATCTACCTCGAGATCACAATGGCTAAACCCTAGCTATCTAGCCTATGAGAATTCTGATAGCCCCCACGGACTAAACCCTCCGGTTTATATATACCCCGGGGGACCTAGGGTTGTACAGAGTCGGTTTGTGGGGGAAGGAAATAACATATCCGAACACCCTTGCCACCACGCATAGGGGAGTCCTACCCGGACACGGGGGGAAAGTCTTCTGCTTGTATCTTCTCGGCCCATCAGTCTGGCCCGTATTGATAGCCTGGACACCCGAGGACCCACTAATCCTGGACTCCCTCAGCGGCATTGCAGCACATACGGGCCCATGTGCTTCGATGTGGAGAAGAACGGCTTTGAGGCGCTTCATTTGGTCATAATGGTGACGCAAATGGTGGCCAGTGGCTGCGAGAACGGTGGACGTCGGCGATGGCTACGCTCGATTGCGAGAGAGGGGGAGGTTAGAGGAGGGCATACACATGGGAGGGAGGAGAGTGAGGTCGGGGGGTTCGTGGCACCCTTACCCACATCGAGGAGGAGGCAGGCAGGCATTAAGTGTCCTGTGTGTGGTCGCGCGCGTCAGGTGATACGTCTCCAATGTATCTATAATTTTTGATTGTTCCATGCTATTATATTATCTTTTTTGGATGTTTTATATGCATTAATATGCTATTTTATATGATTTTTGGGACTAACCTATTAACCTAGAGCCCAGTGCCAGTTTATGTTTTTTCCTTGTTTTAGTGTTTCGCAAAAAAGGAATACCAAATGTGTTGTGGGTTTGTCACGACAGATGTCCTTGTGAAAGGACTTAGTCGTGGAGCCATCGCTACGGGTTAGCTTAAAGGGGTTAAACCGGACAAGGGGACACGGGGAATTTTATACTAGTCCGGCCCCTTCAAGGAAGGTAAAAGCCTACGTCTAGTTGTGATTGATATTGCTAGGGTTTTGAAGGCCAGGGAGCGATTCCGCTTTGTCTGGCTCTCGAGTTGTTGTTTGTCCCTAAACCGCCGCTAGTTTGTCCCTTTATATACCTAGGTTGACGCCCGCCAGTTTACAGAGTCTCGAAGCCGGATCATAAATGTTTCCAGTTCGGTCTCTATCCTTCCCATCTTACAATACAAGTTACATGACTAAGTCGGTTTACATTTATAGGCTTTAACCCGCCTTTGGGCCTTGGGCCTCCATGAATCGCCATCATCCTTGCATCTTCATGTGCTTCTAATCTTCAAGGAGTCAACCCGGCTTCATAAGGCCAGTTTACCTCCATTAGTAATATCCCCAACATTCGGCCCCAGATTGGTTTGAACTTGTTCATGTCAATCTTCTATACTTAGAAAAATCTTCCCTCATATCTTCACCTCAATCTTGTAAACCGCCGTGACGTCATACTTCCAGATTATGATAAACCGCCCTGACGTCATCTATCCGTTGATGTCGACAATTACCTTCATTTAATGTGTATTCAGCCACCGAAGCGACACTTTTAGTAATTTATCCATTTTTGGGTTTCTCGATTCCCGCACTTGCCGTTTTATCGCTTTGCCTTATAAATAGGGGCAGAGGACCCCTTTTCTTTCTTTCCGCCACCCATTCATCTCTTCTTCTTCCTCTCGACGACTCCGCACCCGAGCGCCGCCGTCATCTTCAAACCTCGCCTCTGCTTCGTCGTCGGCCGCTGCATCAACCTTTTCACACCAGAGTTCCATAGCGCCCTTCCCTGCTTCCGCGGTCGCCGTAAGTCTTTTTCCCCCTTCTTTCTCAGATCCAATAGGGTTTCCTTGCTCTTTGTTGTTCTTGAGTTTCATCAGAGCTTATAGCGCTGTTCTTTCTTGGCCCATAGATGAATGCTTCGTACTTATCCTATCCCTTGCCATGATGAATCTTTTGTTACCCGCACAAATCCTTATACACAAAAAACTGCTACAATCCTTCATAAACTGTTTCAGGTCGTACCCTTTTTAGGTCAAAATATTTTGCTTTTCTGTCTTTTCTTAGATCCGAAATTTTTATACATCACTATGAAATCTATTTCTTCTCACACCATCATAAGCAGTTTAACTTTGCATAATCAATCTGTACCATTAGCTCTCTGATAAACCAGAGGAGCCCTTTACCTTCATAGTTGTACTTCGCTTTAACAATGTCTGAATATTCCTGTCCTGGTATTGCCTTCTTCTTCTTTTTATTTATTGCATTGGTCTCCGGTTTACACCATTTCACATATCAGTATGTTTCTTACTCCCTTGTATCTTCCAACTTCATCCACAAGATATTGGTCCCAACTCGGTTTCCAATTTATGCAACTTCCAGGTCTTCTGTGAAGTATATTTACAAGAAGAACCAACTGCAGAACTATTCCGGGATTTCTTTCACTTAAACCGGTGCACAGAGTTTGTAAACGGCCCGAACACAGAACTTGGCAGTGTCTCGATTCCAAAGCAGAAGGAGGTTGAATTTCCTCATGCAAAACATCATAGCCACCCAAAGGAATTGAATCAAACTTGGTTTTATTGCAGAGACACTTCACCTGAAGATGAAAATCCCCTCCCCGGCTTTCGTGATCATAGACTATCCAATACTCACCCCATGCCACAACGCCCGAGCTCTTCAGAAAGGGAGAAATACGCTCCTCAACTCGCCAAACTCTGGGCCTTTATGGCAAACGGTTTAATAGGCGTGGACTTTGTGCGCTGTTGGATATCTTGGAGTATTTTGCCGCTAAGC
Organism: Triticum monococcum; assembly: GCA_034509565.1. Classification (NCBI taxonomy): domain Eukaryota; kingdom Viridiplantae; phylum Streptophyta; class Magnoliopsida; order Poales; family Poaceae; genus Triticum; species Triticum monococcum. The sequence continues at coordinate 156,929,887 of CM067842.1, forward strand.
CGGCGTCCCGGTTTAATGTGTGAATATACCGGTGAGGTTGATGACCCTCAACGCCATTGCAACATCCAATTATCTGAGGAAGAAGTCACTAAAGGTGTAAAGAAGATTCTGAATGAGTCGGAACTGATCTGTAGTCAAACCGGTTTGAGTCCCTTCTATGCCAAGAACAAACCGCCTGCTGTAAGCATTATATTTCCGCCTCATTTCTAATGTTTTTAGCTGATGCAACTTGTAATCCTTCTTGTTTGTATATAGGGAGATGACCCCTTCTGGAAACGGAAAACCGTAGAGAAAGCGGCAAAGCTGACTGGAGATAAAGCGGTCAAGCCATCCCACCCAAAGACCAAAGCCGTAAAACGGACGTCAAAACGGAAAACGGCTGACCGGATTAATATGGAGCTTGATGATGATACTGATGATCCAGAAGTTGAGGTAGAACTTGACTCACTTGGCTCTCTTTTCATGCATCTCATTAACAATGATCTTCCTCAGGAGGACGTAGAAGCTAGTCAAGCTGATGATGTAGAGGTAATTACCCTTTCCTCCAGTTCAGACTCTATGCCAACACAAAAAACTCGCCAAGCAGTCCGGAAAGTAAGCTTTTCTCATCCTCTTGCTCACTTGGATCCAACATTTATTTTGAAGACTCAGCAGCATGAAGCTCGCCGGACAACCCGGCACAGTGGCCAACATGTCACTTCAGCCGGTTTACCTGATACTCTGGTTCGGAAGCACCGGTCTGAGGTCTCTCCTACTTCTGACCATTCTTACCCCAAGGCAGGTTATTTTAGACAGCCTCTTAATCCGTCCGATTCAAATTATCAGGCGACCCCTCCTTCATCTTCTGGTGAATCGACAGCAACTCAACTCCCCCCTTTGAAAACTGTGGCCGGGTAAGTTGCAAAAATCTTTCCTTTCAATGCACCATAAATCCTTTGAATAGGATGTTAATCCTCTTTTATTTTGTTTGCATGGCCAAAGCCAAACCCAGTAAGAAAGCTCGGACCACCAATCCGCTCGAAGATCCAGTTGCCGAAGAAGAAGAACCAAGAGGTGAACCGGAACAAACTCGTGAACCGGAAAGCCACCATCCTGAAGTTGCTTCTGATAACCCGCCCCTTGAAGGCCAAAGTACTGATGAACCAGCAGGCGCTGATCCTTCCGCGTCTGATGTTGAACCGACAGAACCAAACTGGGCTAGTCCGGTCAAAGATGCTGAAAGTCCAATATCATCAACCAAAAACCCTCAAGGCCAAGGTGATGACGTTATTATTACTGGAATGGGCCACAGCTCTCCTGGCCATCCCGTCATTTTGGCTCAACACAGTGCCAAAGAAGAGCAAGCTGCCAGGGAGAAAGGTAAATGGAGCAGCGATTTATCAAGCTATGCTCATCTTAATGCTGATGAGCTCCATTCTGGCTTCTTAAACCGTCTGCACTCAAACCGGGACTATGAAGCCGGTTTGGTCACCTTGATGAAAGAGCGATATGAGGTAAATTCCTCTCCCTTTGTTTATTGATTTATAGCTGAAATACTATCCCAAGTAGCCCCCAGGGGCCATTTTATGATTGTTAATCATAAATCGGGTCTTTGTAATACTTTAAGCATCTCATCATTAATCCTTGCAATGGCAGGTCTCTAATAATAGATAAGACTCATCTTGAAATAATTAGATAACTTTCTGCAGCATAGTCCCCAAAGGCCGGTTCAACTTGGCAAGTTCATCCGGTTTTTAATCCACACATCCATTTTAGAACAGATGCACATTAGCCCCCAAGTGTCAAGGATAATGCTTGCATTGTTCTGGAGACTTGTATAAAGTGTAGTACTTGAGAGCAAATAAGCATTAGCCCCCAAGTTTGAAGTGCATAACTTTGTTATACGCTTTGTACTTAGCACATATATATGTTGTTTGTTTAACATACCTTCAACATGGCAGGCTGAACTAAGAAGCAAAGATGCCCGAAATTCTGATTTGCAAGAGAACGTGAAGTCACAACAAGCCAAGGCTGAAAAAGCCAAAGAGGAGCTGACCCAGGCCCTGGCCGTGATAGAAAAGTTGAAAGAATCTTTTAACAAAGATCATGCTGACTGGGAAACCGAGAAATCCGGTTTAACCGAAAGAGCTGTAGACGCCGAGGCAGCCCTGAAGCCAGTGGTAGATGAACCAGCCGGTTTGAAACACCAAATCAATGCTATGACCTCTGCTATCTTTGGTAAGTACCTGCTTTATGTGCGTCGCATAAGTTGATGAACCTTATAACTGACAAAAATGTTGATAAAACCTTTGACAGGTACCAGGATCGCTCATTTTGGCACAGATATGCGGATGAAACTCAAATCGGCATACACATTGATTGGGCAGACGTACTCTGGGTCTCAGCGGGCTATTTGCACGGCAGCTTATAACAAACCGGCTCCCACTTTGATTAAAGAAACTCTTGAGAAGTTGGCCATGTTACCAACCCGCATCGCCGAGTTGAAGAAAGCAGCAGCTAGAGCCGGAGCTTTAACTGCACTTATTCGAGCAAAAGTCTAGATTCTAGATCTTGAAGCGGAAGACATCATCAAAGGATACCCGGGTGTTAAAGAAGATGGTTCCAACTTTGACAATGATGATCTCCGGCGGCTGACCAAACAGATGCAGCCAGCAGCCAGCAAGTTGGCCTATGACACCGATTTGTCCCATTTTCAACCATTTTACAATGCGGAGGGGAAGAGGCAGCCGGGCGACATCCATGAAGTTGAAGAACTTGTGCCTCCGATTTGTAACCACACTTATGCTCCTGATATTAACCCCTCCAATCTTATCCATGAAGAAGCAGTGTTTCAAGCTTTAACTGGAATCGATTGGTAAATGGTTGATTTCCAGCGACTGGGGAGGGATGAAGAAGTGCCTACACCAACAGACCCTCAACCATCAAACCGTCCCGACGAAGCATCCTGAACCGGTCGCCGGTTTACTGTCCACCGTGTGCCGATTTTATGAAAAACAATTATGCCATTTGAGCCGCTTTGAAGGCGTCTTGTAATAGGATAGCCAAAACTCCTTTATTTGCCATGCCTTTGAGCAGTTTTGTAATGCCTCATGACAACTTGCGCCACCCTTTGTGATTTATTTATGCATAACCGATGATGAGTTGTGTTTCTGGGTTCAACAACTTAAAAGTGTCTAGCGGTTTACCGCTAGAAGGGTCAATATATCCAAGAAGTGTAGAGGATATAGATGAAATAATCAAAGTGTTTGTACAAAAAAGAATATACATAACTTACCTCATTGGTTAACCAATGGTGCATACAGCAAAGGTGTTAATACCAATCCAGAACGTTGATAACCTTATTTCGTATTGCCAGTTTAAACCGGACCGGGATAACTACCGGGCTTTCTTTATAACACTGGTGATTTAGTCAAACCAGACCGAGTCAATAAACACTGGGTTATAACTGATCATGTGCCAACAACTTGTAGTTGAGAAGCAAGCCAGGTCAAGGAGGCCGGTTTATCAAAAAATACTTATGATGTTCAATAAACAAAATTCAAACAGGAAAATATGCAAGGCTTTTTACGAGCTGTCAGGCTCCAAATCGAGGCTTTTCATGGGCTGCCAGGCCTCTGAGTTAAACCATTTAACAAAGCCTTTTAAGATGGGCCTCCAATTCACCAATCATCGTTTTAACTGTGACAAGTTCAAGGTCTGTAAAAGATTGACTTGTCAAACGTTCGATGGGTCATACCAAGATTACCTGGACAGGAGTGGCGTACTTGATCAAGGCGGGTTAACCCGGGTTTTTAGGTGAATACACCAGGCTTCCAAGCCATGGCTTGATAGCCAATTACAAGGGTCCTTTCAAACTCTTTGTTGCTTTGCACAAAGAGCCCCCAAGTAACTTTGTGAACTGTGCTCAGTCGGTGCCCATGTTTGAGTTTGTGCTTTGTGCAACACTCTCTTTGGCCCCACATAATTTCCTTTCTGGCTAAACGCCTATCAAGAGGTGTAGCTGTGGTGTGATAACAACCAAGCCCCCTAGTGATATCCCTTTGTCGTTTCGAACCGACCAATAGGTGCAGCTATGGTTCAGATATGACCAAGCCCCCTAGTGATATTCGTTATATCCTTGCGGCTTGTAGAGACCGGTTTAAAAAAACTCCGCTTTGTTAGTAGAAACTCTAGTGAGCACAGACATGATGTAAAAAGAACAGAGACCCCGCTTGAATGGAGGCTCCGGTTTATTATAATATATACATTATCATAAATATGTACATAGGAAGAGCCTATGGCTCAAGTATAGTAAGGCCGAAGAAGAGCTATGTTCCATGGCCGCGTGGTCTCCTCCTCCGATTGACGTGAGTCTTTATGCTCTCGAACATCAATGAGGTAGTAAGACCCGTTGTGCACATTTTTGCTGACCACAAAGGGTCCTTCCCAAGGTGGGGCTAACTTGTGCATATCAGTATGATCCTGGATGCGCCAGAGCAGCAAATCGCCTTCTTGAAAGGTTCTGGTTTTAACCCGGCGGCTGTGATAACGTCGGAGATCTTGTTGATAAATCGCCGATCGTGCTGCTACAAGATCACGCTCTTCATCCAACAGGTCCAGAGAATCCTGACGTGCCTTCTCATTATCAGCTTCAACATAAGCTGCCACATGGGGCGAGTCATGACGGATGTCACTAGGACGAACTGCCTCCGCTCCATAGACCATGAAGAAAGGTGTGTAACCCGTAGACCTATTGGGTGTGGTGTTGATGTTCCATAACACAAAAGGTAGCTCCTCAACCCAACAACCCGGTGTCCGCTTTAAGGGAACCATAAGCCTGGGTTTGATACCCGGTAGAATTTCTTGATATGCCCTCTCTACTTGACCATTAGATTGGGGGTGAGCCACCGACGCTAGATCAAGCCGGATGTGCTCACGTTGACAAAATTCTTCCATCTCCCCTTTTGACAAATTAGTACCATTATCTGTTATAATGCTGTGTGGAAAGCCAAACCGGAATATCACCTTCTTGATGAATTGAATCGTTGTGGCTGCATCACACTTGCTGACTGGCTCTGCCTCCACCCATTTAGTGAATTTATCAACTGCTACTAACAGGTGGGTCTTTTTGTCCTTAGAATGCTTGAAGGGTCCAACCATATCAAGCCCCCAAGTTGCAAATGGCCACGTAATTGGAATCATCGGCAACTCTTGAGCCGAAACATGCGCACAGCGGGAAATTTTTTGACATCCATCACATCTCTTGACTAAATCCTCCGCATCAGCATGCGCCATCAACCAATAAAAACCGTGGCGAAAAGCTTTGGCAACCAACGACTTTGAACCGGTGTGGTGACCGCAATCCCCTTCATGGATTTCTCGCAAAATCTCACAACCTTCTTAAGGAGAAACACAGTGTGTCGGGGGTTTGGTGCGACATATGCCAACGAATGGCTTATCATGGTGGGGGCGAGTAGAACGTCGCCGGTGCCTGGAAACGGGATGAGGTGAAGACATGCACGCCGGTGAATCTTACCCAGCTTCGGGGCTCTCCGGGGAGATAATACCCCTACTCCTGCTCTGCGGGGTCTCCGCATGATCACTATGGCCAAGGGTTTACACGGTTGCTCCTTGAGTTGTTTCTGGTGGAAGAAGAGGGCAAGGCTAGCTCTCTCCTTCTATCTGGTATGGTCTAGAACTACTGGGATCCAACCCTTTGCATGGGTGCCCTGGGGGGTTTATATAGGGCTACCCCCCAGGGGTACAATGGTAATTCGACTGGGCGCAGGCCCAACCGTTAGTGCCTCCGACCTCCGACTTCTCCGCCGACTGCTGGGGCCCGCCGACTGGTGGGCCCCGCCGACTGGTCTGGTACGGAGCCAACAGGCCGCGTCCGCCGTGGGCGGGTCTTGTCGGCTGCTGATTACTGTAGCCGTGCTTCTGATGACGCAGGCTTGGTCATGGTTTCATGGCAACAGCCCCGCCACCTGGCGGGCGATCACTGTGGCCACTCCCCATTTCATCTTGATTAATGGCGCATGGGCCCCGGGGGAGGGCTCGGCCAACTCCCCCGAGCCGACTCCCGACGGGTCCGACTGGTGGTTCTCTCGCCATCTCCCGAGGTCTCGCTGACTGGTGGGCCCCGCTGCCTCCAGGCCGTATAGACAAGCCGTCGTGGGCGTAGGATTCGGTACTGTGGTGCTGATGTCAGGACCGGCCGGGCAACAGTGCCATGCCGAGATCTTCCCGAGTATGGCGTGCTGTGGCCATGCATGCCCTTGGTAAGGGGCGGGGAGTGGGCTTCACTGTAGCCACGCCCCTGCCCCATCCCCTTCGATGAGGTCATAGTTTGTTGGAGTTGCCGGCCGACTCCCCAAAGCTGGCTTCTCTGGAAGTCGTCCCTGGGACTCGGCCGTGAGCGGGCAGTCGGCCGCCCTGCCGTCGACTCCTCAGGAGGCGGCTCTTCGCCCCGGGGTCTTGAGGGGCGCAGCCTGCCCCGATGTCTTTGAAAGGTTATGGGACTCGGGTTGGCCTACCCGTGGCCCATTACTCCGAAAATAGTCCCCGAAGCTGGTGACGCGCCGTGGACGATCGGCCGAGAAGCCTCAGCAGTTTCTCTTTCCGGGTGCTCAACACATGGTCTTGATTGACTTCTGCCGGGCTGACTAGAAGGAATCGGTCCTGCCTAACTCGGATTCACTTGATTCCGGCTCGCTCAACATCTCGAACGCCGCAGCGGGATTTAAGCGGCGTGCTAGCTAAGCCTCTAGGCCGCCACCCGTTCTTGGTCTGTCACGTGAGGGCATGTGGCTAGGCCATCCTGCCAGCCCACGCACGCGACGGGACAGGCCCATAGGCGGGGCCTGCCACTACCGCGCCTCGGTGCCCGAGCGGATCCGCTGCGGCCCCGGTGGACGGTTGGGATTCCCATGGAGTTACTCCGCATAGTAACTTTGCGTGGATTGTGGGGGTCGTGGGGTTGTGGGCGCAGTAAATCCCCACGTCCTCCCCCTTGCTTCGCAGCCCACGGGGCTATAAGTAGGGGGAAGAGGGGGGCACGCGTGCCCCTCCTTCCCACTACCCCTCGCTCTCTTCCTCCTTGCTGCTCCTCGCACCGCCGCATGCCCAAGCTCCGGCGAACACCGCGGTGATAGCTCACGATGAGTTCTTACTGCGCTGCCGCGCCTCCCCCAGTGCGTTCCGGTACCTGGGACGGTTCCGAAGTTCATGAAGACCACATTGAGTTCCTCCGCTGGACCCGTCGGCTTCCCAGCGAGGATCGCGTGCAGGTGCGTCTTACACCGGAGGGGGAGATCTCCCCTGCCCCGCAGGAGGGAGAGCGGGTCATCTTCCGCTCGCACTGCCTGCGCGGGCTGGGGCTGCCGGCGAGCAGCTTTTTCCGGTCTTTCTTGGAGTTCTACGGCCTCCAGCCGCACCACCTCACCCCCAACACAGTGGTGCTGCTCTCCGACTTCGTGGCCTTCTGCGAAGGCTTCCTCGGAGTCCTCCCCACCCTCGAGCTCTGGGGGAGTTCTTTGTCTCCAAGCTCGGCACCCAGGCCGCGGGCGTGCCGGCTCAATGCGGCGCCTTCATCGTCGTGCGAAGGTCAGGAGCCGACAACCCCTTCCCCTCCATCTCGCTGATAAAGTCGGTGAAGATGTGGCAGAGATCCTACTTCTACGTCAGGAACGTCGCCACGAAGGGCGACTGGGTCAATCTGCCGGCTTTCGAAGCCGGCCCGCCGGCTGGGAGACTGCCCAACTGGTCGTACCGGGCCAGGTCGCTGACGCCTGCGGGAGCCGGCGCCATCACGCGACTCTGAGTGCTGACGCAGTCGGAGGGTTTGACTGGTCCGGACCTGCTGGCCGCCTTCGTTTCATGCCGAGTTCTCCCACTCCAAGGCCGCCCTCACATGATATGCCAGATTAGTGGGCACCGCGACCCTAGTCAGATGTGCACCAAGGACATGCCTCACGAAGAGGTGGCCCTCATGGTGAACTACCTCTCGGACAGCAGGCTCCCGGAGAACTGGCGATTCGGCAAGGAGCCGTACTCCCGCTCCGACCCCCCCGCCCGTGGTGAGTCTCCTTTCTTTTCTTTCTTTAGATTGTCTTCTTCTTGCCGGGTTTTGTTTTGACCAGTCAGCTTTGGTTAGAATCCCCTTCTTCACCCACCAGCTGGCACCTCGGTGCCGACCCGTGAGTTCGTCGCCGACCGGGCGGAGAGCGACATCGATGACCCCGATCTGGGGGCGGCGGCCCTGGAAGACGACGCTGAGGGAGGAGGAGGGACAGCAGGCGACTTCAGGCCCTCGGCTACCTTCGCCGACTGGCCTGAAGACAACGTCGAGGGAGAATTCGCCCCTCGCCATCGGCCAGGAGCCAGCCAGCCTGGCACGGGCTCTTCTACCGTGCCGGGCGCTCCAGGCGGCGGGAAGAAGCGCAGGGTCGCGCCGACTTTGTTCGGCAGTCGGCCGAAGAAGCCCAGGGGTTCGACTGCGGCGACTTGGCGGGACGAGGCAGCCACGAAGGCCATCCGCTTCCATAAGGAAGTGAAGAAGCCACCGTTGGTCTCGGCATAAGTATTCTTTCTTCAAAGTTTTATTCTTTCTTTGTGATTTGTCCGAGTCTCTGCTTGCCCCTCTTTCTTCAGGGCTTCCCTCTCTCTTGAGCGGGTCGCCGCCGCCTCCGTCATGGGGTCAGCGGAGACGTCCGCCACCACTCGGCGGATTGACACCGCTGCTAACCTCCGGGAGGCGACGGAGCGGAATGCTCAGGAGAGGCGCAATGAAGAAGAGGCCCTCCGCTTGGAGAAGGCGGAGGCCGACAGGGCGGAGGCCTCCGCTAAGAAAAAACTAGCGGAGGCCGAAGCCGCCGCCGCGGCATAGGAGCAGGTTGAGGAAGCCGCACGCCGTTAGTCGACCTTGCTCGTCACCCCGCTGAACTCTACGCCGCTGCCTCCGGAGTTCACGGGGCCAACTGGAGAAGCCGGCGGGGAGAACCTCATCGAGGAGAGGGACGGCGGCGACCCCTCTACTCCGGACACGAACATTCCGCCGCCGCTTCCGCCGCCGTCTGAAGGCGCGCAAGGTGAGCAGCCAGCGGACCCTCCGGTGCCGACGACCGAAGACGAGGCCGTGGCGAGGCTACTCCTCCAAGTCGCCTCGCCTATGCGCCGTCATCTGGAGAAGGCGACTTCGGCACCCCGCCCCCTGGAAGCAGGCACCGCCAGCTCGGCGGCCCCAGACGCCGAAGCGACGAGCGCTGCACCTGTTGGGTGGGTGCGAGGAGGCGGCACAGGGCCGCTGAACTGGGCGCTCCTGGACGTTCAGGCAAAGCTTCGTGCTGAGGGCGACGCTCTCCAGAGTTGCACCAAGGCGTTCCTAGCATCGCGGGCAGCCGTCCGGGTATGTTTTTTCCTTTGGTCTTTGTTTTCTTGCTCCTCTCTGTGGGGGCGCGCCAGTGCACCGACTGGGTGTAGTCCCCGAGTTTCGGGCCTGCTGCTGAGCAGGCGGCCCGGAACTCCAATTGATGAACTTCCGGGTACTAACTTTGTCTGAAATGCTTTTCGCATGATTACCACAACCTCCGCGTCACTGCCTTCAACCATAACGTTGAAGAGCTGGGCAAGCGGAGTGCCGACTTGGCGGAGAGCCGGAGTAAGTTCTTTCTTCTTCTCTGCGGGGGCGCGCTAGGGCACCCGCGGGCTGTAGTCCCCGAGATTCGAGCCGACTTCTGAGCAGTCGGGCCAGATCTCCCCGGCGACCTACTTTATTGACGATTGTGGTATTTCTTCCTTTCCTTCAGGAGCCAACGCTGCTCTTCAACAGCAGCTGAGCGAAGCCAACTCCGCCCTGCGCGCCAAAGGGGAGGAGTGCAGCAAGCTCACCACAGAGCACGATCTGCTGGCCACTCAGTTGGTAGAGCAGAAGGAGCTGCTTGTGAAGTCGCAGAGGGAGGCGGAGGAGACGGAAACCGCCCTCTTGGCCGAGTTCGCGAGCGAGCGCTCCTCCTGGTCTGACAAGGAGGCGCTGCTGTCCTCCGGCTTCCACGAGCTTGAAGACATCGTTGATGGTGAGCCTCTTTATTTTCTTTCTTCGAGCCCCCGACTTAGATCGTGCCGACTCCTGGTTTTTGACTTGCTTCTTCGTTTCTTCGTGTCAGTGCAGACTTCTTCCCTGGGCAGTCATAGGCCACCATCCATGCCATCGAGGCTGACCGTGAAGGTCGGAGGGCGGAGGGTGCAGAGATCGCTGCTGATGCCCCCGAACTCTTAACGGGCACATCTTGAGCATCGAGGCTCGCCTCCGGCCGACTCACCATATGCTGCACCGGCTCCAGCGCATCGGTGCCCAGGCGATTGCTGCCCTTTGGCCGGATATGCAGGCTCCGCGCACCCCCAGCCTGACGGCCAACTGGCTGGAGGTCGCGGCTGGTCGTCTTGAGTCCTGGAAGGGCTATTCGGCCCGGGCTGGAGTGCGCTGGGCCTTGGAGTTCGTCAAGGCGTGGTACCCGGGGCTGGATCTAGACCGGTTGGCCACACTTCGGTCGGAGGCCCAGCCGGAGCTGGTGGCTGCGGAAGACGCCCTCGTCAAACATGCTGCGGCGATCGCCGAGTACACCGACACCAGCATCTTCGTCCCCGAGTGGTCTGAAGACGGCGAGGAGGTACTGCCGGAGTGGTTTGGGATGAACCCAGACTACGGCGAAGAATCAGCGGAGGTGATTGGCTCCAGCGTCGAAGAGGAGGATGAGGCGGAGGATGGGGGCAAGGCGGAGGCACCAGAAGACGGAGCAGACGGCCAGCCTCAGCCCGACCGCGCCTCCAGCAACGAGCCGCGTGCGACCGAGTCGACTGCCGCCAGAGGTGATCAAGCCGAGACTAGCCAGCCGGCTGCCCTGACGCCTGACGCTGGCGCCTCCTCCGACCCCCCGAATCCGTCCGCTGCCTCCTAAGCTGCCACTATATCTTTTATTTTATCTGCTTTAGTAGTCTTTGAAGAACTTGTTAATTCGCACAATTCCACCCGCGGGGTGTATTTTGAACCTCTACTCGACAATTCGGCCAAGGGCCTATGTTATGTAAATATATATATATATATATATCTATCTTTTCTTGCTCATTGTTCTTTTGGCTTTTTTCCTTTGCCGCTTTCTCTTAGTTGCCTGCCTTGCCAATCGGACAGCCGCTCTGCGGACTGTTGCTGGTTCAAGTGCTAGGCTACTTTGGGAACGCAAGTACTTAGCCGATTTCAAGATTGTTTGAGCAAGTTGGATAGAAGACGACAATCCGACTATCCGAGAGTCGGTTTGCGAGAAAGGCTAGAAGCCATCTTGAGCTATGTTTTATGCTTTGAGTCCTTCACCCTTTTTCATGTGAACACCCATTCTACCTTACCTCTGCCCACCGTACAGTCGCTCTGTGAGCTGCGGCTTCTGACAGAAGACGGTTTAGGTGTTACACACTACTTGTCCGGCTGCAGGAAGCATTTCATAGTGCAAGGCGGCAAGTCCCCGGGCTGACTTGTCGAGCCCGGTGCCAAGGGGCATGACAAAGAGTAACATACTTGTAGGCATAATTTTTATCATACAGACAAAAGAGGGCAGTCCCCGAGCTCGTCTCGGGGGGGGGGGGCGAAGTCTTGGTACTTTAATACAAAAGGTAGCATGGTACATACTACATCAACTGTAAAATCTTCGGAGGAGATTTGTGTTCCATGGCCGCTCTGTCTCCTTGCCGGAGTCGTCCCTCTTGCGTGCTCGGGGCTTCTGAGCGTCGATCAGGTAGTAGGAATCATTACCCAGTACTTTGCTGCTGATGAAAGGGCCTTCCCAAGCCGCCGACAGCTTGTGCTGGCCGGCTGTTCGCTGGATCAGCCGGAGCACAAGGTCGCCTTCTTGGAAAGATCTTGGCCTGACCTTCCTATTGTGGTATCGGCGCAGGTTCTACTGGTAGATGCTGGACCGGCTGAGTGCCAACAGCCGGCCCTCTTCCAGCAGATCGACGCCGTCTTGTCTTGCTTCTTCTGCTTCCTCCTCGATGTACATGGTGACTCGTGGGGAGTCAAACTCTATGTCCGTTGGGATGACAGCGTCGGCACCATAGACGAGGAAGAAGGGCGTGAAGCCGGTTGACTTGTTTGGAGTCGTGCGCAGACTCCAGAGGACGGCTGGCAGCTCATCGACCCAGCAGCCAGCCGAGCGCTCCAGAGCGCTCCAGATGCCGGACAAGATGAGGCCATTTGCTCGCTCCACTCGGCCGTTTGACTACGGATGGGCGACGGACGCTAGGTCCAGTCGGATGCCCTGTGTTGCGCAGAAACGGGCTGTCACGCCCTCGATGCGGCTATATCTCCCACGTGTCGAGGCACGACTTAGAGGCATAGCCGCATTGAAAGCAATGTCGCAAGTCGGGAAATCATCACACATCCCATGTACATAATATAAAGGGGAAATAACATAGTTGGCTTACACTCGCCACGTCACATCAAAGTACATAAATAACATCCATCATACAATTCACTCATGGCCCGACTACGGCGCCAAAATAGAAAAGACCCCCAACATGCGACAAGGCCCTAAATCTAACCCCGAATAGGCACCACTACTGATCATCAGGAAAAGACACATAGTAACGCTGAGAGTCCTCGTCATACTCCCACTTGAGCTCGAGCGCGCCATATGGAGCTGTATCATCTGTCCCTGCAACTGGTGTAATAGTAATCTGTGAGCCACAGGGACTCAGCAATCTCGCACCCTCGCGATCAAGACTATTTAAGCTTAATAGGTAGGGAAGGGGTAATGTATAAGTGGAGCTGCAGCAAGCGACTAGCGTATATGGTGGCTAACTTATTCGCAAAAGAGAGCGAGAAGAGGAGGCAAAGCACGAGCGAGAAGCTAGAGAGCAACCTGCGCAAACATAACTCCAACGCCGTGTCCACTTCCCGGACTCCGCCGAGAAGAGGCCATCACGGCAACACACTCCGTTGATTCATTTTAATTAATTAAGGTTCAAGTTATCTACAACCGGACATTAACAAATTCCCATCTGCCCATAACCGCGGGCACGGCTTTCGAAAGATCAATCCCTGCAGGGGGGTCCCAACTTAGCCCATAACAAGCTCTCACGGTCAATGAAGGAATAGACCTCCACCCAAGACACACCGATTAGACTCGGTATCTCGGTACAACAAGGTGATTCGATAGGTTAAAACAAGACCAGCAACACCGCCCGAATGTGTCGACAAATCCCGATAGGAGCTGCACATATCTCTTTCTCAGGGCACACTCAGATGAGACTAGCTACGAGTAAAACCAACCCTCAAGTTTCCCCGAGGTGGCCCCGCAGGCAGCTCATTTTTTACCAACACTCAGAGGAGCACTGGCCCGGGGGGGGGGGGGGTTAAAATAAGATGACCCTCGGGCTCCGGAAACCCAAGGGAAAAAGAGGCTAGGTGGCAAATGGTAAAACCAATGTTGGGCATTGCTGGAAAAGCTTTAATCAAGGCAAACTATCAAGGGGTTCCCATTATAGCCCAACCGCGTAGGGGACGCAAAAATCCGGGAACATAACACCGATATGACGGAAACTAGGGCGGCAAGAGTGGAAAAAAAACACTATCTCCTTCTGCAATTTAACTCATGATTCCTCGTTCTTCCAGCATTTTGGGCACCAAGATGACCTCAAATGCAAATGATGCAATGGAATGAAATGATGTACTCGTCGAGACGAAGATTTTGATATATCGTATGCATGCATCGGAGCTATGGATGCAAAGTTACGAGGCCTCGAACATGGCATAAAAATACTGCAGAAAAGACTTCGAAAAAATATCTCGGGGTCAACCTAGAGTTTGACCCGATCCAGATCTGGATTGCACGGAAGCCGAGGTTCGCCGGGGAAGCTCGGAGTCGCCGGAGAAGGCCGTGACGACCGGATCTCTCGCCGGAGAAGGACGCGGGGTCGCCGGACTCGGGGACCGGCGGGATCCGGGCGGCGCGGGCGCGGACGTCTAGGAGCGGCGAGGTCGGCGGCGGAGCGTGCGCGGCGGGTGGCGCCCGGCGATGTTGGGGCGGAGCGGGGCGGCGAAGATCCGGCGATGGCTTGCGGCGGCACCGGCGACCAGACTTGAGGGAGAGGCGACGCGGTGAGGCAAGGCGCGGCGCGGAGCGCGCGGGCCTCGGGGGCCCTCCCTGGGCCGAGCGGGCCGGCGGCGGGGGTGACCCGGCGGTGACACGTGGCGCGCAGCTAGTGGACCAGGGCGGCAGCGCGAAGCGTCCGGCCAGGTACGGACATGTCCGGCGCGGCGCGAGGCGATTTTTAGGGTTTCGGGGTGGAAGACGATCCGAAAATGGGGGGGGGGCCTTTATATAGGCATAGAGGGAGGTAGGAGAGTCCAAATGAGGTGCGGTTTTCGGCCACGCGATCATGATCGAACGACCGAGATGATGGAGCAGAGTTAGGTGGGTTTTGGGCCAAAATGGAGGGGTGTTGGGCTGCAACACACATGAGGCCTTTTCGGTCCCTCGGTTAACCGTTGGAGTATCAAACGAAGTCCAAATGACCCGAAACTTGACAGGCGGTCTACCGGTAGTAAACCAAGGCCGCATGGCAAGTCTTGGTCCAATCCGGAAATGTTTAATCCCCACACACGAAAGAAAGCTAGAAATGGCCACCGGAGGAGAACGAAGCGCCGGAATGCAAAACGGACAACGGGGAAAATTCTCGAATGCATGAGATGAACATGTATGCAAATGCAATGCACGTGATGACATGATATGAGATGCACGAAAAACGAAACAACACACGGAGACAAAGACCCGAACCCGAGGAATAAATATAACTTAATGCCGGAAACGGCAAGAGTTGGAGTACAAATTGGGAAAATCATATCGGGGGCGTTACAACACTCCACCACTACGAAAAGATCTCGTCCCGAGATCTAGGACTGAAAGAACTCTGGGTACTCAGAACGGAGGTGATCCTCGCGTTCCCAGGTAGCTTCACGGTCGGAATGGTGTGACCACTTGACTTTGAGAAACTTGATTGACTTGTTGCGAGTTCTGCGTTCAGTCTCTTCAAGGTTTGCAACTGGGTGCTCACGGTAGGAGAGATCTTCTTGGAGCTCAATGTCCTCGAAGTTGACGGTGCGTTCAGGCGTCTTGAAGCACTTTCGGAGTTGGGAGACATGCAACACATCATGAACATTAGCAAAGTTTGCAGGAAGCTCGAGTTGATAGGCGAGGTCGCCTCTCTTGCTGACAATCTTGAAAGGCCCGACATATCTGGGGGCAAGCTTCCCTTTGATACCGAAGCGACGAGTCCCTTTCATAGGAGAGACTCGGAGGTAAACATGATCTCCGATCTCGAAACCCAAATCGCGATGCTTACTGTCATAGTAGCTCTTCTGGCGGGATTGGGCTGCTTTGAGGTTATCACGAATGACCTTGCACATTTATTCTGCCTCTGTGATTAGGTCATTACCCAGCAGCTGACGTTCACCGGTTTCAGACCAGTTGAGCGGGGTACGGCATTTCCTACCATACAGAATTTCAAATGGGGCCTTGCCCGAACTTGCTTGAAAACTGTTGTTGTACGAGAATTCAGCATAAGGAAGACAATCCTCCCACTTCATGCCGAAGGAGATAACACAAGCTCCGAGCATATCTTCAAGAATTTGATTAACATGCTCGACTTGAGCGCTTGTTTGAGGATGGAAAGCAGTGCTGAAGCGAATGTTGGTGCCCATGGCCTTCTGAAAAGAATCCCAAAACTTGGAGGTAAAGATGCTGCCACGGTCTGAAGATATCACTTGAGGAATACCGTGCAGAGAGACAATTCGAGAGGTATAGAGTTCCGCCAATTGAGCTGCAGTGATTGACTCTTTGATAGGCAGGAAATGAGCCACTTTGGTGAGCTTGTCGATGACCACGAATATAGCATCATTGCCACGCTTGGACTTTGGAAACCCAGTCACGAAGTCCATTTCAATGTGGTCAAACTTCCATTCTGGAATGGCAAGAGGTTGGAGGAGACCTGCTGGCCTTTGGTGTTCTGCCTTCACTCTTCTGCAGACATCACATTCATTCACGAATTGAGAGATCTCGCGCTTCATTCGAGTTCACCAAAAAGTTTGCTTCAGATCCTGATACATCTTCGTGCTACCAGGGTGGATGGAGAGGAGAGAGTTGTGAGCCTTGTTCATGATCACTTTACGAAGTTCACCTTTGGGCACAACAATTTGATCCTCGAAGAAGAGAGTGTCCTTGTCATCAAGTCGGTAGCACTTGTACTTGGACTGACTCTTTGCAATACCAATCTTCACCTTTTTCACCATAGCATCAAGAAGCTGGGCTTGGCGAATCTGGTCTTCCAAGGTAGGAGAGACTTGAAGGTTGGCGAGGAAACCTTGAGGAACAATTTGCAGATTAAGTTTGCGGAAAGCTTCACAAAGCTCGGGTTGATAAGGCTTGAGAATCAGACTGTTGCAATATGCTTTTTTGCTCAAAGCGTCAGCAATCACATTAGCCTTGCCTGGAGTATACTCGATACTCGGATTATACTCTTGAACCATTTCGACCCATCGAGTCTGCCTGAGGTTGAGATTAGGCTGGGTGAAGATGTACTTGAGACTCTTGTGATTAGTGAAAATGTCCACTTTTCTTCCAAATAGAAGATGTCTCCAAGTCAACAAAGCGTGCACAACTGCCGCCAACTCGAGATCATGAGTGGGGTAGTTCTTCTCATTAGGCTTCAACTGGCGAGAGGTATAAGCAACAACTTTCTTCTCTTGCATCACTACAGCACCTAGACCTTGGAGAGAGGCATCACAAAAGACCTCGTACGGCTTGGTTTCATCAGGCGGAGTTAGAACTGGAGCAGTGACCAACTTCTCTTTCAAAGCGTTGAAAGCAATATCACACTCCGGAGACCAAACGTACTTGACGTGCTTCTGAAGAAGATTCGAGAGAGGCTTCGCGATCTTGGAAAAGTTTTCAACGAATCTTCGACAATAGCTTGCGAGACCGAGGAAGCTACGGAGTTGCTTCACATTCTGAGGAGGTTCCCAATTAACAATTGCAGACACCTTCTCAGGATCCACGGAAATGCCCTTGGCAGAGATGATATGGCCAAGATAAAGCACCTCATCGAGCCAAAATTCACACTTGGAGAACTTGGCGTACAACTGATGTTCCCTGAGCTTGTCAAGAACCAAATGCAAGTGCTTGGCATGATCTTCCTTGTTCTTCGAGAAAACCAGAATGTCGTCGAGATAGACCAAAACGAAGTCATTGGTGTAGGGGTTGAAGATGAATTTCATCATGCGGGAGAACGTTGGAGGAGCGTTGGCGAGGCCAAAAGACATGACAGTGTATTCATAAGATCCATAGCTTGTTCTGAATGTCGTCTTGGGAATATCTTGCTCACGAATGCGAATTTGATGATAACCCATACGAAGATCAAGCTTGGAGAATACTTGGGCACCCTTGAGTTGTTCGAACAGCTCATTGATGTTGGGAAGTGGGTATTTGTTCTTGATGGTCTTCTTGTTCAATGGACGATAATCAACACAAAGTCGGTCCGTTCCATCCTTCTTCTTCACAAAAAGAACACCACAACCCCACGGAGAAGTACTAGGCCGAATGAGACCCATTCTTTCTTGAACATCGAGTTGTTTCTTCAACTCCTTCAACTCTTCGGGGCCGAGCTTGTAGGGACGTTTACACACAGGTTCTGTACCGGGCTCAAGTTCAATAACAAATTCAACCGGCCGGTTTGGAGGCATGCCTGGGAGTTCTTCTGGGAAGACGTCTTGATACTCACAAACAACCGGAATCTGCGAAATAGCATCCAATTCACCCTTCTCATTGAGAGAAAACAACCGTATGGTATTATCCCGAGAAGCAAAGACAATGACATCCTCAGACGAATGAGTCAGTTGAATCTGCTTGGCTGCACAATCAAGTTGAGCTTTATGTTTAGAGAGCCAGTCCATCGCAAGAATAAGATCGATATCAGAATTGCGAAGAACCATTGGAGAAGCCAGAAACTTGAAATCACCCATCATGATAGAAATATCCGGAATCATCATAGTAGAACTCAGACGCATGGCTGGAGAGACGACTTGCATAGCTCTAGGTAATGCCTTAGTGCTAAAATTGTTCTCCGATGCAAATGGGAATGACATGAAGGAATGCGATGCACCAGAGTCAAAAAGAACTCTTGCAGGAATATCATTAACAGGAAGGTTACCCATGATCACATCTGATGAATCCTTTGCCTGAGCTGCATTCACCATATTGACCTTGGCGTGCTTGGGGTTATGCTTGACCACTGCTGTACTTGCCGATCTGACAGGAGGAGGAGGAGGAAGACGCCTCTGGTTGAAACACTTGTTGGCGTAGTGACCCTTCTGTTGGCACTTGTTGCACGTGACCTCTGAGAGCGGACGGTGGTAAGGAGCACTTGATCTTGGAGCTTGAGACGAAGTCTTGTTCTGGAAGCCTGGGTTGGGTGGGTGGGAAGAACCACTGCCACCTTTGCTCTTCTGCTGTGACGGCTGACGGAACGGAGGAGGAGGAAGCCAATACTTCTGCTGCTTGGCCACTTGAGTAGAGGAAGAAGGCGTAGTGTCTCTGACTCGCTTCCTGGAAGCATCACACCTCAACTGAGCAGCCTCTTGCTTCAGTGCCATGTTGTAGAACTCATCGTATCTCAACGGCTCGAAGAGGACAAGAGCGAGCTGAATTTCTTCACGAAGACCACCCCTGAATTGATAGATCATGCTCTTCTCGTCAGGAACATCCTGCTTGGCAAAACGGGCGAGCTTCTGGAACAACTTGTTGTAGTCATAGACAGACAAAGAGCCTTGCTTCAGATTGCGGAATTCCTCACGTTTGCTTTCAGTCACACTCTAAGGGATGTGATGAGCTCGGAAATCACGACGGAAATCATCCCAAGTGATCAAACATCCACCCCTGGAATCCTGGTACTGCTGGAACCACTCTGCGGCCTGATCTTTGAGCTGGAAAGAAGCGAACTTGACGAAATCTTCAGGTCTGATGTTGCTGCATTCAAAATGCTTGCCCAGATCGACTAACCAATCATCAGCATCTGTAGCCTCAACACAGTTGCTGAACGTCTTTGGACCATTTGCGAGGAACTGATTCAGAGTAGCATAATGGTTCTGATTGTTGCCTTGATTCCCTTGACTGCCTTGATTCCGCTCTTGGAGGATTTGCATGATCAACTGTGTATTTGCATTAGTAGCGGGCATCATAGCTTGCCAACCTTCCGGAGGAGGCGGAGGTGGCGGCGGATCAGGGTTCGGAGTCGTGCACGTTGGAGGAGCCATCCTGAACAGGTTGACCACCATTAGCACACAAATAGAGAAATATTGAAGGTGAATCCAACGGAATGAAAATTGCAACATAAAGTCTTCACATCCGAACAAAATGAACGAATGCACTTCTCTTGAAGTGGTCACATATTCCTAAATTGCGAAGCCACGAAGAATCAGGTAGAAGAGGTACATCAACGAGGGATGGAATCAACATATGACGTCGAAGCAGAACGAATACCACAACTCGAAATAAAACCAAGGGTTGGCTTGCGGAATAAGCCGGAACAAATATATGATAGAGATTTCATCCGAAGTTTTCGTGGTGGGACCTACACAGGCTTGACCGTACAGCACCATCATGTACAAGGCGGTGCACATGACATACGAAGCGTCCCCGAGTCAGCATAGCCAAGGACTCTTTAAGACACAACGAGGCCACTGTAAAATCGACCGTGAATAGGCGAACCACTAGACGTCGAACCCCAATTTCATATCATACATCTGTTGGAAAGATATCCTAAGAGCTACTTGAATTCCCACCTATGAAACTCCCGAAACTTTCTGGTTATGCAATCAGGTGTTGGGGATACAGGGGAAGCATAATATCTCACCCAAGCTAGCAAATCCTACATCCAGCTGCATCCATCCTTCAACACATAACCAAGAAACCTTCGGAAACCATCTACCTCAACCTTCGAAAAACATCCGTTATACAAGTTATGGCAATACTCCCGAACTCCCGCCCCAGTACTGGGTGGCGTCGAGGTTATCTCACCAACGAACTGCATAAAGGAGATTTTCGATGTCGCACACATATCTCAAGTATACCAGACTTGCAACGATAAAATTATGATGACAACACCTCAGAGCTCAACTCCGCAGGACACTTCCACTAAACCCCTGACAGGAGGCACCAAGACAGTGTTCTCATCATAAGCCATCGGAACAAAACCAAGATACTCGCGTGATCCTAAAATTTTTTTTAGTGAAATTTGAGAAGAGAAGACTCAAAACTCTACGTCAGGATGCCTTACCAGAGCGATGAGGAGACTGGGAAGTAAAAAGAATTCCTAAGCTCTCCGATATATAATTCCTAAGGACTCAAAACATTTTTGTAGACACAACTCAGCTGCTAAAAACGATCAAGCAATGGCGGCTCCTAAGGTCGGGGAAGGCTCTGATTACCAACTTGTCACGCCCTCGATGCGGCTATATCTCCCACGTGTCGAGGCACGACTTAGAGGCATAGCCGCATTGAAAGCAATGTCGCAAGTCGGGAAATCATCACACATCCCATGTACATAATATAAAGGGGAAATAACATAGTTGGCTTACACTCGCCACGTCACATCAAAGTACATAAATAACATCCATCACACAATTCACTCATGGCCCGACTACGGCCCCAAAATAGAAAAGACCCCCAACATGCGACAAGGCCCTGAATCTAACCCCGAATAGGCACCACTACTGATCATCAGGAAAAGACACATAGTAACGCTGAGAGTCCTCGTCGTACTCCCACTTGAGCTCGAGCGCGCCATATGGAGCTGTATCATCTGTCCCTGCAACTGGTGTAATAGTAATCTGTGAGCCACAGGGACTCAGCAATCTCGCACCCTCGCGATCAAGACTATTTAAGCTTAATAGGTAGGGAAGGGGTAATGTATAAGTGGAGCTGCAGCAAGCGACTAGCGTATATGGTGGCTAACTTATTCGCAAAAGAGAGCGAGAAGAGGAGGCAAAGCATGAGCGAGAAGCTACAGAGCAACCTGCGCAAACATAACTCCAACGCCGTGTCCACTTCCCGGACTCCGCCGAGAAGAGGCTATCACGGCAACACACTTCGTTGATTCATTTTAATTAATTAAGGTTCAAGTTATCTACAAGCAGACATTAACAAATTCCCATCTGCCCATAACCGCGAGCACGGCTTTCGAAAGATCAATCCCTGCAGGGGGGTCCCAACTTAGCCCATAACAAGCTCTCACGGTCAACGAAGGAATAGACCTCCACCCAAGACACACCGATCAGACTCGGTATCTCGGTACAACAAGGTGATTCGACAGGTTAAAACAAGACCAGCAACACCGCCCGAATGTGCCGACAAATCCCGATAGGAGCTGCACATATCTCTTTCTCAGGGCACACTCAGATGAGACTAGCTACAAGTAAAACCAACCCTCAAGTTTCCCCGAGGTGGCCCCGCAGGCAGCTCATTTCGGACCAACACTCAGAGGAGCATTGGCCCGGGGGGGGGGTTAAAATAAGATGACCCTCGGGCTCCGGAAACCCAAGGGAAAAAGAGGCTAGGTGGCAAATGGTAAAACCAATTTTGGGCATTGCTGGAAAAGCTTTAATCAAGGCGAACTATGAAGGGGTTCCCATTATAGCCCAACCGCGTAAGGGACGCAACAATCCGGGAACATAACACCGATATGACGGAAACTAGGGCGGCAAGAGTGGAACAAAACACTAGGCGAGAGGCCGAGCCTTCCACCCTTTACCAAGTATATAGATGAATTAAGATACCATACCAATATAATGATATCCCAACAAGTAAATAAATGTTCAAACAAGGAACGGCTCCAATCTTCACCTGCAACTAGCAACGCTATAAGAAGGGGCTGAGCAAAGCGGTAACATAGCCAATCATCGGTTTGCTAGGACAAAGGTGGGTTAGAGGCTCAATCATGGCAATTGGGAGGCTGACAAGCAAGTGGTAGGCATCGTAGCATTGGCAAAGCAAAAGAGCGAGCAACTAGCATAGCAAAGATAGTAGTGATTTCGAGGGTATGATCATCTTGCCTGCACAGTTGTCAGAGTTGGCTGGAACCTCAAAAGCAAACTCAACGGGCTCCTCGTTAGCAAACTCGTCTCCCAGCTCTACCCAACAACATAAACAAGCAACAAGGATACAATCAACCACGTGCAAGGGCAACAAAAATATGCAAAGATGGTATGCTATGCGGGATGCGATGCGGGATGCAAAATGCAAGACGTGACAGGAAATGCATGAACCTGGCCTCAACTTGGAAAACCAAGTGTGCCACTGGATAGAGGGGAAGAAATCCCCTGAAAACGATATAAAGATCATAGGAATCGGAGCTACGGTTTAGAAATGGCAAGCGTTTTACGAAACGAACCGATCTGCGATTTACATCAAGTAGGCTCCTAAATGCAACGAAATGAACATGCTACAGCCACCAAACATGAAAACAAAATGCATGGCAGGGATGTACACAAGATGCTTAACAAATCACTAGGACTGAGAGATAGGCAAATTCATCCGTTAAGGGGTCCAAACAAGGATGGCAAAACTGAATAAGCAAAACAGATTTCAGACTTAGCGAAATTAACGCTAGTCTGGAATTTCAGACCACGATGCTCTCTTCGGAGCAGCAAAACAACATGAAACATAACCTGAACATGACAAGTAAGGACATGGCATGGAGCTAATCAACAAGCTTAACAAAACACCCAAAATGACCTGGGGCAAAAAGGGTTCACAAAATACTCTAACAAGCACACGAACATAGCTGAAACACAATCAGTTTTCAGACTTAGTGAAAACTGAGACATGCTGAAATTATAACTCACGGAGGCATGTAAACGAGCTCGATGCACTCACTACGGTGCAAGTCATAGCAAGGCAAGCATATATCCACAAAGAAGGCACAAAATTCTAGGTAGAAATGGCAAGAACAAAGGCATAGCATGCATGGATCACTAGCAATAACACCGGCAAAATCGCAAAAGAGTTCACGATCTGCCCAAATACACAACTATGCAAAAGTTGAGCTCGATTGACTCAACCTAGGGTGCTCCAACATAACAAGTAAAGACATGGATGGATAAAGCACAACAAGCATAACAAACAACTCTTACTTATCATCCTCAAAACAGGCACGGATCACTAGGAAACAAGCTGGACATATGGCATCATGAACTAAAACATCCCAGACTTAGTGAAAATCACTAAGTCCCTGAAATCAGCAATCTCAGGTACCCCTCTTGGCAAGCTTGCACAAGACAACACACACATCCCAAAAATGCATGGGTGACACCTCTGGAAAGAAGACAACATGCTTAACAATTCATCCCAAAGGGGCACAGGCATATCATGCACACAATAATCATGGCAAAAATGACAAAAGTCAATGTTGAGCTAACGGATCTGCAATTTAACTCACGATGCCTACTTCTACCAGCATTTTGGGCACCAATATGACCTCAAATGCAAATGATGCAATGGAACGAAATGATGTACTCGTCGAGGCGAAGGTTTTGATATATCATATGCATGAATCGGAGCTACGGATGCAAAGTTACGAGCCTCGAACATGGCATAAAAATACTGTAGAAAAGACTTCGAAAAAATATCTCGGGGTCAACCTAGGGTTTGACCCGATCCAGATCTGGCTTGCACGGAAGCCGAGGTTCGCCGGGGAAGCTCGGAGTCGCCGGAGAAGGCGGGGACGACCGGATCTCTCGCCGGAGAAGGACGCGGGGTCGCCGGACTCGGGGACCGGCGGGATCCGGGCGGCGCGGGCGCGGACGTCGAGGAGCGGTGAGGTCGGCGGCGGAGCGTGCGTGGCGGGTGGTGGCTAGCGATGTTGGGGCGGAGCGGGGCGGCGAAGATCCGGCGATGGGTTGCGGCGACACCGGCGACCGGACTTGAGGGAGAGGCGGCGCGGTGAGGCAAGGCGCGGCACGGAGCGCGCGGGCCTCGGGGGCCCTCCCTGGGCCGAGCGGGCCGGCGGCGGGGGTTACCCAGCGTTGACACGTGGCGCGCAGCTAGTGGACCGGGGCGGCAGCGCGAAGCGTCCGGCCAAGTACGGACATGTCCGGCGCGGCGCGAGGCGATTTTTAGGGTTTCGGGGTGGAAGACGATCCGAAAATGGGGGGGGGGCTTTATATAGGCATAGAGGGAGCTAGGAGAGTCCAAATGAGGTGCGGTTTTCGGCCACGCGATCGTGATCGAACGACCGAGATGATGGAGCAGAGTTAGGTGGGTTTTGGGCCAAAATGGAGGGGTGTTGGGCTGTAACACACATGAGGCCTTTTCGGTCCCTCGGTTAACCGTTGGAGTATCAAACGAAGTCCAAATGACCCGAAACTTGACAGGCGGTCTACCGGTAGTAAACCAAGGCTGCATCGAAAGTCTCGGTCCAATCCAGAAATGTTTAATCCCCACACACGAAAGAAAGCTAGAAATGGCCACCGGAGGATAACGAAGCGCCGGAATGCAAAACGGACAACGGGGAAAATGCTCGAATGCATGAGATGAACATGTATGCAAATGCAATGCACGTGATGACATGATATGAGATGCACGAAAAACGAAACAACACACGGAGACAAAGACCCGAACCCGAGGAATAAATATAACTTAATGCCGGAAACGGCAAGAGTTGGAGTACAAATTGGGAAAATCATATCGGGGGCGTTACACGGGCCAAGGTGCCTTTGGCAAAATTTGTGCCGTTGTCGGTGATGATGCTGTGTGCTATGCCATACCGAATTGTGATATCGGTGATGAAGGTCATGGCAGGCGGGCCATTCAGTTTCTTAATTGGCTTCGCTTCCACCCACTTGGTGAACCTGTCCACTGCGACAAGTAGGTGAGTTAAACCACCTCGTGCTGTCTTGAGCGGTCCCACCATGTCTAGACCCCAAACTGAGAAAGGCCAGGCAATGGGATGGTCTTGAGCGCAGAAGCTAGCTGGTGCGGCTTGGAGCTGAACTTCGGGCACCCTTTGCATTTTTGGACCAACTCCTTGGCCTCTTCCAAGGCAGTCGGCCAGAAGAAACCGTGCCGAAAGGCTTTGGCGACGAGTGCTCTTGAAGCCACATGGTGGCCGCATTCGCCTTGATGGATGTCTTTGAGAATCGCCTGGCCTTGCTCTGGCTCTACGCAGCGCTGGTAGACACCAGTGACGCTGCTCCTGACCAGCTCTCTGTTGACTATGGTATAGGCTGCCGCCCGGCGTTGTACTTGCCGAGCTAAGGTGTCATCAGCTGGTAGCTCTTTGTTCACCAGGAATTTGAGGATAGGCTGGGCCCATGAGGGTGCTGCTATTTCTTCGACTACCAGGACTGCCACTTGCACGAGGGCGGCTGGGCTGGGAGGCGGCAGGTTGGAGTCAACAGCCGCTTGCTGGGTTGATGAAGTCCCTAGGCCAACTGGCGCGGTCCTTGGGCCAAGTTCTGGAATCTTCGAGTCCGCCACCGCAGTCCCCGGGTCGGGCTGGACTGTGGCGGCTTTGGAGTCATCCGCCAAAGTCCCCGTTACATCTGCCGGAGCTCTGGAGTCGGATCCGCTGTCTTCAGGAGGAGCCGGCACAAAAATGGAGTCTGATTCTGGTGAAGGCTTGACAGACGGCTTGAGGAGGCATTGAAGGGCGACGCCAGATGGTATTGCTTGGTGGGTAGAGCCGATTTGTGCCAAGGCGTCTGCTTGGTCGTTGTTGTTTCTTGGCACATGGAGGAACTCGCACCCTTCGAAATACCCGCTGAGTTGCTGAATGAAGAAACAGTAGCTCGCCATGTTTGCGTATTTCGCGTCCCAGTCGCCAGATGACTGCTGGACCACTAAGTCCGAGTCGCCATAACACAAGATCCGGCGGATGCCAAGTTCTTTGGCAAGACGGAGCCCATGAATGAGTGCCTCGCATTCAGCAACGTTGTTGGAGGCGGCAAAATGGATTTGCAGTGCATATTTGAGCTTGTCGCCTTTAGGAGAGGTGAGGACGACGCCAGCTCCCAAGCCGGTGCGCATCTTGGAGCAGTCGAAGTGCATCCGCCAATGGGTGGAGTCAGGCGCTGGAGGCAGGTACTGGGTCTTGGCCCAGTCGACGAGGAAGTCGGCCAGTGCTTGTGATTTGATAGCGCTGCGGGGCTGGTAGTAGATGGTGTAAGGAGCCAGCTCTATGGCCCACTTGTCCACTCGACCAGAGGCATCTTGGCTACCGATGATCTCGGCATGTGGGGCCGTGCAGACCACCGTGATTGGATGCTCTTGAAAATAAGGCTTCAATTTCTTGGCAGCAAAGTGTACGCCATAGCATATCTTCTGGTAGTGGGGGTAGTTCTGCTTGGAGGTCGACAGTAGCTCACTCAGGTAATATACCGGTCTCTGGACAAGCAGCACCTTTCCTTCCTCCTTGCGCTCCACTACAATGACCGTGCTGACTACTCAGCTGGTGGCGGCGATGTACAAGAGCATAGGTTCCTTGGGAGTCGGAGCCGCCAGGACGGGTGGAGTAGTTAGCATCTTCTTCAACTGGTGAAAAGCTTCGTCCGCCTTATGGTTCCACTCGAAAAAAGTGGTCTTCTTCATGAGTTGGTATAAGGGGAGAGCTTTCTCGCCTAGCCGACTGATGAATCGACTGATGGATGCTAAGCAGCCAGTGAACTTCTGCACATCCAGCGGTCGGCTGGGTACCTCCATTCTCTTGATGGCCTTGATTTTTACTGGCTTGCATTCTATGCCATGTTCAGAGACCAGGAAACCTAGCATCTGGCCGGCTGGTACTCCGAAGACACACTTCTCGGGGTTGAGCTTAATCTGGAACTGGCGCAGGTTCTCAAAGGTCTCCTTGAGGTCTTCCAGTAGTGTTCCATGCTTTTCCGTCTTAACCACCACGTCATCCACATAGACGTGGGCGTTCCTGCCGAGCTGCTTGAGGAGGCACTTCTGCATGCAACGCAGAAAGGTGGCGTCGGCATTCCTTAAGCCGAACGTCATGGTGAGGTAGCAGAATGCTCCAAACGGCGTGATGAAGGCGGTCTTCAGCCTGTCAGCCGGGTTCAGCTTGATATGGTGATATCCTGAGTATGCATCCAAGAAACTCAACAGCTCGCATCCGGCCGTGGAATCTATCACCTGATCGATTCTTGGTAGAGCAAATGGGTCCTTGGGGCAGGCCTTGTTGAGGCTCGTGTAGTCAATACACATTCTCCACTGCTTGTTCTTCTTTAGCACCAGGACCAGATTCGCCAGCCACTCCGGAAAGAAAACTTCCATAATGAAGCCGGCTGCCAGGAGTTGGGCTATCTCTTCTCCGACAACTCTTCTCTTCTCTTCTGATAAGCGGCGCAGGGGCTGCCTGACTGGCTTTGCATCAGATCGGACATGTAACTTGTGCTCGGCGAAATCCATCGGTACACCTAGCATGTCTTTGGGGGACCATGCGAAGATGTCCCCATTCTCACGGAGGAAATCGACGAGCTCGCCTTCCTATTTGCTGTCGAGGTTTGCACCTATGACATCGTACCTCTCCGGGTGCTCCGGATCCAAGGGTATCTTCTTTGTCTCTTTGGCCGGCTTGAACGAACCTTCGGCTTCCGACTCCTTCGGGTCGGGCGATATCTCCGGCTACTTGCCGGCCATCGCCACAACTCGTTCAAGGAGTCGCTTCTCGGCTGCGATCACCAGGGACTCGTCCAGCCGACTGCTCTCGGCCACGCAAGCGGACGACTTCCGGTAGTCGCCGGCCACAGTCAGAATTCCCCTGGAACTGGGCATCTTCATCTTGAGGGTAGGTGTAGTGGGGGACCACCATGAACTTGGCCAAGGAGGGTCGGCCAAGTAGCGCATGGTATGGGCTCTCAAGGTCCACCACCTCAAACCAAACTGACTCTCTTCGGAAGTGATCTTTGTCCCCAAAGGGGACGTCCATCAGGATCTTGCCGATTGGTGAGCAGGAAAGCCCAGGAACAATGCCGTGGAACACAGTCCGGCTATTTTGAAGCTGTCTTTGCTAGATTCCTAACTTCTCCATGGTGTTCTTGTACAGGATATTGATACTGCTGCCCCCGTCTATCAGAACTCGCGAGAAACGTGCGGCCTGTTTGTCCGTAGCAAAGGTGGCGTCCAGGACCAAGGCGTAGGAGCCCCGGACTCGGCATCACTTCTGGGTGGTCAGCCCTGCTCCAGCTGATGGGCTTCTCAGACCAGTGCATGAATCTGGCGTCTCTGAGGCTACTGCGTTCACCTCTTTTCGCTGCAGCCGCCTGCTGTGTCGATCATCAGCCACGCTGGTGAACACCACATAGGCTCCATGCTCTTCAGGGTATTCGTCTTGTACTGCGCCGACTGGCCTGACTGCCGGCTGCTGGGACGGAGGCGGAGGCGGCTGCCCAGCAGGCGGGGGTGGTAGGAGGCCGTCTCCCTTGGCGATCCTGGTGAGCCAGTGGCACTTCCGGGTGGTGTGATTCTACGGCTTCGCGCCACTGTGGAACTTGCAAGGTCCATCCAAGGTCTGCTCATAGGAGAAGGTCGGCAACCAGTTTGGCTTGCCGCCCTTCTATCACTTGGGCGGAGGCTGCTCTTCTGGCTGCTGGGCTTCAACGGTCGCGACCTGTCGGCTGCCAGAAGCCGGCTGCGGGGCCTTGCGCTTGTTGTCTCCCTACTGTTGTCGCCGGCCGGCGTCTGCCGCCAGAGTTCTTGGAGCCTGAGGAGCTAGTTTGCTAGTCATGCTGATTTGAATTTCCGCCTTCATGGAGGAGTCGGCCGTGGCGTACTTGTCCGCTATGATCAGCAGCTCATCGAGGGTTTCTGGCTCGTCGCAGAGGAGCTTGTGCTTGAGGAGGGTGCCTTCTCGGCACCCGGCTGTGAAGTACTCGATGGCCTACACCTCGTGCACGCCCTCACAGGAGTTCCGGAGCTCAGCCCAACGCGTGAGGTAGTCGCGAGTCGACTCGTCAGGACCTTGCATGCACGAGGAGAGCTGACGAGGCTTGGGAGGACGCTTATACATGCTGGTGAAGTTGCGGACGAACGCTTTGGTGAAGTCGACCCAGCTGTTGATGCTGCGGGGCTTTAGGCTGTTCAGCCATGTCCGGGCCGTGCCCTGGAGCATGAGCGGAACGTACTTTACGGCGACACGCTTGTTGCCATTTGCTATGCTGACAGCCGTGGAGTAGTCGACTAGCCAGTCTTCCGGCTTCACAGAGCCGGTATACTTGGGCGTGTCTCTTGGGAGCGTGAACCCTTTGGGGAAGGGCTCGTCCCGAATGCGGGGCCCGAAACAAGGCGGACCCAGCTCGTCTTCTTCTTCCAGCGCCAGGGACCGGTGAAGTCGGTCGATCCGGTGGCGGGCGTCATTCTCTCCAACTCCCTCTCGGCGGCCAAGGCGGTCACCAAGAGTCGGATGGTCAACAGGCGGCGGGGAGACTCGCCTCTCCTTACGGGGAGGGGGAGGCGGACAGTCGTCCCGTCGTTCCACTGCTCTCGGGCGGCCATCTCGGTCACGCTCTATGGTAATGTGAGTCCGACTATGGCTGACAGCCGGCTCCTTGTCCTTTCTTCCTCGAGCGCAGCTAGTCGGCGTCCAAGACTTCGCGCCTTGATCTCGGTGCGGGTCGTCGTTTGGCCGCTGCGGTGCCTCCGTGCGGTAGCCAGCCTCGTTCTGCACGG
The DNA here is from genome assembly GCA_034509565.1 of Triticum monococcum. NCBI lineage: Eukaryota > Viridiplantae > Streptophyta > Magnoliopsida > Poales > Poaceae > Triticum > Triticum monococcum. Next base: position 156,959,631 of record CM067842.1, read on the forward strand.
TGGCCGCGTCGAGGAGCCGTTGGACTCGCTCCATCATGAGGCGGCGTTCTTTGCCCTCAAAATTGTCCATCTCATCCGCCGCTGCCTGGGCGGCTCAGATGTTCTCCGCTGGTGTAGCTTACACGGGGCGGCTAGCCCCAAACGGGCTGGCGATGGCTACGCCGCGCTGCTGGACCGTGCCAAGGCAGCTGGGCCCTGCCGGGGCTGGCAAGCCGCCAACGGCGCGATCCATCTCCCGCTGGTAAGCTTCTGACCAGCTTCTTCGCGCCTTGAATGAGTTGAAGGCGGCGTGCTTCTAACGTCTCTGCGTCAGCATTTTCCGGAATGGGCGCAGTTAGGTCTTGCAGCGCCGCGCCGAGTAAGTCGGGCGCTCCTCCGCCAGGGAACTCGTCATGACTAATGACCAGCACGTCAGTGACGGTGCTTCCATCGCTCTCTGCGTGGGGGAGAGGTTCGTCGTAGACCACCACGTTGGTGGGGAACGCGTCGATCGACGCGGTGTCGGAGTCGACCAGCATCGGTTCGGTGGAGCCTATGGACTCCAAGTCTACGGCAGGCCCGCCGGAAACGTGGAGTTGATCGAGGAGGCCCGCGAGGAGGTTCTCGGGGCCGCCCGCGCCTGCGTCGGACGCAGGTTCGTCGGAGAGGCGGACCTCGCCGACAAGTTCGGCCAAGGAGCTGGCTGCGTAGGTGATTTCAACGCTGCGCAGCGCGTCGATGCAGACTTCGCCTAGCGTGCCTGGCTGGCTGCGCTCGCCAGGGAGGAAAAGGGTTCCCGTCCATAACAGATCTCCGGACGGCGGTGCACCAGGCCCCACGGTGGGCGCCAAATGTCGGGGGTTTGGTGCGACATATGCCAATGGATGGCTTATCATGGTCTGGGTGAGTAGAACGTCGCCGGTGCCTGGAAACAGGATGAGGCGAAGACATGTACGCCGGCGAATCTTACCCAACTTCGGGGCTCTCCGGGGAGATAATACCCCTACTGCTTCTCTACCGGGTCTCCGCATGATCACTATGGCCAAGTCTTTACACGGTTGCTCCTTGAGCTGTTTCTGGTGGTAGAAGAGGGCAAGGCTAGCTCTCTCCTTCTATCTGGTATGGTCTAGAACTACTGGGATCCAACCCTTTGCATGGGTTCCCTGGGGGGTTTATATAGGCCTACCCCCAGGGGTACAATGGTAATTTGACTGGGCGCAGGCCCAGCCGTCAGTGCCTTCGACCTCTGACTTCTCCGTCGACTGTTGGGGCCCGCCGACTGGTGGGCCCTGCCGGCTGGTCTAGTATGGAGCCGACAGGCCGCGTCCGCCGCGGGCGGGTCTTGCTGGCTGCTGATTACTGTAGCCGTGCTTCTGATGACGCAGGCTTGGTCATGGGGTCGTGGCAACAGCCCCGCCGCCTGGCGGGCGATCATTGTGGCCAATCCCCATCTAATCTTGATTAATGGCACGTGGGCCCCGGGGGAGGGCTCGGCCGACTCCCCCGGGCTGACTCCCGATGGGTCCGACTGGTGGTTCTGCCGCCGTCTCCCGAGGTCTCGCTGACTGGTGGGCCCCGCTGCCGCCCGGCTGTACAAACAAGCCGTCATGGGCGCAGGATTCGGTACTGTGGTGCTGATGTCAGGACCGGCCGGGGAACAGTGCCACGCCGCACAGAGATCTTCCCGAGTACGGCGTGCTGTGGCCATGCCTGCCCTTGGTAAGGGGCGGGGAGTGGGCTTCACTGTAGCCACGCCCCTGCCCCGTCCCCTTCGATGAGGTCATGGTTTGTTGGAGTCGTCGGCCGACTCGCCAAAGCCGGCTTCTCTAGAAGTCGTCCCTGGGACTCGGCCGTGAGCGGGCAGTCGGCCGCCCTACCATCGACTCCTCAGGAGGCGGCTCTTCGCCCCGGGGTCTTGAGGGGCGCAGCCTGCCCAGATGTCTTTGAAAGGTTATGGGACTCGGGTTGGCCTACTCGTGGCCCATTACTCTGACACAGCGCTGAATTGCTCCTGAAACACTGTAACGATGTAACTCCCTGTTGAGTATGGTCATGGATTTGGAACACCGGATTATCTGTCGAGCCAACGTTTCATCATCTGGTAACTCGCCCCGGTTCATGTAAGCCATATATGGGATCGTGCAATCCAGTATGGCGTGCAGAGCTGCCACCAACTGAGCCTCCGGATCAGGAATATCCAAATCTTCTTCGGTTGGAACTTTGACTGACGGATTATGCAACACATCAAGAAAGACATTGGGCGGGACCGGTTTACGCTGGGAACCAAGACGACTTAAAGCGTCCGCCGCTTCATTCTTCCGCAGGTCTATATGGTCCACCACATAACCTTTAAAGTGACCAGCCACTGGGTCCACCTCTCGCCGATATGCAGCCATGAGTGGGTCCTTAGAATCCCAAGTGCCAGACACCTGCTAAGCCACTAGATCTGAATTGCCGAAGCACTTAACCTGGCTCAAATTCATCTCCTTAGCCATTCGAAGACCGTGGAGCAAAGCCTCATATTCAGCTGCATTGTTAGTACAAGGGAACATTAAACGGAGGACATAACAAAACTTGTCACCTCGTGGGGAAGTTAGTATGACTCCAGCCCCGAGCCCTCCAACTGTCTGGACCCATCAAAATGAATAGTCCAATATGTATTATTTGGCTTCTCTTCCGGTGCCTGTAACTCCGTCCAATCATTGATGAAGTCCACGAGTGCCTGGGATTTGATCGCTGTGCGGGGTATATATTTGAGCCCGTGAGGTCCAAGTTCAATAGCCCACTTGGCAATCCGGCCATTTGCTTCTCTGTTTTGAATGATGTCGCCCAGAGGAGCCGAACTGACTACTGTGATGGGATGGCCCTAAAAATAATGTTTGAGCTTCCGGCTCGCCATAAACACCCCATACACCAGCTTCTGCCAATGCGGATACCTCTGCTTTGATTCAATGAGCACCTTGCTGATATAATAAACCGGCCGTTGAACTGGATATTCCTTGCCAAGCTCCTTGCGCTCTACCACAATGGCTACGCTAACAGCCCGGGCATTAGCAAGCACGGGCGGTTTAGCTAGCTGCCTCTTCAGATCCTCGAACGCCTTATCAGCTGCCTCACTCCAAACAAAGTTATCTGTTTTCTCGAGCATCTGATATAAGGGGATGGCCTTCTCTCCAAGGCGACTGATAAACCGACTCAAGGCTGTAATCCGGCCGGCCAGACGTTGAACATCGTTGATACACGCCGGTTTAGCCAAGGATGTAATTGCTGCAATTTTTTCTGGATTAGCCTCAATGCCTCTGTTTGACACCAAAAAACCCAAGATCTTGCCTGCCGGGACACCAAAAACACACTTCTTCGGATTGAGCATCTTATAAATCCGGAGATTGTCAAAGGTTTCTCTTAAATTCTCTATCAATGTTTCCTCCTTTCTGGACTTTACCACAATATCATCCACATATGCATGAACATTGTGCCCAATTTGTTTATGAAGGCAATTCTAAACACATCGCTGGTAAGTTGCCTGGCCACTCTTGAGTCCAAAAGGCATGGAAACATAGCAGAAGGCTCCAAAGGGAGTTATGAAAGTTGTCTTCTCCTGGTCCTTAACCGCCATTTTGATCTGATGATAACCAGAGTAAGAATCCAGAAAACACAAACGGTCACAACCCGCCGTAGCATCAATTATCTGATCAATGCGAGGGATAGCAAAGGGGTCTACAGGGCAAGCCTTGTTTAAATTTGTGTAATCCACACACATGCGCCAAGTGCCATTTTTCTTAAGAACCAGCACCAAATTAGCTAACCACTCCGGATGAAAAACTTCGACAATAATGTCGGCGTTTTGGGAACGGGGGTCCCCAGACTTGCCTGCCTGCGGCCTGCGGCGTGGCTCAAGTGGGGGCCCAGCGCGGCCCATCTTCATCAACACGAGGCTCAAGACCCTCGCGAGGGGCCAAGCCTCGCGAGGTGGACGATGCGGCGCATCCTCAGGCACAGCCTCGTCAGGCTGGCTCGCGAGTAGGCGGAGAGTTCAAGGTGGGGTACCTCGCGAGGTGCCCATGACGCAAGCCATGACGACACGGGGCACCAGGCGGGTGCCAGCGTGCGCAGCATCCCTCTTTCCTCTTTGGTGCAAAGGGGGCAAGCGTATCCACGGAGTACCGAGGCATCAGGCAAAGGTTGCCACTTCGGTGCAACCAGACCAAGACCAGGAGGACTGCGAGACAGAGGTCACCATGGAGCCCGGCGCGGCGTCATCACTAGAGCCTTTGGCAGGCGAAGACTGCTTTTGTCAGGATAGATGTACTCGTTGTCCCCCTTCAAATTAGCCCGCCATTGTTGGATCCCTTCCCGCTCAATATTTGGGGAGAGGACCAGGGCCTCTATAAATAGGACTAGCCATCCACATAGCAAGCGGTTCGATTCCTGGTGGTTCGGCCCGGGATCTGAGAGAGAAAGAGAGAGAAAGGTGACTGAACTCTTCATAGCAGTTCATCACCGCAGCCAAGAACAGACCCTCGCGAGGCTGTTCTTCCTTGTATTGTTCATCCAAACCAGCCCCAGGAGGCAATCCATCCACCACACACTGGAGTAGGGTATTACACCACATCGGTGGCCCGAACCAGTATAAATCTTGTGTCTTTCGTGCAGCTCTTTTAGTAGTTTAGATCCCAACGAGACGGAGAGGTTGAAGGCGAGATTTCCGCGCGCACCCCAGTGTTCGAACCTTAAGGGTCTGCCGGAACCCGAAATCCGACATTTGGCGCGCCAGGTTGGGGTGCGCCGGAATTCGACTTCCACCGCTCCGCTCTCTTCCGACCGTCGCATCCATGTCTGACGCTCGTCGGGCCTGCGCCGAGCGCCGGGCCGCCATCGCTTCCCGCATCGCCCAGACGGCCCCCGTCGGTGGGCGTCCTCGTCGTTCCCCGTCGCCCACCGTGAACGCCGCCACCGGCCCGGCGTGGGGCGAGCGGCAGGCATCGTCTCAGCACCCGTCCGTGCGGCAAGACGGCCGCACCGCCACTCCTTCACTCGCACCAGCTGGCTCTTCGTCCCACGCGCTCCGCGCACCCTTGGAGGCTCGAGCTGCGCTCCTCGCGGCAAACGAGCTCCTGCGCTACCATCCCGTCGATGACGTCTACGAAGAATGGCTCGACCGCGTCGTCGAGCTTGTCCGCGCCGCAGGGGGCTCTTCCGTGCCGTCCGTCCCTCTGTGCCGCACTCCGCCCCATGCGGGCAACGAACCTCCAGAGGCGCACCAGCCGCCTCCCCTCCAAGAAGATGCCATGGCTCCAAGGCCCTTGGTCCCTGGGTGGAACCCGCTCCGTCAGGCGCCAGCACGGCAAGAGCGAAGCTGCCAAGAAGTTCCTCGCCCACAAGGGGCTGCCAGGGCGCTCCCTGCTCCGGCACGCTGCGACCCTGCTCCAGCTCCGGCACGCCGAGACCCCGCCCTGCTCCTAGCTGCAGCGCGTGGGGACCCTCAAGACCAAGCTCTCCACCAATCGAGGCCTTTCGTGGCCACCGTGGGCTGCCACGCCTACACCACTGAGCTGCGCAGCGTCGCGTGGCCCGGCAAGTTCAAGCGCAACCTGCCTCCTCGCTACGACGGCACAACCGATCCCGCAGAGTTCCTCCAGCTCTATGAGCTGGGCATCGAGGCTGCTGGCGGGGATGAAAAGGTCATGGCGAACTGGTTCCCCATGGCGCTCAAGGAAGGAGCTCGAACCTGGCTCCTGAATCTGGCTCCAGGCACGATCTCCTCCTGGGACCAGATGCGCGCCCGCTTCATCGCCAACTTCCAAGGTACTCGCGACCGGCCGCCCGCCGTGAGCGACATGCGCCGCATCAAGCAACAACCCGGAGAGACCCTGCAAAAGTACATCCAGCGCTTCAACAGCGCGCGCCTCAAGATCCCCAGGGTGTCAGAGGAGGCCATCATCTCCGCCTTCTCTGACGGCGTGCGTGACATCAAGATGAAGGAGGAGCTGGCGATGCACGAAGACCTCTGCACCTCCCTTGAGCTGTTCAACTTGGCGAACAAGTGCGCCAGGGCTGAGGAGGGACGTCTCTCCCTCCTCGAGCTGCCTGCCGCGGACCCAGAAGAGAAGAAGCCCAAAGCCAAGGACGCGAAGCGCAAGGGGGCTGCCGTACTCGCGGCAGAACTAGACACCAAGCAGGGCAAGGATCTGCCCGAACCCTCCAGAAGCAGCCGGTACTGTGTGTACCATGACCTCCACACCCACAACACCAATGAATGTCAAGAGCTCCGCGCCGTGCGAGAAGGAAGGATCGGCCGTCGCCCTGACCGTGCTGACCGGGGCTATGGCCAAGGAGGAGGAAGAAACCCAGGGCGCTGGGAAGACCGCGGCCGCGCCAGGGGTGGCGCGACTAGCCTCGCGAGGACTGCTGGTGGGACCTGCCTCGTGAGGGGGACTGGAGAGGCCAGCCTCGTGAGGACCGCCCTCATGGCAACGCAGGCCTACCTCCGCTGCCGCCTCCACCAAGAAGGAACGAAGACCGCCATCAAGACGAGGGGGCTGGGGGCTTCCAGGAGCCACGCGCGATCACCTGCATCCTGGGCGGAGCTCAAGCCCCAGCCTCCCAACGTATCTTCAAGCAGTTCGCCCGTGAAGTGAATGCAGTTCTCCCCAAGCTCGAAGCAATGCGCCCCCTCAGGTGGTCGGTGTGCCCCATCACGTTCAGCTCGGCAGACCAGCTCAAGTGCGCGGCCACTGCAGGAGTCCTCCCAATGCTCTGCTCCCCGGTCATCAGCAACGTGCTGGTCACCAAGACCCTCATCGATGGCGGGGTAGGGCTCAATGTCATGTCCGTGGAAACATTCAACAACCTCCAAGTGCCCTATGACCAGCTCCAGCCGACCAAGCCTTTCTCCGGGATCACCGACGGTTCCACAGTCCCGATCGGGTAGGTCCGCCTCCCTGTCACCTTCGAAGCCCGCAGCAACTACCGCACCGAGCTCATCGACTTCGACGTTGCCCACATCCGCCTGTCGTACAACGCCATCCTCGGGTACCCAGCGCTGGCCAAGTTCATGGTCGTGACCCACCACAGCTACAACGTCCTCAAGATGCCAGGAAGTGGCGGTGTCATCACGGTGCCCTGTGAAGAGAGAGATGCAGTGTGTTCCCTGGAGCGAGCCTTTCAGGCTGTGTAGCTAGAAGACCCAGATCGCGGAAGCAGGAGGCTTCCTGAGACCACCCCCAAGAAGAAGAAGACGTCGTCAGGCTCAGCCCCTCAGGAGGCAGGCCCCTCAGGGCCCGTGCCTCCTCAGGAGGGCCCTCCATCCATCGCATTGGAAAGCGTGCCCGGCGCCCTCCTCAGGCAGGGCTCGGGGGTTCTCACCTGGAGGGCCACCGACCTAGCCAGGGTCATGAGGGAGGCGCTTGGGCACCATGTGGGGGCGTGCTTCGCAGCATGTTTCCCTCGAGAGGGAGCCAGGCGAGGAAGATTAGACCAGCAAGAGTTCGTTGACGAGGCCATTCAAGAGCTACAGGAGACAAGGATCATGAGAGGTTGCCGCCGCTTGCCAGCCGTGGCCCCACATCCAGGCGAGGATGGTGGGTTGCGCGTCTGCGTCGACGTACCAGGGCTCAATCAGATCGCCACAACGGCGCGCCTCTGGCCCTCACGAGTGGGGCGCTGCGGAGGTCCACCCCACAGCTATGTTCGCATGCCTCACGGCCTGCCGAGCATGGCTGCGGCGTACCAGCGCCTCATGAGGGGCATCGTGGAGGCTCAGGAAGACAGGCGTTCTGTGGCCTTGGCGGAGATGGAGGCAGCTCGCGAGGAGTCACTAGCGCCCCCGGAGCCTCCCGAGGCCCCGGGGCCTGGGGGCTCGTGAGGATCGGCTTCTGCAGCCCGTCAAGCCTGCTGCACCAACGCCACTACGCTGACGACATCCTCAGGTGACATCTTTCAAGTTCCGTTCTCAGCTGGGAGCACCCTCCCAGGGTTGCATCACTCCCAGGCCGCGTGGGTCCGTCCCCGCGGCATGTATCGGCATTTACCTTTCCGTCGTTAGTTTGCCTTGTTGGGGGCGCCCTCGGGCTGCATCATCCCCAAGCCGTTTGGGCCAGACCCAGCTGCGTGTATCCCCCTAGCGTTTATTTCCAACTATGCATTGCCTATCACGCTTAGCTGCATGGTGCCCGTCCGCCGCATCTTCTCTTCCCATGTCGGCCACTTGCACGTTAAAGGGGGGGTGCCTGAGCATCGCGACTCAGGGCTCTTACTGGCTCTCCAGCCCTCACCCTCTGGCCTTGTCCATGGCATCGCGACCTGGCATACCAGCGACGGCTGAGACAAGCTCGAGGGCCGGGACCCGAGGACGTAGAGTACTGGCATCTAACCAAATTTTGCAGGGACACATCTCAAGATATGGCCTAGTGCCGGGCGCAACCCACCCAGAGGTAGGGCCTCGTGAGTCCCGCGCTGGCTCACGGGTGCCCAGATACACCTCACCCAGCTCTACCGTGCCGGTCACGTGTCAAGGCGGGGCTGTATACGCCCCGGGGGCTCCTCCCGGAGGGGAGCCCCCTCCCACATACCAGTGGAAGCACCATGCTCCGCGCTGGCTGACGACACTGCCGAGGAGCCGCTATGCCCATACACATACGGAAGCGCTATGCTCCGTGCTGGTGATAAACAACTGAGGGTGGCCTCCGGGCCGTGGTAACCTCAGGAAGCCCAGAGCTCAGTGGCTGGCCTCATCGCAACGCCTCCACTCAGGAGCGCCGCGTGAGGGGGCTGGGCACGGGGGCTATGGCTGGGTCACGCCCAGACTTACGCCGCCCAGCCAGGCCCCTCGGGCCTGGTTCGCCGCGCGTCTCTCCCCGAGCGGAGCCAAGGTATGAAGGCCGTTTGCGCGTCAAGGGGGACCCCTGGGCATCGCGACCCAGGGGCCTAACTGGTCCCGTAGCCCCTCACTCCTTAGTTCCGAAAGGCTATGCTGCGTGAGGTACGCGCGGGGCCGGGCTCTGCAGACGTAGAACGGTAGCAACGCTTACATATCGCCTCATCACCCGCTGTTCGCGCGTCAAGGGGGACTCCTGAGCATCACGACTTAGGAGCCTAACTGGCTCCGTAGCCCCTCACTCCTTAGTTCCAAAAGGCTATGTTGGGTGAGGTACGCGCGGGGTCGGGCTCTGCAGACGTAGAACGGAAAACACGCCTACATCACGCTTCCCTACTTGTTGTTCGCGCGCCAAGGGGGACTCCTGAGCATCGTGACTCAGGAGCCTAACTTGTCATGTGGCCCCTCACTCCTTTGGTCCCGTCCTGGTTTCCGGTCGGGGCTAATGCTGGGTGAGGCATGCGCGGGGCCAGGCCATGCCGACGTAGAACACAAGCAAGTAGGGAAGAAAAGCATAAAATTCAAGGAACTTAAAAGCAAATATTACAGTCCATACTGTCAATCTCAATGCCAAAGGCAAGTTTAAATGCCCCCCGAGGTGTGATGCATGTGCAGGAACCTAAAGAAGAGCAGGGATGGGACGGAGTCACTCGTCGGCGCTGGTTTCGCCTTGTGGAACAGCAGGGTCGGCAGCGCCTTGCTTCGGCCTGGTGCTGAAGGCCCGGAACTTCTCCAGCAGCGCCTCCGCGCGCCCCTTCACAGCTTCGATAGCGGCAGCAGCACCCTCGCCGCTCACCGGTTCCAGCAGGGCGTTGAGGTCGGTGTTGGGATCGCGGAGGTAGACGTGGGCAAAGACCCGTGTCAGCGCGGCAGAAGACAGGACGTGCGCCTCGGCCTCGGCCGTGGGGCCGATGCCAAGGACGACGTCCCCAAGAGCCTTTACCAGGAAGGGAAGCAGCTTGGCGGGGCCATCTTCTTCACCAGCTAGCGGGCTGTCCAAGCCGCTCTCGTAAAGCATCTTCAGCGAAGCGCGGGCGTCCTTCTCCATGTCCGCGAAGGCCACGCGATCTTCGGCGAGGACCTGAGCCTTGGCGCCCAGCTCGGCCTTCCTCGCCTCCAGCTCTTTCTTCCACACGCCTAGACGCTCGCGGCGCTTCTTGAGCTTGGCCTCTGAGTCCTTGAGCGCCGCCTCACGCGCCTTCGCCCCCTTCTCCTGCTCTTGGCGAAGGCGAACCTCCTCCGCAAGTTGGCCCCGCAGGCCTTGCAGCTCGTCCTCCAGCACCTTGCGGCGGTCGCGGGCCTTGACCGCTTCCCCCAGGGCCACGTCACGAGAAATCTTCGCCTCAAGGATAGCCCTCTTCTCCTCATCGTAGGCCATCGAGGCCTGAACCAGCGCCGCCCGGATCGAAGCATCAGAGCGAATCCACCCCGAAGCCAGTTCCAGACGCCTGGCCACCAGGCGAGGGTCGGCGCCGAGAAGGTCCTGACGCAGCCAGTCCAGTTCAGCAGCAGCATGCTCCAAGATGGAGGAAGAAGACGGAGGAGCCTCGGGGCGCTCCAGGATGACAGGAGGAGCTGAGGGAGCAGTGGCCAGCAAAACGGGAGGAGAAGGTGGCGGCGGCAAGGCCGCTGAATCCCGAGCCAACATCCACTGCGTCTCCCCAGCCGTGGCAGTAGCGCCAGACGAGGACACTTCAGGAGTCACCTGGGCCATGAGGGCTGAGCTCGCCCCCGCCAGCATGGCCAGACCTCCTGAGGGTGACCGACCAGGAGAAGCCCGCGCACTGCGATCGCCCCCTTTCACAGGCGGGGGCGCTGCCGCGGATGGAGCCTCAGGAGCCCGCTTCGGTTTCTTCGCCATGGGCGCCCGCCTACTGAAGAGAAGCAATCATCAAGCCTCGTCGGCAGCATGAGAAACAAGAGAACAAGGATCAAGCGCTTACGGGTCATTGTCGGTGAGCTCGGGCAGCTTTCGGCCCAACTTCAAGCCAAACAGCCGGCTGGAAGGGTCGACCTTGGGAGCAGAAGGCGCGGCAGCGGACTGCCTCGGGGTAGGGGCAGGCCCGCGGGGGACCAGCCCGGTCCTGTCCTTCTTCGGGATCGAGGGCGAGCTCCCACTACCGAGCACATCGTCATCGTCATCATCATCATCATCATCATCATCATCGCTCGGCGATAGGCCGAGAGTACGGGGCGAGCGCCGAGGGAGGGGAGCCCTCGACTCTCTGTCAGTCGCCCCGGAGTCGGGCCCCTCGCCCGCTCCTCTTCGTCCTCCTCCTCGCTGGAGTCACCGGAGGGCACGTCCACCAGTCCTTCAGAAGGCGCCAGGGGCACGAGCCCGACCCCATTGAAAACGGGCATGGACTTCACCACCTGCTCCCAGTCGCTGCGAAGAAACAAGGGCTCGGGAGCGCCCTCCAACTTTGCCACCGTGCCCCCACCAGAGATTGAAGAACCGCGTTCACGTCCTCTTCGTCCACGGGCCCAGGGCTCAGATCAGGCCTCCACATCGGAGAAGAGTACTACCGGAGTGGAGCCAGCTGCTGCTCCAAGAACTCCCTCAACAGTGACGCACCAGTCAACTTCGCCGTCGCCATGTTGGCTGGCCTCAAGTCCGCATCCATCTTCTCCAACACCGGCTTCGCGCAGGGATCCGCGAGCTCCGCCCGGCACCAGTTACTGGCGCTCATGGCCTGCTCCGTGGGCGGGATCGGCCGAGGGTGGACGCGCCCGGCGTCAACCAAGACCCACTTACTCCGGAAGCCATCAGCCCTCTTCCCGGGACTCGAGATGGCAATGGTGCTGCCATGCACAACGAAGCTCGTGCACACGGAAGGAGAACTGCCAGTAGTCCGGAGGTAGAAGTAGTGGTGCAGCAAGGCCACCGAGGGCTGCACCCCTACGTGGGCCTCGCAGTAGTAAGCGAAGACCGCCAGGAGAAGGACAGAGTTGGGGTGGAGATGCACAGCCAGCAAGTTGTAATGGCGGAGGACAGATAAGAAGAACTCGGAGAAGGGAGGCACCAAGCCCGCTGTGATGGCGCTCACAAAGAAAGGATAATAGGTGCTCCCTCGACCTTCAGGGGAGGCGGAGCCGACCTTGAACACCTCCGTCCCGCCGACGCCCTGCGCCGCCGCCATCCGGCACAGCCGGGCAAAGGTGGCCTTGGACACAGTCGGCGGGTCCAGAGCAGGGGAATACCAAGCTTCGGCTGGAGGCTTGCGAGGCGCCATGGCTTCCTAGGTCGCGCAACCGGAGTAGATCTGAAAGTTTGGAGGAAGAAAGGGGAGGTGCAAGAAAGGGGATCTGAGCAGCAACCGGAGAAAGCAAGGGTGAAGTCTGGGAAGATACCTCTCCCTTGTCAACCCACGCGGTTGCTAAGGCACCCACGTCCAATCAACCGCCACGTGGCGTCTGAGGCCGCAGGCTGTTGGGGCCCGCGGCGCTTCGCCCTTGCCCTTTCGCCTCTCGGCACGGCCAAGTCCATGCGCACATTGGGCCCGGGGGCTACTGTCGGTGTTCTGGGAACGGGGGTCCCCAAACTTGCCTGCCTGCGGCCTGCGGCGTGGCTCAAGTGGGGGCCTAGCACGGCCCATCTTCATCAACACGAGGCTCAAGACCCTCGTGAGGGGCCAAGCCTCGTGAGGCGGACGACGCGGCGCATCCTCAGGCACAGCCTTGTCAGGCTGGCTCCCGAGGAGGCGGAGAGTTCAAGGTGGGGTACCTCGCGAGGTGCCCATGACGCAAGCCATGACGACACTGGGCACTAGGCGGGTGCCAGCGCGCGCAGCGTCCCTCTTTCATCTTTGGTGCAAAGGGGGCAAGCGTATCCGCGGAGTACCGAGGCATCAGGCAAAGGTTGCCACTTCGGTGCAACGAGACCAAGACCAGGAGGACTGTGAGACCGAGGTCACCATGGAGCCCAGCGCGGTGTCATCACCAGAGCCTTTGGCAGGCGAAGACTGCTTTTGTCAGGATAGATGTACTCGCTGTCCCCCTTCAAATTAGCCCGCCATTGTTGGATCCCTTCCCGCTCAATATTTGGGGAGAGGACCAGGGCCTCTATAAATAGGACTAGCCACCCACATAGCAAGCGGTTCGATTCCTGGTGGTTCGGCCCGGGATCTGAGAGAGAAAGAGAGAGAAAGGTGACTGAACTCTTCATAGCAGTTCATCACCGCAGCCAAGAACAGACCCTCGCGAGGCTGTTCTTCCTTGCATTGTTCATCCACACCAGCCCCGGGAGGCAATCCATCCACCACACACTGGAGTAGGGTATTACACCACATCGGTGGCCCGAACCAGTATAAATCTTGTGTCTTTCATGCAGCTCTTTTAGTAGTTTAGATCCCATCGAGACGGAGAGGTTGAAGGCGAGATTTCTGCGCGCACCCCAGTGTTCGAACCTTAAGGGTCTGCCGGAACCCGAAATCCGACAAATAAACCCTGCGGCCAACAGACGGGCTACCTCTTCACCTATAGCCTTACGTCTCTCTTCATTGAAGCGGCGGAGGAACTGTCGGACCGGTTTAAACTTAGGATCAATGTTGAGTGTGTGCTCAGCGAGTTCCCTCAGCACACCTGGCATGTCAGAAGGTTTCCATGCAAAGATGTCCCGATTCTCACGGATGAACTCGATGAGCGCGCTTTCCTATTTGGGATCCAGGTTAGCGCTGATGCTGAACTGTTTGGATGAATCGCCAGGAACAAAGTCAACCATCTTAGTGTCTGTAGCCGATTTGAACTTCAACGCCGGATCATGTTCTGTAGTTGGCTTTTTCAAAGAGGTCATGTCTGCTGGATCAACTTGCTCCTTACAAAATTTCAATTCTTCCGTGGCACAAACCGACTCAGCATAAGCCGCATCACCTTCCTCACACTCCAAAGCAATCTTCCTACTTCCATGTACTGTGATAGTGCCTTTATGACCTGGCATTTTAAGTTGTAGATAAACATAACACGGCCTCGCCATGAATTTAGCATAGGCCGGCCACCCAAACAAGGCGTGGTACAGACTTTTGATCTTTACCACCTCAAATGTCAATGTTTCTGACCTTGAATCATAGTCATCTCCAAAAGCTACCTCCAAAGCTATCTTGCCAACAGGATATGCAGACTTACCAGGCACCACACCATGAAAGACCGTATTCGACGGTTTAAGATTCTTATCTGTCAACCCCATACGGCGGAATGTATCATAATATAAAATGTTGATACTACTTCCCCCATCCATGAGTACTTTGGTAAACTTATATCCCCCAACTTGAGGGGCTACCACCAGGGCCAAGTGACCTGGATTATCAAACCGGGGTGGGTGATCCTCTCTACTCCACAGAATAGGTTGCTCAGACCAGCGTAAATACTGAGGTATTGCCGGTTCAATAGAGTTTACTGCCCTTTTGTGAAACTTCTTATCACGTTTACACAAACTAGTAGTGAAGACGTGATATTGCCCGTTGTTTAGCTGTTTGGGATTACTCTGATAACCCGACTGCTGCTGCTGCTGATTCCCTTGATGGTTGTAACCTCCCTGGTTGCCTTGGTGCCCTTGATTGAGGTGTCCGGTTTGGTTGCCTTGAAACCCTAAACAGGAACCACCACCTCCATAGCCCGGCCCATGGAAACCTCCTCCTGAACCGCTGGGTGGGTTGTTATCATACTGGAACATATTGGAATTCTTGAAATCCCGCATGATATAACAGTCCTTCCAAAGATGTGATGCTGGCTTCTCCTTTGATCCATGCTTTGGACAGGGCTGATTTAACAGGCACTCCAAATTGCGGCCTGAACCCCCGCCCCTCTGGGCTGCTTGCCTTTACGGCGCTAGCCATTCTCCTGTGCATTGGTGTTAGCAACAAAGTCCAAGATGCTGTCGGCTTTGCGCTTACCGCCATTTCCATGGCCTGTCGGATTATGCTGCCGACCCTTGACATTGCCGTTCTTCTTACCTTTCCCCGGTTTATCCTCCTATGAGTCCGGGTCCTTGGTATTATCTGAATCGGCGTATTTAACCAAAGCGGCCATGAGCATTGACATATCATTGCAGTGACGTTTGAGCCTTCCCAACTTTTGTTTGATGGTAAGAAACGGTAACTGCCCTCCAATGTTAACACTGCAGTGTCTGCATTGATACGACCTGATGAATGCAAAATCGCTGAGACCCGTTTGACCCAATGGGTCGTGGAGTCCCCTTCCTCTTGGACACAAGCGGCCAGATCCACGATTGACATCGGCTGCTTACAAGTATCTTTGAACTTCTAGATAAACCGATGCTTTAACTCAGCCCATGATCCGACAGAATTGGTTGGTAAGCTCTTCAACCAAGTGCGAGCTGTTCCTTCCAACATCATGGTGAAATATTTAGCACACACCGCCTCATCCACATCTAACATCTCCATTGCCATCTCATAGCTCTCCACCCATGCCTCTGGTTGCAAATCGGCGGAGTAATTTGGTACCTTACGACGTCCCTTGAAATCCTTGGGCAGTCTCACATTACGCAAAGCGGGGGTAAGACACGACACCCCTAAGGAACTGAACACCACACCAAGCTCCAATGAGGCCGTAGGGTGAACCGGAGTATGTTGTCGTGCTCCGTGTCAAGCAACCAACTCGGCCTCCCGACGTGCGCTGCCATGGTCCACAACATCCTGCACATTAGCGCCTCCCCCTGCTGGATTGTTTCCTCATGGTGAATCTCGGCGACGTGCACTACTGGACACGGCCGGTTCGTCCTCCACATGTCTGCTATAGCTCCGGCTCCGACGGGGAGTGGAATGAATCCTCTCACGACTGTGTGAATACGCCTGCTGTTGATTTAGTGTTGTTTGAAGGAGATCCCTGGCCCGACGTGCTTCCACTGCAACTGGTGACTCGCCATCGGTTGGGAGGGCCGCTAGGCGTGAAGCGGCGGCCACAATGTTGTCCAATGGATTGGAATAATGCCCAGGAGGTGTTGGTACGTATTGTGGCACAACGTTGTTCTGGCGAGGAGGGTCCATCGTGCGTGGTTGAGCCGGCGCCCCAGTTCCCGGCGCCTTCGCCCGGTTTAGTATGGGTTGGTTACCAGCTCCTGCTCCTGGTGTGTTGAAGAGATTCTGCGTCTCGTAAACCGACGGGAGACGCAATTGGTACCTTCTTCTCATGACTTCCTCTGAAGCATTCTGATCCATCCTAATCCGGTAGGCCTGTGCTTCCAATTTAGCCCGCTCTGTAGCCATCGTAGCATGCTCTGTCACCAGGTATGCTTTAGCCTGGGCTATCTGATCCTTCACTTTTGCAATATCCGCATTGTGCTGATCCCTGGCCGCTGCATCCACCTCTGCGACCATCAACGTTGCCAAAGCGTTAAACAAATCAGACAGGACTTGGGCTGGAGGCGGCTCTGAGCTTCCTGCGCCTGCTGGTGTGGCCGTTGTTGAACCGGAGAGCATCGCTGCGGCGGTAGATGAATGAGGCGCCGATTGTGTGCCGGCCATGAAAATGGCGGCCCGGCTTGGCAAATCAAGGGAATCCGGAATACTGTTGCCCTCGGATCCTCCATCAATCATGCGGTCCTACAACTGGTAAAGTGATTCGGTCTCTCCAAAAGACTCCTCATCAGAGCAGACCACGATCTCTCCATCGGACCCCGGCCCGTCCTCGTACCTCGATCCATGGACGACACCCACAAAAACATGCCTTGCCTCGGGCCGAACCGGTGAAGAATTTGCACACCGAGCCGTCTCGATGATGTCAGTGCAGATGTCTGGCTCAGGGGCCGGTCCGCCGATCTTGCCGATGAAGACGTGAATCCCACCAAAGGGGACCCGGTAACCATATTCCATTGAATCGGCCTCGGGACCCCATCATGCGTTGTCAATGTAGAGCTTGCCATGACGACTCTTCATCATCCGGCCCACAGCGTATCCCTTAAGTCCATCGAAGCTGCCCTTCAAGAACTCAAAACCATCGTGTGATAGCCCCACGGTGGGCGCCAACTGTCGTGGGTTTGTCACGGCAGATGTCCTTGTGAAAGGACTTAGTCGTGGATCCATCGCAACGGGTTAGCTTAAAGGGGTTAAACCGGACAAGGGGACACGGGGAATTTTATACTAGTTCGGCCCCTTCGAGGAAGGTAAAAGCCTACGTCTAGTTGTGATTGGTAATTGCTAGGGTTTCGAAGGCCAGGGAGCGAATGCGCTTTGTCTGGCTCTCGAGTTGTTGTCTGTCCCTAAACCGTCGCCGGGTCGTCCCTTTATATACCTAGGTTGATGCCCGCCGGTTTATACAGTCCCGAAGCCGGATCATAAACGTATCCAGTTCGGTCTCTATCCTTCCTATCTTACAATACAAGTTACATGCCTAAGTCAGTTTACATTTATAGGCTTTAACCCGCCTTTGGGCCTTGGGCCTGCATGAATCGCCATCATCCTTGCATCTTCATGGGCTTCTAATCTTCAAGGAATCAACCCGACTTCATAAGGCCGGTTTACCTCCATTAGTAATATCCCCAACAAAACGGAATAAAACTTTCGCGATGAATTTTCTTAGACCAGAAGACACCCAGGAGACTTGGAGTGCAAGTCAGAAGAGCCACGAGGCGGCCACAAGGGTAGAGGGCGTGCCCAGGGGGGTGGGGCGCGCCCCCCAACCTTGTGGGCCCCTCGGTGGCCTCTTGGCCTAGATCTTCCTCCTATATATACTCTTATACCCTGAAAACTTCTAGGGGAGCCACGAAACCACTTTTCCACCACCTCAACCTTCTATACCCGTGAGATCCCATCTTGGGGCCTTTTCTGGCATCATGCCGGAGGGGGAGTCGATCATGGAGGGCTTCTACATCAAAACCATTGCCTCTCCGATGAAGCGTGAGTAGTTTACTTTAGACATACAAGTCCATAGCTATTAGCTAGATGTCTTCTTCTCTCTCTTTGATTCTCAATACCATGTTCTCCTCGATATTCTTGGAGATCTATTTGATGTAATACTCTTTTGCGGTGTGTTTGCCGAGATCCGATGAATTGTGGATTTATGATCAGCTTATCTATGAATATTATTTGAATCTCCTATGAATTCTTTTATGCATGATTTGATATCTTTGGAAGCCTCTTCGAACTATCGATTTGGTTTGGCCAACTAGATTGGTTTTTCTTGCAAATGGAGAAGTGCTTAGCTTTGGGTTCAATCTTGTGGTGCTTGATATGTCCATTTTGCATCAAGCTTTTATATCGATATTTATTGCATTATGGGCTGTTATTACACATTATGTCACAATACTTATGCATGTTCTCTCTTATTTTTACAAGGTTTACATAAAAGAGGGAGAATGGCGGCAGCTGGGATTCTAGGCTGGAAATGGAGCAAATATTAGAGACCTATTCTGCACAGCTCCAAAAGTCCTGAAACTTCACGGAAGATATTTTCAGAATATATAAAAATACTCAACGGAAGAAATTCACCAGGGGGGCCACACCCTGCCCACGAGGGTGGGGGCACGCCCTACCCCCTGGGCGCGCCCCCCTACCTCGTGGGCCCCCTGGTGGCTCTCCGGTGGCCCTCCGGTGGCCATCTTCTGCTATATGAAGTTTTTCGATGGGAAAGAAATAACAAGTCATCTTCTCGGACGAAACTCCGCCGCCACGAGGCGGGACCTTGGCGGAACCAATCTAGGGTTCTGGCGGAGCTGTTCTGCCGGGGAAACTTCCCTCCCGGAGGGGGAAATCATCGCCATCATCATCACCAACGCTCCTATCATCGGGAGAGGGAAATCTCCATCAACATCTTCATCAGCACCATCTCCTCTCAAAACCCTAGTTCATCTCTTGTATCCAATTCTTGTCTCCAAGTCCGGGATTGGTGCTAGTGGGTTGCTAGTAGTGTTAATTACTCCTTGTAGTTGATGCTAGTTGGTTATTTGGTGGAAGATCATATGTTCAGATCCTATATGCATATTAATACCCCTCTGATTATGAACATGTTTATGCTTTGTGAGTAGTTACATTTGTTCCTGAGGACATGGGAGAAGTCTTGCTATTAGTAGTCATGTGAATTTGGTATTTGTTCGATATTTTGATGAGATGTATGTCGTCTCTCCTCTAGTGGTGTTATGTGAATGTCGACTACATGACACTTCACCATTATTTGGGCCTAGAGGAAGGCATTGGGAAGTGATAAGTAGATGATGGGTTGCTAGAGTGACAGAAGCTTAAACCCTAGTTTATGCGTTGCTTCCTAAGGGGCTGATTTGGATCCATATGTTTCATGCTATGGTTAGGTTTACCTTAATACTTTTGTTGTAGTTGCGGATGCTTGCAATAGAGGTTAATCATAAGTGGGATGCATGTACAAGTAAGGACAGTACCCAAGCACCGGTCCACCCACATACCAAATTATCAAAGTACCGAACGCGAATCATATGAGCGTGATGAAAACTAGCTTCATGATATTCCCATGTGTCCTCGGGAGCGCTTTTCTCTATATAAGAGTTTGTCCAGGCTTGTCCTTTGCTACAAAAAGGATTGTGCCACCTTGCTGCACTTTATTTACTTTTGTTACTTGTTGCTCGTTACAAATTATCCTATCACAAGACTATCTGTTACCACTTATTTCAGTACTTGCAGAGAATACCTTGTTGGAAACCGCTTATCATTTCCTTCTGCTCCTCGTTGGGTTCGACACTCTTACTTATCAAAAGGACTACGATAGACCCCCTATACTTGTGGGTCATCAAGACTCTTTTCTGGCGCCGTTGCCGGGGAGTGAAGCGCCTTTGGTAGGTGGAATTTGGCAAGGAAAAATTTATATAGTGTGCTGAAACTTACTGTCACTTGTTACTATGGAAAGTAATCCTCTGAGGGGCTTGTTCGGGGTATCTTCACCCCGACCAGTAGAGCAAAGAGTTGCTCCTCAACCTACTGAACCTACTGAAAATGAAAATGTCTGCTTTGAAATTCCTTCGGGTATGATAGAAAAACTGCTAGCTAATCCCTTTTTAGGAGATGGAACAAAACATCCTGATGAGCATCTAATATATGTGGATGAAGTTTGTGGATTATTTAAGCTTGCAGGTGTACCCGGAGATGTTGTTAAGAAGAAGGTCTTCCCTTTATCTTTGAAGGGAGATGCATCGACATGGTATAGGCTATGTGATGATATGGGGTCATGGAACTACAAACGATTGAAATTGGAATTTCATTAGAAGTTTTATCCTATGCATCTTGTTCATCGTGATCGCAATTATATATATAATTTTTGGCCTCGCGCAGGAGAAAGCATCACCCAAGCTTGGGGGAGGCTTAAATCAATGATATATTCATGCCCCAATCATGAGCTCTCAAGAGAAATGATTATTCAAAAAATTTATGCTCGGCTTTCTGATAACAATCGCACCATGCTTGATACTTCTTGTGCTGGCTCTTTTATGTTGACGACTATTGAATTCAAATGGGATTTATTAGAAATAATTAAACGCAACTCTGAAGATTGGGGCCTTGACATAGGTAAGGAGTCAGGTATGACACCTAGGTTTGATTGTGTTAAATCTTTTATGGATACCGATGTTTTCCGTAAATTTAGCACTAAATATGGACTTGACTCTAAGATAGTAGCTTCTTTCTGATAATCTTTTGCTACTTATGTTGATCTCCCCAAGGAGAAGTGGTTTAATTATCATCCTCCCATAGAAGTAAAAGTATCTGCACATATTAAAGTTGAAGAAAAGATTGTCACTTATAATGATCCTATTGTTCCCACTTCTTATGTTGAGAAACCACCTTTTCCTATTAGGATAAAGGATCATGCTCAAGCTTCAACTGTGGTTCATAAAAGCAATATTAAAACTTATACACCTCATGAGCAAATTAAAGTTGAACCTGATATTGCTATTGTTAAAGATCTCTTGTCTGATAATATTGATGGGCATGTTATTCATTTCCTTGATGAGATTGCTAGAATTGCTAAACCTTGTGCTAAGGATAAAAACAGACCTGTGGTAGGCATGCCTGTTATTTCTGTTAAAATAGGAAATCATTGTTATGATGGCTTATGTGATCTGGGTGCTAGTGCTAGCGCAATACCTTATTCCTTATACAAAGAAATTATGCATGCTATTGCACCTGCTGAGATAGAAGATATTGATGTCATAATTGAACTTGCCAATAGAGATACTATTTGACCAATGGGAATTGTTAGAGATGTTGAAGTCTTGTGTGGGAAACCTAAATATCCTGCTGATTTTCTTGTTCTTGGTTCCCCACAAGATAGCTTTTGTCCCATTATATTTGGTAGACCCTTCTTAAACACTGTTAATGCTACCATAGATTGCAAAAGGGATGTTGTTACTATCGGTTTAGATGATATGACTCATGAATTTAATTTCTCTAAATTTAGTAGACAACACCGTGAAGAAGAATTACCTAGTAAGGATGAAATTATTGGTCTTGTTTCTATTGCCATACCTCATAGTGATCCTTTAGAACAATATTTGCTAGACCATGAAAATGATATGTTTATGAGTGAAAGAAGGGAAATAGACGAAGTATTCTTTAAACAGGAACCTATTCTAAAAAACAATTTGCTTGTTGAAATCCTAGGGGATCCTCCTCCACCCAAGGGTAATCCCGTGTTTGAGCTTAAACCGTTACCTGATACTCTCAAATATGCTTATCTTGATGAGAAAAAGATATATCCTGTTATTATTAGTGCTAACCTTTGAGAGCATGAGGAGGAGAGATTATTGAAAACTCTGAAGAAGCATCGTGCTGCTATTGGGTATACTCTTGATGATCTTAAGGGCATTAGTCCCACTCTATGTCAACATAAAATTAATTTGGAACAAGATGCTAAACCAGTTCGTGACCATCAACGATGGCTGAATCCTAAAATGAAAGAAGTGGTAAGAAAGGAAATACTAAAGCTCCTTGAGGCAGGTATAATCTATCTCGTTGATGATAGTCAGTGGGTAAGTCCTGTCCATTGTGTCCCTTAGAAGGGAGGTATTACTGTCGTTCCTAATGATAAAGATGAATTGATTCCTCAAAGAATTATTACAGGTTATAGGATGGTAATTGATTTCCACAAATTAAATAAGGCTACTAAAAAGGATCATCCAAAAACACACATTTTTGCTTTCTAGATGGTTATTTTGGTTTCTCTCAAATACTTGTGTCAGCCAAAGATCAATCAAAGACTACTTTTACTTGCCCTTTTGGTACTTTTGCTTATAGACGTATGCCTTTTGGTCTATGTAATGCACCTTCTACCTTTCAAAGATGCATGATGGCTATATTCTCTAACTTTTGTGAAAAGATTTGTGAGGTTTTCATGGATGATTTCTTTGTCTATGGATCTTCTTTTGATGATTGCTTGAGCAACCTTGATCAAGTTTTGCAGAGATGTGAAGAAACTAATCTTATCTTGAATTGGGAAAAGTGCCACTTCATGGTTAATGAAGGTATTGTCTTGGGGCACAAAGTTTCTGAAAGAGGTATTGAGCTTGATAAAGCCAAGGTTGATGCTATTGAAAAGATGCCATGCCCCAAGGACATCAAAGGTATAAGAAGTTTCCTTGGTCACGCCGAATTTTATAGGAGGTTCATTAAGGACTTCTGAAAAATTTCTCGGCCTCTGACTAATTTATTACAAAAAGATATACCATTTGTCTTTGATGATGATTATTTAGAAGCATTTGAAATTCTTAAGAAAGCATTGATCTCTGCACCTGTTGTTCAGCCACCTGATTGGAATTTACCCATTGAAATTATGTGTGATGCTAGTGATTATGCTGTAGGTGTTGTTCTAGGGCAAAGAGTTGATAAGAAATTAAATGTTATTCAATATGCTAGTAAAACCCTAGACAATGCTCAAAGAAATTATGCTACTACTGAAAAAGAATTCTTAGCAGTTGTATTTGCTTGTGATAAGTTCAGACCTTATATTGTTGATTCTAAAGTAACTATTCACACTGATCATGCTGCTATTAAATATCTTATGGAAAAGAAAGGTGCTAAACCTAGACTTATTAGGATGGTTCTCTTGCTAAAAGAATTTGACTTACATATTGTTGATAGAAAGGGAGCTGAGAACCCCGTTGCGGACAACTTGTCCAGGTTAGAAAATGTGCTTGATGACCCACTTCGTATTGATGATAGCTTTCCCGATGAGCAATTAAATGTCATAAATGCTTCTCATACTGCTCCATGGTATGCTGATTATGCTAATTACATTGTTGCTAAGTTTATACCACCTAGTTTCACATACCAGCAAAAGAAAAAGTTCTTCTATGATTTGAGGCATTACTTTTGGGATGACCCACAACTTTATAAAGAAGGAGTAGATGGTGTTATTAGACGTTGTCTACCTGAGCATGAACAGAAACAGATCCTACGCAAGTTGTCGGGTGGTAGGTGCGACATATGCCAACGGGTGGCTTATCATTGTGGGAGCCAGTAAGACATCGCCGGTGCCTGGAAACGGGATTAGGCGAAGACATGCACGCCGGCGAATCTTACCCAGCTTCGGGGCTCTCCGTGGAGATAACACCCCTACTGCTGCTCTGCGGGGTCTCCGCATGATCACTAGATGAATAAGTGGCTACACAATGCTCCTTGAGCTGTTTGGTGAGAGGAGGAAGAAGGGCACAACTCGCTTTCTTCTCCTCCTTATGTGGTGTCTAGAACTAGCAGGGATCAACCCTTTGCATGGGTGTCCTGGGGGTTTATATAGGCCTACCCCCCGAGGGTACAATGGTAATCCGGCTGGGCGTGGGGACCAGTCGTCTGTGTCTACGCTCGCCGGCTTCTGCGCCGACTGCTGGGGCCCGTCCGGCTGGTGGGTCCCGCCGGCTGCCGGCTCCTTGGTCGACAGCCAGGCCCCACGGTCCAGGGCCTGGTCGGGGGCTGATTACTGTTGCTCTTTCCTGGTGACGAGGGCTTCGTCGAGGTGGGTGTTGCTACAGTGCCGCCATCCAGCAGGTGATCACTATAGCCTCACCGCGTCTTGTCTCCTTAATGGGGCGTCTCCTTTGAGGGAGGTGGCAAGCCGGCTATGGAGAGCCGGTCCTTGTCTTGGGCCGACTGAGGGAGGCATGGCCGCCTTCGGGTGTCTCTCTGCCCGAAGGGGCCCACCACCCGTGGGCCGCGCTGGCGGCCCGTCGTGGATGACATCAGGGTCAACGTGGCAACAGTGCCGCGCCGGACGGGCCACGTCCACCCGTACAGCGCACTGTGCCAGTCGTGCTTCGGGATTCGGGGGTGGCAGGCTGCACTGTAGCCACGCCCCATCACATTGCCGTTAGGTGGATCCGGACTTCAAGGGTATGGTCTTGACCGTTTTGTGGGAGCCGGCTCCTTGGAGTCGGCCTTCTTGCGGCCGGCTTCTCGGAGCCGGCCCTCCCGCGGCTTTCTTCATGAGGGTTGAAGTCGGGCCGCCTTCCGACAGCCGGCAAGGGAAAGGCGGCCCCACGTCTTGGATTCTTAAGGGCCGGATCGGCTCGTAATTTTTTCAGAAGGGCCAGGGGGAGCCGGCTTGGCTACCCGTGGTCATCTACTCCGACACAAGTGTCACTCCGAAGCTTATGGAGGACACCATGCTGGAGACAGAACTGCACATAAGGTATTGCAATCTGGTTTTTATTGGCCTACTCTCTTCAAGGATGCCCGTAAGTTTGTCTTATCTTGTGATGAATGTCAAAGAATTGGTAATATTAGTAGACGTCAAGAAATGCCTCAACACGCCACACGGGGAGTCCAGTGTCACAAAATTTTGAGGTCGGCGGAAAATCTCCTGCGACCCTAATTCGAGCAGCGGGAAGTTACCATCATAGCATCCAGAACAGGCCTACGGATGACGCTTGGTAGGGAGCTATTTTCGTAACTTCAGGTTCACCCTACCCAGCCAACCCCACCCTGGCACCCAGAGTAGTACACCTGAATACTCCCCATTTTCTATCCCCACCGCAAAATAGACTTCTCCACGGCACCGCCGCCTTCGTGCTCCTCCCCTTTACATCGGCGCACTCGTCCACTGCAACGCATTTGCCTCATCGACTACCTCGTACACCGCACTTGAGCCGGTCCACCGTCGTCGTACACGAAGCCTCTTCCCCGGCATCGTCTTCCACAGTCTCAGATCTGCTTCCCGGAAGCCGATGCCAAGAGCAAAAGTACCATCGTCTTGGACAATGAACTGACTCTCGTTGCCGACCATGACTCACAAAGGCCGCCGCGACCATCGTTCTCCTCCTCGATTCGTAATGTGTGTATTGAATCACTTAGCAGTACATGTGCAGTTCCAATTTTGTTCATACCTACCCTTCAAATTTCCCGAGTGCTATTGTTCCCGTAAAAGTAATTGGTTATAGCCTCCATTGTCCAACAGAATATCAGCTTGTAATTGTGCGTCGCTCATGTATCGCGCTGTGCTTGCGTAGGTTTTTCATCTGCAACCAGTAGTGTGGCAAATGATGGAAAGGTTTTTAGAACTAGCAAGATGCCCATGTGTTGCACGCATCAAGATGCATTTGTATGAGTAGTTTATCTTGTGGGAGAAAAGGATGAACGAGGGAAGGCCTGATTTGCAAATCTAGAGAGGGGTATGGGTATCTTTTTGCAAAATTCCCATTTGTTTCCTTCCTATCTGTCAGATATAAATCGGACGGCCTATATTGCAAGAAAAAAGTATAGAGAAAATAAAGTAGATAGTAAAGGAAGTAGAGATAAATATTAAATATTAAATATTAAATATTAAATAAATATAACAATAGAGAAGAGAGTAGAGATAGCATGTTGAGATTTTTAAAGCGTCGCGCATTGCGATTATGTTGGAGATGCTCTAACATGGCAAACGAGTGCTTTAATGTTGCCCACAGGATGCACGAGTATTACTAGTAGTATATTTTTCTTGCCATGTTGAGATTTTAAAACCACGAGTGCAAACATGCAGAGGAGCAATGAAGACCAAACACGGGATATTCGGGACATCTTCAAGGAGCGTGGCAAGTTAAAGAGGAGCTGCACCGAACCTATAAAACGAGCTTTGGTAAGTAACACCCTTTCAATTACTTTCGTGTAGACTCGTGTTCTTTGATGTGTATATGTTGTAGTTTCTGTTTCTCTTAAGTGTGGTGTTCTTCGATGTGTAATAAGAAGAGTCTTAATCGTCCTAATGCTTTCGTTTTTAGCTTGATGTAGGAAGTGGGTGTTCTCACCTTGTAGTCCGTTTTTATTTTTATTTTTCCTTTTGAATTCACTTCTCTGAGTTCTGTTTATCTGGCTTCTACTAAATGGATCTGGGTTGCTCTGAGTAATGATCTAAAAAATAAGTAACTTCATGTCAGGATGCAGTTCCTGGGAGGAGGGAAGCATGGTCAACCTCGAGATCATGTTTCCAAAATGAGGCTGGATTACACACAAGGTGTCAGTTCCCTAATGATGCTAGATTAGACACAAGGTGCAAATTCCCAGATGATGCTGGATTACACACAAGCCAGGTGGAGTCGTCAGTTGTTCGTGTCCTCGTGGCATTAGTAAAGGCTGAAAGAAAGCGTGCAGCAGCCCTTGAGAATGTAGCTGAGTTCCTGGAGAAGCAAAAAGAGCAATCAGATGCTCTCTTCACCCAAGCTAAAGAAGAGATGGAAGAAGCCAGAAATAAGCTAGCAGAGACAGAGCAGGCTAGGCGTCTCCTGCAATCTAAAACTGTTGTCAATACAAAATTTCCTTCATAATAGCTAGGTTCAAATGTTTCTCCAGTCAGCATGCCTGTTGTGATGTCCGTGCATCTACTGATGTGGCACAAAATGTATTTTTTCCGGTCATGTAATAATAGCAATTACTTTCCAAACAATAACAGACGAAGCATTGGACATGGTATAGTTCACGCGCAAGCCCGACATTCCAAGTTCAACTTCCACATCAAACTCATGTTCACAGGTATCTGCACATTCATACATAATGTCCACAACCAAGATTCACTTCAAAGCCAAAAAAAATGTGAGGAGAGTTATAAATAAAGAAAATCCTCTACTAGTTCCTGCTACCAGTGCGAGCACAACAAGTCAAGACCATGTGTAAGTTAATTACATTCTAGTCATTTTTTGTGTTCTAAAATGCCCGCCAGCTCGCGGAAGGACGTGTTGCCGACACACGTGCGGATTCAATGAAGGCACGCGGGGTAGTCTTAAGCTGGTTGCACGCGGCGAGGAGGCGTGCTCAGCCGGGCCTGCAGCGAGTGAGGCCCTCTTGGCCGGCGCGTCGGTTCAATGCTTGCGCTATGAGAGGTTGCGTCCGTGTCAGAGCAATTACGCGGCGAGGAGGCGTGCTCAGCTGACTATTCCTACAAAGGTGCTCCGCCACGTACTCGGTACCCGCGAATGCAGCAATCGTGCACCTAGGGTTTTAGGGTTTATTTGTTAACGTCGCCTTTACGTAAGACTCATGTGTGCGAGACAGGGAGAGGCCGACTGCGTGCGTGCGCCTCTTCTCTTCGTATATGTACTCCACCGTTTGTCTGGTGTCCAAAAAATTATAATAACTACTAGCAATGTGCCAATGCATTGCCACACGATCAAAGTAGATTAATACATATTCATTGATTTGATAGAAAAAAGTCTAGTTTTGAAATACGTATATCACTAAAAATATGTTATGTTTCACTCAAAATATATTCCTTTGGCGGTTTTGATGAGATAAGGGAGGAATATTGTTGGTTTCAAGATTCTAGAAGTGGTATATGTCTAATTTCTACTCTTACTAGCAAGATGCCCATGCATTGCACGGAATATCAAGATCTTGTGGGAGAAAAGGATGAACGAGGGAAGGCCTTATCTGCAAATGTGATGAAGAGTGCGGGTAAATTGCCATATTTTCCTTCCTGTCCATCAGATATAAATCGAACGACCTACATTGCAGGATGGCAGGCCCACCATCATTACCAACTCTATTTTTTATCCCTACTCTTATAAAAAGCATTGTCGGTGATGATCGTGTGCCTGCCATCCTGCAATATAGGACGTTCGATCTATATCTGATGGATAGGAAGGAAACTATGGCAATTTTGCAAAAAGATACCCACACCCCTCTCCACATTTGCAAATAAGGCCTTCCCTCGTTCATCCTTTTCCCCCGCAAGATCAACTACTCATACAAATGCATCTTTATGTGCCGTGCAATGCATGGGCATCTTGCTAGTTGTTGCAAAAAGCCCATGTGTGTGTGAGAGAGAGGGAGAGTGGAGGAGGATGGAGTGCATGTGTGACAAAGACACAAGGAGTGTGTGTGCGATAGGTATCAGCTTAAAATGAGGCGATAGTGTGTGTGTGCACGATCGAGAGGGCGTGTCTCAAGAAGGGAAGAAAAATCTACATAGATACAAGGAGCGGGAGAGAGACATGTATGCGATGGTGGAAGCACGAGTGTGCGGGTGTATAAACCTATCTAGAGGCTAGCTAGTCGATAAATGTTTGTGAGAGAAATACGAGTCGGGGTGTGAAAGCAAGAGTTTTGTGTGTGTGTGTGAGAGAGAGACGGTAGTCGGGAAGGGGAGTGGAAGCAGGACTTGTGTGTGTGTGTCTGAGAGAGAGAGAGGAGATGGTAGTCGGGGTTGTCTGATCGGTAAACAAATGAATAGTGGCAGTCTGGGATGGAGACGAAAAGGAGACCGCAACAAATGTTGTGTCTACAGGAGAGAGAGAGTAATTTTAGTGGTATGAGTCACACTAGTAAATATGCCCGTGCGTTGCAACGGGAGAAAATATAGTATGCATTATTCTCCAAGCGTCATTTCTCCCTCACAGAAATTACCATTGGCCCATTGTTAGATCATGCTCATACTTGCTACCTCCTATCACTTTTATCTACAACTTCCTCCTCTTGACTATAGGTGCCCGGGCATTGTGATGGAATATACTCTCGTAGCAGTAATGAGTATTTCATTATTGATCCATTTATCTATAGCAACCGACTTCCAGCAGTGCATATTAGTATACCACATATAGGCGCATGAACATTGTGCTTGTCAAATTGAATTGATACAGTAGCAGCATGAGGAGAAACAAAAGGCTAAAAAACCATATATAGATGTCTATCAAAATGTATCAAAGCTCCATGGATTTAGCCCACTAATAAGATGAAAATGGAACATACATATTCTTACCATTGCTTTAGTTGTTGATATCATCATCCCTAAATGTCAACCACAAAACCACTTGGACATACAAAAATGAACTGTGTATTGTTATCTTCCTACTTACATTGCAACTTCTAAGAAGATTCAAACTGAAAAGAACAGCATGATGGTCTGGAATTCTTTGGTGCAAAAGAAAAATGCCGCATTGTCTGGCCATTCATATCCTGTCGGCACCATAGTTCACATCAAGCCTTCACATTTTCACGAGCATCAAAGAACTCGTAAGGAGATAACTAAAGAGAAATTATACCTTTGGAGGGCGTGTGCACCGTACATATCACTTTGTAAACCCACTGAAATAAATAAATCATGGAACACATCAAGTGCTTGGCTAATCCGCTACTTGAGGGTTATGATTTGTGACCTTACATGCATCTTCCCTTGAGCATTCCTGTCCTGACCTTTAGGCCTTTTCTTCAAGTAGTATCGGATCAAAGTGTCATACAGTGTTTCGAGACAGTAGTGCGTTTATGGCAGATCTCTTTGTATGAAGATGGTTTACCTGCTCCTAAAGAAATCGACTCTCAACAAAGTCGCTCAGCGGAGGACCGTTGCACCTCATTGCTACCTTTGAAATTTCCAATGAACTTTTAAAATATGGTGTGATGTAGCATTGCATGTACTGGTTCTCATAAATTAATCAGAAATTCAATTGGTCAAACTCACACACAAATCCCTTTTACAGTAACTTCCTTGTAATAGGCATGAAGGCACAACTTACGGTGTTCAGGTTGTTACTTCTCACTCACCAGCTTTTCAAGAGCTAGAACCAAGTCCATTGCTAAAACCACAAGAGGCCCTCAAGTTAGAAAGACGGAAGATTTCACAAGCTAGGTTCCACAAAATGAAAGCAGAAATCACAGAAATAAAATTACGAATTTAACAGCTTGCTACTTTCTTTCCATTTGTTTCGTGTCCTTGTTGTCTATTTGACTGATCGATGGCATGTTTGAGTAAAAAAGGTCATTGGAGACAAGCTGCATAACTGACCAGCAACTAAAAACCGACGCATGTTTAACCGAGGCCATGATGACTTGTTAATCAGCTAGCTTTACAAACACCTACTAACATTATTACCATGTGATCAGGTGAATTGCTATTACTTTTCCTTGCTGGTTAACTTGGCACACGAATGACAAGCATTTTCGAATAGCTGAATATGCACAAGCCGACAACTCTCATGCAAACACATCGAGAAAAAACAACAACAATGACAAAGAAACTTACAACGTGAAGCATCACCTTTTTCAAAGTGGCTGAACTCCATTAATAGAATCTGTATGACTGGAACCTGACCCTCCCTCCTATTTCGATGGACACACACAAGAGTACACCAAGAATCATACATCAGCTTGTAGCTAGCATGCACGTGAGAAAGGTATTAATCTTTCATACAATCACGACAGTCTACATTGGCTAGCAACAATAAAAACGATTGGTGGCGGTAGAAATAATGAGTTGCCCAAGCCACGTGCCTGTTGCTGTGATACTGACTTCTCAAAATAAGGAATCCTCCAATAGTGATAAAAAGCAGAGTAATCTTCTCAACTGAAGAAGGCCAAGGATGACACCTACGTTTTTCTGTAAACTGACTTTTAGTTATATGTATGATAAAAAGAAAGGAAGAAAGAACACAATAAAAGTGGCTACAAATATATAAGTATAAAAACATGCAACTACAGAAGTACCAATTATCTACCAAAAGTACGACGATACTTTCCCGAGATGATTGTCAATTGATACAGTGATCTAATCCTCTAAATACCAACTTGAAAACTAACCTAATGTCTACAGACACAAAGCAAATACTCTTGAAAAAAATCAACACACAGAAAAATACATATGTTCCTGGACCATTCAAAGTGTACATGAAAGCCATATACATATGAGTGGACTCCCACGTCCATATGCAAAATTTCAAGCCTAAGATGTGGTTGTACCTGCTTTGGTCAGTTTGACAGCTCCAGCTTCATTAGTCTTTTGGATCTGATTGCAAGCTGCATCTGCATCAGTCTAGGAAAGGCATCTGGGTGATTGGTTCCTATAAATAAATTGGAAAATATAAATTTAAACAATTTGGCTTACTCATAAATCTAACAAATCTAAGCTGGAGCTGCAAGCTAAGCTGAGACAACCAAAAGTTTAAAGATGAACTGATGAAGAAAAAGTAACCACTTGAAAAGGAAAAGAAATAGGAACAAAAACGATGTCGCTCTACAATCGTCTCTCCCAACTCCATTCCCCTAGCTTGCCCTCTCACCTCCCCACATATCAACCAAAATATCTGATCGACACCAGACAGAAGCAATGGTGGGAGAGTGATGCAATGACAATGAGCTGGGCCAATGCTACCAAGAGAAGAGTGTGTCAGTGATGGGCGTCGTCTAGTCGATGCTAGTGGCGATACCTAGGGTGTCCTATGTAACAAGTTCACTGCACATTTTTTTGGCTAAAGCAACAAATACATGTGGAAATCATGTAAGAATAATTAAACTATTATAAACATATGTATTTTACAACTTTGAATTAATGTCATAAACATATTCGTGCTTGAATGGAACTGTCGTAAACCTATCGAAATTGAAGAAAGAGTAACTAGATGTGTTAGCATTACCTTGCAGTTGGACCACCATATCCGAGCACATCCTTTGAGTGCCCAGCAAAGGTCCTCCCTCTCTCTCAAACTGGAGGCACACACCCAGCTAGCACTCGCCAACACATGGATCTCTCTTCCCCAACTCCTATGCTTCCTGCCTCCTTGTCCAGCTTGCTCTCTACGATGATTAAGGATTGACTTTTGCGACTGGAACCGAAATCCTTCTATTCCTGCTGCTATTCCTCTCCTTTTTTCCATCACTCACCAATCAAATCCCTTGATTTCGGTCTCTAGTTATGGGGTTGCAGAGGCGTGCACACACTCGAGCTCAAATACGCTTACCAACAATGCACGGGCATGAGGTGGAGTGCAAAGGACTGCCTCAAATCGCAGGCTTCGTGCTGGAGGCCGGTGCACCCAAGTTTGATTTGTTCGAGCAGCTAGTGGTGTCGCTCCTGGACGAGCTTCGGCTAGGAGCTCTGTTGTAGCTTGCATATAAAAAGGAACATATTAAAATGGATTATTCCTTCTTTATTGGAGGGGTAATATGGATTATTCCTTAAATCTAAAGAAGTTTCTAATTTTGAACTGTTTGCTACATATTGCTCCCAGTATATTGATAGTATTAGTTCTTGATAGTATTGTGTGCCAACTAATTTATCCTTAAAGCTAATTTATTAAATCTAAATTATTCTATTGCCATTTGCTACATAATATTAGTACTTCAAACCTGCAGATCACTGTAACGCCCTCGATGCGGCTATATCTCCCATGTGTCGAAGCACGACTTAGAGACATAACCGCATTGAAAGCTATGTCACAAGTGAGGTAATCTTCACATAACCCATGTAATACATAAGGGAAAGAGATACATAGTTGGCTTACAATCGCCACTTCACACAATTCATGAATAAAGCATTACATCATCCAGATACAATCAAGGTCCGGCTACGGAACCAAAATAAAAGAAGACTACCACAAATGCTACATAGATTCCCGATCGACCCCAACTGGGCTCTACTACTGATCAACTAGAACGAAACAACACAAATGACAAGATCTTCATCGAGTTCCTCCTGAGCTTGGTTGCGTCACCTGCTCGGTAACATCGGCACCTGCAAACTGGTTTTGGAAGTATCTGTGAGTCACGGGTACTCACCAATCTCACACCCTCGCGATCAAGACTATTTAAGCTTAAGGGTAGGGTAAAAGGTATGAGGTGGAGCTGTAGCAAGCGACTAGCATATTTGGTGGCTAACATACGCAAATGGGAGCGAGAAGAGAAGGCAAAAGCACGGTCGAGAAACAATGATCAAGAAGTGATCCTAGAACAACCTACGCCAAACATAACTCCAACACCGTGTTCGCTTCCCGGACCCTGCCGGGAAGAGACCGTCACGGTAACACACGCGGTTGATGTATTTTTAATTCAGATCAACTTCAGGTTTTCTACAACCGGACATTAACAAATTCCCATCTGCCCATAACCGCGGGCACGGCTTTCGAAAGTTCAAATCCCTCCAGGGGTGTCCCAACTTAGCCCATCACAAGCTCTCACGGTCAACGAAGGATATTCCTTCTAGCGGGAAGACCTGATCAGACTCGGAATCCCGGTTACAAGACATCCTCGACAATGGTAAAAAAACTCCAGCAAGACCACCCGTTGTGCCGACAATCCCGATAGGAGCTGCACATATCTCGTTCTGAGGGCACACCAGATAAGCTAAGCGTACGGGAGCCAATGTAACCCAAGTTGCCAAGGGATGGCCCTGCACGATGCTCTGGGTTGGGCCAACACTTAGACAAGCACTGGCCTGGGGGTTTAAAATAAAGATGACCCTTGGGCTGGCCTAACCCAAGGGAAAACGAGGCTAGGTGGTGAATGGTAAAACCAAGGTTGGGCCTTGCTGGAGGAGTTTTATTCAAAGCGAACTGTCAAGGGGTTACCATTATAACCCAACCGCGTAAGGAACGCAAAATCCGGGAACATAACACCGATATGACGGAAACTAGGGCGGCAAGAGTGGAACAAAACACCAGGCATAAGGCCGAGCCTTCCACCCTTTACCAAGTATATAGATGCATTAATTAAATAAGAGATATTGTGATATCCCAACAAAATATCCAAGTTCCAAACATGGAACAAGTTCCAATCTTCACCTGCAACTAACAACGCTATAAGAGGGGCTGAGCAAAGCGGTAACATAGCCAAACAACGGTTTGCTAGGACAAGGTGGGTTAGAGGCTTGGTTTAACAACATGGGAGGCATGATAAGCAAGTGGTAGGTATCGCAGCATTGGCATAGCAAAAGAGCGAGCAACTAGCAAGCAAAGATAGAAGTGATTTCGAGGGTATGGTCATCTTGCCTGAAATCCCGCAAGGAAGAAGAACGAGTCCATGAAGAAGACAAACGGACGTAGTCGAACGGTTCCTCACAAACGCGACGTGACCGGAACCAACCCGAAGAAGGAACATCGGAAAGAAGCACACAACATAGTAAACAAACCACACATGAACATGGTATGATATGCGGGATGCGGTATGTGATGCATATGCATGATTTGAAAAGGAATGATTGAACCTGGCCTCAACATGGAAATCCAAGAGTTCCACTGGAAAGGTGAGGTGATTTCGGTCAAAATCGATATAAGGATCACCGGAATCGGATCCACAGTTTGGAAATGGCAAGCAAAACACATATGGCACCGGTCTGCAATACACAGCAATTAGTCATCTAAATGCGACAAGATAAATATGCTTCAGCACTCAAACATGGCAAAACAATACATGGCAGGGATCCACTCAAGATGCTTAACAAAAGATGAACACTGAGCTACGGCTAAATCATCCATTAACAGGCTCAAACAAGCATGGCAAAAGTGCAAATGATAACAGGTTTCAGACTTAGTGAAATTAACACATGTCTGGAATTTAACAACAGGAAGCAATCTTTAGAGCATGAAAACTACATGCTACAGGAATATATCATGGAAAAGCAAGGCATGGCATGAAGCTACTCAAAGCACTTAAAAAAAGTCCCTTAGTGACCTTGAGCCAAAAGGGATCATAAAATACAATTGCAAGCATGTGAACATGGCAAAAACATAAACAGATTCAGACTAAGCAAAAACTGGAGCATGCAAATCAGTTAACGAGTAGGCATGTTTACGAGCTCGATGCACGCACTACAGAGCATGGCATGACAAACTAAGCATACACCCATCAAGAATACATAGCATAGAAGCTAGACATGGCACTAACAACATCATAGCATGCACGGATCAATAGCAACAACCTCGGCAAAATCGCTAATCATGTCAATGATCTGCCAGGAACATTTTATAGCAAAAGAAGAGCTCGATTGACTCAAGCTAGGTTGATCCATAAATGCAAACAAAGACATGGATGGATAGAACACCACAATGTTAATAAAACATCCTTACTGATCATCCTGAAAAGAGGCACTGATCACTAGGAAACAACATGAACATATGGCATATCAACAAAATCAGGACAAGGACTTAGAGAAATTCTAAGTCCCTGAAATCAGCATTACCGATTACGCTACTTTCCAAGCTTGTTCTAGGCACCACAAATATCACGAAAATACATGGCAAGCACCTCTGCAAAGATGGCATGGCATATAACAAAACACATGTAGAGCTCGGGATCATAGCATGCACACATTAACCATGGCAAAAATGACAAAATGCCATTTGATGAAACAGATATGACAAATTCCTCACATAGCCCTCTTCCAACAGTATTTCGGGCATCAAGATGAGCTCAAATGAAAATGATGCAATGAGATGAAATGATGTACTCGTCGAGGCGAACATTTTGATATGCTACACGCATGAATCGGAGTTACGGTGAGGGAGTTATGACATGATCAAAAATGCCAAAAATACTGGGGACTTAGTGGAAATTTTACCCTCCGGGTCTAGGGTTGACTTTGGCACGGAAGTCGAGGCAGGGCCGGATCTCATCGGAGAGTCGCCGGAGAGCAGGGAGACGACCGGAGAAGAGGGATCCGGCGAGGGAGCGCCTGGATCCGGCGAGGAGGAAGCCGAGGGGACCGGATCCGGCGAGGTCTTGGCGAATGAGAGGCCCGGCCGGCGGCCGCGAGCTGGATCGGCGGCGGGCGCGCGGGACTTCCGGCGAAGCAGGCGCGGCGGGGCGGCGCCCGGCGGCAGGGGCGGCATGCTGGATCGGGAGGAGCTCCTCTCCTCCCGGATCGGGGCGAAGGCGGCGCCGGCAGGGAGGAGTGGAGGCGCAGATCGGCGGTTGGCGGCGGAGATCTCGCCGGCGGGAGGCCGCGTGCTGCGGTGGTCGGCGCAGCTCCGACAGCCGGAACTCAAGAGGACGGTGGGCGCGCGCGGGGTCCTCACGGGTGGCGGCGGCGGTTGGGCCCCACGCGGGTGCGGGCGGGCCGGCCGTGGGCCTCGCGGGCCGCGGCGGCGGAGGGACTGGCGGCGCCACGTGTCGCGCGTGGGTTGGCTGGGCGCGGCGGCGGGATGAAACGGACATGTCCGGGCGACGACGTTTTGTCCGGTGGCGATGAGGGAGTTGGATCTAGGATTTGTACCGCGAATGTTTCGGAGGGGATCACATATATATAGGTAGAGGGAGCTAGAAGAGTCCAAATGAGGTGCGGTTTTTGGCCACGCGATCGTGATCGAACGCTCTAGATGATGGAAGGATTTTTGGTGGGTTTTGGGCCACTTTGGAGGGGTGTTGGGATGCAACACAAACGAGGCCTTTTCGGTTCCTCGATTAACCGTTGGAGTATCAAACGAAGTCCAAATGACACAAAACTTGACAGGCGGTCTACCGGTAGTAAACCAAGGCCGCATGACAAGTCTCGGTCCAATCCGAAAACTTTTAACACCCGCACACGAAAAGAGGTAGAAAGGGACACCGGGTAACATAGGAGCGCCGGATTGCAAAACGGACAACGGGGAAAATGCTCGGATGTATGAGGCGAACATCTATACAAATGAAATGCACATGATGACATGATATGCAATGCATGACACACAAGCAAAGACAAGGCAACAACAGCGAATAACTGGAGGACACCTGGCACATCGGTCTCGGGGCGTTACAACACTCCACCACTACGAGAGGATCTCGTCCCGAGATCTAGAATGGCACCGGAGGGAAAAACGGAAGAGAAAAAGAAGAGGTAAAACTAAGTTGCTTCTTTGACAAACGAGTGAAACCACGAACCTTGAGAGGTTGAACAAATTGAAAGAACGAATGCAACGAGAATGAGCGAAGTTGAAAGCACTCCATTAGGACAAAGAACAAGGAAGAACACATTCGGGCAGCACTCCGGTTGAAAAAAATGCAAGACTTGATAAGGCGAAAAGAACTTGTGCAAAAGGGGTACAACACTCCGGTTAAAAGGATAGGCATGAAAAGAACATGATATTTCCCAAAACGAGATGACTGGTGAAAGAACAACAACGCAATGCCTCCAGAATGAAAGAATAGAAGATAGATAATTGAAGTAGGAGAATGAAGAAGAAAATGCCAACTTCTGCCACAAAAGAGCTTGAAAAGGCATCTTTAGGAGAAGGGTTAAGCGGAGTTGTTGGAGAACCAACGACGAAAATAATAAGATTGATATGGTCTTATGGAATACATCTCAAATTATGAGGTGACAACCTACCACTCACAGGAAAAAAATTGGATTGATATCAACAAGGAGACGAGAAAGCTATTTCACCGGGAGGATAAAAGAAGAACTTGGGTCACTTATGAGCACCATAGATAGCAACAATCCTCCGGGAAGGCTTTAGGTGAAACATGACACAAGATAGCTCCAACTAGTTGGTTGGTGGATTTAAAATACCTCATTCTTAACAACATGTGAATCATGAAACATGACTCAAAATATCAAGAATGGCATAATACCACCTCCAATGATACGAAGGAAGAATTGCACACCAGATTGCAAGATGAAGAATGCTTGAGCTCCTTAGAAAAGAATCTCAATGAACAGTTTGAGAATGAATTAAATCATAGTTGAACCATCATGTAGAACCTCCGTGAAGAACTCCGGTAACAAAAGGATAACGAGAAGAAAGGGAAGCTGAAAACACAAGGTGAAACCTTGTAATGCTTTAGATGTATCTCCGAGATGATATAATTACGAGAGCTTGGAACTCCGGAAAAGAAAGATGAGCTATTGAAACCAAGAATTTGATGAGCCTCCAGAATAGAGAATTGAGTTCACTCGATGAAACAAGAATAACAATTACATTATGCTTATCCTTTACCAATTAAATTGATGACAATCAATGGCTTTGGCATACTACTTATTCTTGTAGAAAGAATTAAGATAGATATAGACTCAACTTGGAAAGGTCTTCAATGAGCCACCGATAGGATTGAAACAACGAATTAATTGATATGATAAACAAATGACGAGAAGTCTTGAACGAACCACCGTAAGAATTTAAAATGAACGAAGAGAAAATAAAGAAACACCGGGAAGAATTATAAAAAGAGTGAAGATACATGAGAGGATTTGATACATGAGAACCAATAGATCGCGAACTTAATAGAGAAAATACTTGAATGATGCACCGGTAAGATTTGGAGAAAGTGAGCTGAAAGCTGAAATGAATGGTCCGAAATGATGGCCTTCAGAGGGACAAACTGAAAAGACTCCTGAATTGCTCTGGATGGGTGAAGAGAATTCTCATGATCAAAACAATTATGAGAGGACGGCCTCGAATTAGAACCACGAATCTCTGAGAGAACGGATAAGATATAGAGGTAAAACTCTTCTTCGGTCTTCAAATGTTGAGAATGACGATGAGAAACACCACCATGAATTGTTGAGGCACTCCGGAATGAAGAATGGAAAGGTTGAGCCAACGATGAAAAGAATTTGGAAAATCTTGGAGAAAGACATTTGACTGATGTCAATTCATTCTTACGTCAAACTTTGAAATGTATTTGAAAAACTCCGGGAAAATAAGAAGAGTCAGGTAAGATCCTAGGAAAAAACCTGTGGGTTAGGGCCCACTCAAAAGAAACACCGTTGGAATGATTTAGAAGATAGACTGCGCCGGTTGAAATAAATGGCTTGAATGAGGTAACATCCTCGAAAGATTTTGAATGAATGTAGAGTGGAAACACGAATCTTCGGGATATCTTGAGCACTCCGGAACAATTGAATAGCGAGAAGTGGATGATTACGAGGTGCACCGGCATGAGAAAGCATTGGAAATGAGGGAAAAGGGATATGATCAACACCAAAAGCTTTAATTGGTTCCACCAGAGAAGAAAAAAGAACGAAGAATGATGAGCTAGTAGAACATCTTCATGGAAACCACCGGGTAAGAACATTGACGGAAAAAGGAATGGAGAGACTTCACAATAATAAAAGGATACTTGATTAAGAAATTTGAGTCCTCGAAGAAAAAGGGTGGGATGGCGGGAAAAGAAAAGGCAAGTTGGGACGAATGAAATGAACACCATTGAGAGGACTTGAGTTGATCTTGCGGGTGTTGACAACGATTGGATCCACTTGAAGAGAAACACACCGGTTAAAAATGATTGACAAAACAATCTCGATGATCAAGGGATTAGTATTCACATCGGAGTATGAGAACACCATTTAGGAAATGTATGGAATGAACAACTGACATTGAAGCAACTCGAATACCACAACTCAAAACAAAAACAAAGGGTTGTCTTGCAGAATAAGCCGGAACAAACATATGATAGAGATTTCGTCCGAAGTTTTCATGGTGGGGCCTACACGGGCTCGATCATACAGCACAATCATGTACAAGGCAGTGCACATGACATACGAAGCGTCCCCGAGTCGGCATAGCCAAGGACTCTTTAAGACACAATGAGACCACTTTAAAACCAACCGTGAATAGGCGGACCACTAGACGTCGAACCCCAATTTCAAATCATACATCTGTCGGAAAGATATCCTAAGAGCTACTTCAGTTCCCACTTATGAAACTCCCGAACCTTTTCGCTTATGCAATCAGGTGTTGGGGATACAGGGGAAGCATAATATCTCACCCAAATCTAGCAAATCCTACATCCAGCTGTATCCATCCTTCAACACATAACCGAGAAAAACTTCGGAAATCATCTACCTCAACCTTCGAAAAGCATCGGTTATACGAGTTATGGCAATACTCCCGAACTCCCGCCCCAGTACTGGGTGGCGTCGAGGTTATCTCACCAACAACTGCATAAAAGACATTTTCGATGTCGGCGAAACTAAACTCAGGTATTCCAGAATTGCAGCGATAAAATTGTGACGACAACACCTCGGAGGTCCACTCCCCGGGACACTGCCACAACCCCTAAATGTCAGGAGGCACCAAGAACAATGTTCTCATCACAAAACCATCGGAACGATTCCAAGATACCCGCGTGATCCTAAAAAAAAATTAGTGAAATTTGAGAAGAGAAGAGTCAAAACTCTACATCAGGATGCCTCACCGGAGCGACGAAGGGACTGAGGAGTAAAAAGAATTCCTAGCTCTCCAATATATATAATTCCTAAATGACTCA
Source organism: Triticum monococcum (assembly GCA_034509565.1). NCBI lineage: Eukaryota > Viridiplantae > Streptophyta > Magnoliopsida > Poales > Poaceae > Triticum > Triticum monococcum. The sequence continues at coordinate 156,999,801 of CM067842.1, forward strand.
AAACATTTCTAGACTCAATAACGCCAGCGATTCGATCAAGCAGGGGGCTCCTAAGGTCGGGGATGGCTCTGATTACCAACTTGTAACGCCCTCGATGCGGCTATATCTCCCACGTGTCGAAGCACGACTTAGAGGCATAACCGCATTGAAAGCAATGTCGCAAGTGAGGTAATCTTCACACAACCCATGTAGTACATAAGGGAAAGAGATACATGGTTGGCTTACAATCGCCACTTCACATAATTCATGAATAAAGCATTACATCATCCAGATACAATCAAGGTCCGGCTACGGAACCAAAATAAAAGAAGACTACCCCAAATGCTACACAGATTCCCAATCGACCCCAACTGGGCTCCACTACTGATCAACTAGAACGAAACAACACAAAGGACAAGATCTTCATTGAGCTCCACCTGAGCTTGGTTGCGTCACCTACTCGGTAACATCGGCACCTGCAAACTGGTTTTGGGAGTATCTGTGAGTCACGGGGACTCAGCAATCTCACACCCTCGCAATCAAGACTATTTAAGCTTAAGGGTAGGGTAAAAGGTATGAGGTGGAGCTGCAGCAAGCGACTAGCATATTTGGCGGCTGACATACGCAAATGAGAGCGAGAAGAGAAGGCAAAAGCACTATCAAGAAACTATGATCAAGAACTAATCCTAGAACAACCTACGCCAAACATAACTCCAACACCGTGTTCACTTCCCGGACCCCGCCGAGAAGAGACCGTCACGATAACACACGCGGTTGATGTATTTTTAATTAAGATCAACTTCAGGTTTTCTACAACCAGACATTAACAAATTCCCATCTGCCCATAACTGCGGGCACGGCTTTCGAAAGTTCAAATCCCTGCAGGGGTGTCCCAACTTAGCCCATCACAAGCTCTCATGGTCAACGAAGGATATTCCTTCTAGCGGGAAGACCCGATCAGACTCGGAATCCCGGTTACAAGCCATCCTCGACAATGGTAAAACAAGTCCAGCAAGACCACCCGTTGTGCCGACAATCCCGATAGGAGCTGCACATATCTCGTTCTCAGGGCACACCAGATAAGCTAAGCGTACGGGAGCCAATGTAACCCAAGTTGCCAAGGGATGGCCCCGCACGATGCTCTGGGTTGGGCCAACACTTAGACAAGCACTAGCCCGGGGGTTTAAAATAAAGATGACCCTTGGGCTGGCCTAACCCAAGGGAAAAAGAGGCTAGGTGGCGAATGGTAAAACCAAGGTTGGGCCTTGCTGGAGGAGTTTTATTCAAAGCGAACTGTCAAGGGGTTCCCATTATAACCCAACCGCGTAAGGAACGCAAAATCCGGTAACATAACACCAATATGACGGAAACTAGGGCGGCAAGAGTGGAACAAAACACCAGGCATAAGGCCGAGCCTTCCACCCTTTACCAAGTATATAGATGCATTAATGAAATAAGAGATATTGTGATATCCCAACAAAATATCCATGTTCCAAACATGGAACAAGCTCCAATCTTCACCTGCAACTAACAACGCTATAAGAGGGGCTGAGCAAAGCGGTAACATAGCCAAACAACGGTTTGCTAGGACAAGGTGGGTTAGAGGCTTGGTTTAACAACGTGGGAGGCATGATAAGCAAGTGGTAGGTATCACAGCATAGGCATAACAAAAAGAGCAAGAAAATAGCAAGCAAAGATAGAAGTGATTTTGAGGGTATGGTCATCTTCCCTGAAATCCCGCAAGGAAGACGAATGAGTCCATGAAGAAGACAAACGGACGTAGTCAAACGGGTCCTCACAAACGCGATGTTACCGGAACCAACCCGAAGAAGCAACATTGGAAAGAAGCACACAACATAGTAAACAAACCACACATGAACATGGTATGATATGCGGGATGCGGTATGTGATGCATATGCATGATTTGGAAAGGAATGATTGAACCTGGCCTCAACTTGGAAATCCAAGAGTGACATTAGAAAGGTGAGGTGATTTCGGTCGAAATCGATATAAAGATCACCGGAATCGAATACACGGTTTGGAAATGGCAAGCAAAACACATATGGCACCGGTTTGCGATAAACAGCAATTAGTCATCTAAATGCAACAAGATAAACATGCTACAACACTCAAACATGGCAAAACAATACATGGCAGGGATCCACTCAAGATGCTTAACAAAAGATGAACACTGAGCTACAACTAAATCATCCATTAACAGGCTCAAACAAGCATGGCAAAAGTGCAAATGATAACAGGTTTCAGACTTTGTGAAATTAACACGTGTCTAGAATTTAACAGTAGGAAACAATCTTTAGAGCATGAGAACTACATGCTACAGGAACATATCATGGAAAAGCAAGGCATGACATGAAGCTACTCAAAGCATTTAACAAAAGTCCTTTAGTGACCTTGAGCCAAAAGGGATCATAAAATAAAATTCCAAGCATGTGAACATGGCAAAAACATAAACAGATTCAGACTTAGTGAAAAACTGGAGCATGCAAATCAGTTAACGAGTAGTCATGTTTACGAGCTCGATGCACTCACTACAGAGCATGGCATGACAAACTAAGCATACACCCATCAAGAATACATAGCATAGAAGCTAGACATGGTAAGAACAACATCATGGCATGCATGGATCAATAGCAACAACCTCGGCAAAATCGCTAATCATGTTAATGATCTGCCAGGAACATTTTATAGCAAAAGTAGAGCTCGATTGACTCAAGCTAGGTTGCTCCATAAATGCAAACAAAGACATGGATGGATAGAGCACCACAATTTTAACAAAACATCCTTACTGATCATCCTCAAAAGAGGCATTGATCACTAGGAAACAACATGAACATATGGCATATTACCAAAATCGGGACAAGGACTTAGAGAAATTCTAAGTCCCTGAATTCAGCATTACCGATTACGCTACTTTGCTAGCTTGTGCTTGTCACCACAAATATCACGAAAATACATAGCAAGCACCTCTGCAAAAATGGCATGGCTTATAACAAAACACATGTAGAGCTCAGGATCATAGCATGCACACATTAATCATGGCAAAAATGACAAAATGCCATTTAATGAAACAGATATGACAAATTCCTCACATAGCCCTCTTCCAACAGCATTTCGGGCATCAAGATGAGCTCAGATGAAAATGATGCAATGAGATGAAATGATGTACTTGTCAAGATGAACATTTTGATGTGCTACACGCACGAATCGAAGTTACGGTGAGGGAGTTATGACATGATGAAAATGCCAAAAATACTGCGGACTTAGTGGAAATTTTACCCTCCGGGTCTAGGGTCGACTTTGGCACGGAAGTCGAGGCAGGGCCGGATCTCGTCGGAGAGTCACCAGAGAGTGGGGAGACGACTGGAGAAGAGGGATCCGACAAGGGAGCGCCTGGATCTGGCGAGGAGGAAGCCGGGGGGACCGGATCCGGCGAGGTCTTGGCGAGGGAGAGGCCCGACCGGCGGCCGCGAGCTGGATCGGCGGCGGGCGCGCGGGACTTCCGGCGAAGCAGGCGCGACGGGAGGGAGCCCGGCGGCAGGGGCGGTGCGCTGGATCGGGAGGAGCTCCTTTCCTCCCGAATCGGGGCGAAGGCGGCACCGGCAGGGAGGAGTGGAGGCGCGGTTCGGCGGTTGGCGGCGGAGATCTCGCCGGCGGGAGGCGGCGTGCTGTGGTGGTCGGCGCGCGGGGTCCTCACGGGTGGTGGCAGCGGCGGTTGGGCCCCGCGCGGGTGCGGGCGGGCCGGCCATGGGCCTCGTGGGCCACGGCGGCAGAGGGACTGGCAGCGCCACGTGTCGCGCGCGGGTTGGATGGGCGCGGCGGCGGGACGAAACGAACATGTCCGGGCGGCGAGGTTTTGTCCGGTGCCGATGAGGGAGTTGGATCTAGGGTTTGTACCGCGAATGTTTCGGAGGGGATCACATATATATAGGTGGACGGAGCTAGGAGAGTCCAAATGAGGTGCGGTTTTCGGCCACGCGATCGTGATCGAACACTCTGGACGATGGAAGGGTTTTTGGTGGGTTTTGGGCCACTTTCGAGGGGTGTTGGGCTGCAACACAAACAAGTCCTTTTCGGTTCCTCGGTTAACCGTTGGAGTATCAAACGAAGTCCAAATGACACGAAACTTGACAGTCGGTCTACCGGTAGTAAACCAAGGACGCATGACAAGTCTCGGTCCAATCCGAAAACGTTTAACACTCGCACACGAAAAGAGGTAGAAAGGGACACCAGGTAACATAGGAGCGCCGGATTGCAAAACGGACAACGGGGGAAAATACTTGAATGTATGAGACGAACATGTATGCAAATGAAATGCACATGATGACATGATATGTAATGCATGACACGCAAGCAAAGACAAGGCAACAACAGCGAATAACTGGAGGACACCTGGCACATCGGTCTCGGGGCGTTACAATCACGGAATCAGAAAACTGCACTCCATTATCCTTACAACTAATCTCTGTAATTATAATATGCCAGTCGTTGAGGTGTGTTCTCCCATCTCTCACACAATGATCCGGTATGCAAGAATAGTACAGAACAAAATCTCATATCAACAAATAGATTTGAACAAAGCTAAATAAATTGCCGCAATTTCCATGTCCATAAATGTTTATGTTGTAAAAAAGTAAAAACAGATAAGAGGATATATCCAGAATCATTAAATGTGAATAATTAGCACCTACGGAACATAGATAGTGCCTACATATATAAGCTTCAAGAAAACAAAATAGGTATCAAAATTAGACTGCATGACATTTTGAGCCATAATTATGGAAAAATCAGAAGTATATTGTTGAACAATGATCCAAATCCGAATTTGCAAGGAAAGAGATAAATTCCATATTGCTCGATGCACATAATGCAATAACGGGTTCAGCAGCCAGCCATACAAAATTAACTACTCAGTATGTCAGGATTTGAGGAAAGAATTAGAGGATTCAGAGACCGGGGGAGAAGGGAGTCCTGGCTGCCCTTGCTCACCTCTGCCTCGCTTGCTCCATTGCTGGCTCCTACGCTACTATGTTTCGTCATGAGTCACTATAATTTTCTCCAGATCGAGGATAAGAAGCTTAGCTCCCAGCCACAACGGTCACTCGTGCTCCACCCAGTCTTGACGTTGCACGGCTCATGACTACCACCACGCAGAGGACGCCCGTGCTCATGGTCGTCTTCTCCCCCACCTACATGATGCAGTCGTGTCCCCCACCCTCGAAGCGAAGCCCCTACAGTTTGCCTGGCATCGGTAATAGGAGAGCACACGCATGCCAACTAAGACCCCGGCCTACAAGACCATGCCCCTCCCCGACCTCCACATGTACTCCTACTCTGTCAATGATGTTGACTACTAGAGACCAGCGCTGGGGGCTGGGAGCCGACGGCGACCATGTGCGTTGGGAGGGCAGCGGGCACCCGGGGACGCGACGACCACTGCTCCAGCACCCCTCCTGCCCTTCCCAGAGCAGGTACCGGCGTGAGGAGCGCCCAGACCACCGGCGCGAGGCTGGCTGTGCAACACTCCCCTCCCCCATCAGGCACCACACCGATGATGACGGCTTCCTCCGCCTCCTCGCCACCATTATCGTCGCGCTCCCCCTGCTAGGTCAGGCCGTCCTGGAGCAGTGGCGTGTTAGCCTCGTTAGCTTGGGAGGGCCGTCGCAAAGACGGGGGCAGCGGCGTGCGGAGTGGGAAGGGTGGGGCGACGAGATGGAGCGAGCCGTGGCGGCAGTGGATCAGCAGCGGCGAGCGAGGGTGGGGCAACGGCGGCGATGGCGGATCCGCTCGTGAGAAGGAGAGGATAGAGGAACTGCGGCCGCTTCGCTCGGGACAAAGGTGCAGTGCTCGGGACGGACTATTGAGGACTGCGGGTTGATTCTTAAAAAGGCTAGGGACCTTTTTATAAAAGCACCGCGACGGTGAACCCGGAAACTCAATCCGTGCTTTATTATTAGGGAGAGATGTAGAGACATATAGGGTGTGTGAGAGAATCCCATAGAGAGAAAGACAAAGTGAAAGACGATTGGAGACTGTGTGTGTGGCGGTGAAAAAGAAAGCTTAGGCCCTGCAGTCTTCATGGTCAAAAAAAAGCTTAGGTACCGAGTGATACCAGAGAACAGTAGAGACGTGAGAGATAATGAAAACCGTGTAATGTATAATGATAGGGAGAGTGTGACACTTCTCAAGGGAGACATCGAGAGACCATGTTTGCGAGGATAGGAGAAACATGAAGTGAGCGTGCGGGTGAGCTGGAGAAAAGAGAGTGATAGCTACCTAAAGGAGCATGCGTGTGAGAGAGATGGACGTGGAAGGAGTGAGCAAAAAGGGATTCAAATATTTGAATTTGAGATGATGATACATGTAATCCATACTCAAACCAAAATTGATCTATCAAACATGCATACTCATATGAATTCACGCACATCTATGTTATTTAATATGTAGATATTACTGATCCATACATTTTAGTAGAACATAATTTGGTTAAAAAAATTCGAATTCAACCTTACGATTTCGAGATCGTTGTATTTGTAAATCATATTATACATATAAAGGAGCAGAATTCTTTGTTGTGCTTTTGAAAGTATATATAAAAAATGATGTATATAGAATGTAATTCCAATTGAAAATGGATCCCGCCCAAAAAAATAGAATACAAACGGGATTCGAATTGAGTTGGCATGGTAAACGTGCACTCTGCAAAATTTGAACGAAGCGGGGAAAGTCATAGTAACCGCCCGGAACCAAAATCTGCGAGATGGAAATCACTACAGCCTATCCCTGCCATGCAAAGCCTATCTATTGGATTTCTATAGGTTTCGATAGGGGTAGGTTTGTAATTTCAACCAAAATGTGACGTAACCGCCTCTCACCCGGATTCATACACGATGGGCGCCAAAACACAGTGTGTCCTAGGCCGAAATCGACTCCTTCCCCGATTCATATTCATACATGGTGGGAGCCAAAAACAAACTCTCGTCGGCAAATATTCGGTGTATGCGAGATTACTGTCCTATCCCCAACCGACTAATGTTGCTGTGATGTAGTAGAAATTTGAAACGGGGGCTAAGTTTGTAAATTTCCTCGCATTTGAGACAAGCACTCCCTGAATACATGGTTCCCCCCTTCCTCTCTACCTCCCTTTTCCCCATTCGTACTCCGTGGACGCCAAAACACCCTCTCCACCCCACCCTCCTCCGTCCGCCGCCGTCCACCACCCCATCCACCACCGTCTTCCTCCACCATGCCGGAGCTGATACCTCTCTCATCCACGGCTTCGGACCGGGATCCTTGCATCCTGTCCTCTCGCTTCATCCCCGTCGTCGTCCACCTTGTCGGCGCCGCTCCTACTACCGTCTCGTCCACCGTGCCCTGCCACCACCGTCTGCCCTCCTAGATCTACTTCCACGCCGCCGACAGCCATCGCTACCGCAGCACCGTCAAATTCTTAGCAGATGCGTACATGGCGCCGCACCAAAGGCTGTACTCTTTCGTATCTGCTCAACTTATTTATCACAGCAAGAAAATAGATCGCCAGTGCTTTACTCTGATTTCTTGTCTTGGTTGTGAAGTTGCCTTTGTCCAGTTTGCACCTTCAGATCCGCCATGGCACGCTCAACACTATACTCCCAATGCTTATGGTTTTCCCCTTTTATATTCCACACCAGTTAAATCACAGTAGACTAAATTTCAAAATTGGGTCACTCAATTTTTCAGAGCTCGTCGGAGTTCGCTGGTGCGATCGAAGGGGCTCGGGTGGTTGTGGGGCCTCGCCGAATGAAGAAAACTCGACGCGGGTGGGGGTTGGGGCGGGGGTGGGGGTGGGGTGTCTGAGGAACACAGGCGGTGGGGGCCGGTGGTCTGGCCGGTAGCCCATGCGGTGTTCTGTATGGGAAGAATCAGAGACGAGGAATAATATGGGTTAGGAGACGTAGGATCTTCATCCAACCGCCTGAAATGGTCGAGAGACAGATGGGAGTTGCATTCTTAATGCGCTCTGGTTCATCATGTGTGCGCACTGCGCAACCAACATTTTATTATCCAAAATCTGCTTGCTCTTCTTTACCATGTTCCTCTTTCGTTCTTCTTTAATATGTACTCTCTGCGTTCCTAAATACAAGTCTTTGTATAGATTCCACCATGGACTACATATGGAGTAAAATGAGTGAATCTACACTCTAAAATGTCTCTAGATACATCTGTATGTGATCCATAATGGAAATCTCTACCAAGACTTGTATTTTGGAACGGAGGGAGTATGATAGTAGTACAGTATGTTCCTTGTACTGAAGATGAGCAGGGACATTTGCAGTGTAGAGGTCTATACGGTTGGTTGTGATGGACACTTTGAGCCTCTTTGATTCGTAGGATCTTGTAAACATAGGAATAGGATTTGTAGTGGCCTGCCCACTTGAATCCTATAAGAATAGCAAGGAAATGCGGGGAGCTGTGTCGCTTTTGAGAGTTACACTAACATTAACAGTACTGCACCTTCACTTGAAGAGAGCTGGTATCCGAAGCCTTTCTAGCCGTACCGGCAATACTAGCACATATATTCCAGCAAGTTCCACTTTGCTGATTTTACTCTGATGCTTAAGGTTTTCCTGTTATATCTACACTATGATCTGTGTAGCTGCTTTCTGTCGCACTAGCAGTAGTCCACTCTTGAAGCTAAACACTGCAATGACTTACAAAATTGGCACCAAGGCATTGAGTGCCATTCTGGATGCAATGAAACTCATGTGCTCCCCACCTGTTGATTCTTGTTTAGAATATGATCCTAATGACTATTCTAACGTCGAGGAGTCAAAAGCAGATGGCCTGTCCTGTTCACCCATCAAGTTGCATGTTCTAATTTGGCAATGTTTTATTGATTGCGGGTATCTTGCATATGTTATCTTGCATTTCTTCTACTTTGTTGCACCTCCATCTGCTTAGTTTACTCATCATATATGTCGAGATGTCATGCCCATCCATTATCAATACATATTCCATCTGTCATCATACCATGTTTTTCCACTCAAATGTTGTTCTTGTGCATCAGACATCAAAAAGGAAGAGGGTGATTGCCGAACCTGAAGGAGCACCCGCAAAGTCCTTGAAAAACATGGTGGTGGAGGAGAAATCAGACATCACCCCACTTATATTGGATGTACAACCAGTGACACAAAACGTAGGACCGACTCCAGCAGACTGTACCCATACTTCACTGGCCACACCACTAGCCCCACCACACAGGACCTACACTCCAGCAAAAGGTATACCGATTTCATTTGCCATAGCACCAGCTGTACCACAGAAAAATCCCACTCCAGCAAAAAGTACAGCAAGTCCATCGGCCGAATACCTATCCCAACTGCAGAGACGGGCAATTCCTGCAGATTGGAACCCCATTCCATTTATTCCCAGTTTAAAAGACAATGCTTTCAATGTTGTTAGGGACTACGTGCATATATTCCCATCATGGGAAGATTATTGTGAAGAAAAACACCATTTTCACATCTTCCTGTTCAACTTACGTGTAAGTGCTATTATTCATGGTTATTATTTTCCTGTTTTCTGCTGATTGAACACATCAATGATTTACATTACATTGTTGTAACTAGGCGAGGGTCAATCTGGATAGTCATGACGAGCAAAGCTTGCTTGTGCTTTTCAAGGAAGCATTGCAGCAGTATCAGTGTTACCTGAGGAAATCACACTTTGATAGCAAGTCTATAAACGAATTTCCGGTGAAGTCTCCTATGCTAAATTTAGAAGACATTGAATGGAAAAACCTTGTTATGCACTGGTCTCGTTCCCAGGATGAGGTACTGTCTATGAAATCACATGACAATTTGAACTTCTACTTTTCCGCATGTGCCTTACGGATCTTTTTTGCAGGAAATCTTCTCGAAGAAGAATTCCGGTTTGACAAGAACGACAGGATATCGCAAATATGCTGCCCGCTGCTTTGCTCTTGTTAGTACCTGTTGTCCTATATCACTGTACTTGCATACATACCTGGTTCATTATGTGACAGCAGTATGCATGATAGCTTGCTTATCAATTGTTCGCTCCAAATTATCTGATCTGTATGAATGGTTACATTAGTGTAGAATATATCCAATGCCAATGTTTTTAGCTCTGCATTGTTCTTGTAAGTACATGTTGTCCTTTATCAGTGTACTTATAATGACAGGTAGTTCTTCATGTACCATCACTCTGCAGCTTATTTTCCTTTGCCCTCCATTTTCTGCACATCAGATCTATATTTACTCTTACCATAAGGTTGGTACTGAAGAAGTTTAGCTGTGCATTGCTCTTGGCTGTACCTTTTGCCTGTATCGCTGCACTTACATTTATAGCTACTTGGTTATGTAGCATCACTCTTCATCTTATCTTAAATATTCTCCATTTTTCCGTATATTATCATATCTATATTTACTCTTAACAAAATGTAGAAGATTTTGTGGTAAACTTCTTGAATTGCCCCCCCCCCCCCCCCATCAGCATGGACAAGGCCTTTATAGAGCCTGGCTTCACCAATAATGTAAGTTTGTCCATCTCAAGCCTTCAAACTTTGTTGTATATATTTGGTTAGGCATGACTGCAACAGCTGTTTATTTTTGGTGTTTGCATCAAATTGCTTGTTTAAAGTTTATTATGTAGTTCATAAACAAAAGTTTGTCCTTTCTCAATTTAAGTTTTTAGTTGTACAACCAAGTTCCTTCTTCATACCATGTAAATTAAACTATACAGAGCAAGTGATCTTCTTTTGCACTGCATGTATGCTTCTGTTCTTCATCTGTAATCTAGTGGTGTGGTGAACCTACCCACTACAGCACAACATATTCTGCAATGTCTTAACTATGAACAATGTCATATCATTCTACTATTATTTAAACTGTATCTTTATTTGCCACTCTAAAATGTTATAAATTGACAGCACACTAACCATTGATACTTATGAGTTCTTAATCTGTAATCCAGTGGTGTCGTAAAGCTGTCAACTCCTTCACAATGTCATTTCCTGCCATGTCTTGACCTGGACAATACCATATTGTGTTAATGTAATTTTAAACTGTGTCACTTTATTCGTTTGTAAGAAATGTGATGAATTGTCATGTCAGCACTGATACTTTTATGTGCAAAACATGTCATATGTCTGCTTGTTTATCTTTCTGAGTGAGGAAGATATAAGTGTTGAACAAGCGCAGTCTCATCATCTTGCTCAGCTGCTTGCGTTGCAGCTCCCCAGCAGGGCTAACCTTTCTTGAACTCTATTGAAGTGTTGTAGGTTTTGTATATTATTGTTTCGGCGTGTTTATTTGCACTGGTGGCGATATTTGATGCCCCGTGTATGTAATCTGTTGTCTTCTTGTGCTTTATTATCATAGTGGCGATCTTTCATGCCCCGTGTATGTAATCTGCTGTCTGCTTGTGCTTTATTATCATAGTGGTGAACTTTGATGCCCAGTGGATGTAATATGCCGTAATTTGCTATAGTTATTTTACTGTATATATATATATATATATCCCGTCTTCGCAGTAAACCGGCCAAACCGTAAAATTACGGTACATAATCGGACCGTCATGCAATCACGATGTAGGTTGAGCCTGAAAGGTGCCAAACAGCTCATGGGCCGGCTGATGAAGCTATGTACCTAGGGTAGGGTCATGGACCTGTCCTAACTGCCCTACCCAAGGACATCTCTAGAAGAAATCACCTTTCAATCGACTTGGAGGTGTTCCACTTGACAGACTCGAAGACACTCGAGCAAGAAGCAATCACTCGACCAAGATCCAACCACTCGATGGCCAGGAGACCTAAATTCACTCCGCACGCTAACGGTCGGTCATTAAGTAGCTTTTATGATCATCATAGAACTTTATTACTAGCGTTACCAGTAACGCCCTGCCTTAATGTACATTGAACCCTTTGTAACGTGGGCTGGCCAGGGTCCTGGCGCACTCTATATAAGCCACCCCCGTCCTCCGAGACAAGGGTTCGCACCTCTGTAATTCATACTCACATAATTCAGTCGACCGCCTCCGGGCTCCGAGACGTAGGGCTATTACTTCCTCCAAGAAGGGCCTGAACTCGTAAAACTTGTGTGCTTACAACTTCTCCATAGCTAAGATCTTGCGTCTCCATACTTACCCCCTACACTACTGTCAGACTTAGAACGACGACAGTTGGCGCCCACCGTGGGGCAGGTGTTTTAGCGTTTTGTTGGAGGAGTTGAGATCCTTTCCGACCCGAATCATCATGGTTTTCGGCAGAGTTTTGGTGGAGGGCTGCGAGATCCGTCTCGGTGCGCTCACGTTCATCGCCGACGACTCCGCTTGGCTTCAGGAGGCTCTGCTCGACGTGGACACACTCCCTATCTGCGGGGCAATGCACTTTAGCGCGTGCGTCCGCGGCGTTTTCCTGCGGCAACCATCGACCCCCTACCGGTCGGCTCCTGTGTTGTCCTCCCTCCCTGTTTCCCGCTGGCGCAAGCGCTCCGGTCGGTCGAGACTTCAGCGGTGGGTGAGACACGCGGTGGCACGCCAGTCGGCCACCCCTCAAGTCGCGGCGATCGAGCCCGACGAATCCCTCTGCGGCCTCTTCGACCTGTCGACTGGCTCCGCAGAGACCGCATCCGAGTGCGACAGCAGCGATCCGGCGGCGGAGGTTCTGATGGTCGATGGACCGCCCAGTCCTCCCGGTTATCCCCGCATCGACGGAGGTGCGGGTGGAGGCGACCCGTCGCGTCCCCATGAGGAGTATCTTCCCGAGCCTCTCACGTCGCTGTAGAGGGAAGAACTTCGCCGCCGGAACATGGATGCACTGCACACTCCTATCGTTGGAGAAACCCCCGAGGCTCGTGCCTTGGAAGACGCGCGCCTGGCAAACTTGGCCGAGCGCACTCGACTTGAGAACCTCTAGCGAGCACTCGGCGAGCGTGCGCGACAACGGGTTCCCGAATCCAGTCGACGTCAGCTCTTCCTGCCCCCGCAGGTATATCGAACTCCGATTCAGAATTTAGCAGATGCGGCCTGTATAGCAGAGTCGATTCAGCCTTCCCAGTCGGAGGCTGGCAGAGGCTTGATGCAGATCAGAGCATTACTCTGGGCGGCAGGAGACCAGAATTCCGCTGTTTCTCAGTCGCGGAACAGGATTCATAGCAGATCCGTTGCTGCAGACACAGTCTAGTCGGCCCATAGCCCGAGATCGCCCCCGAGGCGTGAGGGACATGGAGACCGACGTAATTAGTACGGGGACCATGAGCAGTATGATCACCGATTCGATCGTGATGATCGACGTCGAGTGCCCACCCTCCCCCGAGGAGCGGGTCGTATGCGCCTCGACGACAAGATGACAGGCGCCCTCATAGTGTTGGGCCAAGGGTTCCAGTCGACCCCAAGGAACCAGGCTTTGATGCGAGATCCATTCTCGTTCAAGGTTTGGTCGACAGGAACAGAGCTCACCGAGAAGGTCACGACAGAGATGCACCTACCAGCGACAAAGTACACGTTTCGGGGCCAGAGTGCTTTAGCTGAGCCATCAGGGCCGCTGTGATTCCTCCCAACTTCAGGTTGGCGACTGAAGTCAGTAAGTTCACTAGTGAGTCCAAACCCGATACTTGGCTTGAAGACTACCGAGTGGCCGTCCAGATTGGCGGCGGCAATGATGAAGTGGCCATGAAGCATCTGCCTCTCATGTTGGAGGGCTCGGCCAGAGCATGGCTGAATCAGTTAGCACCCAGCAGCATTTACACTTGGGAAGACCTCGCCCGAGTGTTTGTCACCACATTTGAAGGAACATGCAAACTACCGGCAGGACTGACGGAACTACGGTCTTGCGTGCAGAAGCCGAATGAAACTTTGAGGGACTACATCCAGAGGTGGATCACGTTGCATCACACAGTTCAGAATGTGCCCGACCACCAAGCAGTTTGTGCCTTCAAAGAAGGTGTTAAGTACAGAGAACTGAATCTGAAGTTCGGTCGAATCGGAGATATGTCTCTAAATCGGATGATGGAGATTGCCACCAAGTACGCTAATGGTGAAGATGAGGATCGACTCAGGAGTGGCAAGCTCAAGCCAGTCACTCAAGAAGCCGGAGGAAATTCCAATTGGAACAGAAGCGGAAAGCTGAGCCAGCTGCTCCTGGGGAAGCCTTGGCTGTGACTCAAGGAAAATTTAAGGGGAAACCCAAAGGACCTTGGAACCCCAAGAAAGTTAAAGGCCAGGACGGAAATGATGTGTTGGATTTGCCGTGTCACATCCACACAAAGAAAGATGAAGAGGGTAATTTCATTTACCCGAAACATACCACTCGACAGTGTCGACTCTTGATCCAGTAGTTCCAGGGCAAGCAGCCCAAAGATAAGGAAAACGAGTCAGACAAAGTTGAGGACAAGGAGGATAGTGATGATGGATACCCCAGGGTCAATTCCACCCTGATGATTTTTGCTGATGTTGAAAGCAAAAGTTGACTGAAAGTTATCAACCGAGAGGTGAATATGGTTGCTCCGGCGACACCCAATTATCTGAAGTGGTCTCAAACTGCCATAACATTCGACCGGTCTGATCACCCAACGCACATCGCCACCCCTGGGAGGCAAGCTTTGGTGGTCGACCCAGTTGTTGAAGGCACTCGACTGACCAAAGTCTTGATGGATGGTGGCAGTGGTTTGAACATATTATATGCAGAGACATTGAAAGGGATGGGCATTCCGATGTCTAGACTCAGTGCCAGCAACATGAGTTTCCATGGAGTCATTCCTGGGAAGAAGGCTGAATCACTCGGCCAGATTGCTCTTGATGTGGTTTTCAGTGATTCCAAGAATTACCGCAAAGAAAAGTTGACATTTGAAGTTGTAGACTTCCAGAGTGCCTATCACGCTATTTTGGGCAGGCCAACTTATGCACGCTTCATGGCCCGACCATGTTATGTGTATCTCAAATTGAAGATGCCTGGCCCCAAAGGTGTGATCACTATTACGGGCAATCAGAAGAAAGCGGAAGAATGTTTTCAAAAAGGTTCGAAGATCGCCGATGCTCAGATGGCAGTGGTGGAGTTACAGGAATACCAAAAGACTGCAGACCCGAGTGATTTGTTGCGAGCCAAGAAGCCCGCTACAGAATCAGCTTTTCAGTCGATTGGCGATACGAAGACAGCTCACATCCACCCGACCGACCCCAGCGCTGCTCCAACTCATATCTCGACAACACTCGACTCCAAATAGGAAGAAGCGCTCATCCAGTTCCTCCGTGAGAACTGGGACATTTTCGCATGGAAGCCTTCTGACATGCTGGGTGTTCCCAGGGAGTTTGCTGAGCACCGCCTAAGAGTCGACTCAAAAGTAAAACCTGTCAAGGAACATCTCCGACGGTCCACCGTCCAGAAGAGAAAGGCCATTGGCTAGGAGGTGGCTTGGCTCTTGGCAGCGGAGTTCATCCGAGAAATCTACCACTCCGAGTGGCTCGCCAACGTTGTTATGGCCCCAAGAAAGACAAGTCACTTCGCATGTGCATTGACTTTAAACATATCAATCGGGCCTGCCCGAAAGATCATTTCCCTCTACCCCGCATCGATTAGATAGTCGACTCGACTGCGGGATGTGAGCGACTGTCTTTTTTAGACGCCTATTCCGGGAACCATCAGATCCGTCTGTATGGACCTGACGAGATCAAAACAGCCTTCATCACTCCATTCGGGTGCTTCTGTTATGTTACCATGCCGTTCAGCCTCAAGAATGCCGGAGCCACATTCATGAGGATGATTCAGAAGTGTTTGCTCACTCAAATCAGTCGGAACATGGAGGCGTACATCGATGATATTGTGGTTAAGTCACGAAAGGGTTCCGACCTGCTGACTGACCTTGCTGAAACCTTTGCCAACCTCAGGAGGTATGATATCAAGCTTAATCCATCTAAGTGTACATTCGGAGTTCCTGGCGGAAAATTACTCGGTTTTCTCATTTCTGAACAAGGAATCAACGCCAATCCAAAAAAAGTTGGTACTATACTCCGAATGAAAAGTCTTGTGCGAGTGCACGACGTCCAGAAGCTTACTGGTTGCTTGGCCGCTTTAAGTCGATTCATATCCCGTCTCGGTGAAAAGGCACTGCCTCTTTACCGATTGATGAAGAAGTCCGACAAGTTCGAGTGGACTCCTGAAGCTGACGCAGCGTTTGCAGAGCTCAAAGCTCTGCTCTCCACCCAGCCGGTGCTTGCTGCCCCACTCAGCATGGAGCCTTTGCTGCTTTACATTGCAGCCACAGGACAAGTTGTCAGTACGGTACTTACGGTCGAGCGGGAAGAAGAAGGAAAAACCTTCAAAGTTCAGCGCCCAGTATATTATATTTCTGAAGTCTTGACCCCATCAAAGCAAAGATATCCTCATTATCAGAAGCTTGTATATGGGATTTATATGACCACAAAGAAAGTTGATCACTACTTCTCTGATCATTCCATTACAGTCGTCAGCGACGCTCCATTGTCAGAGATCCTGCATAACAGGGATGCAACTGGTCGAGTGGCAAAATGGGCGATTGAACTCCTTCCTCTAGATATCAAGTTTGAGGCAAAGAAAGCTATCAAGTCCCAGGCAATCGCGGATTTCATCGCCGAGTGGATTGAACAGCAACTGCCGACTCAGGTTCACTCGTAGCATTGGACCATGTTCTTCGACAGCTCCAAGATGCTGAATGGTTTTGGTGCCGAAGTGGTGTTGGTCTCCCCCAGAGGAGATAAACTCAGATATGTTCTTCAAATCCACTTTGATTCCTCCAATAACGAGGTAGAATACGAAGCACTTTTATATGGGTTGCGCATGGCCATTTCACTCGGCGTCCGTCGCCTTATGGTCTATGGCGACTCAGATTTGGTGGTTAATCAGGTGATGAAGGAATGGGACGTCAGAAGTCCAGCCATGAGTGGTTATTGCAATGCAATGAGAAAGCTGGAGAAGAAATTCGAGGGGTTAGAGCTTCATCACATACCCCGACTGAAAAATCAAGCAGCCGATGATCTGGCAAAAATAGGTTCCAAAAGAGAAGCCATTCCCAGCAATGTGTTTTTGGAACACATCCACACACCATCAGTTCAGGAGGATCCCTTCACTGAAGAGGCCCCGCAGCCAAAAAGTGCCACAGATCCAACTGAAGTTGAAATTCCAGCTGTGGTTGACCTGATCATGGAAGTCTTGGTCATCACTCCCGTCTGGACAGTATCATACATCACGTACATCCTAAGGAAAGAACTCCTAGAGGATGAAGAAGAGGCTCGACAGATCATCCGTCGATCCAAGGCCTTCACAGTCATAAAGGGACAGTTATATAGAGAAAGCGCGACTGGGGTCAGCCAGAAGTGTATTACACCAGAAGAAGGTCAGATGATCCTTGATGATATCCACTCGGGGACCTGTGGTCATCATGCGCCCTCTCGGACCATTGTGGCTAAAGCATACCGAGCGGGATTCTACTGGCCAAGAGCCAATGAAATGGCAAAAGAGATAGTCGACAAATGTGAAGGATGTCAGTATTACTCCAATATGTCACACAAGCCTGCGTCAGCCCTGAAAACCATTCCACTCGTCTGGCCCTTCGCTGTTTGGGGGATGGACATGGTTGGACCACTAAGAACGGGTAGGAGCGGTTTCACTCATGTACTGGTAGGATTCGACAAGTTCACCAAATGGATTGAAGCCAAGCCTATCAAGAATCTTGATGCTTGCACTGCTATCAATTTCATCAGAGAGTTGATATTCAGATATGGAGTTCCGCATAGCATCATCATGGACAATGGGTCAAACTTCGATTCCGACAAATTCAGGGCCTTTTGCGCCTCTCAGGGCACTCGGGTCACTATGCTTCGGTCGCTCACCCCCAGTCGAATGGGCAAGCAGAAAGGGCAAACGGCCTAATTCTCAAAGGACTGAAACCCCGATTGATGCGCGATCTCAAGCACGCAGCAGGTGCATGGGTCGACGAGCTTCCATCAGTCCTTTGGGGATTGAGGACAACCCCGAACCGATCGACCAGAAGAACCCCATTCTTTCTGGTCTACGGAGCCGAGGCAGTCTTGCCGAGTGACCTGCTTCACAACGCTCCCCGAGTCGAGCTCTACTCTGAAGATGAAGTAGAACAAGCCCGGCAGGACGCAGTTGACCTCCTGGAAGAAGAAAGAGAAATGGCTGTGATCCGATCGACCATCTATCAGCAAGACTTGCGTCGATCCCATGCTAGAAACATGAAGAGTCGAGCCTTCCAAGAAGGAGACTTAGTCCTCCGAGTGGATCAGCAGAAACCACACAAACTCGCTCCTACTTGGGAAGGCCCCTTCATAGTCACCAGAGTTCTCCACAATGGAGCATACCACCTCTACAATGTCGATCGCCAGATTGATGAGCCGCGAGCTTGGAATGCGGAGCTCCTCTGCCCCTTTTATACTTGAATTCTCACTCGGATGAGATGTAATAAGAAAAACTCCTGTAGTTTATTTATCAAAGACAAGAGCGTTATAATTTTCCTAGTGATTATTATTGTTTTTGTTTGCGTGAGAAATCCCCCAGTGGGTGGCTTAGCTGCGAGTCCGCTTCGCCTAAGTTTATAAAAACAATTTCCTATCGAGTGGCGAGCCAGCCTCCCACTCGGGGGCTTAGCTGCGAATCCGTTTCGCCTAAGTATTTAGAAAATCCTACCGAGTGGAGAGCAATCCTCCCACTCGGGGGCTTAGCCGCAGTCCAGTACTCGCCTAAGTTCTCTCACTTGAGGACTTAGCTGCAGTCAGGCACTCGCCTAAGTTTGAAAAATCCTACCGAGTGGAGAGCAATCCTCCCACTTGGGGGCTTAGCTGCAGTCCAGCACTCGCCTAAGTTCTCTCACTTGAGGACTTAGCTGCAGTCAGGCACTCGCCTAAGTGAAAAAAATCCTACCGAGTGGAGAGCAATCCTCCCACTCGGGGGCTTAGCTGCAGTCCAGTACTCGCCTAAGTTCTCTTACTTGAAGACTTAGCTGCAGTCAGGCACTCGTCTAAGTTTGAAAAAATCCTACTGAGTGGAGAGCAGTCCTCCCACTCGGGGGCTTAGTTGTAGTCCAGTACTCGCCTAAGTTCTCTCACTTGAGGACTTAGCTGCAGTCAGGCACTCGCATAAGTTTGAAAAAAAATCCTGCCGAGTGGAGAGCAATCCTCCCACTCGGGGGCTTAGCTGCAGTCTAGTACTCGCCTAAGTTCTCTCACTTGAGGACTTAGCTGCAGTCAGGCACTCGCCTAAGTTTGAAAAAAATCCTACCGAGTGGAGAGCAGTCCTCCCACTCGGGGGCTTAGCCGCAGTCCAGTACTCGCCTAAGTTCTCTCACTTGAGGACTTAGCTGGAGTCAGGCACTCGCCTAAGTTTGAAAAAAATCCTACCGAGTGGAGAGAAGTCCTCCCACTCGGGGGCTTAGCTGCAGTCCAGTACTCGCCTAAGTTCTCTCACTTGAGGACTTAGCTGCAGTCAGACACTCGCCTAAGTTTGAAAAATCCTACTGAGTGGAGAGAAATCCTCCCACTCGGGGGCTTAGCTGCGGTCCAGTTGTAACGCCCTCGATGCGGCTATATCTCCCATGTGTCGAGGCACGACTTGGAGGCATAACCGCATTGAAAGCAATGTCGCAAGTTAGGCAATCTTCACAACATCCCATGTAATATAGATAATAAAAGGGGAGATAACATAGTTGGCTTACACTCGCCACGTCAATCAAGTACATAAATAGCATTACAACATTCAAACACTCATGGCCCGACTACGGCGCCAAAATAAAAGACAACCCAACATGCGACACGGTCCCGATCACCCCAACTGGGCACCACTACTGATCATCAGGAAAAGAAACATAGTATCATTGAGAGTCCTCATAGAACTCCCACTTGAGCTCAAGCGCGCCATCTGGAGTGGAATCATCAGGCCCTGCATCTGGTGTAATAGTAATCTGTGAGCCACAGGGACTCAGCAATCTCGCACCCTCGCGATCAGGACTATTTAAGCTTAATAGGTAAGGCAAGGTAAATATGTGGAGCTGCAGCAAGCGACTAGCATGTATGGTGGCTAACCTATTCGCAAAAGAGAGCGAGAAGAGAGGGCAAAGCGCGAACGAATAACTAAAGAGCAGTCCTGCGGCAAGCATTACTCCAACACCGTGTCCACTTCCCGGACTCCGCCGAGAAGAGGCCATCACGGGAACTCACACCGTTGATTCATTTTAATTAAGTTAAGGTTCAAGTTATCTACAACCGGACATTAACAATTTCCCATCTGCCCATAACCGAAGGCACGGCTTTCAAAAGTTCAAATCCCTGCAGGGGAGTCCCAACTTAGCCCATGACAAGCTCTCATGGTCAATGAAGGAATAGACCTCCTCCCGAGACGTTCCGATCAGACTCGGTACCTCGGTTCTTCAAGACACTTCGACAGGTTAAAACTAATCCAGCAACACCGCTCGAATGTGCCGACAAATCCTGATAGGAGCTGCACATATCTCGTTCTCAGGGCACAATCGGATAAGCAATCCATACAACTAAAACCAGCCCTCGAGTTTCCGCGAGGTGGCGCTGCAAGGGGCTCTAGGTTGGACCAACACTCAGAGGAGCACTGGCCCGGGGGGGGGGGTTAAAATAAGATGACCCTTGGGCTCCGGAAACCCAAGGGAAAAAGAGGCTAGGTGTCAAATGGTAAAACCAAGGTTGGGCATTGCTGGAAAAGCTTTAATCAAGGTGAACTATCAAGGGGTTCCCATTATAACCCAACCGCGTAAGGAACGCAAAATCCGGGAACATAACACCGATATGATGGAAACTAGGGCGGCAAGAGTGGAACAAAACACTAGGCGAGAGACCGAGCCTTCCACCCTTTACCAAGTATATTGATGCATTAAGATAACATGGCAACATAATGATATCCCAACAAGTAAATAATGTTCCAACAAGGAACGGTCTCCAATCTTCACCTGCAGCTAGCAACGCTATAAGAGGGGCTGAGCAAAGCGGTAACATAGCCAATCAACGGTTTGCTAGGACATGGTGGGTTAGAGGTTTGACATGGCAATATGGGAGGCTTGAAATCATGTGGTAGGCATCGTAGCATGGCATAGCAAAAGAGCGAGCATCTAGCAAAGCAAAGATAGTAGTGATTTCGAGGGTATGATCATCTTGCCTGCAAAGTTGTCAGAGTTGACTGGATCCTCGAAAGCAAACTCAACGGGCTCCTCGTTAGCGAACTTGTCTCCCGGCTCTACCCAAACAAGACAAACAAGCAACAAGGACACAATCAACCACGTGCAAACTCAAACAACATGATGCAAAGATGGTATGCTATGCGGGATGCAATATGTGATGCATATGCAAGAATTGACAAGGAATGCATGATCCTGGCCTCAACTTGGAAAACCAAGTGTGCCACTGGAAAGATGAGATGAAATTGCTTGAAAACGATATAAAGATCACCGGAATCGGAGTTACGGTTTGGAAATGGCAAGCGATTCAAATATGACACCGGTCTGCGATTTACAGCAAGTAGCCATCTAAGTGCAATGAGATGAACAAGCTACAGCACCCAAACATGGCAACAAAATACATGGCAGGGATCCACTCAAGATGCTTAACAAAATTCTAGCACTGAGCTAAGGCCAATTCATCCATTAACAGGTTCAAACAAGCATGGCAAAAATGCATTTGGCAAACAGATCTCAGACTTAGTGAAATTAACACTTGTCTGGAATTTCAGATCAGATAGCACTCTTTGGAGCAACAAAACTATATGCTACAGGATCTGAACATGGCAAAGTAAAGAATGGCATGGAGCTACTCAAAGAGCTTAACAAAAGTCCCTTAGTGACGTTGAGCCAAAAGGGATCAGAAAATACATTTGCAAGCATGTGAACATGGCAAAAACATAATCAGTTCTCAGACTTAGTGAAAACTGGAGCATGCTGAAAACAGATATCAAGTAGGCATGTTTACGAGCTCGATGCACTCACTACAGAGCAAGTCATGACCATCTAAGCATACAACCGTCAAGAATACACAAAATGCAAGCTAGGCATGGCAAGAACAATAACATAGCATGCACGGATCAACTACAACATCCTCGGCAAAATCGCTAACAAGTAGACAATCTGCCCAGATTCACGAAATGACAAAAGTAGAACTCGATTGACTCAAGCTAGGGTGCTCTATAATTGCAAACAAATACATGGATGGATAGAGCACTACAAGATTAACAAAACATCCTTACTGGTCATCCTCAAAAGAGGCACGGATCACTAGGAAACAACATGAACATATGGCCATATGAGATAAACAGGTCAAGGACTTAGTGGAAATGCTAAGTCCTTGAAATCAGCATTAACGAATGCCTCACTTTGCAAGCTTGTGCTAGTCACCACACACATCACAAAAATACATGGGTTGCACCTCTGGAAAGAAGGCAAAACCCTTAACAAAACACATGTAGAGCTCATGGGCATATCATGCACACATTAATCATGGCAAAAAAGACAAATATCTAAATGGAGCAGCAGATCTGACAATTATCTCAAATAGCATTCTTCTAACAGCATTTCGGGCATCAAGATGAACTCAAATGAAAATGATGCAATGAGATGAAATGATGTACTCTGAGACGAACATTTTGACATCCTATATGCCCAAAACGGAGCTACGGATGCAAAGTTACGGCATGATGAACAAGGCAATATGAACTAGGGTTTCGGGAGAAAGTCAACCCAAATGTCCAGATCCAGATCCGGTGCACGGGAACCGAGGATGGCCAGATTGTACTGTAGCTCGCCGGAGACGGAGGAGGCCAGCCGGAGAGGGACTCGGTGCGTGGAGGAGGCGACCAGTGAGAGACGGAGCCGGTGGTGGCCGCGGTCGGGCGCGGCGCCGGCTGGGTCTGGCGACGCGTCGGGCGGCGGGGAAGGCTCGTCGGAGACGCTCCCTGGTGGCGGCGCTCGCTGGCATCGGTGGTGCGGTGGTTGGGTCGCGCGGACGCGGGCGGCACGCGAGGAGGAAGAGAGCAGCGGCAGCTCTGGCCCGAGCGGCCGGCGGGGAGAGCCGGGACCGGGCCTCGCGGGCCTCAGCAGGAGTGGCGGCGATGTGGGGCGCCCGTGCCATGTGGCGCGCCCCGGTTGGCTGCGGGCGGCGGCGGATCGTGCGGACGTGTCTGGTCCGGTTCGGACACGTCTGACGGCGGTGGAGGCGATTTGGATCTAGGGTTTCGGGAGGAAGGAGAAGGAGATTTTCGGGGGGTTCTTTATATAAGCATAGAGGGAGCTAGGAGAGTCCAAATGAGGTGCGGTTTTCGGCCACGCGATCGTGATCGAACGCTCTAGATGATGGATAGGGTTTTGGTGGGTTTTGGGTCAACTTGTAGGGGTGTTGGGCTGCAACACACACGAGGCCTTTTCGGTCCCTCGGTTAACCGTTGGAGCATCAAACGAAGTCCAAATGGTATGAAACTTGGCAGGCGGTCTACCGGTGGTAAACCAAGGCCGCTTGGAAAGTCTCGGCCCAATCCGGAAATGTTTAATCCCCACACACGAAAGAAAGGTAGAAATGACCACCGGAGGAGAACGAAGCGCCGGAATGCAAAACGGGCAACAGGGAAAATGCTCGAATGCATGAGATGAACACGTATGCAAATGCAATGCACATGATGACATGATATGAGATGCATGACAACATAAACAACACACAGAGACAAAGACCCGAACCCGAGAAAATAAAATAACTTAAGGCCGGAAACGGCAAGAGTTGGATTACATATTGGGTAAATCATATCCGGGGTGTTACACCAGTACTCGCCTAAGTTCTCTCACTTGAGGACTTAGCTGCAGTCAGGCACTCGCCTAAGTTTGAAAAAAATCCTACCAAGTGGAGAGCAGTCCTCCCACTCGGGGGCTTAGCCGCAGTCCAGTAGTCGCCTACGTTCTCTCTCTTGAGGACTTAGCTGCAGTCGGGCACTCACCTAAGTTTGAAAAGATCCTACCAAGTGGAGAGTAGCCCTCCCACTCGGGGACTTAGCTACAGTCCAACACGTGCCTAAGTTTGAAACACATCCTGCTTTGTAGCGACGAGGTGCAGGTCGAATGCTACCGTCTCCTTCGGAGCTGCGCCGCAAATACAAAAGTTGTCTCGAATAAAGAACGATTTCCACTCGACGTGGAACGCATAAAGATATTCGACGATAAACCAAGTTCGGATAAATCCTAAAGGTTTCCGAACCACAGATCAAAGTACTCGGGGATTCAGCCTGAAAGAGTTTAACAGTTACAAAAACCACTCGGCATTCCGAGGAAAATTTAAGGTGAGGCATAAAAGTTTGTTCACTCTGCAGGAGGAGGACTGGCAGGCTCGACGAACTCATCCAGGTCAACACCGTCGGCTATCTGAGTGGCTGTAGTGATGAAAGTCTCCATAAAAGTTCGGAAGTCATGTTTCTGGGTGTTGGCAACCTTGATTGCCGCCAGTTTGTCTTGTCGCACCTCCTTGCAGTGGACACGAACCAAAGACAGAGCCACATCAATGCCACACTGAGCAGCAGACTTCTTCCACTCCTGCACTCGATCAGGGATTTCGTTAAGTCGAGCCATCAGGGACTCGAGATCATTCTGGGGCGTGGTCTCTGGCCAAAGTGCCGGGTTGATCCGCGACATGGCAACCTTCAGTCGAGCCAAGTAGTCCACGAGCTTGTTCAAGAATTCATCCGATTAACAAGTTAACTTGCCGATTAATCCCTACTCATAGGGTCACCGAGTAGCCGATAAACTGATAAATCATCCGATTAATTGATGAAATGACCGATTAACTTGCCGATTAGCCTATTAATCCCCTACTCGCCAGCCAACCGAGCAGTTACCAGTTAACGATTTCCTCAACAATGGTCCACGACACCGTCAATGCGGGATTCCAGTCGGAGCAGATTCATGGAAGTATCATCTTTCACAGGAGAGTTGATCGGATCCAAACCAGGTTCGATCCGCCCAGTCTCCTCCTCAAAGTTCTGGCAAAACTCTGCATTTATGATCCATGAATAAGTCAATTTTCATACGCTGAGTCGACACAAAAAAACATCAGTCGGAACTAAATGTGCACCTTCAAGCTTGATGAACAACTTCTTGGCAAGGCTCCTCCGATAGCTCTCCAGATCGTCCCTCCTGTGAGCGATGCCTTCCATCTTCTCGCCCAGGTTGAGGTTATCCTTCTTCCAGCGTGTACACTCCCTATTGGCTTCGTTCAGAGCAGATTTCAGCTTGGTATTCTCTTCTTCCAACTAGCCGACCGAAGCCAGTTTCTGTTCAGCCAGAGCGGTCCTGTCGTCAGCCTCCTTACGAGCAGCAGCCAAATCCTGATCCTTCTTCGCCAGAGCTTCTCTCAGTTTTTCTGCAAAGAAATGACGATTGATTCAGAAATAGCAGAAGGGTACTCAAGCATAAAACTGACCAATCAACAAACTCGTCTTACCAACGGTGCCATCTGTGACCTTTTGCAGCTCTGTCCTAGCCAGCTCCAAGTTAAGGTTCAGTTGAATCTGCTACCTCTCCAAATCAGCGAAGCGAGCTCCAAGATCACAAGATTTCTGAAATCAAAGGGGAGAAATTATTCCACAGCAAAAACAACAAAGACATTAAGTACTAAGACTACGGTCGACTGCCAGCAGTCCACCATAGTCTCGGGGACTACACCCAGTCGGTGCACTTTGCGTGCCCCCACTGGTTCTAATCCCACTCGACCGGCCCGCCGGAGTCGAGTCCAAAAAAAAGTAGAACTCAGACCATAGTCGATTGCCAGTAGTCGATCGCGGTCTCTGGGACTACACCCAGTGGGTGCACTTTGCGTGCCCCCACCAGTTCTGATCCCACTCGACCAGATCGAGTGGAAGAAACAAACTACCAGTTCTGTTTTCACTCGACAAAATACAAAGACTACAGTCGACTGCCAGCAGTCCACCTTAGTCTCGGGGACTACACCCAGTGGGTGCGCTCAGCGTGCCCCCACTAGTCCAAAAATTCAATCGACACACCCAGTGGGTGTACAGATGCAAAGATTTTCGGAAAGAGTCTTCAGATAGCATATCCTAACAGAACAAGCGGCGACCAACTAACCTGAACGTTGCTCTGGAGAGCCGAGCTGGCATCATAGGCGGCTTGGCTGGCGTCCCGCACCGTCTTCATCTTCTCCATCATAATGCCCGCCTGGCGTATGGCTTCCCTAGCAGCATTCACCTCGTCCTCTGGGACATGATGGGTCGCAAAAACTGAAGGCGGGTCGACAGGGGCCTGTGCAGTCGACGAAGAAGGCAAGGCACTCGACAGTGGCATGGCGAAGGTAACAGAACCCTGATTGACGTCGCCAGTGTCCTGAACGACTGGTTCCGCCCTCGGCGTCGACCGTAGCGCCTCGCTCGCAGGAGCTCGCCTATTCTTCCTTGTTAAAGGCCTCCCGGGCTCTTCATCATCATCAGGGAGGTCAATAATGTTGGGAGCTGTGCAAAGTTCAATTGCCAAAATCACGTCACCCAATGATGCACATTGCAGTTGAATCGACCGAATAAAGATAGTATGGCAGAAATCATACCCGGATTGGAAGTGGCCGCATCCTCCATCACCTCATCATCATCCCTGTAAGCTGAGGTCCCGGAAGTGGCAGCGCTGACAGTTCCAAGGTTCGTCCAGTTAAAACAAGAAAAACAAATAGCGCGGAGCGTCGAGTGAATACAAAGAGAGACACTCATGCGGAGGCGACGGGGATATCAATCTTGATCTTCGGCAACGCCTTCCGAGTCTTCAGCTCTGCAACTTTGGGGTGCTTTGGTGCCTTCTCAGTCGGGGTTGGTGAAGAGATCCGAGGACGCTTCAAAGACTGACCAGCCTGAGCAATTGCCTTGTCGCGGGCACTCGGCCGTTCTTGGTCAAGCTTGGATCGCCTCTCCCTGCGAGGGGGGACTCGACTTCTTCTCCATCGCTTGAGTCGTCACTTCCTCCATCCCCTTCACCGTCGGAAGTCCACTCGCCGCTGCCGCCGCCACTCGCCTCGCCTTCTAGAGCTTGCTCTTGCTCCCCGTTGGGCATTGAATACATTTCAATAATGGCCTGAAAGGAAGCAGTGAGAACAAAGTCAGTCGACACAATACAGGCAGCTGCGCGAGTGAATTCAGATTACAAGCAAAAACTCAGAATCAGACCTTCTCTGGTGCATGAGACTGGTCGAATGGGGGAACTCTCCTGGCTCCCCTGGGATTGTCCTTGTTCTCGGTAATGCCCGACAGCCACTTCTCCAGTTTGTCGTCGTCGACCTCCTCCGGGTGGATCCGAGTGGAGTCTTCAAGACCCGAATACATCCACATCGGATGGTCTCGAGCTTGAAGAGGCTGGATGCGCCGCTGAAGGAAGACCTCCAAGAGACCCATACTAGTGACCCCGTCATGGATAAGTCGGACCACTCGATCGACCAGCACCCTCACCTGCGCCTTCTCCTCCGGGAGCACCTTCGAAGGGGAGGGTTTCCTCACCGGTCCATGGTAAAGGGAGGGAGTCCAGTCGACTGCCCTGGCGTCGACTGGTCCTTACAGTAAAACCAGGTCGACTGCCATCCGCGTACTGAGTCGGGAAGAATCATGGCCGGAAAGGAGCTTTTCCCTCTCATCTAGATACCAAGACCCCCACACATCTGGATCACTTGGGTCCTCTCGTCACTCGGGTTAGCCTTTTTCACTGTCTGGGAGCGACAAGTGAAGATATGCTTGAAAAGACCCCAGTGAGGCCGGCAACCCAGGAAACTCTCACACAAAGAAATGAAAGTGGCAAGATAAATGATTGTGTTGGGAGTAAAATGGTGGAGTTGTGCCCCAAAGAAGTTCAGAAATCCTTGAAAGAAAGGGTGAGTTGGCAAGGAAAATCCACGGTCGACGTGGGTGGCAAGAAGAACGCGCTCACCCTCCCAGGGTTGCGGCTCGGATTCCTTCCCTGGAAGCCACGCCGAGTCGTAGGGGATCAGCCCTCCCTCGGCCAGGTCGTCGAGGTCTTCTTGGGAGATCTTCGAGTGGATCCAGTCGCCCTGGATCCAGCCCTTCGGCAGGCCGGTTCGCGAGGAGGATCCGCCCCGACCGGTCCCCTTCCCCTTCGACCTCGCCGTCGCCTTCTTTGCCCGCTCCAGAGCCACCGTCTTCTCCTTTCCCATCATCGCCGGCGAGGCGCGTACGGAATGGCGGCGCGAGTGCGAGAGTGGGCACAGCGGAGGAGTGTGAAGAGGAGAAGAGATAATGGGGACGCACTGTTCGGGAGACCCCGGTCCAACGCCTTATATGAGGCCGCTTCCGAGTGGCTGACTGGTAGGCCCGGGTGGTTCTGTCAAATCCCGTAATGATCGTGCGCACGATACATGGCGAAAAAGGTGGCGCGGGCATCAAGGCAGCTCCGCTCTATCCTATCCGATTACTGCGGCCTCCCCTGTCCCGCGCACTTCCCAAAATTCGGGTCCCACAAAATCTGCGGGCCGCAAACAACTTGTCAAACCAAAGATCTCCTCAGCACCGTCAATCGGAGCCCTACAAGTAAATAAACTCACTCGACGAAAACTAAGAATGGATCAAGGCGACTGAAAAGGAAGTTGCTGTCATCACTCAGGTCTGTTGATTCGAAACAAGATATGCTCATGGCCTGAAAAACGAGTCGGAGAAGTTCTCAACTCCTTCCCCACTCAAACCTCGATCCATTCGGGGGCTAATGATGAAGCTATGTACCTAGGGTAGGGTCATGGACCTGTCCTAACTGCCCTACCCAAGGACATCTCTAGAAGAAATCACCTTTCAATCGACTTGGAGGTGTTCCACTCGACAGACTCGAAGACACTCGAGCAAGAAGCAATCACTCGACCAAGATCCAACCACTCGACGGCCAGGAGACCTAAAGTCACTCCGCACACTAACGGTCCATCATTAAGTAGCTTTTATGATCATCATAGAACTTTATTACTAGCGTTACTAGTAACGCCCTGCCTTAATGTACATTGAACCCTTTGTAACATGGGCTGGCCGGGGTCCTGGCGCACTCTATATAAGCCACACCCCTCCTCTGAGACAAGGGTTCGCACCTCTGTAATTCCTACTCACATAATACAGTCGACCGCCTCCGGGCTCCGAGACGTAGGGCTATTACTTCCTCCGAGAAGGGCCTGAACTCGTAAACCTTGTGTGCTTACAACTTCTCCATAGATAAGATCTTGCCTCTCCATACACACCCCCCTACACTACTGTCAGACTTAGAACCACGACACCGGCAGCAGCCCGAAATGAACCCCGACCCATGATTGTGCGAATCAAATCACGGGCTTTTAACAGGCCAAAATTGTCTCGGTCCTTGTTTGGCCCAATCAGATATCGGCTGCGAGCAGGCCGGATGCAAACCGGGCCGTAGTTAGGCCCAACTATATGACGGGCTTTTAATAGGCCCAAATTAATATAGGGCCGAAATGTTAAACAGGCCCTTAACAGGCCAAAACTAATATCATGCCGAATTACTAAGTGGGCCTTTAGCAAGTGGGCCCAAAAGCATAGTGTCTAGTTGACAGGCCGAATCTGATATGGGCCATAATTGAGCCCAAAGCCTCTTAAAGGGCCGGACCTGATCTGGGCCGTAATTTGGCCCAGAACATGGTAGGGTTTTAATGGGCCAGATCTCATATGGGCCACTATTAGGCCCAGAGCGTGGCAGGCCATTAATGGACCGGATCAAATATGGGCTGGCATTTGGCTCAAAACATGGCAGCTAGTTAATGGGCCGGCCTACTAGGGTCCTCAAAATCTTGTGGGCCTATAGCTGGGCCGGCCCATTAATGTCGGTGAAATCTCGTGGGCCTTTAGCTGGGCCGGCCCATTATGATCCGCAAGAATCTTGTGGGCCTTTACCTGGGCCGGCCCATTATGGCACGCAAAAATCTTGTGGGCCTTTACCTAGGCCGGCCCATTATGGCACACAAAAATCTTGTGGACCTTTACCTGGGCCGGCCCATTATGGCCCGCAAAATCTTGTGGGCCTTTAGCTGGGCCAGCCCATTATGGTCCGCAAAATCTTGTGGGCCTTTAGCGGGGCCGGCCCATTATGGTCCGCAAAATCTTATGGGCCTTCAGTTGGGTCGGCCCATTTAAACTTGATGGGTCGGTCCACGTGTCAACATATCATAGGCGCGTCTCGCTGATGTCTACTACACAACCTTCTTCTTGTAGACGTTGTTGGGCCTCCAAGTGCAGAGGTTTGTAGGACATTAGCAAATTTCCCTCAAGTGGATGACCTAAGGTTTATCAATTCGTGGAAGGCGTAGGATGAAGATGGTCTCTCTCAAGCAACCCTGCATCCAAATAATAAAGAGTCTCTTGTGTCCCCAACACACCCAATACAATGGTAAATTGTATAGGTGCACTAGTTCGGCTAAGAGATGGTGATACAAGTACAATATGGATAGTAGATATCAGTATTTGTAATCTGAAAATATAAAAACAGCAGGGTAACTAATGATAAAAGTGAGCGTAAATGGTATTGCAATGCGTGGAAATAAGGCCTAGGGTTCATACTTTCGCTAGTGTAAGTTCCCTCAACAATAATATCATAATTGGATCAGATAACTATCCCTCAACATGCAACAAAGAGTCACTCCAAAGTCACTAATAGCGGAGAACGAATGAAGAGAGTATGGTAGGGTACGAAACCACCTCAAAGTTATTCTTCCCAATCAATCCGTTGGGCTATTCCTATAAGTGTCACAAACAGCCCTAGAGTTCGTACTAGAATAACACCTTAAGACACAAATCAACCAAAACCCTAATGTTACCTAGATACTCCAATGTCACATCAAGTATCCGTGGGTATGATTATACAATATGCATCACACAATCTCAGATTCATCTATTCAACCAACACATAGAACCTCAAAGAGTGCCCCAAAGTTCTACCAGAGAATCACGATGAAAACGTGTGCCAACCCCTATGCGTAGGTTCATGGGCGGAACCCGCAAGTTGATCACCAAAACATACATCAAGTGAATCACGTGATATCCCATTGTCACCACAGATACGCACGGCAAGACATACATCAAGTGTTCTCAAATCTTTAAAGACTCAATCCGATAAGATTACTTCAAGGGGAAACCTCAATCCATTACAAGAGAGTGGAGGGGGGAGAAAAACATCATAGGATCCAACTATAATAGCAAAGCTCGCGATACATCAAGATCGTATCACCTCAAGAACGCGAGAGAGAGAGAGAGATCAAACACATAGCTACTGGTACATACCCTCAGCCCCGAGGGAGAACTACTCCCTCCTCGTCATGGAGAGCGCCGGGATGATGAAGATGGCCACCGGAGAAGGATTGCCCCCTTCGGCAGGGTGACGGAACGGGTCTAGATTGGTTTTCGGTGGCTACGGAGGCTTCTGGCGGCGGAACTCCCGATCTATTGTCTCTTCTGGAAGTTTTAGGATACGTAGGTATATATGGGTGAAAGTCGGTGGAGCTGGGGGCCCCACGAGGTAAGGGGGCGCCCCCTGGGGGGGCGCACCCCCCACCCTCGTGAGCACCTCCCTTGGCTCCTGACATGGGTTCCAAGTCTATCCGGTAGCTTTCCTTCCAAAAATAACTTCTCCAGTTGATTTCGTTCCGTTTCGACTCCGTTTGATATTCCTTTTCTTCGAAACACTAAATAGGCAAAAAAACAGCAATTCTGGGCTGGGCCTCCGGTTAATAGGTTAGTCCCAAAAATAATATAAAAGTGGATAATAAAGCCCAATATTGCCCTAAACAGTAGATAACATAGCATGGAGCAATCAAAAATTATAGATACGTTGGAGACGTATCACTCGCCCATTGGATGAGTGACACCCGTGCCAACGCGGACCTGACACGTGTCTCCTCTAGCCAATGATGATTTTACACGTGGAAAATCCCCATTGGTCGGGGCTGTTAATGGGTTATCGGATCCAAAACCCGAGCCGATAGCTTAACGGTGTTCCGTTACGGTGGATGCCACATGTCGGTCACCCTTGACGAAAGCACTTCTGTGACGCGCGATTTATCGTCATGGAAGTGGGCACTTCCATGATGATAATTTTGGTAATGTCATGGAGCACTTCTATAATAGCACAGGTATGACTATCTTGATTCTGTCATAAATTTGTCATGGATGTACATGCATGACAAAAAATGTGACCTACTATGACAAACACGTATCATCACGGAAGTGTATTTTTTTGTAGTGGATAGAGAAAACCAAAGTTACCACTAGCAAAATCATCCTCACCACCCATGACAAAACAAAAGACAAAACAGGGGAACATATGAAATGAATTTGAGCACTCTTACATGTAGTTCACTAGCATCCAACGAACTTAGCAAACCACCTTGAGCACTCTTATAGGCTGCATCAGCACCTTTTGTTGTTTTCTTTGGTCTGGACAACACTCCTGATAGCAAAAAAGAAGTATAAAGGAATAACAAGCTAGCACTATAGTTTGAACACAAATTTCTATATGATTATGAAAAATATACCAGCTTGTTTGCAGCAGAAGTTTTTTCTCCCTGATGTGCACTAACATTTTCAAGCAAAATTCTTTGTTCTGAACAACATTCTTATAGCAAAATGACCAGTAGATACATAAACATCAGAGCAATATCTTTCGAACATTTTGTATATGGTAATGGAAATATACCTTGTGTGCAGCAGAATTTATTTGGAAGGCCATTGCGGCGAACCAGGAATTATATATGTTATACGATGATGAATACATATATTGAAATCAGTAAGGAATGAGCAACAAACTTACCATCTTGATTTTCATCCGCACTAGGATCATCACAATCTGTGAAGCCTTCTTCATCATTAGTAGTTATTTCTTAGACATCAGACAATTCATTTATAGCATCCACTGACGTAAGGCCCAAAACAAGCCGAAAAATGGGGTGCATTTGATCCAGGACACCTATCTCTCTTTTTTGACAAAATCCAGTACACCTATCTCTGCCTGCCATGTTAACCATAATAGAGGTAACCGAATAGGTAGACCAACAACATCACCTGCCAAAAAAGACAAATAACATCCAATACAGAAGTTTGAGTAAAAAAATATTTTTATTCCTGGGGGTTCGATTATTTCGCAACTCAGGCAGTTGTACAAGTTAAATTTCTCCTTATTGGTTTTGCCCCATTCTCACACATTATGTGGCTGGAGTGCAAACTATAGGCAAACATGTGGCACATACAACATCTCATGAACCAAAGCATGAGCTTGCCTTCACAATCAACGATTATTGCTTCATGCCCGGATCATGCCTACCCGATCAATCCGGACAGTCCACATGGAACCCGGTCCCTGGACATCTACGAACTGTTAAATATCTCCACATCATTGATGTCGCGGAGGAAGAAATTGCCTGAACAAAATATTGATCTATTCAACCAAGCTGAGAGGAATGACATGGAAAAGCAATAGATTTATTCTGCTTACCTCCTCTGCTCAATAAATGAATAATCAGTTTTAGCTATTATAGTTGTTTCATCATGCTCCATTGTAGCAATCACCTCACCAAACTAGAAATAAAATGCAACAGTTAAGCATGAGATAACCATCCCCATCACTAAAATAGAGTTTACAGAATGCGTGTATGAAAAGCGGGGCTCAAGGCAAAATTACTAGCAGTAACATGCTATTACTTGTCTTAGTCCTTGGAGTAACTTTCAAGTCTGGCCTTCGGAGCACAAAAGATCTGGAGGTCACTGGAAACTACAGAATAACTGGCATCCTAAAATCTGTAATCAACTCACCGGTCCAACAAAAGTGGGATGTCCCTCATACCTGGTTGTTAGCAGCCCTAGCACCATAAAGATATGTTCAGAACATAAGCAGAGATGATATGATGTAAAATAAATAGGAAAGATGCTTCAAATGGTACTTATAGAGAAAATTTGATAGAAGCGTTGATCTCTTCTTTGGATTCATATGTTCAGTTTACTCATTGCAAAAGTTATAATTGTTTTGTTACTGATGAGATAGACAAATTCTTATATCAAATGTCTAAGATTACCCCTTCCATGGATCCTATGAAAATTCTTATTTTTGGTGTCTCTCCCATATTGAATAGTAATTTTTCAAATCTCCGTGTGCTATATACTGTAGTTTCGAAAACAACCTATATTGTATTTTGCATACTTTATTTAAACTTTTGATCCTATTCCTCCCTCCTAATGTCCAGGTGTCAATGTCTTCCACCAGAGCAAGCCTACACCCGTGTTGTCTGTTTGTTCTCGAAAACAAATCAAGATGAGGTAACTACTCAAAAAAAGGGAAAAACAAATCTCTCTGTATATCGATTGGTGAGTTTAAAAAACAGATGGGAACCAATACAGAGGGCATGAATGGTAGCAATGAGATGGGATAAGGAGCAGCGCACTAACTACATGAACTCGCAGGATTGTTTGCCACCACGTATCAGCCGGATCTGGAGAATCTGCCAGCCAGATTTGCCTTGCGAGAGATATGAATTGATTAGGAGAACAGATCAGCAGAGTAGGAAGCAAGAGAGGATGGATTGCGGGAGAGTGGGTCGGGAACTAACCTTGATCAGCTCGTGGTGATGCTTCCGCCACCGGCCTCCAGGCATGCGATGAATCCAGTAGGAGGCGAGGAAGGAAGCTGTGTTGATACGGGGGAGGTTTTCGATTTTATCTGCGCAGTTACCCCATTGTGATCTGTTTGACTAGTGTTAGTCTCCGTCTTGGATTCCTATCATAGGTGGGGCCTCGGTAATGAAGCATGTGTATTTAATTAATAATTTTCCAGATTATTTTCTATTGGCGGGAGAGAATGGAGGGAAAGGTAGAAATTGGAGCGATACCAAAAAAGAAATACGAGGGTGTCTAACAATTGGAAGCCAAACAAATTATAATTTTTTCCCTAAAAAAGTGCAATATGGGTGAAGTAAAAATGAATAATATTGCTCAAACAATAGAAAAAGTTAATCCAGAAACAACAAAATTCCTAGCTTGCAAGTTCCGACCTACATGTATAATTGTCATCCAAAATCACTAGTCCATCATATCCAAGATCACTAGTTGTCGCTCACACGCAACCCGTCCGTCCAGATCGGACACTGTGTGAGGAGGAGTTACCCTTACCGGCACACAACCATCATGCACGCTAAGATGACGGCGGCAAGCAAACAACGCTGCATTAGTAGCACAACGCGGCAATTCCACCAAGGAGGAGGTGCCGCCGGCGAACACGAAGGCGAGCGGCCACCTCCTCCACTACCTCAGTGGTCCCGGTAGCGCCGACTCCTCAGCATAGGACATCATGTCGTCTGAGGAGAGGGCAACGAGGCAGATGGCATAGTAGGAGCGGCGCAACGTGACAAGTGCGTCAAGGAGGAGGCGCCGCTTCCTTGTCGCTGTCCATCATGCCAGCTTGGAAGAGGGCGAGGCGGGCGGTGCGATAGGAGTGGCGCAATGCGAGAAGTCTATCAAGGAGGAGGTGCCGCTGGCAATCGGAAAGGGCACGGCCAACTACTATACTACCTCGGTGGTCGTGGCGGGGTCAACTCCTTGTCACAGACAATCATGTCAGCAGAGGACAGCGTGGTGATGCAGGTGGCGCGGCAGGAGTGGCACAACGATGCAACTCCATCAAGAAGGAGGTGCCGGCGGCAATCGCGAAGGCGCATGGCGATCTCCTCCACTACCTCAGTGGCAGAGGTGGCACGGACTCCTCATCACGGGTTATCATGCCGGTTGAGGAGAGGGCAGCCAAGCAGGAGGCTCTCTTGGAAAAGGTAGTGCCTAGGAGGCGCTTAGGCATGCTTAGGCGCTAGGCGATGGCCAGACGGCTCACCTAGGGCATAACTGGCAGTCTAGGCAGGGCAAGCAAGAAATTGTCTACCCAATCCAGAAATCATGTCATTTGCACCGGTATGGTAAATGGGCCATACTCAAATGGCAGTAGCTATTAGTTAAGTTATTTATATGCCCTAAATTAGTATCAATACAAATATAATAACCATAGATACACCTTAATCGTAAAACATTATTACCGCCTAGGTTGTACCTTAAGCACCACCTAGGCACTGGGCGAAGGCCAACCGCTATACGTTAGCCTAGTTTTTTAGTTAAACAAACAAAATGTCATCCATTTTATGTAAATTATGCATGAACTTCATTGAATTCCGTCGTGTCCAATAAAATTCGTCCGGTTCATTCTAATTTGTTTTGAATGGATTCAAATACTGTTGGACGGAACTATCTGTGGACGAGGGGAAGGAGATACTCCCTCCAGTCCTTTTCACTCCACATATGAGATTTGCCTGAAGTCAAATATCATAAAGTATGACCAATTTTGTAGAAAAGAATATCAACATTCACAATGCAAGATCTATACCCTTACATGGGTCACTAATTTAGTTTTCCTATTGTATAACTTTAGTGTTATAGATCTTAATAGTTTTTGATATAAAAATGATCAAACTTTATGAAGTTTGACTTCAGACAATTCTTATATGTAGAGTAAAAAGGACCAGAGGTAATATTTACAAAAACTTTGAAATGTACCTGCTCATAGTTTTTATATAAATATGATAATAGGGCAATGGCTTATATTATACTCCCTCTGTCCCGCAATATAAGAATGTTTTTCAAACTAACATAGCTTAAAAAATGTTCTTATATTATGGGACGGAGGGAGTAGAAATTTTCTCAAATTTTATGATGAGTTCCCAAAACGTAGTATTTTTTAATTTTCAAAATAAAGAATTGTCAGACAATTATCTTCAGTTCGAAATTGTTGTTGATGTAGGACTTGAAGAAGAGCCGTAGCAGCGATCCGCAGTAGGAGAGCATTGAGAGGAGTAGCAGAGAGGAAGACTAGGGCAGTCACACGTACAAATCTTCTTGTCCGAATTATTACATGGACATAAAAGAAAAAAATAGCAAATAACACTAATGAATTTGTCACTTCAACAAGGCTCCACATTTTTAGATAGGTGACTTTTCCATTATCCATCAAACCTGCATGTAGAAGCAATAGAGTAGTAAGTTTCATGTGCGAAATTTGTACACCAAATTCTAAACCATTTCCTAACAATGGTAAACTTGACATCCAACATCATAGAATGACAGTAAATTTGTGAACACGTAGTACAACTACGTAAAATCTGTGAACACATAGTGCATCATAAGCAGTAAATAGTATATCTAGCCTTCACCTCTTTTATGCCTCTTGTATGACAGCAGCTAGCAAGTTCAAATAGTCCAATTCAATTGTTGATCGATTGAATTTTCATCATGATACAACACCAGCAGCAGCTGCCAAAGTTCAACTAGTCCCAAACTCCTAGAACCATGTTGTACAATCTAAATTCTTTGATCTCACAATTCACTACATGCAAAAATATTCTAAACATATGACAATCAACTATACACAAACAAAAAACAAGGACTTCTTTTTCTTGGTTGGTTGACAGAAATCGGCAAGGAGCTAAGGTGAGATGAACACAACAAACACTCAAGCCAAATAAAACAAAAGCATTGATCTTCCATGAAATAGAGAGGCTAAACTGAGAGGCATTCACATGTTAAGGGAAAGAAATGGAAGTCAACGATAAATTTAATCAAGGTGCATCAGAGTGACATCTTTGTGCATTTTCGAACTATTGTCCACTTGAGTTTCAGAAAATACTGTGAAATAGATATAATAGTCTTGTCAACAAATGATATAAGTGTATGTACTCCCACAGATTTGATATAGGTCCAAGTATTACTCTTAACATATAAAAATATAGAGGTTCATGTAATTATCTCTCATCTTGTCCCCTGTTATTCAGATTTGGATAAAAAAATCAACAGTGGATTTGGAGTACTACTCGATATAGATTCTCAAAGTCGTCGTTTAGTTTAGTAGACATCTGTTATATTTTTTAAACACTCTTGTACATTTGCTTTATAAGAATATAATCTTTGCCTTGCTCTTATTATTGATGTGCTCCATTCCTGGACACTGTTTTGTTATTACCTTAGAAGAGTCATGTACATACATGTCCTTATTTATGTTGCAAATTAGGGTCCTTGTTCTGAGTATTCTCACTTGTATGTCTTACTCCCATATATACATGGACTCTATACTAAAACTATAACTTTAAATGTTATTAGTTTCGCAGTGGATATGACAATAAGGGATCACATTTACAAATAGAAGGGAGGAGTACTAGGACTTTGTACACTTTTGCTTAGGTCAACCGACTTTCTAATCATGATTGACTGAATTACTTCCATTTTCCTTTTGAAAATCCATGTCACATTTTCAGTGACTTGTAACCCATAATAAATGTTACAGAAAAATCGCCGACGTTTGTGATTGCAGGTACACAAGGAAAGACTGAAGCTGGGGGAGATCACACAGTTCAGTGAGATGCTATTATGTGTTGGTCATGATGTACTCACATTAAAAATATTGTTTCTTTGAATATTTACAGTCCCAAACTCCTGAGTATTTCTAAAACTTCAACCATAATATCTAACTATGGATGTACCCCTGCTTACACTATATTCTATGAATATTTGTATCAAATATTCCTTGAAAAACTGAATTCGAAGATGAATGTTTACTTAGTGCAATGCTTACACTACATTCCCTGAATATTTCAAGCATTCACTGTACAAACTGAATTCATTGATGAATGTTTACTTAGTGCAACATTTAAATTGTATTCCTGTACAAATTCTGTTTATTCCTTGACCAACCGAACAACAATGAAGTGGACAGGGATTAGGAGGGATAGGGGACAAACCCCAATAGGGATTAGAGTGACAGAAAGAGGTTTCACTCAAACCCCATGTTGATCAATTCCCTCTTGGGAAAAAATCCCAAACAACTGAACAGAGCCCAGGTGGCACATTACATCTCTGAAATTGTAACAAGCCCGAAGCTCCTCTCTCTCAAATGATTTGATCACAGAGACAGGGGAATGGATCCATCTCTCATACCTGATGGTCCATCCGCTTAATCATCTACCAAATCCCCCTACACCCCATGGTCATGTCCTGAGGTGGCTATGAATAAGGTGACTGGATGAGAGGAGACAGGAAGGAGGATACCTCGGAGGCCAATCTCGATGTCGTACACGGTGAGGGAGAAGAAGGGCGACCGGCGGGCAGATTGGATGGGCAGCCAGAGGAGCAGAGACCGTTAGCACACGACTTGCATCTTTCCTACCACAGCCTTGCTGCTTTTCCCTTCACTGCCCACAAAGCCAGCGCTGCCCTATCCGTTGCTGCCTTCCCGTCGCCCCCCAAACCATCGTCGCTTTCCCGCCACTCCCCAGTCCGTCGCCACCTTCCTGCAGCTCCCCTGTCCGTCACCGCCTTCCCGCCGCTTCCCAGACGGCCAGACCGTCGCCGCCCCCCCCCCCCCCCCCTGCCCGGCCGCCTTCCTGCCTTCCCGCTCGGTGAGAGCAAATTGGATGATTGATTTGTTTTGTAGTAGACCTAGATCGATCCGGACTTGAAGGTGAATATCAATCTGGATCAGGGAAAAAATGGTGGACTTCGCGCGATTTGGTTTTGCTCGGACGGTTAGCACATATTTCCGCGCCACGTGTCCCTAAAAAAATTTTTGCACCACATTCATAATGTCTACCGGCGTGTCTAATTAATTTTTTTGTGCTGAATTAAATTTCTATTTTTAATTATGTATATTTGCAGTCTTTTAATAGATACAATTTTCAACCAATACATGGAAACATATAAGATGTGTTGCACCACGACAGAGTCACGAGCTGCAATCTGCAACACATATGCTACACCATTTATATGTGTATCTACCGTGAATTTTGCAACAAATAGTCAAAATGATGTAGAATATGTGTTGCTTTATAGAGGGTATCCTTGTAGTGTAACAAGAAGGATTTCTGTCGCCGTTGCCGAGGATATCTACGCCAAGCCGAGACATACCAAGTACCCATCATAAACTCTTATCTCTTGCATTACATTATTTTCCATTCGCCTCTCGTTTTCCTCTTCCCCACTTCTAAAATGATTTTTGAAAATATTTGCCTTTTTCGCCCTTCTTCCGTTCGATCTTGTGTTACCATGTGCCTTCTTTTTGCTTGCATCTTTGCTTGCTAAGATTTTATGGATCCTCATCCGCTTGCTAATCTTTTTAAGAGATCCAATTACGGTGAACCAATTTCTAGTGAGTTTTGTGCACTAGATTATCTTTATGAAGTTTTGCTTGAAATTCGTGGATCTGAAAATTGTGATGAAGTACTTTATGAAGTGATTCACGATAGATCTTTGAATAAAAAGCATGATTGCAATGATGTTATTATAAATTATATTTAATGTCAATTGTGCTAATAATATGCAAAACCCTAAGCTTGGGGATGCTAGTTTTGCTATGTCCTCTACTTGTTGCAATGATCATGATTGGGGCGATTCTTCTTATGATCTTGAAAATTTATTTAAGCCCCATGATGAATATGAGAATGATAATAGTGTTTGCAATAATATTGGAAGTGGTTTTGGAAGAGTGTCAACTTTAGATCCCACATATCTGGTGAATGTTCAATCTTATGAAATTTTTGATAAAAGTGGGTTTGGAGAGGTCATGACTTTAGCTAATGTTAATCCCACTATTTTGGAAGAGTGTCAACTTTGCATGCATGTGGATCGTGTTGAAAATATTTTATGTGATAGCTATTTTTTTGAATTTTCTTATGACCCCACATGTAATTATTATGAGAGAGGAAAATATGATTGTAGAAATTTTCATGTTACTAAATCACCTCTCGTTATCTTGAGATTGCTACTGTTTCTTTCCGCTTCCTTGCATATGCTAGTTTTTGCTTGCTATGATAATTTGTCTGCCTATAAGATGCCTATGCATAGGAAGTATGTTAGACTTAGATGTGTTTGTCACATGTTTTATGAAGCTCTCTTTGTGCTTCAATTCTTGTATTTCATGTGAGCATCATTGAAATCATTATGCCTAGCTAGGGGCGTTAAATGATAGCGCTTGTTGGGAGGCAACCCAATTTTATTTTTGTTTCTTGATTTTTGTTCCTGTTTAGTAATAATTAATTCATCTAGCTTATGTTTAGATGTGGTTTTATGTTTTTAATTAGTGTTTGTGCCAAGTAGAACCTTTGGGAAGACTTGGGGGAAGTCTTTGTGATCTTTCTGTAAAAAACAGAAACTTTAGCACTCACGATATTAGCTGCCATTTTTTACTGGAGAGTGCGATTAGGTTGATTCTTTTTGCAGATGATTAACAGACAAATTCCTCACGTCCACCAATTTATTTCAGAATTTTTGGGGTTTCAGAAGTATTCTAAACCTACATATTACTACAGACTGTTCTGTTTTTGACAGATTCTGTTTTTTGTGTGTTGTTTGCTTATTTTGATGAATCTATGGCTAGTATCGGGGGGGGGGGGGGGGTATGAACCATAGAGAAGTTGGAATACAGTAGGTATAACACCAGTATAAATAAAGAATGAGTTCATTACAGTACCTTGAAGTGGTGGTTTGTTTCCATCATATAAGTGTCCGATCTACAATTC
Source organism: Triticum monococcum (assembly GCA_034509565.1). Classification (NCBI taxonomy): domain Eukaryota; kingdom Viridiplantae; phylum Streptophyta; class Magnoliopsida; order Poales; family Poaceae; genus Triticum; species Triticum monococcum. The sequence continues at coordinate 157,041,405 of CM067842.1, forward strand.
TAGTTTCCTATTTACTTTCTTTTGCAATCTTTTACTTTATGTTCCATAAAGCAAAAAATACCAAGAATATTACTTTACCCTTTATCCATCTCTATCAGACCTTACTTTGCGAATAACCATGAAGGGCTTGACAACCCCTTTGTCGCGTTGGTTGCAAGTTAGTGTTTGTTTGTGCAGGTATTCGGTGGCTTGTCGCGTTGTCTCCTACTGGATTGATACCTTGGTTCTCAAAACTGAGGGAAATACTTACGCTACTGTCGGTGTCAAAACCGGCGGATCTTGGGTAGGCGGTCCCGAACTGTGCGTCAAGGCCGGATGGTAATAGGAGACAAGGGACACGATGTTTTTACCCAGGTTTGGGCCCTCTCGATGGAGGTAATACCCTACTCCTGCTTGATTAATATTGATGATATGGGTAGTACAAGAGTAGATCTACCACGAGATCAAGGAGGCTGAACCCTAGAAGCTAGCCTATGGTATGATTGTTGTATATGGAGTTGATGTCCTACGGACTACAACCCTCCGGTTTATATAGACACCGGATAGGGTTAGGGTTACACAGAGTCGGTTACAATGGTAGGAGATCTTGAATATCCGCATCGCCAAGCTTGCCTTCCACGCCAAGGAAAGTCCCATCCAGACACGGGACGAAATCTTCAATCTTGTATCTTCATAGTCCTGGAGTCCGGCTGAAGGTATAGTCCAGCTACCCGAACACCCCCTAATCCAGGACTCCCTCAGTAGCCCCTGAACCAGGCTTCAATGACGTCGAGTTCAGCGCGTAGATTGTCTTCGGCATTGCAAGGCGGGTTCCTCCTCCAAGTCCTTCATAGAAGATTGTAAACACCAAGAGTAGTGTCCGGCTCTGTAAAATAAGTTTCCACATATTACCATAGAGAGAATAATATTAACACAAATCAAATCTGCTGACGTATTCCGCAGTGCGTCATCACACTACGGCCAAGTCCTTTACTCAAATCGTTTTTACTTTTCCACCTCAGCACATTTTGCGAGGTGGTTTCCTTGGCACGTCTTGTCAAAGCAGAGATCGTGTACCCCCTTTTACGGGATTCTCATCAATACGGACGTGGGTAACCCAACCGCGCCATTTATCACGGCGCTTGGGAGGCAAGTGAGTTTTACTAGGCTGGCGGGGACGCACAACCGCATCCGCCCATATAAGGGGACAAGGATCCACCCTTTTACCTACGCCTTCTTCCTCCTTTGCCTATCCATCTCCTGCGCACTCGAGCTCCAGCACCCAAGCCCGCACTTCCCACCTCAACCTTCTCCAGCAATGTCCGGAGCGGGAGGCAAGTGGATGGTCTCCTTCGCCACAGAGGGCCAACTCAAGCAGCTAAGGAAGGCCGGATACCTGTCTAAGGACATCGCGCACCGGCTTCCCGAAAAGGGGCAGCTTCTCTCCACCCCAAGGCCCCATGAGAGGGTAGTATTTCTTCCCCACTTCCTCCGTGGACTGGGTTTTCCACTCCACCCATTTGTCCGGGAGCTCATGTTCTACTACGGCCTGGATTTCCACGATCTGGCCCCGAACTTCATCCTCAACATCTCGGCGTTTATCGTCATGTGCGAGGCTTTCCTCCGCATCCGCCCTCATTTCGGCCTCTGGCTCAAGACCTTCAACGTCAAGCCCAAGGTGGTGCGCGGCAGCCAGGCGGAGTGCAGAGGCGCCATGGCGGGCAAGATGGCCAACGTCCTATGGTTCGAGGGCTCTTTTGTGGAGACCCTAAAGGGGTGGCAATCCGGGTGGTTTTACATCACCGAACCACACGATCCAAAATGGATCGCAGCCCCCGAGTTCCGATCTGGACCCCCCACATGGCTTATGTCCTGGAAAGAGATGGGCCTGTCGTGGGGTGACGAAAAAGAGGTGACCGGATTGCAAACATGCATCCAGTCCCTGGTGAACAAGCCAATCCGGCTTGTTAACGTAATCCAGGTTATGCTCGTCCGCCGGATCCTCCCGTACCAACAACGGGATTTTAATCTGTGGGAGTTCGACCCGGCGCAGCACCAAACCCTTAGCAGGCTCTTCGAGACGAAGTACGAAGATGCCTGAAAGGTGCTATTCAAGGGCGCCGAGGCTCCCACATCGGCTTCCGAGGACCGCGGATACAGCTCGCAGCGTCACGCTAGCGAGGTAAGCTATCTTCACCTTTTACAGGGTGTTAAGCTTTTTTCATAGTTTGACTCTATGCGGGATCTAAACTCCCTTACCTTTGACAGGCTTGGCGGGCGATATCCGGACCGATTAATTGTCCGGCTCCGCTGCCCGAAGACCCAGCCCCAGCTCTACTAGTGAAACTGCTGGTTCCGGCGCCTTATGTGGTGCCGGAGAAGAAGGCCAAGAAGAAGAAGACCACGGGGACTCGAAAGAGTGCTTGTAACGTGGTGGTGTCGGACTCGTCATCCGACGAGTCCGAGACGCCCTCTTCCCGTGAAAACGAGGAGGAAGAAGAAAACTCTCCCCCCCAGTGGAGGGAGGAGAGAAGAGGAAGGCCGCCCCAACGGGGGAGGCCGAGGGGTCTAGGAAAAGGAAGACCCCTCCGCCGGACTACTCCGCCGACGCCGAAGAGGGCGAAGAGGAGTGGCCAAACAGGGCCAAGCGTTCGGCGAAATCGTAAGTTCAGATATCAGAGTAACTCATGATGTTCCTTTGTTGCACAGCTTTCCCTAATGTCGAACGTAATTATGCAGCCCACCCCGGGCTGAATTCAACGAATCATCGGGCGGCTCCCTGGACTCATCGGATGTGAACTCAGTTCCACCCGCTGTCTCCCCCCGCACTGCAGGCGACGCCGAAGTGGCACCGCGACAATCTCCGGGGCATGAGGAGGTGGTCCCGGAGGAGCCGCAAGGCAACGTCCCGGACTCTAGGAGTGAAGGGGATAAGGCCCCCCAGGGCTCCAAGTCTGGCTTTGTGCCGGACACCGCGCCGGAATCTTCCACAGTTCCGAACCGCGGTAGGTGAACTCCTTCCAAGAGGAGCAAGCCTTCTGAGCCGGCGTCCTCCGTCCAACTGGAGGTGCCGGACAATCTGCTGGAGGTGCTTGACGGCACCTCCATCGACGAGGGGCACCGTACTATTATGAGTACGGTGATCCAAAAGGTTCGGTCCGCCAAGAGCGGACTGACTGAAGCTTGCGCTAGCCTTCTAACAGGCTTCGAGGTAAGTAAAAATATGTAAAAATATTACCGCATAGACAGTAGCCCCTGATGCTCTGTTTGGCGTTCGGAAAGAAAAGCCGAATAGAGGATCTATTAAATTTCGCAGGAGTCTAACAAAAAGGAGTCAATATGCGTATGCAGGCTTCACTGCTATCCACCGCCGCACTGACTACGGAGGTGGGTGTCCTGAAGCAAGACCTCGAGCGGACCGAGCAAGAGCTCGGCCTTGCCAAGCGGCGGCTCGAGGAGAAAGAAGGTAAGAAATACCTTACAGAAAAAGTGCCTATAAAAAGGCGTGATTGCAAAAAAAAATAACAGGATTGTACTTCTTATTGTAGGGGCCACGACTGAGGTGGCGACCCTTAAGCCGGCGCTGTCTGAGGCCGAAAACAAAATGGACGCAGAGCGCACCGAGCAAGACAGACTTGGGGCTCAGGTCGGCGAGGTGCAGCAAGAGCTTCAGGCTCTCATGAAAAAACATGAGAGTTTGGAGCTTGAGTCAAAGGCGCAAGCATCCGAGCTCACGACGGCCCTTGAGACTGCCAAGGCCGAAGCCCAAAAGGCCCTCCAAGAGTTGGAGGAGATAAGGAAGATAGCAGCGGGTAAGGCATTCTTTATGCAAAGCAGAAATATAAAAGTAAACTACTTGTTACTTACCCGAATCCGGAGCTCTCTAGGGGCATTCGCAGATCTTCCCCGTAGCGTATCCGACGCCGCCGCATTCTACCGAGCTGAAGAGGGCAGCTCGACGGAGAAGGTGTTCTGGTCTCAGTATTTTGAGGCCGGACACCCTGTGCCCTTGAGCGACCAGCTGAAACAGCTGGTCGAGCTCCACAAGGCGGCCGAACAGGCCATGAAGGGCTTCATAGTTCGGCTGTGGCCCGGAGAGGCCCTGCCTGGGAGCTATTTCGGGCTGGTGCGGCGGCTGGTGGAGGCCTATCCGAGGCTCGAGGTCATCAAGCGCTCCATCTACATCGAAGGTGCCCGTCGGGCCCTTGCCCGTGCAAAGGTGCACTAGGGTAAGCTGGACGGTGAGAAGCTTGTGAAGGATGGGCCGCCGTCGGGGAAGGAGCATCGCAAGCCCGAGAACTACTACAAGGATGTTCTTGCAGGTGCCCGCCTTGTGGCGGATGAATGTACCAAGGATGTGATTTTTGAATGAACTCGCTCGTGTTTATCCTGTGCGCTGGAAACTTGTTCATATGCGCTAAGCCATGCTTATTGAATTTAAAATATTACTTTCTGTGTGGCCGTTTATCAAAAAATTGAGAGATGGCCAGTCGTTGGCTTCTGCCCCCATGCCACTAGTGCTGGGGTGTTCGGGATAAACCTGAGCGCTCTTTTTCCCATAGTTGGGTCCTTCGAGAGAGGTGCTCAGCACAACGAACCAGGCAATCGGACTATAATGCTTGAACACTCTCACTTAGCCATAGAACTCTATAATTTTAAATTTCGGCGGAGCCCCTAGTTCGGAAGACCGAGTTCGGGGCGCTATCCACGCCTTGGCCGGACAAAGCCAGCTCCTCGCTCGAAGCGGCATAAGTCTTGGGGGACTCAAAAAACCTCTCGAACAGCGACCGGTCTCTCGCCTCATCATGACAGTCAGTTTTAGCTTTCTCCACTGAGGTGCTTAACCCAGCTGAACCGGGGCACAATCGCAGTGGTTCTCCTAGTGCTACCTTAGGCGATATAGCGGAACGTAAGGCACCAAAACATAGGAGCCGGGCAAACCCAACTATTGACCCAAATCATGATTCGGAGCCGAAGCATATAGTGCTATAAGTTCGGGGTGCCGCACTTGTGAAAGTGTACGGACTTCTCACACCATAATGAGGGGTACTGAAGCCCCTGGCATGTTTGTCGTACCATGGTGTACGGGTGCAATCATGTCATTTAATAAACATATATGTGAAAGAGGATAATGCAAAAAATAGACAAAAAGCTATGCATTGTTTATAGAGAGGCTATTTATCAAAGCCAAACGATACAAATAGTGCGATAAGCAAAAAGATATTGGACTATTGAACATGTCCTGACCAGGGGCAGGCCGCGGAATTGTATTCAAAACAGGTATACTGCTCGTAACAGAGACCACCTGGGAGTTCCATAATGCGGCATGGCTTGTCTGCCTCCCTGGATCTTGCATCGTTTGTGCGGCAGTCGAATTCCCGAACATGTCGTCCGAAATATGGAGTCCTAAAAGTAAGAAAAAATTAAAAAAACAATCTGGCAGCCCCTAGTACATTTTAAGCCGTATTTTGGGCGTGCCGTTATTGTGCCCCTTCCCCTGTGCCCATGGTATTTAAGGGGCGTAGTTATGTACGCGAGGCACTGCTTTCGCTATGTCGCGAGAGCTGGGGTTCGGACCGCATTGCTACGCTTGCTCATAGCATGCCAGGCGCTCCTGCTATGGGTTACTCCGGGCGCGCTTGGCAGTGTCTAGCTTTTTAACAGCCGGACTGGAGAATTGCCTAAGAAGGCTACTTTGTACTTCCGCTACGAGAACTGCCGTGTGCTCGTCCCTACGGAGGGAGCGTTCGGTGTTTCTGTTGACCGTGATTACTCCTCGAGGGCCTGGCATCTTGAGCTTAAGATATGTGTAGTGTGGCACCGCATTGAACTTTGCGAATGCGGTTCGTCCGAGCAGGGCGTGATAGCCACTGCGAAACGGGACTATATCGAAGATTAACTCTTCGCTTCGGAAATTGTCCGGGGATCCGAAGACCACGTCAAGTGTTACTGAGCCTGTACAGTTGGCTTCTACACCTGGTATAACGCCTTTAAAGGTCGTTTTTGTGGGCTTAATCCTTGAGGGATCTATGCCCATTTTCCGCACTGTATCCTGGTAAAGCAGGTTCAGGCTACTGCCGCCGTCCATGAGGACTCTTGTGAGATGAAATCCGTCGATGCTTGGGTCGAGAACCAATGCGGCAAAGCCGCCATGATGGATGCTACTGGGATGGTCCCTTTGATCAAAAGTGATCGGGCAGGAGGACCATGGATTGAACTTTGGGGCGACTGGCTCCATCGCGTATATGTCCCGTAGCGCACGCTTCTGCTCCCTCTTGGGAATGTGGGTTGCGTATATCATGTTCACCGTCCGCACTTGTGGGGGAAAGCCCTTCTGCCCATTGTTGTTCGGCAGCCTGGCTCCTCCTCGTCGTCGTTGTGCAGCCCCTTGTCTTTGCTTTCGGCTCTTAACTTGCCTGCCTGCTGGAACACCCAACAATCCCTGTTAGTGTGATTGGCTGGCCTTTCGGGGGTGCCATGTATCTGGCACAAGCGGTCGAGTATTCGGTCCAAACTGGACGGGCGCTGAGTATTCTTTTTGAATGGCTTTTTCCGCTGACCGGTTTATAGCCTCTGAATCCGGCATTGACTGCTGTGTCTTCATTGCTGTCGCTGCTGACGCGGCGTTTTTGCTTATTCCGACGTGTCCTGCCACTTTTGTCCTTGGTATCTGAATTACCAGGGTTCTTTGATAAGTTGTTACTGCGAGCTAGCCAGCAGTCTTCTCCCGCGCAAAAGCGGGTCATGAGTGTCGTGAGGGCTGCCATAGATTTCGGCTTTTCTTGTCCCAGGTGCCGGGCAAGCCACTTGTCGCGGATGTTATGCTTGAAGGCTGCTAGGGCCTCTGCGTTCGGACAGTCGACTATCTGGTTTTTCTTTGTTAAGAACCGTGTCCAGAATTGCCTGGCCGATTCCTCTGGCTGCTGAATTATGTGGCTTAAGTCGTCGGCATTCGGTGGTCGCACGTAAGTGCCCTGGAAGTTGTCGAGGAATGTGGCTTCCAGGTCCTCCCAAGAACCGATTGAGTCTGCTGGCAAGCTGTTAAGCCAATGCCTGGCCGGTCCTTTAAGTTTGTGCGGGAGGTATTTGATGGCGTATAGATCGTCGCCGCCTGCCATGTGGATGTGAAGGAGATAATCCTCGATCCATACTCCGGATCTGTTGTGCCGTCGTATGATTTGATGTTTACGGGGTTGAAACCCTCTGTGATTTTATGATCCATTACTTCATCCGTGAAGCATAGCGGGTGTGCGGCGCCTCTGTACTGGGCTATATCACGACGCAGCTTGGAAGAGCTATGTCTGTTGTGTTCGGCCCGGCCGGATTGGTTGTATCCGGAGTGAAGATCATCGTCACGTGTCATAGGGCGCCTGCGCGATCCATTGATCGATCTTGTTTGTCTTGCCTTATCCTCCAATACGTCTCGCAGGTCTGGCGCATTTGCTTGTGCCTTAGTTGAGCAGCGTCGGGGCATGGCTTGGGTGGAGGGCCGAGAGGCCTCTCTGTCGCGGCCGTGAGGTGGCCGGTCTGCCATGTCGTGCGCTGGTGATGTAGGTGCTTCCTCCTCTGATCGGGGTAACGGCCTGCGCTTTGGGTAACTCTTGGAGGGGCGTTCGAGTTCATACTCTTCGGCCGCAAGGACTTCAGTCCATCTGTCAGCTAGCAAATCTTGGTCAGCTCTAAGATGTTGTTGCTTTTTCTTGAGGCTGCTTGCCGTGGCTAAAAGCCTGCGTTTGAAACGCTCTTGTTCGGCGGGGTCTGATGGTACGATGAATTCGTCGTCATCGAGGCTTGCCTCGTCTTCGGAGGGAGGCATATAGTTATCATCCTCGACCTCTCGGTCTGCCGCTCTCTCATGAGGGCTGGCTTCTCCATCTTCCTGTGCCAAATCTTGCTGGGGTGGGTGTTCTTCGGCGCTATCCGGGGTAGTATAATCTCCCGTGCTGGAATCACCGTTTTTGCTTTGGCGGGATTTAGAGCGGCGCCGCTGACGCCGGCGCTTTGGCTGTTTCCTGGAGGTGTCATCCCCCGATGTTCCATCGCCATCTCCATCTTTTGGAGTATCCACCATATATATGTCATATGACGAGGTGGCCTTCCAGCGCCCTACAGGTGCTGGTTCCTGTTCGTCTCCTACATCGGCGTCCGTACCGTCGATGTCTTCGGAGCCGAAGTCAAGCATGTCAGTTAAATCGTCGACAGTGGCTACAAAGTGGGTGGTGGGTGGGCTTTGAACTTCTTCATCGTCCGTATCCCATCCTCGCTGACCGTAATCCGGCTAGGGCTCTCCTGATAAAGAGAGAGACTTGAGAGAATTCAGGATGTCGCCAAAAGGCAAGTGCTAAAAGATGTCCACGGCGGTGAACTCCATTATCGGCGCCCAATCGGATTTGATTGGCAGGGGCGCGGGGGGTTCGGAGTCCGGGGAGGAGTCTGGATCCTCGGAGTCACGGGTCATGCAGAGTGCGGGGCTGGCGTTCGGCTCGATCACCTTTGTGATCGCAGCCCCCGAGGTGACGTCCAACCGCTCATCCTCGATTGGCGCAATAGGCTCCGAGTTAGGGGTCAGAACCGGTGCGTGTGCGGCCTCCAGGACACTGTCCGGAGGCAGAGCTAGATCATGCCCCTTGAGATAGTGCGGCGCGCTTGGCCGTGGCTCGAACCCGTCGAAGATCAAGTCTCCACGGATGTCAGCCGTGTAGTTTAAGCTTCCAAACCTGACTTGATGGCCAGGGGCGTAGCTTTCGATCTGCTCCAGGTGGCCAAGCGAATTGGCCCGCAGTGCAAAGCTGCCGAAGACGAAGATCTGTCCGGGGAGAAAAGTCTCACCCTGGACCTCATCGTTGTTGATGATCAAGGGAGCCATCGGGCCTAAAGGCGACGACATAGAGGAACTCTCAATGAAAGCACCAATGTCGGTGTCAAAACTGGCCGATCTCGGGTAGGGGGTCCCGAACTATGCGTCAAGGCCGGATGGTAACAGGAGACAAGGGACACGATGTTTTTACCCAGGTTCGGGCCCCCTCGATGGAGGTAATACCCTACTCCTGCTTGATTAATATTGATGATATGGGTAGTACAAGAATAGATCTACCACGAGATCAAGGAGGCTAAACCCTAGAAGCTAGCCTATGGTATGATTGTTGTATATGGAGTTGATGTCCTACGGACTACAACCCTCCGGTTTATATAGACACCGGATAGGGTTAGCATTACACAAAGTCGGTTACAATGGTAGGAGATCTTGGATATCTGTATCGCCAAGCTTGCCTTCCACGCCAAGGAAGTCCCATCCGGACACGGCACGAAGTCTTCAATCTTGTATCTTCATAGTCCTGGAGTCCGGCTGAAGGTATAGTCCGGCTACCCGAACACCCCCTAATCCAGGACTCCCTCAGCTACTTTGTTGGATCATCCTTCCCTCTTCAAGGGAAAAACCAATGCATGCTCAAGATTTAGCATCAGGCACCCGCCTCTCGTCCTCCTGGCGAGAGGAGGACCATGACCCTATGCCTTCTGGGCTGGGCTGACTACATGGGTCAGCTACATGTAAGTTTCTTTATGTCTTTTGTCTCTTTTGTTCCCGTTTCCTTTTATTTTTTAACCAAGGGGTAAAAATGTCCACATTACGTCTCGATGATGGTCAAACCCCTTTGGTCAGACAGAAACAACGTGGAGGGGTATTTTCATAACGCCATCTAACGGAAGAGGGGTATAGTGAGCACTGTTTTTATTTAGGCGTAAACATGAGGCCGGCCCAAAGTTAGGGCAAAATGTTAATGTCCCGAATATATATGTTGGATTTTCTCAAAATTTGCATTCTCAATTTCTCATACAACATTTATTTAATCCAACATACTTTTTTCCTTTGTGCAAAATTGTTTTTCCTTATAGCAGCATGATATGGCTGAAGGAACTGCTCCTGGGAAGAGGAATTATGTCACATGGGGTGATGAGATGGACGCTGGAATGGTTGAGGTACTTGTTCATCATTACAACATGGGTGATCATTCACAAAATGGATGGAAAGCACATGTGTACACTATATCTATCAAGAATGTGAAGGGGACGTGTAATGGGGATATCGCGAAGGAGAACATATTAGGAAGGTTTAGGACTTTCGACAAGCAATATGAAGTCATTAAAAAGATCCTTTCTCAAAGTAGTTTTGGTTGGGATTGGGTCAATCATAAGCTAACCATTGATAGCAACGATGTGTGGACTAAATATGTGGACGTAACTTCCATATTTTTGCATTGCTTTATTTATTTTTTCATATGTAACAAAATGGGGCAACAACTTTACTCTTCTTTGTTGCCTAATAAGAAAGAGAAATCATTAGCTTCTTACAAGGCTAAAGTAGTGAAGCATCGGGAAGCCATACTCACCATATATTCAAAAGATCATGCGGATGTAGAAGGTGCCAAGACAGGTGCTAAGGCGGCTATAGATCTATAAGAACCAATTGAAATCTCTCCAGAAATGATACCAAAGAGACAACGAACAGGTGATGCCTGCTACCTCTTGAGCATGCGTTGGTTTTCCCTTGAAGAGGTAAGGGTGATACAGCAAAGTAGCGTAAGTATTTCCCTTAGTTTTTGAGAACCAAGGTATCAATCGAGTAGGATATTACATGCAAGTCCCTCGTACCTGCAAAACAAAGAAGAACCTCGCAACCAACGCGATAAAGGGGTTGTCAATCCCTTCACGGTCACTTACGAAAGTGAGATCTGATAGATATAATAAGATAAATATTTTTGATATTTTTGTTGTGTAGATTGGAAAATAAAGATTGCAAAATAAACAGCGACAGAAATGGCTAGTTGACGGGAGATTAATATGATGGAGAATAGACCCGGGGCCATAGGTTTCACTAGTGGCTTCTCTCAAGATAGCAAATTCTACGGTGGGTGAACAAATTACTGTCGAGCAATTGATAGAAAAGCGCATAGTTATGAGAATATCTAGGCATGATCATGTATATAGGAATCACGTCCGCGACAAGTAGACCGAAACAATTCTGCATCTACTACTATTATTCCACACATCGACAGCTATCCAGCATGCATCTAGAGTATTAAGTTCATAAGAACAGAGCAACGCATTAGGCAAGATGACATGATGTAGAGGGATAAACTCAAGCAATATGATATAATCCTGTAGGATCGGAAGTATGTCTAGAGGGGGCTGATTAGACTACTTGACCAAATAAAAATCTAGCCTTTTCCCAATTTTAAGTCTTGGCAGATTTTAGCAACTTAGCACAAACAAGTAATCAACCTACAGATGCAATTCTAAGAGTATAGCAACGGAATGTAAAACAATTGCATATGAAGGTAAAGGGAGGAGTTTGGAGGGAGCAAATGCAATGTAGACACAGAGATTTTTGGCGTGGTTCTGATAGGTGGTACTATCGTACATCCACGTTGATGGAGACTTCAACCCACGAAGGGTAACGGTTGCGCGAGTCCACGGAGGGCTCCACCCACGAAGGGTCCACTAAGAGGCAACCTTGTCTATCCCGCCATGGCCATCGCCCATGAAGGACTTGCCTCACTAGTGTAGATCTTCACGAAGTAGGCGATCTCCTTGCCCGTACAAACTCCTTGGTTCAACTCCACAATCTTGACGGAGGCTCCCAAGTGACACCTAACTAATCTAGGAGACACCACTCTCCAAAAGGTAATAGATGGTGTGTTGATGAGGAACTCCTTGCTCTTGTGCTTCAAATGATAGTCTCCTTAACACTCAACTCTCTCTCATAGGATTTGATTTGGTAGAAGGATGATTTGAGTGGAAAGCAACTTGAGGAAGGCTAGAGATCAAGATTTATGTGGTTGGATTGGAATGTCTTGACCTCAACACAAGTGTAGGTGGTTCTCTCTCAGAAAATGTATGTTGGAAGTGTAGGCATGTTCTAATGGCTCTCTCCACGAATGAATAGTGGGTGGAGGGGCATATATAGCCTCCACACAAAATCTAACCGTTACACACAAATCACCAAACTCGGTGGGACCGAATCATATAACTCGGTCAGACCGATTTAGTTCAAAATGTGAACGTTAGGATTTTCGGTGGGACCGATATGTCAACTCGGTGGGACCGATTCCATTAGGGTTAGGCATAACGTAATCTCGGTGAGACCGATTACACAAACTCGGTGGGACTGATTTTGGTAATAGGTGATAACCCACAAGTATAGGTGATCGCAACAGTTTTCGAGGGTAGAGTATTCAACCCAAATATATTGATTCAACACAAGGGGAGCCAAAGAATATTCTCAAGTATTAGCAGCTGAGTTGTCAATTCAACCACACCTGGAAACTTAATATCTGCAGCAAATTGTTTAGTAGGAAAGTAATATGATAGTAGTGATAACGGTAGCAAAAGGTAACAGTAGTAAAAGTAATGTTTTTGGTATTTTGTAGTGATGATAGCAATAGCAACGGAAAATTAAATAAGCGGAGAACAATATATGAAAAGCTCGTAGGCAATGGATCTGTGATGGAGAATTATGCCGGATGCAGTTCATCATGTAACAGTCATAACCTAGGGTGACATAGAACTAGCTCCAGTTCATTGATATAATGTAGGAATGTATTCCGAATATAGTCATACGTGCTTATGGAAAAGAACTTGCATGACATCTTTTGTCCTACCCTCCCGTGGCAGCGGGGTCCTTATGGAAACTAAGGGATATTAAGGCCTCCTTTTAATAGAGAACCGGAACAAAGCATTAACACATAGTGACTACATGAACTCCTCAAACTACGGTCATCACCGGTAAGTATCCCGATTATTTTCACTTCGGGGTTAACGGATCATAACACATAATAGGTGACTATAGACTTGCAAGATAGGATCAAGAACTCTCATATATTGATGAAAACATAATAGGTACAGATCTGAAATCATGGCACCCGGGCCCTAGTGACAAGCATTAAGCATAGCAACATCAATCTCAGAACATAGTGGACACTAGGGATCAAACCCTAACAAAACTAACTCGATTACATGATAGATCCCATCCAACCCATCACCGTCCAGCAAGCCTACGATGGAATTACTCACGCGCGGCGGTGAGCATCATGAAATTGGTGATGGAGGATGGCCGATGATGACGATGGTGACGGATTCCCCTCTCCGGAGCCCCGAACGGACTCCAGATCAGCCCTCCCGAGAGGTTTTAGGGCTTGGCGGCGGCTCCGTATCGTAAAACATGATGATTTCTTCTCTATGATTTATTTTCTCCCTGAAACTCAATATATGGAGGTGGAGTTGGAGTCGGAGAGGCAACAGGGGCCCACGAGGTAGGGGGCGCGCCGGCCCCCCTAGGGCGCGCCCCCTACCTCGTGGGCCCCTGTTGCCTCTCCGACTCCACCCTCGTGGAGAAACGGTGGGCCCCCTGGCCTTCATCTTTGGCAGGTATTTTTCTTGTTTCCTGAAAAGTGGCTCCGTGAAGTTTCAGGTCATTCTGAGAACGTTTGCTCCTGCACATAAATAACACCATGGTAATTCTACTGAAAACAGCATTAGTCCGGGTTAGTTCCATTCAAATCATGCAAGTTAGAGTCCAAAACAAGGGCAAAAGTGTTTGGAAAAGTAGATATGTTGGAGACGTATCAACTCCCCCAATCTTAAACCTTTGCTTGTCCTCAAGCAATTCAGTTGACAAACTGAAAGTGATAAAAAAACTTTTACAAACTCCGTTTGCTCTTGTTGTTGTAAATATGTAAAGCCAGCATTCAAGTTTTCAGCAAAGATTATAACTAACCACATTCACAATAACGCATAGATCTCGAGTTTACTCATATCAATGGCATAATCAACTAGCGAGCAATAATAATAAATCTCGGATGACAACACTTTCTCAAAACAATCATAATATGACATAACAAGATGGTATCTCGCTAGCCCTTTCTAAGACCGAAAAACATAAATGCGGAGCACCTTTAAAGACCAAGGACTGACTAGACATTGTAATTCATGGTAAAAGAGATCTAGTCAAGTCATACTCAATGTAAACTAACAGTAACGAATGCAAATGACAGCGGTGCTCTCCAACTGGTGTTTTTTAATAAGAGGATGATGATTCAGCATAAAATTAAATAGATAGGCCCTTCGTAGAGGGAAGCAGGGATTTGTAGAGGTGCCATGGCTCAGTTTTGAAACAGAGGTGAGTAATATTTTGAGCGGTATACTTTCATTGCCAACATAACAACCAAGAGATGGCGATATCTTCCATGCTACACACATTATAGGCGGTTCCCAAACAGAATGGTAAAGTTTATACTCCCCGTTCCACCAACAAGCATCAATTCATGGCTTGCTCGAAACAACGAGTGCCTCCAACTAACAAGACTCCCAGGGGGAGTTTTGTTTGCAATTATTTTGATTTAGTTTGCATAAAGCATGGGACTGGGCATCCCGGTGACCAGCCATTTACCTCGTGAGTGAGGAGCGGAGTCCACTCCTCTTGAGAATAACCCGCCTAACATGGAAGATACGGACAGCCCTAGTTGATACTTGAGCTATTCGAGCATACAAAACAGGATATTTATTTGAAGGTTTAGAGTTTGGCACATACAAATTTACTTGCAATGGCAGGTAGATACCGTATATAGGTAGGTATAGTGGACTCATGTGGAATAACTTTGGGGTTTAAGGGATTTGGATGCACAAGCAATATTCTCGCTTAGTACAGGTGAAGGCTAGCAAAAGACTGGGAAGCGACCAACTAGAGAGCGACGACGGTCATGAATATGCATTAAAATTAATCAACACCGAATGCAAGCATGAGTAGGATATAATCCACCATGAACATAAATATCGTGAAGGCTATGTTGATTTTGTTTCAACTACATGCGTGAACATGTGCCATGTCCAGTCACTTAAATCATTCAGAGGAGGATACCACCCTATCATACCACATCATAACCATTTTAATAGCATGTTGGCATGCAAGGTAAACCATTATAACTCATAGCTAATCAAGCATGGCATAAGAAACTATGATCTCTAGTTGTCATTGCAAACATGTTTATTCATAATAAGCTGAATCAGGAACGATGAACTAATCATATTTACAAAAACAAAAGAGGTTGAGTTCATACCAGCTTTTCTCATCTCAATAAGTTCATCATATAATCATCATTATTGCCTTTCACTTGCACGACCGAACAATGTGAATAATAATAGTGCACGTGCATTGGACTAAGCTGGAATCTGCAAGCATTCAATAAACAGGAGAAGACAAGGTAATATGGGCTCTTTTGTCAAATCAACAATAATGCATATAAGAGCCACTTCAACAATTTAATTATGGTCTTCTCCTATCGAACCCCAAAGGAAAGAAAAGAAATAAAACTATTTACACGGGAAAGCTCCCAACAAGCAAAAGAAGAACAAGAAATCTTTTTGGGTTTTCTTTTTAATTACTACTGCAAGCATGGAAATTAAACTGATTAAAAGCTACAACTAATTTTTTTGGTTTTTCTTAAGGTTTATTAAACACACAATAAGAAAGCATAAAAAGGAAAATAAACTAGCATGGATGATACAATGAAAAAGTATGAGCACCGACATCTAGCAATGATTGTGTGAACATAATGTAATGTCAGTGGGAAATGCGTACTCCCCCAAGCTTAGGCTTTTGGCCTAAGTTGATCTATGGCCACGGCTGGCCTGGCGGATATCCATAATAGTAGTTGGGGTTGTACTAAGAAGAAGAAGAGGAAGACTCCGATTGCCACTGGCTGACAATCATCTCCGGATCCCACTGGTAATTAGACTGTCGTGAAGGATCAATTTGTGGTTCTGGCTCTGGCTCCTCAGCTAGTGCAAGGTTCCGGTAGGCGTGAATAGCCTTCAACGGAACAAGGTACGTGCCTACAGACAAATCAAACAAAGAAGGAGCAGGTAGGGTAATAGTCTCAGGATGATGTTTGTTAAAGAACAATTGATATTTAAGTTCTCCTTCCCTTTTCTTAACAATAAAATCATGTGCCACCATACTTTTATAATCTAGATAAACACGAGGCAGCACTTTTTCTTCCTTCTCAAAATGCCTAATAGGTATGTTAAAATGTGCAGCTAGGCGTGAGGCATAGATGCCTCCAAAGATGGGGCCCTTGGTACAGTTCAGACTTAACAGTTTGGCAATAATGTCGCCCATACTAAAAGTGTTATCACCGTATAAACCTTGGAGCAAAATAATAATATCAGGGATACTAAGGTTTCCACAGTTTCCGCGACCAATTAAGCAACGACTAGCAAATAATGCAAAGTAACGTAAAACTAGAAAATGTATGCTAGTGATTCGTGCATCGGAAACCTTCCTTGTTCCCCCTATAGTGATAGTATCAATAAACCCCACCACATCATCACGATGTGGTTCTTCTGTCTTGCCCTCAAAAGGGACTAAACAAATCCGACAAAAATCATAAAGTGACATCTCCTTATGCTCATCATATAAACTCCACCGTAGGTGATGAGTTCCTAGAATGAAAATGAAAGTTTTGCACAAAGGTATTTGTGAGTAAGAGATACTAATCACATTGGTCATGGGGGAAAGTGGTGAGGCCTGCATTATGAGACAATTCATGAAAATCTTCATAAATCCCGGCTGCTCTTAAGAAATCCTCGGAAGGCCATTCACACGCTCGAACCTCCGCGGTGCGAGGTAGATTATACTTAGGCTTTGGTGCCTTTTCCTTCGAGCTTTGGCTCGATGAGCCCCTCAAAAGTCTCCTCATCATTTTCTGAAAAATTCTGAAATTTTTAGTAACTTCAAAATAAAAGTAAACCAAACTCAATAATATTGATAGCAACTACTCCTACAAGTGCCTAGAGCCTATATCATGTATCAAAACTACTTGGGACCATATAAATTTGATATGCAAGCTCAAGAACAGGGTCACCTAAGCAACAAAAATTTGCAATGTATAAAGCACTAGAACAAAAACTAATTGGACCAATGGAGGAGTCACATACCAAGGAACAATCTCCCCAAGCAGTTTTGTGAGAGGTGCTTTGGGCAAGGAGATCGAAAATGGCAGCAAGATGAGCTAGAACTCGTGCTTGAGCTGGATATTCGTGTTTGTGGGGGGAAGATGAAGTGTGTGGGTGCAGGAATAAGTGGAGGAGGGCCACCGTGAGCCCACGAGGCAGGGCGCGCGCCCTAGAGGGGTGGGCGCGCCCTCCACCCTCGTGGGCAGGTGGTTGACCCCCCTGGTGTGTTCTCAGTTCCATAAATCCTCAAATATTCTAGAAAAATCATATTTAAATTTCAGGGCATTTGGAAAACTTTTATTTTCGAGGTATTTCTATATTGCACGGATAATCAGATAACATACAGAAAAATATTTATTTTCATTTTATTTAATATAAATAACAGAAAGTAAAAGTGGGGTACAGAAGGTTGTGCCTTCTAGTTTCATCCATCTCATGATCATCAAAAGGAATCCACTAACAAGGTTTATCAAGTCTTGTTAACGAACTCATTCCGAATAACATGGAACCGGAGAAATTTCGAATAACACTATGTTACCTCAACGGGGATATGCACATCCCCAATAATAAGAATATCATATTTCTTCTTGACAGTAGGAAGAGGAAATTCAAAACCTCCAAATATAATCGATGGCATTTTCCCAATAGAGTTGATACTATGAACTTGAGGTTGTTTCCTTGGAAAGTGTACCATATGCTCGTTACCATTAACATGAAAAGTGGCATTTCCTTTAGTGCAATCAATAACAGCCCCTGTAGTATTCAAAAAGGGTCTTCCAAGAATAATAGACATACTATCGTCCTCGGGAATATCAAGAATAACAAAGTCCGTTAAAATAGTAACGTTTCCAACTACAACAGACACATCCTCACAAATACCGACAGGTATAGCAGCTGATTTATCAGCCATTTGCAAAGATATTTCAGTAGGTTTCAACTTATTCAAATCAAGTCTACGATATAAAGAGAGAGGCATAACACTAACATCGGCTCCAAGATCACATAAAGCAGTTTTAACATAGTTTCTTTTAATGGAGCATGGTATAGTTGGTACACCGGGATCTCCAAGTTTCTTTGGTATTCCACCCTTAAAAGTATAATTAGAAAGCATGGTGGAAATTTCAGCTTCTGGTATCTTTCTTTTATTTGTAATAATATCTTTCATGTACTTAGCATAAGGATTGGTTTTGAGCATATCAGTTAATCGCATACACAAAAAGATAGGTCTAATCATTTCAGCAAAGCGCTCAAAATCCTCATCATCCTTTTTCTTGGATGGTTTGGGAGGAAAAGGCATGGGTTAGCAACAAAGTCTTTTTATCATAATGTTGATTCTTTGATTGTGGGTTATCAAGATCAGCAGGTTCAATTTCTATATCATTATCATTACTAGGTTGGAAATCATCATGAGCATTATCATTAACATTATTACTAGTTTCAGGTTCATTACCAGACTGAGTTTCAGCATCAGAAATAGAAATATCATTTGGATTCTCAAGTGTTTCAACAATAGGATCACTAGAAGCGTGCAAAGTCCTATCATTTTTCATTTTCTTCTTTTTAGAAGAACTAGGTACATCTATGTTATTTCTCTGAGAATCTTTCTCAATTCTCTTAGGATGGCCTTCAGGATACAAACGTTCCTGAGTCATTCTACCAGTTCTAGTAGCCACTCTAACAGCATTATCATTATTCTTATTGTTCATTTCATTGAGCAAATAATTTTGAGCTTTAAGTACTTGTTCTACTTGAGTGGTAACCATAGAAGCATGTTTACTAATAAGTTTAAGTTCACCTTTAACATTAGCCATATAATGACCCAAGTGTTCAAGCATATTTGAATTGTTTTCAATTGTCTACCAAAATAAGCATTACAGTCTTCTTGCTTAGCCATAAATTTATCAAACTCATCTAAGCATGGGCTAGCAAACTTAGTAAATGGGATTAAAGCTTTATCATATCTATGAGAGAATTTACCTTTACTACCTGTGTCGGGTTATCAAGACCATGAGTTTCTTCAATAGGTAAAGGATTAAGATTATATGTTTCTTCAACAGGTGGTAAATTAAGACCATGTATTTCTTCAATAAGAGGTAAATTCTTAACATCTTCAACTTTAATACATTTTTCTTTCATAGATTTCTCTGCCTCTTGCATATCTTCAGGACTAAGAAATAGAATACTCGTCTTCTTCGGAATTGGTTTAGGAATAGGCTCAGGAATTGGCTCCGGAGGTGTCCAATTATTTTCATTTGTCAACATATTATTCAATAGAATTTCAGCTTCATTCAGTGTTCTTTCCCTGAAAACAGAACCAGCACAACTATACAGGTAATCTCTGGAGGCATCGGTTAGTCCATATTAAGAGGATGATCAGGCACAGCATTAAGTAATTGGAGAAGCCTCCCCCAAGCTTGTGGGAGACTCTCTTCTTCAATTTGCACAAAATTATATATATCCCTTAAAGCAGCTTGTTTCTTATGAGCAGGGAAATATTTAGCAGAGAAGTAATAAATCATATCCTGGGGACTACGCACACAACCAGGATCAAGAGAATTAAACCATATCTTAGCATCACCCTTTAATGAGAACGGAAATATTTTAAGGATATAAAAGTAACGAGTTCTCTCATCTTTAGTGAACAGGGTGGCTATATCATTTAATTTAGTAAGATGTGCCACAACAGTTTCAGATTCATAACCATGAAAAGGATCAGATTCAACCAGAGTAATTATATCAGGATCAACAGAGAATTCATAATCCTTATCAGTAACAAAGATAGGTGAAGTAGCAAAAGCAGGGTCAGGTTTCATTCTAGCATTTAGAGATTGCTTACTCCATTTAGCTAATAATCTATTGAGTTCATTTCTATTTTGGCAAGCTAAAATAGCTAACGAAGCTTCTTGATCAAAGACATAACCCTTAGGAATAACAAGTGATTCTTCATCATCACTTTCATCAGTATCATCAGATTCAATATTTTCAATTTCTCTAGCCCTAGTAAGTTGCTCATCAAGAAAATCACTAAGTGGCATAGTAGTATCAGGCATAGAGGTAGTTTCATCATAAGTATCATGCATAGCAGAAGTGGCATCATCAATAACATGCGACATATCAGAACGAATAGCAGAAGCAGGTGTAGGTGTCACAAACTTACTCATAATAGAAGGTGAATCAAGTGTAGAGCTAGATGGCAGTTCCTTAACTCCCCTCGTAGTTGAGGGGTAGATCTTGGTTTTTGGATCTCTCAAGTTCTTCATAATGATAAGCAGATATATATCCCAAGTGACTCAAAGAATAGAGCTATGCTCCCCGACAACGGCGCCATAAAATAGTCTTGATAACCCACAAGTATAGGGGATCGCAACAGTTTTCGAGGGTAGAGTATTCAACCCAAATTTATTGATTCGACACAAGGGGAGCCAAAGAATATTCTCAAGTATTAGCAGCTGAGTTGTCAATTCAACCACACCTGGAAACTTAATATTTGCGGCAAAGTGTTTAGTAGAAAAGTAATATGATAGTAGTGATAACGGTAGCAAAAGGTAACAGTAGTAAAAGTAATGTTTTTGTTATTCTGTAGTGATGATAGCAATAGCAACGGAAAAGTAAATAAGCGGAGAACAATATATGAAAAGCTCGTAGGCAATGGATCGGTGATGGAGAATTATGTCGGATGCGGTTCATCATGTAACAGTCATAACCTAGGGTGACACAGAACAAGCTCCAGTTTGTTGATATAATGTAGGCATGTATTCCGAATATAGACATACGTGCTTATGGAAAAGAACTTGCATCACATCTTTTGTCCTACCCTCATGTGGCAGCGGGGTCCTTACGGAAACTAAGCGATCTTAAGGCCTCCTTTTAATAGAGAACCGGAACAAAGCATTAACACATAGTGAATACATGAACTCCTCAAACTACGGTCATCACCGGTAAGTATCCCGATTATTGTCACTTCGGGGTTAACGGATCATAACACAAAATAGGTGACTATAGACTTGCAAGATAGGATCAAGAACTCTCATATATTGATGAAAACATAATAGGTTCAGATCTGAAATCATGGCACTCGGGCCCTAGTGACAAGCATTAAGCATAGCAAAGTCATAGCAACATCAATCTCAGAACAGAGTGGACACTAGGGATCAAACCCTAACAAAACTAACTCGATTACATGATAGATCCCATCCAACCCATCACCGTCCAGCAAGCCTACGATGGAATTACTCACGCACGACGGTGAGCATCATGAAATTGGTGATGGAGGATGGTTGATGATGACGATGGCGATGGATTCCCCTCTCCGGAGCCCCGAACGGACTCCAGATCAGCCCTCCCGAGAAGTTTTAGGGCTTGGTGGTGGCTCCGTATCGTAAAATGCGATGATTTCTTTTCTCTGATTTTTTCTTCCCGAAACTCAATATATGGAGGTGGAGTTGGAGTCGGAGAGGCAACAGGGGCCCACGAGGTAGGGGGCGCGCCCCCACCCTCATGGAGAGACGGTGGGCCCCCCTGGCCTTCATCTTTGGCAGGTATTTTTCTTATTTTCTGAAAAGTGGCTCCGTGAAGTTTCAGGTCATTCCGAGAACGTTTGCTCCTGCACATAATTAACACCATGGTAATTCTGCTGAAAACAACGTCAGTCCGGGTTAGTTCCATTCAAATCATGCAAGTTAGAGTCCAAAACAAGGGCAAAAGTGTTTGGAAAAGTAGATACGTTGGAGACGTATCAATAGGCAAATAGAGAGTTGGTCAGGCAAACTCGGTGGGACCGATTCGCTCATCTCGGCTAGACCGAAATGTTACGAAGGGGAAACAGAGAGTTTGCATTGCAATCTCGGTGGGACCGGTCGCTCATCTTGGTTGGGTTGAAACATTACGAAGGGAAACAGAGAGTTTGCAATCCCATCTTGGTGAGACCGAGATCCCTATCAGTGAGACCGAAGTGACTAGGGTTTATGGCAGTAGCTATGTCAAGTGAACTCGGTGGCGCCGGACAGAAGATTTCGGTGGGGCCGAGTTTGACTTTTGGTTTGGGACATATGTGGATATGAGAAAGTAGTTGAGTGTTTTTGGAGCATATCACCAAGCATTTTGAGAAAGCAACTCATTAAGCAACACCTCACCCCCTTTTAATAGTATTGGCTTTTCCTATGGACTCAATGTGATCTTGGATCACTAAAAGTAAAATGTAGAGTCTTGTGCTTTGAGCTTGAGCCAATCTTTTGTCCTTAGCATTTTGAGGGGTCCACTTTCTAATCCATGCCATGCCAATCGTTGAGATTTTCTTGAAATACTTATCTTCAAGTAGCATTAGCTCAATGAGCTATATGTTGTTAGGAATTATCAAAACCACCCAGGGATAGTTGCACTTTCAATCTCCCCCTTTTTGGTAATTGATGACAACATATAGATCAAAGCTTCGACAAATGATTATAAGATTGAAAAACATCGTCGCTTTGAGAAGTATGTGATAAGCAAGAGATCCCCCTAAATTTGTGCATTATTTAAAATTTTCTTTTGAATGCAAATTCACAATCGATTAGGATCATGGGTTACTCTTCCATGTCACATACATCTTGGTGGAGTGCTCAAAATGATATAAATTAGAATCATGCACTCACCACCTAGCAAGTGAATGATCATATATGGAATATAAAGGATAGCATCATTCAACCAAACATTAATGTAGCATATGATCAACCACATGATCACATAAGTATCTCACAAGGACATAAGGACATAAAGTATCTCACACAAGCACACAAAAAGTTCAACCAAAAGCAAGAGAGATAAAAAGCAGACACTCTCTCTCAAAGCCTATGATCTATACATATTTCTCCCCCTTTGGCAACAAGTTACCAAAAATTTTGAAAAAGCATAGTGCTATACGTCTCTCAGGCTTGGCCTTCGGGAGGTGGTGTAGATAGAACTCCAAGGACGAAGGCTTCCAATGATGTAGTTGGAGCTGATGGAGTGGGTGCTGGAGGTGGCACTGGAGCTGTAGCTGCTGGTGCTGACACTAAAGCTCTGGCATATGAGACTGGCACTCCAACAGACCTTGGACCTCGTGGCACACGCTGAAAAGCATGAGTGGTTGCTTTTCCTCTCCTCCCCTCAGCTTCCTCCTGAAGCTGCTCAACTGCAGTCTGAATCTCAGTCACCTTTAGATCAAGATCATAGAATTTTGTTTCCACAATCCTCTCCAGGCTCTCCTGATTCTAAGTCAGGGTGGCCAAGCCCTTCTCAATCCTTAGTGTAGCTTGAATCAGATAGCCTAACTGAACTTGCTCGCTCTTCAGGAAGACTCGAGATGCCTCTTCAACACTTGGCATCTGGGCAGCTTTCTCAGCCTTTTCCTTGGCTCTCTTCTCCTAGACTTGAGCTGATGACGGTTCCTCCTCATTCATCACAATAGTGTTGTATTAAAATTCAGGATATAGAGGTAGATGCTCCCAGTCCAGCAAATAAGTCCCTATGCCCATCCTAGAGTTGAGGATCTCCTGAATATGTGGAGCATATCCACAACTCCTCTTTTGATCAGCAGCAGTCCTCTTGATCCTCCTCTTCTTCTGAATATCTCATAATGGAGGATCTACCTAGTACTCTGGCAGTGGTCTTCTTGACCCTTTATTTTCTCTTCTTTCCTTCTCCAACAGCTTCTCCAGTTGGCTTGGAGGTTTCAGGAGTTGAGGCTCTAACTTTTAAGGTTGGCACCCTCTTGGCAGGGGCCTTCTTGTGCAAGCCAGGCTTAGTTGATGCAACTGTGGCATACTCCTTCTTCAGCACCTTCTTCTTGGAGCTGACTTCCTCCTCAACAGCCACATAATCCTCATCTTCAGAATCTGAGGTCTTCTTCTTCCTTGTTCTGGTGGCTGCCTTGGGCAAGTTGCTTGGTGTGCTCCTACTTCCCTCATCAGAAGTGCTAGAGGGACTAGTGCCCTCACTCAATTGTACCTGTTACTCTGACTTGTTCTGGTCGTCACTCTGGTCAGATATTTCTGCAAAGTTACTGACAGCAGACCCTGTGAATAGATATGGATGAGGTAGAGTGGATGAGCATCACAAAGTGCAGTGTTTTTGCAAAAAGAATGACTTAAAAACTTAGTTTTACTTCTTCACAGAAAGCATTTCGGAGCTACTGATTTGTAAACTCGGTGATATCGAAGCAGCTTTTGGAACCTAAACTAGTGAACTCGGTCAGACCGAGTCACAGTTCGGTGGCACCGAGACTGCTAGGGTTTCACAAAGAATCGAACTTGGTCACACAGATTTGCAGTTTTCGGTCAGACCAAAAGTGCAACTGCAATGGCCTAAGCCAAATCGGTGAGACCGATTCCTACAATTTGGTCGGTCCAAGATGAGTCCGCCGGAGACCTAACCCTAAATTTTCAAATCAAACCTAACCTAAGGGATGTTTTCAGTGGATTGATTGATTATATACGTGGTCATGATCATGGCAAAGTAATGTGCTACGAATCAGAGTTAAAGGAATAGCATAAAAGATCAAACTCATACCCTAATTCCGGGGAGTTCGCTACGGCGGCAACAGAGGGGCAGAAATCCATTGACAACGACAGAAACCAGCGGCGGGAGGTCACTGGCGGCAAGAGGATGATCCGAAGACTCGAGGCGGCAGAGCAGGACACGTGTGGGCTGAGTGGTTTTAAAGGAACTTCCAAAATCTCACCCGTGGGTATATATATCCCGACCCTATCGGTGTGACCAAGTGGAACAACTCGGTGGCACCGAGATGCAGAATCACAAGCGGTTTCTGCAACTCGGTGTGGCCGAGAAGTTCTAATCAGTTGCACCGAGATTGAAAACCTAGGTCAACTTAGTGATCTCGGTGTGATCGAAATGGATGACTCGGTCATACCGAAATGCACAAAGAGGTTTTGGAAGTTTAAGTCCATGACGAATCGGGGACTCCAAGTGCTTCTCACACAGAGTGGTTCGAATCTGACTTGATCAAACTTTGTGATGTAGCATGAATAGAGTTTGAGACGAGAAAAGCATAGATATCTAGAGGGAGTTCTTAGGCATTCTTGTCCATCCATTTGGCAAAAGAGAAAAAGACAAACAATCAAAGCAACAAATGGATGTCCTCGAATGAGTAATATATGCAACCAACATGCTCACACAATAAGATGGCAAATGAAATATGTGACAAAGCATGCACAATCACTCTAGCATCTATCAAGCAATTTGGCGATGACTAGGTCATCTATATATGAGTATATTGACTTAGGAGTCAAATGAGAACATTTGATCATAGGTCATACTCATCATTTAAGCACAAGTGGGGTTACCACTTTTACATAAAGCATTGGTGTGTTCACACCATTAGAGTTGCTTTAGCTCAATTGATTAGAGTAAAGCTCCCCCGAGATGTGATATCCCCCCTAAGAGGGATGAACTAACCTTGGGTTTTGTCGATGATGACTTCATGTAGGTGTTGAAGATGTAGATGCTCAATGTTGATGTAGATCTTTTGGAGCAATCCTTTGGAGTGAGTTGCACTTTCAATACCTACATGGGTTAGTCCCACAAGGAACAAACAAGGATATCCATAGACATAGAGTGATGTTCACATAGGATGATGTCCATGAATGCATTAGGTTACCTTGTCCCTTGTCTAAACAACAATAGGGTTTGTGACTCCTTGAACTAGTGCAAGATCTGGAAGTTGTTTGCACTTGTCCTCGCCAAAATGATATGAGTGAAGTATGTTGGCGGAGTCACCCTCAAGAACTCTCTAGTTCTTCTTCTTCGGGATCCACACCATCTTGATGGGAATCCTTGAAATTGTAGTCGTACTTGATGAAGTAGAACTTGATGTAGTCTTGGGAACCCACTTGACCAAGGCTTTGGGAGCTTCCTCAAATGCATCAATCTCCTCTTGAAGCTTGTCCTTGCCTTTTTGCTTGTGGTCTTGTGGTGGAAGATCATCTTGAGCTTGTGTTCCTTGGAAAGAAGTAGGATCATACTTCTCTTGTTGAGGAACAAATTTCGTCTTGGGGTATTGATCTTCTTCCCACTCAACTCCATTGGCATTGAACTTTCGTTCAAAAGCAAACCTTGATTCTTCCGGTGTCTTCCTTGCTTGCGTACAATTTCCTCAAATTGCTTACTTCCGGCAAGGCTCTTGTAAACACCTTTCTCTATAATTCCCTTCAATAAGCTATTTTCTTGCTCAAGTGTAACTTGGCCAAGAGAATCATTAGTGGAATCAAGAGAACTACTAGAAGCAACATCATTGGGTTTAGCATGATTATTGTTACTACTAGAAGAAGAATCTTTCTTACTCTTGTTGCTAGATTTAACTTGTGGCATGTAAATAGACAAGAGTAAACGCTTGGCAATGTAAGAAGAACTTTTCTTGCGAAGATCATCATTGATCACTTTTAAGAACCCATGCTCTTGCTAAAGGTTGAGCTTTTTGAAGCGTAACTTCTCATGAGTCTTTAAAAGTTCTCGATGATTTTCCAAGGTAGTTTCATGAGTTAACTTAAGAATGTTTAGCTCTTTAGTTAGACGCTCAATCTCCTTCTTATCATCGTCATTCGTTTTGTCTTGATTGGCATGATTAATAGCAAGTTCATCATAGTTTTCATCACTAGAATTGTCAACAAGTAAATCATCATCACCTAGCAAGTCAGCTTCATCACTATTGAAATCAACATACTCGGGGTGTGATACCTTTGGGCCTTTAGCCATGAAGCATCTTCCAATTCCTTCATTTGGTGACTCAAATATGTCGTAGGAGTTGGTTGACACAAGTGCTATACCGGCAACACCTTCATCTTGAGTTTATTCGGAGTCGGAGTGATAACTTCTCTCAGAGTGATCGTCAGAGTCGGAGCCGGATACCCATTCACCAACGTGAGCTTGATGTCTTTGTTTTGTGTAGCCCCTTGATGATTTGCCCTTCCTTTCCGAATCCTTACTTCTCTGTGATGTTCTTCGTTCATAACGGTCATCTCTACTCCTTCTCTCTCTTGGTGGTGATTCTTCTCTCCTACTCCTTATTTTGGGAGAATCTTCTCTTCTTTTGTAGGGAGCCGGTCATTCATTGGAATAGTGTCCGGGTGTTCCACAATTATAGCAATTGCGCTCATGACTAGAAGATCTTTTGTCATTGTAGGATCTTGACTTGGAACTTCTTTCCTTGCTTCTATTCTTGTAGAACTTGTTGAACGTCTTCACCATTAGACTCAATTCTTCATTGAAGTTATGTTTCTCACTTGATGATGTGGGAGCATCACATGAGGCTTTGTACGCACCACTTGACTTATTGTGAACGCCTTCCTTATCCTTGAGTGACATCTCATGAGCAACAATCCTTCGAATGACTTCCATTGGCTTGAGATCTTTGTAATTGGGCATCATTTGGATCAATGTGCACACGGTATCATATTTTCCATCCAAGGCTCTTAGGATCTTCTTGATGATGAATCTATCGGTCATCTCTTCACTTCCTAAGCCGGCAATCTCATTTGTGATGAGAGCAAGCCTAGAGTACATCTCAGCGACACCTTGCCATACTTCATTTTGAACTTGTCAAGTTGACTTTGAAGCACATCCAATTTGGATTCCTTGATGGAGTCAGTACCTTCATGCATATCAATCAAAGTATCCCAAATTTCCTTTGCATTCTCAAGATGGCTGATTTTGTTGAATTCTTCAGGGCACAATCCGTTGAAGAGAATATCACAAGCTTGAGCATTGTATTGTAGCATCTTCAACTCTTCTGCGCTAGCCTCACAGTTCGGTTCTCTCCCATCAAAGAATTCACCTTGCAAGCCAATACACACAATAGCCCAAACGGCGGGGTTATGTAGAAGAATATGCGTTTTCATCTTATGCTTCCAACTAGCAAAATTAGTACCATCAAAATAAGGACCTCTACGGTGGTAATTTCCCTCACTAGACGCCATACTCTCCTAGGTTGTGAAACCAAGGCTATGATCACCAAAGCTATGGAAATCAAGGCAAATGGAGACCAAAGCTCTGATACCACTTGTAGGATCAAAAATATGTCTAGAGGGGGGTGATAAGACTACTTGACCAAATAAAAATCTAGCATTTTCCCAATTTTAAGTCTTGTCAGATTTTAGCAACTTAGCACAAACAAGTAATCAACCTACACATGCAATTCTAAGAGTATAGCAGCGGAATGTAAAACAATTGCATATCAAGGTAAAGGGAGGAGTTTGGAGGGAGCAAACGCAATGTAGGCACGGAGATTTTTGGCATGGTTCCGATAGGTGGTGCTATCGTACATCCATGTTGATGGAGACTTCAACCTACGAAGGGTAAGGGTTGCGCGAGTCCATGGAGGGCTCCACCCACGAAGGGTCGACGAATAAGCAACCTTGTCTATCCCACCATGGCCATCGCTCACGAAGGACTTGCCTCACTAGGGTAGATCTTCACGAAGTAGGCGATCTCCTTGCCCGTACAAACTCCTTGGTTCAACTCCACAATCTTGACGAAGGCTCCCAAGTGACACCTAACTAATCTAGGAGACACCACTCTCCAAAAGGTAATAGATGGTGTGTTGATGATGAACTCCTTGCTCTTGTGCCTCAAATGATAGTCTCCTCAACACACAACTCTCTCTCATAGGATTTGATTTGGTAGAAGGATGATTTGAGTGGAAAGCAACTTGAGGAAGCCTAGAGATCAAGATTTATGTGATTGGATTGGAATGTCTTGACCTCAACACAAGTGTAGGTGGTTCTCTCTCAGAAAATGTATGTTGGAAGTGTAGGCATGTTCTGATGGCTCTCTCCACGAATGAAGAGTGGGTGGAGGGGTATATATAGCCTCCACACAAAATCTAACCATTACACACAAATCACCAAACTCGGTGGGACCCAATCATATAACTCGGTTAGACCGATTTAGTTCAAAATGTGAATGTTAGGATTTTCCTTGGGAACGATATGTCAACTCGGTGGGACCGATTCCATTAGGGTTAGGGCATAATGTAATCTCGGTGAGACCAATTACACAAACTTGGTGGAACCGATTTTGGTAATAGGAAAATAGAGAGTTGGTCAGGCAAACTCGGTGGGACCGATTCGCTCATCTCGGTTAGACCGAAACGTTACGAAGGGGAAACAAAGAGTTTGCATTGTAATCTTGGTGGGACCGACCGCTCATCTCAGTTGGACCGAAATGTTACGAAGGGAAAAAGAGAGTTTGCAATCCCATCTCGGTGAGACCGAGATCCCTATCGGTGAGACCGAAGTGACTAGGGTTTCTGGCAGTAGCTATGTCAAGTGAACTTGATGGCCCCGGATAGAAGATTTTGGTGGGGCCGAGTTTGACTTTTGGTTTGGGACATATGTGGATATGAGAAAGTAGTTGAGGGTTTTTGGAGCATATCACTAAGCATTTTGAGAAAGCAACTCATTTTTAATAGTATTGGCTTTTCCTATGGACTTAATGTGATCTTGGATCACTAAAAGTAAAATGTAGAGTCTTGTGCTTTGAGCTTGAGCCAATCTTTTATCCTTAGAATTTTGAGGGGTCCACTTTCTAGTCCATGCCATGCCAATCATTGAGCTTTTCCTGAAATATTTATCTTCAAGTAGCAATAGCTCAATGAGTTATATGTTGTTAGGTATTACCAAAACCGCCCAGGGATAGTTGCACTTTCAAAACCCCATCTTTTTATCCTCGATGGCAACAATACAATACGTGCCTTGCTGCCCCTACTGTCACTGGGAAAGGACACCGCAAGATTGAACCCAAAGCTAAGCACTTCTCCCATTGCAAGAAAGATCAATCTAGTAGGCCAAACCAAACTGATAATTCGAAGAGACTTGCAAAGATATTAAATCATGCATAAAAGAATTCAGAGAAGAATCAAATATTGTTCATAGATAATCTTGATCATAAACCCATAATTCATCGGATCTCGACAAACACACCGCAAAAATAATTACATCGAATAGATCTCCAAGAGAATCGAGGAGAACTTTGTATTGAGATCCAAAGAGAGAGAAGAAGCCATCTAGCTAATAACTATGGACCCGAAGGTCTGTGGTAAACTACTGACACATCATCGGAGAGGCTATGGTGTTGATGTAGAAGCCCTCCGTGATCGATTCCCCCTCCGGCGGAGCGCCGGAAAAGGCCCCAAGATGGGATCTCACGGGTACAGAAGGTTACGGCGGTGGAAATAGGGTTTCATGGTGCTCCTGGATGTTTTCAGGGTATATGGGTATATATAGGAGGAAGAAGTAGGTCGGTGGAGCTGCGAGGGGCCCATGAGGGTGGGTGGCGCGCCCACCCCCCTAGGCGCGCCCTCCTGCCTCGTGGCCTCCTCGCTTCTTTCTTGACATCCACTCCAAGTCTCCTGGATCACGTTTGTTCCAAAAATAACTCTCCCAAAGGTTTTATTCTGTTTGGAATTCCTTTTCTACGAAACACTGAAATAGGCAAAAAAAACAGCAATTTGCACTAGGCCTTCGGTTAGTATGTTAGTCCCAAAAATAATATAAAAAGGTATATTAAAGCCCAGTAAACATCCAAAACAGATAATATAATAGCATGGAACAATCAAAAATTATAGATACGTTGGAGACGTATCAAGCATCCCCAAGCTTAATTCCTGCTCGTCCTCGAGTAGGTAAATGATAAAAACAAAATTTTTGATGTGGAATGCTACCTAGAATAATTCTCAATGTAATTTTCTTTATTGTGGCATGAATGTTCAGATCTGAAAGATTCAAGACAAAAGTTTAATATTGACATAAAAATAATAATATTTCAAACATACTAACAAAGCAATCGTGTCTTCTCAAAATAACATGGCCAAAGAAAGGTATCCCTACAAAATCATATAGTCTGGCTATGCTCTATCTTCATCACACAAAGTATTTAATCATGCACAACCCCGATAACAAGCCAAGCAATTGTTTCATACTTTTGACGTTCTCAAACTTTTGCAATCTTCACGAAATACATGAGCGTGAGCCATGGATATAGCACTATAGGTGGAATAGAATGGTGGTTGTGGAGAAGACAAAAAAGGAGAAGATAGTCTCACATCAACTAGGCGTATCAGCGGGCTATGGAGATGCCCATCAATAGATATCAATGCGAGTGAGTATGGATTGCCATGCAACAGATGCACTAGAGCTATAAGTGTATGAAAACTCAACAAAAGAAACTAAGTGGGTGTGCATCCAACTCGCTTGCTCACGAAGACCTAGGGCATTTTGAGGAAGCCCATCATTGGAATATACAAGCCAAGTTCTATAATGTAAAATTCCCACTAGTATATGAAAGTGACAACATAGGAGAATCTCTATCATGAATATTGAGGGAGTCCTTGATTAGGGGGTGTTCGGGTAGCCGGACTATACCTTCAGCCGGACTCCAGGACTATGAAGATACAAGATTGAAGACTACGTCCCGTGTCTGGATGGGACTTTCCTTGGCGTGGAAGGCAAGCTTGGCGATGCGGATATTCAAGATCTCCTACCATTGTAACCGACTCTATGTAACCCTAACCCTATCCGGTGTCTATATAAACCAGAGGGTTGTAGTCCGTAGACAACATCATCAACTCCATAGACAACAATCATACCATAGGCTAGCTTCTAGGGTTTAGCCTCCTTGATCTCATGGTAGATCTACTCTTGTACTACCCATATCTTCAATATTAATCAAGCAGGATGTAGGGTTTTACCTCCATCAAGAGGGCCCGAACCTGGGTAAAACATCGTGTTCCCTGCCTCCTGTTACCATCCGGCCTAGACGCACAGTTCGGGACCCCCTACCCGAGATCCGCCGGTTTTGACACCGACATTGGTGCTTTCATTGAGAGTTCCTCTGTGTCGTTGCCGTTAGGTCCGATGGCTCCTTTGATTATCAACAACGATGCGGTCTAGGGTGAGACTTTTCTCCCCGGACAGATCTTCGTCTTCGGCGGCTTCGCTCTGCGGGCCAATTCTCTTGGCCACTTGGAGCAGATCGAAAGCTACGCCCCTGGCCATCAAGTCAGGTTTGGAAGCTTAAACTACACGGCTGACATCCGCGGAGACTTGACCTTCGACGGGTTCGAGCCACGGCCAAGCGCGCCACACTATCTCGAGGGGCATGATCTAGCTCTGCCTCCGGGCAGTGTCCTGGAGGCCGCTCACGCATCGGTTCTGACCTCTAACTCGGAGCCTATTGCGCCAATCAAAGACGATCGGTTGGATGCCACCTCGGAGGCTGCGATCTCAAAGGCGATCGAGCCGAACGCTAGCCCCGCACTCTGCATGACCCGTGACTCCGAGGATCTGGACTCCTCCCCGGACTCCGAACCCCCCGCGCCCCTGCCGATCGAATCCGATTGGGTGTCGATAATGGAGTTCACCGCCGCAGACATCTTTCATCACTCGCCTTTTGGCGTCATCCTGAATTCTCTTAAGTCTCTCTCTTTATCAGGAGAGCCCTGGTCGGATTACGGTCAGCAAGGATGGGATACGGATGATGAAGAAATTCCAAGCCCACCCACCACCCACTTGGTAGCCACTGTCGACAATTTAAACGACGTGCTCAACTTCGACTCCGGAGACATCGACAGCATGGATGACGATGCAGGAGATACCGACGAACCAACGCCCATAGGGCATTGGACAGCCACCTCATCTCACGATGTGTACATGGTGGATACCCCTAAAGGAAGCGACAACGAGGAAAAAGGGGAGGCTCGTTGAGCACGGCATTCCGGACGACCTCACACCGGATAAACATATGGAACAGAAGAATCTCCACGAGAGGCTCGTTGCAACTGCACCCAGCCTAAAAAAGCAGAAGCAGAAGCTAAAAACAGCGGCAGATGCACTCTGGATTAGATGGAGCAAAGTAATCAATACCGCAGATAAATACGGCGACAGTCCCGCACTAAAAGCTATCCGAAAAGAAAGCTACTGCCTGAATTCGACGAAGAGGCCCTAGAGCCCTCGCATTCAAAAAATGAGAAAGCCACACGGTCGAATAGACGATCCCATAAAGCGGCAAGCGGCGCCGCACTCAAATCGGCATGCGACCCACTTAAGGATTCGCATCATGGCCCAGTCAGGTCCATTTATGGGGCAAGAAAGCAAGCTCTCGTAAGCAATGCTATGAAGCCATCATTAGAATCCGGCACACCCAAATACAGGGGCGCCGCACACCCTCTATGTTTCACCGATGAGGTCCTGGAGCATGAATTTCCAGAGGGGTTCAAACCCGTAAACATAGAAGCATACGATGGAACAACAGACCCTGGAATCTGGATAGAGGATTATATCCTCCACATACACATGGCTAGAGGAGATGATCTCCACGCCATAAAATATTTACCCCTTAAGCTTAAAGGGCCAGCCCGGCATTGGCTTAAAAGCCTTCCCGAAAACACAATTGGAAGCTGGGAAGAGCTCGAGGATGCTTTCCGAGCAAACTTTCAAGGGATCTATGTCCGTCCTCCGGATGCAGACGATCTTAGTCACATAACTCAACAACCCGGAGAATCAGCTCGGCAGTTCTGGAATAGATTCCTCACTAAAAAGAATCAGATAGTCGACTGTCCGGACGCCGAAGCCTTAGCAGCTTTCAGGCATAACGTCCGAGACGAATGGCTCGCCAGACACCTCGGCCAAGAAAAGCCAAGAACAATGGCCGCACTAACAAACCTCATGACCCGCTTTTGTGCAGGGGAGGACAGCTGGTTAGAAAGGTGCAGCCCCAACGACCCAAGTACATCCGAAACTAGGGATGGAAACGGAAAACCACGACGCAACAAGGACCGTCGCCGGACTAAGGACAAAAGTCCGAAGAGCACGGCAGTCAATGCCGGATTCAAAGGCTCACGACAAAATCAGGAAAAATCGCCCCCCCCCCCCAGGATAACAGGGACGATCCATCCAACCTAAATAAAATCCTAGACAGGATATGTCAGATACACAGTACTCCCGGGAAGCCTGCTAACCATACCTACAGAGACTGTTGGGTTTTCAAACAATCCGGCAGACTCAATGCCGAACACAAGGGGCTCAACACGCCAAGCGAAGACGAGGACGAACCCCAAAAGCAGAGTACCAGGAAACAAAAGAACTTCCCACAAGAAGTAAAAACAGTGAACTCACTTCACATAACAAAACGTGCGGCGCCCGTAAAGGTACGCACCACACGGCCCATCCCCAAAGGGTCCGGCCACTGGTTGTCAAAACCGATCATCTTCCATCAGCTAGATTATTCAAGAAATATCAAGAATGCTGGCTGGACTGCATTGATACTCGATCCAATAATTGACGGACTCCAGTTCTCAAATGTCCTTATGGACGGCGGCAGCGGACTAAACCTAATATATTAGGATACAATCCAGCACATGGGGATAAACCCAGCAAGAATCCGCCGCAGCAAAACCTACTTTCAAGGGGTAATACCTGGTCTGGACACCCGTTGTATGGGTTTTCTCCGGCTCGAAGTCATATTCGGCTCTGCCGATAACTTCCGCCGCGAAAAGCTGACCTTCCATATCGTCCCATTCTCAAGTCGCTATCAAGCACTACTGGGACGCGAAGCTTTTGCTCGCTTTAACGCAATACCGCATTATGCATCTCTTACGCTTAAGATGCCCAGTCCACGAGGCATCATCTCTTTGAAGGGGAAGCACTAAAGTGCGCCTCCCCAAGCGGAGGACTGTGCGGCCGCCTTGACAGCCCCACAGCAAATTGGCCTCACCGGCCAAAAAACTTCAAAATAGGTCATTAAAGACCACGAACGCAGATAGACGAGTTCGGTACAAAATCATCATTGATGCAGGCTTAGTGGCCATATACCCCCGCGCTAGGGGCTCCATGCATATACAATAAGAGAAAATAAAGCTCAATTGTATATATTTTACTTTACACCTTGTTTATTTTAAACTTTTTCGGCACGACCCGTTTTCAACTCAGTTCCTCTCTTTTACAGATGAACGTTGTGCGGCGCCCGTCCAGGATACGGCACAACGGAGACACAGGCGCAGACGTGCAGTAGGGACCCGTCCTAAAGGATTCTTTTTAGATTAAGACCCTGCGTAAACCTTTTTTACTGTCTCTTGTTGCTACACATCCCCTGGTTTTTTCTGGTATAACCAAGGAGGAGGCTGGCGTCTTGGCATGTGGCCACGTCAGAATTTTCGCACGTACCTGGACACTAGGGGCTTCTTTTTTTTAATAAAGTGTGTTGTTTCGCCAGCACTCATAAAGACCGAATACCTTAGGGAGTGTTCGGTGTCGCGAGTTTTGGCATTATAGGCATCAGCTCCGAATCATGTCTTTGGTCAAATGTTGGGTTGCCTGGCTCCTGAGTTCGGCTACCTTACGTTCCGCTCTATCGGCTAAGGTAGCACCAGGAGAACTACTGCGATTGTGCCCCGGTTCGGCCGGGCGAGCACCTCAGTAGAGAAAGCCAAAAACTGACTATCATGATGTAGCGTGAGACTGGTCAGCCACTCGATGACCTATCGGAATCTATCGGATTCCTCCATTTTAACGAAGGGTCGTTTCCCGGTCAGGCACATACGCGCCCCGAACTCGGATGAGCGCAGTCTCCACCAAGGAGCTACCTAAATAGTCTCACTGTCAAGCTCCTATGGCTAAGTGAAAGTGTTAAAGCATTATAGTCCGGTTGCCTGGCCCGCTGCGCTATCACCTCCTTTGTAGGACCAAGACATTGGGTTAAGTGTGAAAATGCGTCTTCTGCGAGCACCCCCGCACTATGTGCATGGGGACTGAAGCCAACGACTGCCATCTTTCAGATTTTATATATATATTAAAACGGCCGCACAGGAGGTGTTCCCAATACTTGAAGGCACAAGTATAAAAAGGCCACTACAATTTATCAAAATATTACTTTATAATTACATATGCTATCATAACATAGCATCTTTCGAGCACTGCGTCTCTATTACACGAGCGCCTTCAAGGACTTCCTGAAAATAGTGCTCGGAGGGTACTCGGCTTTTGTCCGAATCTCGTGACGCAACAACGATGGTCTCCATCTCCGCCCAGTATGTCTTAACACGGGCAAGAGCCATCCGTGCGCCCTCTATGCATGCTGACCTCTTCATTGCATTGATACGCGGCACCGCATCAAGGAATTGCTGCACCAAGCTGAAATAACTCTTCGACTCCGATCTCCCCGGCCACAGATAACCCATGACGTACTTCATGGCGAGTCCGGACAACCTATTCAGTTCGGCCCATTGAGCCAAACGATCGTCCACTGCCAGTGGACGCTCTGGATTATGAAACTGCGACCAGAAAAGCTTTTCCACTTCATGATCCTTCTGATCTCGAAAGTGTTCGGTCGCATCAGCAGCACTCGCTACCAAGTCCAGATAGGTATCCTCCACACTCCACATTTGGTCCAACAGAGCAAACTTCGGATCGTAAAATTTCCTTCGCAGCATAAAGGGCTTTCCAGCCGCAATCTGTTCGGCCTGACGCAGCTTCTCCTTCGCAGCTCTCATCGCAGAGCGCGCGTCCTTGGCATTGGCAGCGGCCTTCTCTAAGTCCGTATGTTTCACCTGGTCTTCTTTTTCAAGAAGTCTGCAACGGTCTGTAGCGCTTTTTAACTTTTCGGCCATCTCGGCCATCTCTTCCTTGCTTCGGCAATGGGTAGCCTATTCGGCTCTCAGCTCTTCAAGGGCTTTCTTGGCGGCCGCATCACTTTCACTGGCTTGTTCTTTAGCTC
The DNA here is from genome assembly GCA_034509565.1 of Triticum monococcum. NCBI lineage: Eukaryota > Viridiplantae > Streptophyta > Magnoliopsida > Poales > Poaceae > Triticum > Triticum monococcum. The sequence continues at coordinate 157,078,131 of CM067842.1, forward strand.
GAGCAAGTTTTGCCCTAAGACTCTCCACGGCGGCCGCACCATCTGCGTCAAGCACACACATTGTACGACAAAGGCCTCAAACTGTTCTTACCTCATGCCGCCCGGGGAATTGCATACCTTGAGCCTCCTCAAGCCGCTTGTTGACAAGCGCGATGTCGGCTTCTGCCACATCTAGTTGCCGCTTTAGTCCGGCAAAATCGTCAGTTCGGCTCGATTCCGGACACCCTGCCGCCTACATTCAAAGGCGACATCTTAGACCTGGGATTATGATCCTCCGCGCGCCGTCATTTCTTGACGACGCGCAGAGTCTCAGGGGCTACTATCTACACAGGGCGCATCTTATTCATGCGCAACTACCAAAAGTGTACATTATCTAAATATACCTCAAAACCCATCAGTAAACTTTTGACGGCCTCATGCAGTCCGCTCTCTGCGGATGAGATCCTTTCAATCACCGTGCCCATCAATGCACAGTGCTCCTCTGAGATACAAGATCGCCCCAGCAGAATCTTTAGCTCCTCCGACCGAGCACCAGACGGTGCCGGGCTCGTCCCATGACCTCTTTCGATGGCCGGGCGCGGAGAACCTCGGGGGGCCACATAGCCATCTTTCGCCCCTGCTGGATTCGGAGAAACTCTCCGCGACGACACCTCAGGGTCGCTTGCCTCGCTAGGCGGCACGGCAGGGGGAGGCGTCCCGCTCTCCATCATCTCCAGAAGAAGATCCCCCGAAGACGAGCTCTGCTGAGAAGGGCTGAGGTCCGAGCTACAAGGTAAAAGTTTGGTTAATCTTCTCAGACATAAATCAAGGATTTCCCTCATCCCTCAAAAGGAAACTCTTTCTCTACTTATGGCTCGTTGGAGGGCTGATCCCCTTGAGGGCATAGTCCGGCCGAGGAACTCCCCGGTGTCGGACCCTCTAACGAGGATTTTCTCCCCCACTTCGCGGCCATGGTTTCCAGGTCGTCAGAGGCGGCTCTCTTCTTCCCCTTAGGAGAGGAATCGTCAGTTGCTCCCTTTAGAGCAGCCTCCTTCGAGGAGGCCATAGCTTCCTTGTCCTCCCCCTCCGAAGGCATTATCTCCAGCATCCTGACTAGCACGGGATCCGGCCTGGTTTCAGGAAGGGGAGCCGGACACCTGATCAGCTTTGCCTTCGCTATCCACTCCTGCTTAAAAGGACAGCTCTTTTAGGGGCAAGTTTATGACAATTATACGGATAGAAGGTCCGGGCACAAGGTTGCTTACTTGAGTATCCAGGCGATTGCGGCTTAGGCCTGCGTCCTCGGTCGAATCCGGACACATCTCTTGTGATCCGAAGAACAGTTTATACATCTCCGCGGGCGTTGCGCCCATGAAGTTTTGGAGAGCTCGCGGTCCCTCTGGATTAAATTCCCACGGGCGAAGGGGGTGATGTTTGCCGGGCAATATTGGGCGAATCAGCATGACCTGCGTCACCTTGACCAGGCTGAGGTCTCCTTCCAAGAGATCTTTAATGCGTCCCTGTAACAAGGGCACGTCGTTGGGCAAACCCCAATCCAACCCTCTGTTGACCCATGACGCTAGACGTGGTGGGGGACCCGAGCGAAAGGCAGGAGGCGCCACCCATTTGGTGCTCCGGGGAGCGGTGATATAAAACCACTCTCGTTGCCACAAGCCTAGCTCCTCTTGAAAAGAACCCTCGGGCCATGGAGCATCAACATTTTTTGCTTATAACAGCGCCTCCGCACTCTGTGTGCCGTCCCTCGATCATCTTAAAGGTTTTGAGCCATAGTCCGAAGTGAGGGTTAACATGGAGGAACGCTTCGCACACAACGATAAACGAGGAGATATGGAGGATGGACTCCGGAGCTAAGTCGTGGAATTCCAGCCCGTAATAAACCAGCAGCCCCCTCACAAAGGGATCCATTGGGAATCCCAACCCCCGAAGGAAGTGAGACATGAACACCACGCTCTCACCGGGCTGGGGACTGGGGATGACCTGCCCTTGAGCAGGCAACCTATGCCAAATTTCGCCGGTCAGGAACTTAGCCTCTCTCAACTTTAGCACGTCCTCCTCCGTGATGGAGGAGGGCATCCATCGGCCTTGAAGGTCGGAACCGGACATTGTCGAAGGTCCGAGGCGCCCGGAATCTGGAGCCTAGGGTGTTGGAACTCGAGGTGACGGGCGAACTTGTTGCAGAAAAGATAAGGCCCTGGTCTCTTTATAAGAGGCTGAATACCAGGAGCCCTCCCCGTAACTGTTAGGGACTCACCTTTAATCGAGAAAACATGCTAACGGGCTCGATTGGGTTACCCACGTCCGTATTGATGAGAAACCCGTAATAGGGGGGTACACGATCTCTGCTTTGACAAGACGTGCCAAGGAAACCGCCTCGCAAAACACGCTGAGGTGAAAAAGTAAAAACGATTCGAGTAAAGGACTTGGCCACAGTGTGATGGCGCACTGCGGAATACGTCAGCAGATTGGATTTGTGTTAATATTATTCTCTCTATGGCAATATGTGGAAACTTATTTTGCAGAGCCGGACACTACTCTTGGTGTTTACGATCTTCTATGAAGGACTTGGAGGAGGAACCCGCCTTGCAATACTGAAGACAATTTGCGCGCCGGACTCGTCGTCATTGAAGCCTGGTTCAGGGGCTACTGAGGGAGTCCTGGATTAGGGGGTGTTCGGGTAGCCGGACTATACCTTCAGCCGGACTCCAGGACTATGAAGATACAAGATTGAAGACTACGTCCCGTGTCCGGATGGGACTTTCCTTGGCGTGGAAGGCAAGCTTGGCGATGCGGATATTCAAGATCTCCTACCATTGTAACCGACCCTATGTAACCCTAACCCTATCCAGTGTCTATATAAACTAGAGGGTTGTAGTCCGTAGACAACATCATCAACTCCATAGACAACAATCATACCATAGGCTAGCTTCTAGGGTTTAGCCTCCTTGATCTCGTGGTAGATCTACTCTTGTACTACCCATATCTTCAATATTAATCAAGCAGGACGTAGGGTTTTACCTCCATCAAGAGGGCCCAAACCTGGGTAAAACATCGTGTTCGCTGCCTCCTGTTACCATCCGGCCTAGACGCACAGTTCGGGACCCCCTACCCTTGATCCGCCGGTTTTGACACCGACAAATATCATGGTGCTACTTTGAAGCACAAGTGTGGTAAAAGGATAGTAACATTGTCCCTTCTCTCTTTTTCATTTTTTCTATTTTTTATTTGGGCCTTTTCTCTTTTTATGGCCTCTTTTTTCTCTCTTTTTTTTATTTTTCGTCCGGAGTCTCATCCCGACTTGTGGGGGAATCATAGTCTCCATCATCCTTTCCTCACTTGGGACAATGCTCTAATAATGATGATCATCACACTTTTATTTACTTACAACTCGAAAATTACAACTTGATACTAGAACAAAATATGACTCTATGTGAATGCCTCCGGCGGTGTACCGGGATATGCAATGAATCAAGAGTGGCATGTATGAAAGAATTATAAAGGTGGCTTTGCCACAAATACGATGTCAACTACATGATCATGCAAAGCAATATGACAATGATGAAACGTGTCATAACAAACGGAATGGTGGTAAGTTGCATGGCAATGTATCTCAGAATGGCTATGGAAATGCCATAATAGTTAGGTATGGTGGCTGTTTTGAGGAAGGTATATGGTGGGTGTATGGTACGGGCGAAAGTTGTGCGGTACTAGAGAGGCTAGCAATGGTGGAAGGGTGAGAGTGTGTATAATCCATGGACTCAACATTAGTCATAAAGAACTCACATACTTATTGCAAAAAATTATTAGTTATCGAAACAAAGTACTACGCGCATGCTCCTAAGGGGATAGATTGGTAGGAAAAGACCATCGCTCGTCCCCGACTGCCACTCATAAGGAAGACAATCAATAAATAAATCATGCTCCGACTTCATCACATAACGGTTCACCATACATGCATGCTACGGGAATCACAAACTTTAACACAAGTATCTTTCAAATTCAGAACTACTCAACTAGCATGACTCTAATATCACCATCTTCATATCTCAAAACAATCATCAAGTATCAAACTTCTCATAGTATTCAATGCACTTTTTATGATAGTTTTTATTATACCCATCTTGGATGCATATCATATTAGGACTAATTTTATAACCAAAGAAAATTACCATGCTGTTCTATAAGACTCTCAAAATAATATAAGTGAAGCATGAGATATCACTAATTTCTATAAATTGAAACCACCACCGTGCTCTTAAAAATGTATAAGTGAAGCACTAGAGCAAAATTATCTAGCTCAAAAGATATAAGTGAAGCACATAGAGTATTCTAATAAATTCCGATTCATGTGTGTCTCTCCAAAAGGTGTGTACAGAAAGGATGATTGTGGTAAGCTAAAAAGCAAAGACTCAAATCATACAAGATGCTCCAAGCAAAACACATATCATGTAGTGAATAAAAATATAGCATCAAGTAAAGTTACCGATGGACGGAGACGAAAGAGGGGATGCCTTCCGGGGCATCCCCAAGCTTATGCTTTTGGTTGTCCTTGAATTTTACCTTGAGGTGCCTTGGGCATCCCCAATCTTAGGCTCTTGCCACTCCTTGTTCCAAAATCCATCAAATCTTTACCCAAAACTTGAAAACTTCACAACACAAAACTCAACAGAAAATCTCATGAGCTCCGTTAGTATAAGAAAACAAACCACCACTTCAAGGTACTGTAATGAACTCATTCTTTATTTATATTGGTGTTATACCTACTGTATTCCAACTTCTCTATGGTTCATACCCCCCAATACTAGCCATAGATTCATCAAAATAAGCAAGCAACAAACGAAAAACAGAATCTATCAAAAACAGAACAGTCTGTAGTAATATGTTGGTTTAGAATACTTATGAAACCCCAAAAATTCTGAAATAAATTGGTGGACGTGAGGAATTTTTCTGTTAATCATCTGCAGAAAGAATCAACCTAATCGCACTCTCCAGTAAAAAAATGGCAGCTAATCTCGTGAGCGCTAAAGTTTCTGTTTTTTACAGCAAGATCACAAAGACTTCCCCCAAGTCTTCCCAAAGGTTCTACTTGGCACAAACACTAATTAAAAACATAAAACCACATCTAAACATAATCTAGATGAATTATTTATTACTAAACAGGAACAAAACGCAAGAAACAAAAATAAAATTGGGTTGCCTCCCAACAAGCGCTATCGTTTAACGCCCCTAGCTAGGCATAATGATTTCAATGATGTTCACATGAAATACAAGAATTGAAGGACAAAGAGAGCATCATAAAACATGTGACAAACACATCTAAGTCTAACATACTTCCTGTGCATAGGCATCTTATAGGCAGACAAATTATCATAGCAAGCAAAAACTAGTATATGCAAGGAAGCGAAAAGAAACAGTAGCAATCTCAAGATAACAAGAGGTGATTTAGTAACATGAAAATTTGTACAATCATATTTTACTCTCTCATAATAATTACATGTGGGGTCATAAGAAAATTCAAAAAAATAGCTATCACATAAAATATTTTCAACACGATCCACATGCATGCAAAGTTGACACTCTTCCAAAATAGTGGGATTAACATTAACTAAAGTCATGGCCTCTCCAAACCCACTTTTATCGAAAATTGCATAAGATTGAACATTCTCCAAATACGTGGGATCTAAATTTGACACTCTTCCAAACCCACTTTCAATATTGCAAACATTATTATCAATCTTATATTCATCATGGGGCTTAAATAAATTTTCAAGACCATAAGAAGAATCAGCCCAATCATGATCATTGCAACAAGTAGAGGACATAGCAAAACTAGCATCCCCAAGCTTAGGGTTTTGCATATTATTAGCACAATTTACATCAATAGAATTTATAATAAAATCATTGCAATCATGCTTTTTATTCAAAGATCTATCGTGAATCACTTTATAAAGCACTTCATCACAATTTTCAGATTCACGGATTTCAAGCAAAACTCCATAAAGATAATCTAGTGCACTCAACTCACTAGGAATTGGTTCATCATAATTGAATCTCTTAAAAAGATTAGCAAGAGGATGAGGATCCATAACAACAGATATTTAGCAAGTGAAGATGCAAGCTAATAGAAGGCACATGGTAACTCAAGCAAACAGAAGGACGAACAGAAGAGGGCGAATAAAACGGCAAAGGTGAAGTGGGGAGAGGAAAACGAGAGGCAAATGGCAAATAATGTAATGCGAGGGATAAGAGTTTGTGATGGGTACTTGGTATGTCTTGACTTGTGCGTAGATCTCCCCGGCAACGGCGCCAGAAATGGCTACTTGCTGGGAGATCAAATCTTGACTTGACTTGGTGCAACCTCCCCGGCAACGGCGCCAGAAATCCTTCTTGCTACCTCTTGAGCATGCATTGGTTTTTCCTTGAAGAGGAAAGGGTGGTGCAACAAAGTAGCGTACGTATTTCCCTCAGTTTTTGAGAACCAAGGTATCAATCCAGTAGGAGATTACTCGCAAGTCCCTCGTACCTGCACAAACAAACAAGAACCTTGCAACCAACGCGATAAAGGGGTTGTCAATCCCTTCATGGTCACTTACGAAAGTGAGATCTGATAGACATAATAAGATAAATATTTTTGGTATTTTTGTTGTGTAGACTGGAAAATAAAGATTGCAAAATAAACGACGATGAAATGGCTAGTTGACGGGAGATTAATATGATGGAGAATAGACCCGGGGGGCATAGGTTTCACTAGTGGCTTCTCTCAAGATAGCAAATTCTACGGTGGGTGAACAAATGACTATCGAGCAATTGATAGAAAAGCGCATAGTTATGAGAATATCTAGGCATGATCATGTATATAGGCATCACGTTCGCGACAAGTAGACGGAAACGATTCTGTATCTACTACTATTACTCCAAACATCGACCGCTATCCAGCATGCATCTAGAGTATTAAGTTCATAAGAACAGAGTAAGGCATTAAGCAAGATGACATGATGTAGAGGTATAAACTCAAGCAATATGATATAAACCCCATCTTTTATCCTCGATGGAAACAATACAATACGTGCCTTGCTGCCCCTGCTGTCACTGGGAAAGGACACCGCAAGATTGAACCCAAAGCTAAGCACTTCTCCCATTGCAAGAAAGATCAATCTAGTAGGCCAAACCAAACTGATAATTCGAAGAGACTTGCAAAGATATTAAATCATGCATAAAAGAATTCAGAGAAGAATCAAATATTGTTCATAGATAATCTTGATCATAAACCCACAATTCACCAGATCTCGACAAACACACCGCAAAAAGAATTACATCGAATAGATCTCCAAGAGAACCGAGGAGAACTTTGTATTGAGATCCAAAGAGAGAGAAGAAGTCATCTAGCTAATAACTATGGACCCAAAGGTCTGTGGTAAACTACTCACACATCATCGGAGAGGCTATGGTGTTGATGTAGAAGCCCTCCGTGATCGATTCCCCCTCCGGTGGAGCGCCGGAAAAGGCTCCAAGATGGGATTGCACGGGTACAGAAGGTTGCGGTGGTGGAAATAGGGTTTCATGGTGCTCCTAGATGTTTTCGGGGTATATGGGAGGAAGAAGTAGGTCGGTGGAGCTGTGAGGGGCCCACGAGGGTGGGGGCGCGCCCTCCTACCTCGTGGCCTCCTCACTTCTTTCTTGACGTCCACTCCAAGCCTCCTAGATCACGTTTGTTACAAAAATAACTCTCTCAAAGGTTTTATTCCGTTTGGTATTCCTTTGTGCGAAACACTGAAATAGGCAAAAAACATCAATTTGCACTGGGCCTTCGTTAGTAGGTTAGTCCCAAAAATAATATAAAAAGGTATATTAAAGCACATTAAACATCCAAAACATATAATATAATAGCATGGAACAATCAAAAATTATAGATACATTGGAGACGTATCAATGCCATATGTGCATGGTTGGAGAAATGAGGACTAATTTTAAGGATGCTTTGAAGACAACTGAACCACTTCCATTGCCAAAGGTTACTACTCCTTCTGAAATACTTGTTGCACTTGAGTTGATACCAAAGTTGGCAGAAGCAGACATGTTGTGCTCTTATGGAAAGTTGATTCTTAATGAGCGCTTGTTTGAAGCTCTAATGGAGCTGCCCATGCACATGAGGAAGGCTTAGCTGCTATTATTGGCTTGAAGTTATGCAAGTTATGCTTTCCTGTTTGTCTTGTTAAACTTGTCCCTATCTGAACTATTTGGTTTGTTACATTTGAAACCATGTAATGTTCAACTTCAAATTATTTGAACAATTGTGTTGTTACATTTAGAACTATGCACCGTTGAGAATTTGGGACACCTATTTAGATTATATGTATTGCACTTTGTTGGTGTGAAATTATTATTTTTTCAATATTATATGATGTCATCCTTGATTTCTAGAATAGCTGATGATTTTTTACTACATAATCATCCAATTATAGTCATACAACTACTGTTTTAATGCATATACTAATGCTACTATGCAATTCCGTAGTTGTACATCCAAATACAATTATGTATTGAAACCCCATGACAATTCCGTGAGCCAATTCAATAAACATCCAAACAACTGACTTCATATTCATGTCCATTACAGTTTCCTGGTTGATTTGGAACTGAAACCAACGCAGTACAGAGGCCTCCAATACAGACATCCAAACATAGCATAAATAGTGTTGAGAATGATGAGGCAAACCACTACTATTACCGCCTACTCTCACATTGTTTCTATGACAACAACGATGGTGTCGTCTGTGGGCAAGGGCAACCATCATGTAAATTCATTGCAGCGAAGTTATATGGCCCCACTAAAACAAGTTTCGACGAAAGCCAAAGCTTCACTCGTCAAAAGCAAGAGGAGCAACCCAAGTTCTTGAAAGCAAATATAGGTAGCCCAAAATAAGTAAAGGTGAGAATGATGAGTCTAATGCAGATCATGGACAGGACACAGAGTCGGTCGCACGGAAAGGCCGAGGTGAAAGAACATGGTGCGACCATAGAAAATAGCAAAACCACCTGTTAACCTTATGTCATCCAAGCAACTAGCCCAATCTGCATCTGAGAAGCCACTAACAAGCGTGGAAGATGACTGTCTGAATGTGAGACCTGTGGTTAGTGTGTTATTTATATATGTCGGTGTCAAAACCGGCGGATCTCGGGTAGGGGGTCACGAACTGTGCGTCTAGGCGGATGGTAACAGGAGACAAGGGACACGATGTTTTTACCCAGGTTCGGGCCCTCTTGATGGAGGTAAAACCCTACTCCTGCTTGATTAATATTGATGATATGGGTAGTACAAGAGTAGATCTACCACGAGATCAAGGAGGCTAAACACTAGAAGCTAGCCTATGGTATGATTGTTGTCCCTACGGACTAAAACCCTCCGGTTTATATAGACACCGGAGAGGGCTAGGGTTACACAGAGTCGGTTACAATGGTAGGAGATCTACATATCCGTATCGCCAAGCTTGCCTTCCACGCCAAGGAAAGTCCCTTACGGACATGGGACGAAGTCTTCAATCTTGTATCTTCATAGTCCAGGAGTCCGGCCAAAGGTATAGTCCGGCTATCCAGACACCCCCTAATCCAGGACTCCCTCAGTAGCCCCTGAACCAGGCTTCAATGACGATGAGTCCGGCGCGCAAATTGCCTTCGGCATTGCAAGGCGGGTTCCTCCTCTAAGTACTTCATAGAAGATTCTGAACACAAAGGTAGTGTCCAGTTCTGCAAAATAAGTCTCCACATATTGCCATAGAGAGAATAATATTTACACAAATCTAATCTGCTGACGTATTCCGTAGCGTGACATCACACCACGGCCAAGTCTTTATTCGAATCGTTTTACTGTCCCACCTCAGCGCGTTTAGCGAGGCGGTTTCCTTGGCACGTCTTGTCAAAGCAGAGATCGTGTCCCCTTATTCTAGGATTCTCATCAATACGGGCGTGAGTAACCCAACTGCGCCGTTGATTACGGTGCTTGGGAGATAAGCGAGTTTTACCAGGCTGGTGGGGATGCATAGTCGCGTCTGCCCATATAAGGGGATAAGGATCCACCTTTTCATCCATGCCTTCTTCCTCCTTTGCCTATCCATTTCCGTGCACTCGAGCTCTAGCGCCCAAGTCCGCAGACCCCACCTCAACCTTCTCAGCCATGTCCGGAGCGGGAGGCAAGTGGATGGTCTCCTCCGTCATGGAGGGACACATCAAAAAACTGAGGAAGGCCAGATACTTGTCTAACGACATTATGCACCGGCTTCCCGAAGAGGGGCAGCTCATCCCCACCCCTAGACCCCATGAGAGGGTGGTGTTCCTCCCCCATTTCCTCCGCGGAGTGGGCTTCCCTCTCCACCCATTTGTCCGGGGGCTCATGTTCTACTATGGCCTGGATTTCCATGATCTGGCCCCGAACTTTGTCCTCAACATCTCGGCGTTTATCGTCGTGTGCGAGGCTTTCCTCTGCATCCGCCCCCATTTCGGCCTATGGCTCAAGACTTCCAATGTCAAGCCGAAGGTGGTGCGCGGCACCCAGGCGGAGTGCGGAGGCGCCATGGTGGGCAAGATGCCCAACATCCTATGGCTCGAGGGCTCCTTCGTGGAGACCCTAAAGGGGTGACAATCGGGGTGGTTTTACATCACCGAGCCGCGCGACCCTGAATGGGTCGTAGCCCCCGAGTTCCGATCTGGACCCCCTACGCGGCTCACCTCCTGGAAAGAGACGGGCCTGTCGTGGGGTAAAAAAAGGAGAGCTGACTGGACTCCAAACATGCGTCCAAACCCTGGTGGACAAGAAGCTCAAACTTGTCAATGTAGTCCAGGTTATGCTCATCTGCCGGATCCTCCCGTGTCAACAACGGGCTTTCAACCTGTGGGAGTTTGACCCAGCGCAGCACCGGACTCTAAGCAGGCTCTTCAACACGACGTACGAAGATGCCTGGAAGGTGCTTTTCAAGGGCGCCGAGGCCCCCGCATCCGCTACCGAGGATCGCGAATTCAGCACGCAGCGTCACGCTAATGCGGTAAGCTGTTTTTACGTTTTACAGGGTATTAGTTTTTCATAGTTTGACTCCATGCGGGATCTAAGCTCCCTTACCTTTGACAGGATTGGCAGGAGACGTCCGGACAGATCAACTGTCTGGCTCCTTTGCCCGAAGGCCCAGCGGACGCTCGCTTGGCGAAGCTGCTGGTTCCGGCACCCTATGTGGTGCCGGAGAAGAAGGCCAAGAAGATGGCCATGGGGACTCGAAAGAGTGCCCGGCGCCTGGAGGTGTCGGATTTATCATCCGACGACTCCAAGGCGTGCTCCTCCCGTGAAGACGAGGAGGAGGAAGAAGAGACCACTAGTAGAAAAAGGGTCAAACGTGAAGCACATTAGTGCCGGTTTGTATTTGAGCCGGCACTAATGTGCACATTAGTGCTGGTTCGTGGCGGCGATCAGTAGTACCGGTTCGTGGCGAACCTTTATTACCGGTTCATGGCATGAACCGGTACTAAAGAGGCTGTGTCATCCTGCGGTCAGGCTATGGCCCCACCATCACCATTTAGTGCCGGTTCGTACCACGAACCGGTACTAATGAGCGGTGCCGGTTACGGCAAGCTGTTTTTAGTCCCACCTCGCCAAGAGAGAGGCAATATGAGCGGTTTATAAGCCATGAGTGCACAGACAATGACGAAGAGTTGCAATGCTCACCTACATGTTGATTTGCTTCAAGCCTTGCGGAATAGTATAGATTGCACTGAGCTATGTGTAGTGGCTTAGTGCAATCTACGCTATTCCGAATGGCTTGAAGCAAATTAACCAGCATTGCACCTCTTTTTTTATTTTTAATAACTTATTTAAACTCCGTACTTCTTTTGTGTTCAGTATGCAGCATTTAAAGCTTGTTATGCCTCAAGGTTGTTGTGGTTTGGAAATTATGGATTTGACAACCATGAATCATAGCATTTAAGTCAAATGTGAAGCACATTATAGTGCCGGTTTGAATTTGAGCCGGCACGAATGTGACCATTAGTGCCGATTCCAACGGCTAGGCGGGCTGCTACCATTAGTACCGGTTCGTTGCCAATCTTTAGCACCGGTTCGTGGCACGAACCGATACTAATGTGCATCCCACCAATCAGGAAGAATCACACGGATCGTGTGTTTCTTTCTAGCTCTTGCGAGTCGTTGGATCAAGGGTGTGTTTCTTCCTAGCTCATGTGAGTCGTTGGATCGAAACTATCACAATCACTTTGTGAGCCAGACGACCCTATATATAGCCCATCTCTCGCCTTCGTCCCTGCATAAGTCTTTCAGTTCATCGACTACATACATCTACCAGTTCATCGACTGCATACATCTACCAGTTCATCGACTGAATACAAATCATTCGGATTCGCCATCATACGCCCAACCGTACATTCGATATGCATATATATGCATCACGAGCCACGGTAGGGCTGTATGATGGCGATACCGATTGGTTTGTTCTAGATCCGACATAAAAGGTTTGATACAACTTCTTTTTTGTGACATAAGATCTAACATTGTTGCTTCTAGTAGTTCTCTTGATTCCACTAACGATTCTCTTAGCCAAGTTACACTTGAGCAAGAAAATAGCTTATTGAAGGGAAGAATCAAGGTGTTGGTTTTGAACGAAAGTTCAATGCCAATGGAGTTGAGTGGGAAGAAGATCAATACCCCAAAGACAAAGTTTGTTCCTCAACAAGAGAAGTATCCTACTTCCTTCAAGGGGACACAAGCTCAAGATGATCTTCTACATGTTGATTAGCTTCAAGCCTTGCGGAATAGCATAGATTGCACTGAGCTATGTGCAGTGCAGTCTACACTATTCCGAATGGCTTGAAGCAAATTAACCAGCATTGCACCTCTTTTTTATTTTTAATAACTTATTTAAACTCCGGAATTCTTTTGTGTTCAGTATGCAGCATTTAAAGCTTGTTATGCCTCAAGGTTGTTGTGGTTTGGAAATTATGGATTTGACAACCATGAATCATAGCTTTTTGTGTAAGTGACTTGGGA